>CM065645.1:42002346-43202346 GCA_033220585.1 Dipteronia sinensis
TAGATAATCCGAAAATTAAGACGTTTCCAAAACGACGATAACAGCAGTCGTCACTTGCAGAACCCAATAAAATATTGCCTTACATAGGTGGACTGTCTCTCGTTAATTGAACAACCATATCAGTATCACTATTTTTTTTTTTTTTTTTTGTAAAGGTTACTTAACCTAGACTCCAATTCATCGACTTCTGGTTTTTTTAGGTCTTCTCTTTTGCGATCTCAATTTCATTTTTTTCTCTGGTTACGCTACAATTCTTTCTTCTTTTTGTTTTGAAAAATTGAATTTTGATTTAATCAAATCGGTTCGACTGACATCGGATTCTGATTTTGATTTTGTGAATTGTTTCTGTTGCAGAATTCTGGAGATGGCCAAAAGTTCTTTTAAGCTGGAGCACCCCCTCGGTTAGTATTTTATTTATCATTTTTTGCTGTTAGAAAAAAGTTATGTTTATTATCCGGAACCCTAACTCGAAAACACTGTGGATTGGTTGAGCGAAAGGTCTAAATTATTGATTAAATTTTTCTGATTTTGTGTTTTTTTATTTGGATTTTTGTTGAATTTGTTAATTATGGCTTGTAATTGAAAGTGGAAGTAGCTGTTGTTATTTGCGTGATTTATGAATTCTTATGGCGTGGATTATGATTTTTGTGATTTTAGTGAAACACAACTAGTTTGTGAATTGTAATGTCGATTGGATTCTTCAAATGACTTGTTTTCTTCTTTTAGTATTCAAAAACTTCTATTAGCATATATTGTTATCACAATTACATGAACCACAAAGTTGATAACCAAAAAGCGTCAAAAAGAAGTGAATTGTTACTGTTTGGTTTTGTTTATTATTTGCCTGTCATATTTATTGAAGTTTGAGGTTTTATACATGTCAGAGAGGAGGCAGGCAGAAGCTGCTCGCATCAGAGACAAGTATCCAGACAGAATTCCCGTATGAATTTTTCACTTTGTGTCGTTTCCCTTTTATGCTACATTCGTTTGTTACTGGTTGTGGTGCACCTTCTAATTTTTAAGCTTGTCTGTTTCTTTTTATGTCAAATTGTAATTTGACTGGTTATGGTATAGGTGATCGTGGAGAGGGCTGAAAAGAGCGATGTCCCTGAAATTGACAAGAAGAAGTAAGCTTTTAGTTTCTTTAATTCTTTTACTGTTGATTAGGGCATCTAATTCTTTCACTGTTGTTTTGATCACTTTGATTACGTCTCTAAAATTGGTGCAAGATATCGTTCTCACTTACATCAACGGATCTAACTGATTTGGCTAGCCTAGGGATGATTTTTTCTGTGTGTTTGCAAGCACTTTAGTCGTTGAATTACTACTTATGGTTTTTTTGTTTCTATTAACAATTTGTCTCCTTGTGCTAGATTTATAAGGTTCATAGTCTTGTGTTCCTCGTCATGCTAAATTAAGATTTTTCTTTTGGAGTCGTTGAAACTAAATCTGCACTTTCACGATGCAGATACCTTGTTCCCGCTGATCTAACTGTTGGCCAGTTTGTGTATGTGGTCCGCAAGAGGATCAAGCTCACTCCAGAGAAGGCTATATTCATCTTTGTTAAGAACATTCTGCCTCCTACTGGTGAGATAAAACTCATTATAGGCTAGTGTCAAAAATGTTAATAGCTGTATTGTATTTGTAATAGAAATGTGATATGGAGCATTCTCTGTTTTGGTTGCAGCGGCTATGATGTCCGCCATATATGAGGAAAACAAGGATGAAGACGGCTTCCTTTACATGACCTACAGTGGAGAGAACACTTTCGGGACCCTTCTGAAATGTGATCAAGCTACTTCCGTGTGAATAAGAGTTGCATAAAATTAGGGGAAAATGCCAAAAGGCCGTTTGGTTTGGTTAAGTTGTAAATACTCGTGCTCGTTAGTTTGGTATTTTGTTTTAGTTGTTGACTGCTATGTGATGACTTTTAAAGTTGGGATCTATGGCTATTTATATATCAATTCAGTTACTTTGTTTGTCTATGCATTTGGATTCATGATGATTGGTCAGATGCTGCAAATAGATATATGATTGTGCATTTCCCAGATGCTATATTTTGAGCACAAATTGTTATATTTACAGTCCATGGTTTTGATTTTAAAGATTTCGACCTATTTTTAGTCAAACAGTCTAGACTCTTTGCTTGGAGCCTTGGAGATGTCTATTTGTTCTCTGTGAACCGAATTAATATCTTCAAACAAAGTTTTGCCAAATAATGCAAAGTGACCATAACAAGGAAGCTAAATCTAATGCACATTGGATATGAATGAAATCAAAGAAAATTATGTATTCTTTACTTATTTTTCCGGTTCAAATGACAATTATCAGGGATCTAAAAATCAATTATCCAATATCTCTAAAAATCGGTTATTCATGTAGAAGAAGAGGACTTCTTCTGGTACTGTTTCTTGACCCATTTGAGCCCCACAGAAGTTCCACTCTTCACCTTCTGTGCACCAACTGAAGCTGCTGCTTTGGCCTTGTCGAACCCCGCCGATGCCGCCGCCTTTGCATCTGCCATTTTCTTGCTGCTGCCGCCACTGCTTGATTTCTTGGTCACCAGCTTGTTATCGTCCTCTTCATCACCAAAACTGCTTGATCCCCACTGATCAGCCCAACTTGGTGCTTTACTTCCCATTGCTGAAAAAACCCATTAATTTAGACATACACAACAATAAGCCAAGCTATAATATACATTATATGGTTGATAAATTATACAAGGATAGGACTCTGAAGTCTGAAATAGAAGATCAGCAACAACCCTAATATTGAATAACCAAAAGACTAAGATCATATCTACCAAACAACAGTTTCAGATTAAATCTCTACAAAAAATTTCAGAAGCCAGAGTAGGGCATTCATTGGTAACAATTACAATAAACACTTAGAGAGAAGAGAGATGGAGAGAAATCACCTTGTTGAGAGTGAAAACTGGTCAAGAATTGGAGTTCTTGAAAGAGAGTTGATTGAGTAGTGAGATCTGAGGAAAATATGTGCGTTAAAGTTGATGTGGGTTTGCTGGATTGTGGAGTTGCTAGCTGTGTATCACGTAGATTACAGCTTTATTTGCAAAAGATGACGTGTTGATTTGCTGTTATAATTGCCATTTTTGGGTGGAATATTAATTACCTCGCACTGTCCAACTTGTATATATGAAACGTGTTACCTGTCCTAATCCTTTCCATTTAGTGTTGGATTTTGTTCTTTCCATTTATTGTAGGATTTGTTTTTTCTTGTAAATTATTATTACAGTAATACTAAACATCCCACTTAGAGTCTCATTATTTCTATCCAAATACACGTGACAGCTGAAGTATCACTTGGTAAGTGGACAAACATTAATCGGTGAGTGAATATATAGATGAGAGAGATAATTATCAACTAATGTGTGTCCACTCACTAATTGACACCTCGACTACCACATGTATTGGAATGGAAATTGTGAGATTGTGGGTGGAATGTTTGGCATTATTATTGTTATTATTATTTCAACTCTGTCAAAATGTGTTCTAAATCTAATGCTACGTAGGTTAGATATGACCGCGGTTCAGTTCAAAACGTGGAGCTGAACCGTAATCGTAACCGTGGAAAAAAATTGGAACCGGGTCGGAACTGTGAGCCTTAAGGTTCCGGTTCCGGTTCCATTAAAAAAACGGATCTAAACCGCCGGTTTCATCCACTTTTTTATTTTATTTTATTTTTTTAATTTTTTAGGGTAGTGTATTGTATTTTTTTTTTGAAATAGAAGAACAAAAAGGTGCAATAATAATGTAATATTAACTCTTTAACAGCTAAAAAAATGGATTGAATTAAGAATAGTAATTGTTGGGCCTCACTTTGTTGGGCCTCACTCTCACTCAAGCCCAACCTAAATTAACGATAATAATAAAATAAAAAGAAGAGGTCCAAGCCCATAAAGACACAAGAAAAACGAACCCCTATATTATATAAGTTATACATAATTTAAATTTTTTAGTTTTATTTCAATTTAATTTTTTAGTTTTTTATATTTATTTTATTTTAATTTCGGTTTACCCAATCAACTTCATTTACAATTTCATATCATTACATGTCAAACAATTTTTTTTAGTTAGTATGTAATATTAAAAAAAAAATGGAACCGGAATCGGAAAACCAAACTGGAACCGCCAACTAAATGATTCCAGTTCCGATTCCAGATTCCCCTGTAACTGGAACCGAAACAAAACTGCGGTTATCTCTAACGCAGGTACAGCATGGATTTTCCTTATGAGCTGATCACAGTAACCGTAAAGTCATGTATAGACTTCAATGAAGCAGGATTGGTTATACAAAAGAAGAGATCCATGTCATGTTAAGAATATATATATATATATATATTATAATTTGTTTCTCTATCATATAGCTGGAATAGCTCAGTTGGTCAGAGCGTGTGGCTGTTAACCACAAGGTCGGAGGTTCGACCCCTCCTTCTAGCGACCAAACTATTTTTGTTCTTTGTTAGTGTTCACCCACATGTGATATATCAATTATTGTACTGCATTTTGTGGGCCTGAAATTTGAAATTAATGTGTTTTAGTGTTCATGGGTCTGTCCTATATCTGATGATGTGAGACGGACCCAATTAAAAGACGCCAAAGTGGCATATCAATAAAACAAAACTTTAATTTTTCCTTTCTCCAATTATGTATTGACACAAGGTAAAGTAATTACAAATCTTTTAGTATCGAGCGGTGATATTGGCACACCCCTTACTGATCTATTCATGCCCACTTTTTAAAATTTTGATTAAATTAAATTAAATTAAATTTTTTTATTAAATTTTTTTATTAAATTTTTTGGTTTATTTCCGAAACTACCAATTTTACTTATTTTTCAAACTTAATACATACTATATATGATCTCTGTATTTGTATACATCTCTCTCACCTCCATTGATTGATTTTTTTTTATTTTTTTTTCTTCTTATTTCATGATGTAAAAGAAAAAAAATAAAAAATAAAAAATAACAGGGTACTTCAACATAACAACAGCTTGATATCATTCTACAGAAAAAAAAACTTCAAACTTATATTCAGAGAATGAATTGTTTCCAGGTGCTTACTATCGTTGTCAGACAATTCTTGATTTATGTCATTCTCAGACAATTCTTCAAGATGTTTGATATTGATCTTACACAATTCTTCCATATTCTTGATATCGTTCTCAAACTATTCTATAATATCTTATATGTATGTAATATGCAGATTTTAGGGTTTAAGAGTTTTTTTTTTTGAAGAAACAGATTACTGGGTTTTTTTTTAAAGGAATGTGAGATTTTAATAGATTTACTTTGTAGAAATTTTATTTCCTAAATTGTATGTCTTTTTAAGTAATTTTGATAAAGGAAAAAAAATATTATATAATTAAAAAAGTGAGGCATGAATAGATCAGTAGGAGGTGTGCCAATAGCACCACTATTTAGTATCCTCTGTTCCTCTTCTTCTTCCTCACATATTTCTCTCTTCTCAATCATGAATATCCTTCTTTCTTTCGACTATCGATCTTATGAAGATTAAGGGGCTGTTTGGTATTGGGTAATCTTTGCATGATAATGAGAATCTGATAGTATTTTCATATTTGATAGAAGGTTTGTATTTTTCGATTCCCAAAAAAGTGATTACCATGAGAATTACATCACCCTCCAAGGGGTTACCTCCATTTGATTCCCATCGTGGAACCCATCTTATTTTTTTAAATAATTAATTTATATATAAAATAATAATATATTGTAATATATAATATATATTAATATATATAATATAATATATAAGATAATAATATAAAATAATAATATATAATATATTATATATAATAATATATATTAATATGTATTATCTAAATTATTTAAATACTAAGATTTTCATATGCAACCTAACACAATTATCTAATATTTCTACAAATCTGACATAATATTCTCATACACAACTAAACACATATATACAGGTTTCTCAGGAATCACATTACCATGTTTAACTTTATCAGGAATCAGATTATTTTGATTATCTCGTACCAAACTGTCCTTAGAGATCCAAATGGATTTTTTTTTTTCGTCATTGATAAGTGATTTGCCTGAGAATTATAGAGAGCATCAAACAACAGAGAGCTCCAAATAGTTTACAAACATACCTATAATCCTATAGCTTTCGGTCAATGGATCACTGGTTTAGAAACACTACTCATTCCCAATAAATTCATTCTTAGAACTCAAACTCATTTCATATTTTATTTATATAAAAAAAAACTTAATGGTCTTCTAAATGAAGTTAAGATTTGAAATTAAAAGAAAAGAGAAAATGGATATCGAAAACCGGAAAAAAAAAATTAATTGGGAAAGAGAAGGTTGTGGGCTTGTGGCGTGTGTTGGGGAGGGAAGAAACAAAGAGAAAAATAAGAAGAAATCAAAGTATATAATTTTGGTAAAATTAAGAGAAAAATAAGATAAAAAGAGAAGTTACTGGTGAAATCTTTTTAATCTCCACAAGTTTAAAAGAATTTGAGGAAGATGAACTGTCCCGAAAAATAAGAAGGAAAAATTGGGACTTTGAAGAAGAGACAAGTGGTCTAACAAAAAAGAGGAAAATAAGAGAAATAAATTGGGAATCAAATTGATTCAGCGAGAAGACACGTATAGGTGGGGAGAAAAGAATAGTAAATTTTTGTTATAATTACTTTGCCACTTGTCAATGTATTATTGATAAAAGAAAAAATAAATTTAAATTTTTACTACTGTGACAGATGTCATTTTTTGGTTGGATCCATATCACCAACACTATATATCAGATGGACCCATGAAATATTTTCTCCACCTGCTTGTGATATATCAATTATTGTACTGCATTTTGTGGGCCTGAAAATTGAAATTAATGTGTTTTAGTGTCCACTTGTGACATATCAATTATTGTACTAAATTTTGTGGGCATGAATATTGAAATTAATGTGTGTGGGGTATTCTGGATCTGGTAGCCAATTTCTGTCTTATGTTGAATGTTATCAATTTAGGACCAATTTTCCTTTTTTTTTTTTACAGTTACTTCAGTTGTCGTCAAATATATAATCTCTATACAATTATGGGTGGTTGTTTGAATGTTCATATCACTATAAAGATATTCAAATTTATGTTTAATTAAAAAAAACATTCATTTATCGAGATTTTAAAATAAAGCTTCGAGTCTTTGGCTATTGGGTTCAAACCCTACTGTCCCATTTGATACGACGTGATATGATTATTTTTATTAGATAAGAATAGATAGGATTGAATGAAATTAATTTTAATGTTGTTTTATATTTGATACAATATAAGATATGATTAAAAATAAAGTAATAATATGTTTGGTGTACCATACGACAGGATTTAAATAGAAAAGTAAATTAAATAATTTACACTGATTAAAGACATTTATATGGAAGGGTAGGTGGGTATGTTCCAACTAATGACGTGAGAAAGAGAAAAGATCAAAAGTAATGTCACTAGTCACTGCCTAATACCCACCATCCATTTAAATTAAAGAGTATTATTTTACCAATCATGTTTGGTGTGAATGGTTCAGTATTCTCATCCCTTAAACAAGGTCGTGAGTTCAACCCCCTTATACACGGAGCTGCATATATTGAGAGCACTTTATCCTTTAGTGGGCCGACCCGGTACGAATCCGAATTAATCGGGACATAGATAGAACCAATTATATCGTATGGTAGATCCGTCCCACCCGAAAACCGGATGGTGTAAAAAAACAAAAAAAAGAGTAGTATTTCTCTTTGTCTCGGTTAGACCGTCAAATAAAATCAAAATAAAGCCACCTCTTCACCAAAAGCACCTAAAACACAAACACAACACAAAGATCATTATGGGTGATGAGATTCAGGCAGCTGGTGGTGGTTTGATAGTTGAAAGCAAAGAATGGTGCATATCAGCCTATGCACCCGAAGGTGTTCCAACGTCTGATCATCTTAAACTCCGAAGTGTCCCCATATCACTGGCCGTTGATACCATCCCTGATCATCATGTAGCCCTTGAGACCCTCTTGATCTCTATTGATCCATATCTACGTGCTAGAATGACCGGCACCGAAGAAGGCCTATACATGCCCCAGCACAACCTTAACGAGGTCCGAATTATCATACATGTGTGTGTTATTAATTTATTTATTTCATTATCAATGCATATTCTTAATAATATATATATTTTTTGATGCAGGTGATACAAGCTTTTGGCATTGCAAGAGTGATTCAATCCAAGGATAGTAATTACACCACGGGTGATATTGTCATAAGTGCTTTTCTGCCGGTAGCTGAATTTGCTGTATTACCTTCTGATTTGCTAGCGAGGAAGATCGATCCAACGGCTGGAATTTCTCTCACAGACTATCTCAGTTCCCTCGGTAATTAGTAATTTTTCTTTGAATTTTGTGGAAAGTTTTAACAAGACAGAATCATACTATCAGAGGCGGAACCTGGAAGTATGTAATTAGAGTGGCAATGATAAAAATTTATAATTTATAGAATAAAAACGTAAAATACTAAGCGGGGGTGTATTCAAGTCAGACTTTGTTGGACTTGATTGTATTCTATTGGATTTTACTCGGATTTCATTGGATTTGTTTGAAATCCAACAAAGTCTTGGGGTATTCAATCTAGATTTCGTTGGATTTCAAATAAATCCAACGAAATCTAGGTGTATTCAACTCAGATTTCGAAGGATTTCAAACAAATCCAATGAAATCTGGACGTATTCAAAATCCACTGGATTTGGTTGGATTTGGATGGATTTGGGAAGGAAAAATATAAATGGAGAGGCAATTCTCAAATCTTGTCATTTATGCCAATAAATGGATGGATTTGCTCTCTGCTCAAGAACTAATAATAATAATTAAAAAAATCAACTCATTCTTCACAAACAAATATCAATTCTTTTGTTGAATCTCTGCCTAAAAATTATGCAATTTTTCCTTAACCCAAGATCAAATCTCCCTCTCTCTCTCTCTCGGTTACCAGATTTTTTTCAAAGAGTTTCTCACACATAATCTCTTGTTTCCAGATTTTTGTAAAGTCCATTGAAAAAAAAATCACAAAATCAGATTCCTTTTAATTTTAATTGATGATGATGACTGATAAAGAAGAGGAGAAAAAAAAATCAGATTTCCAGATTTCTTGTGTTTGGGTTGTTGGCGGTCATGGGCGGCGTGGGAGGAGGTGATGAGTTCCTGTTGGAGGAGTTCGGTGAAGGATGAGGTGGAAGAAAAAGCAGTGGGCAAGAAAGGGTGTGCAGAGAAAGTGAAGATGATGAAGTGGGCATGAAAGGGTGTGCAAAGAAAGTGGTGAAGAAGAAGTGGGCTGTGAGATTTTGAGAGTGAAATTGTGAAATGAAGATGAAGAGAAGAGAAAATGAGGAAGGAAGAGAGAAAAGCGTGAGATATTAATCCAAATCCAAATCCATCCAATTTTTTTTATTATTTTTTTAATCCAAATCCATCCGGTTTTTGGTTTTTTTTTATGGGGTATTATCACTAAAATCCTAATTTTTTCATGAATTGTCACATTTTAAAACGTTTTTGACATATTAGTCACTTTAGTCCCTTATTTTTTCAAAATATATCACTTTAGTCCATTTGATCAAAAACTAACGGTCAACTATAACATAATACGTAAAAATACAATTTTACCCTTTATGGTTATTTTTAAAATGTTTCCTTTTAGTCCCTTTAGTTTTAATAATAGCCGGTCAACCTGAAAAAAATTAAAATGCTTCCATCAGGGGTTGAACCTTCGACTTGAGTTTAAAAGCCACAAACTCTAACCAGTTAAGCTACTCTAGCTATTGTTGAAGCTTAGTTGATTTATATATATATATATAGTTATATAATTTAAAATAAACTCATGTATATATATATATATATATATATATATATATATATATATACATAAATTTTCAAGTTAGTATGCACCGATATAACTTCATCGGTGCTTTGAATGTGGACTATTAGATATACATATTTTGACTCAAAGTGCATGCACTTGTCAAAACTTCTCCATAATCAGTGGTCCACATGCAATACACTGATATAAGTTATATCAGTGCGCACTGACGAGAAAAAGATTGTGTGTGTATATATATATATATATATATAAATAAACTCATATTTAATAATACTAATAATATATAAAAATATATTTATGAAAAATGAAAAAGAAAATAACAAAACAAAAGAAAACCCCAAAAATCCAAAAAATCAAAGCCCCGTAATTATTTTTTTTCTTTTCTCTTTTTGGATTTTTTTCCTTTCCAAAAAATATATTATTTTAATTTGATAAAAAAAACCCAGAAATCAAAAACCGTAAATTGAAAAGGGAAAAAATCAACAACTAAAAAGGAAATAATAAAACAAATTAAACTCATATTTATATAATATAAAATGAACTCGTATTTATATAATAATAATATATAAAAACATATTTATGAAAATGAGAAAAGAAAATAACAAAACAAAAGGGGAAAAAAAGGAATTTTTTTATTAATTTTCTTTTTTGTTGTTGATTTTTTTCCCTTTTCAATTTACGGGCCTTTGATTTTCTGGGTTTTTTATCAAGTTGGAATGATATATTTTTTGAAAAGAAAAAAAAATCCAAATAGAAAAAAGAAAAAAAAAATTACAGGTTTTGATTTTTTGGATTTTCCGGGTTTCCTTTTGTTTTGTTATTTTCTTTTTCATTTTTATAAATATGTTTTTATATATTATTATTATTATTAAATATGATTTTATTTTAAATTATATATATGAGTTTATTTTAAATTATATAAATAGATTTAAATTAATTTAAACAAATTATATAACTATTTATATACATTTAAATTAACAAATCTTCAATAATGAGCTAGAGTAGCTTAGCTGGTAACAAATCTCCATCAGCTAAGCTGATGGAGGCATTTTAATTTTTTCAGGGGTTGACCAGCTATTATTGAAACTAGAGGGACTAAAATGAAATTTTTTAAAAATAACAATAAAGGGTAAAATTGTATTTTAATATATTATGTTATAGTTGATTGTTAGTTTTTTGTCAAATGGACTAAAGTGATGTATTTTGAAAAAACAAGGGATTAAAGTGACTAATATAGTAAAGAAGTTTAAAAATGTGACAATTCATGAAAAAGTAGGGACTTTAGTAATAAAACCCATTTTTTATTTTAATCCAAATACATCTAAATCCAACCAATTATATATAACGAATTCCGACAAACTTCAACGAACTCTTCGTACAATTCTTACCAAATCTAATGAAATCCGTAGGATTTGTGAACTCTATCGAAATCCATACAAAAATCCATCACTTAAAACAAATCCATCAAACTCCAATAAAATCTGGATTGAATACACCCTCCTAAATGTTTAAAAGTATTTATTGTTGTTTTTTATTCTGTGGCTAAGGGGGGCATGACCCCTGGCCATCATGGTGGTATGCCATTGCAGTATGTATATATGGACGAAGCTATGAAAGGGTCTGGGCCACGACCCCTGTAGCTTCTTAAAAAAGATCAGTTTTAGTCCTTATTAATACACTCAGTTTGGTGAAATTTGAAATTTTAACTTCGTCACTCTGGATGGAATATAAGTTATAATATATCTGTATGTCCTTCATGTAAAATACTTCATGTCTGCATTATTTTTTTTGCCAATTATGATAATGTATTGAATTTAAATATTATACATGACCAAATCACATTACTTTTATTTAACGGTCAGTTTTTGAAACTGATAAATGATAATGGCAGAACAGGTGTACCTGGGTTTTCAGCATGGGTGGGGATTGAGGTGGTGACCCAACCAAAACCGGGGTCGAACGTGTTTATATCTGCGGCGGCCGGAGGTGTAGGTATGTTTGCCGGACAGTTGGCTAAGCTCAAAGGTTGTAGGGTTATTGGAAGCACCGGATCAGATGACAAGGTACGTATGTATATTAAAGCATTTGTTGGTGCAATTTGCTAAATTAATTTGTTGTTAATTAGCAGTGGTAATAAGATTAACATTGCAAAATTAAAATTTATTTTGTTGAAATTAACTTTTAAATAAAAGAGTTTTTAATGTTTGAAAGTACTAATTATCTAAAAACATTGTCAAGTGTTTTTTTTATACACATATGTAATGTCGACTTGAATCATAATGTCATTCCTTTACTTAAAAACCAAGCAAATGATTCATTTTAGTCTTATTGAACATAAAAATGCTTGTTTCATTTGATTAGTCTGGTATAATAAACAAAAAACCCATTTTAAGTTTTGAAAGCAATTTTGATAAATTCCAAAATTAATCAAGTAGGAATCATTTTCTTTTCAATTAAAGAGCTATATTACTAATAGATCCATTCAAAGGCACATTTAATCTTATATTTGAAAGAAATTGGGTTGCATTTGATGCACAGGGGAGTGTGGGTCAATTTGAAAAACTAATAAAATTTTAATAGAATAATGTAGATAAAAAAAAAGGTAAAATATAAATGAACTTTAAAAAAAATTGTGGGTCTAGGCCATGGTCCCCTCATGGCCGGCTTCTCCACTATATATATTTATATTTGATTTAAGTTATATCATATGATATAAATGAAACATGTAAAGTGTAGAATGTGACCTAAAATTTTCTCCTTGTATTTGTATTTTTCCTTTTGTTGTCTATTAACTATTTTTTATGTATTAAATATTGTACATTATTTATTGCCTTCCATATTCAACATGTAGCTAATTTATGACAAACAAAAAATATATATATATATATATATATATATATATGGGACAGTGAAATTTAAATTTTCTAACTATTTTTAGGTTCACGGTGAGGACTGAGTACGAAAATGTTAAGATAATTTTATGATGCCACAAGCAATGACTAGTTATTAGTCATTATTTTTAATACATTGGGTATGCGTTTGATAGGTCAAGCTCTTAAAGGAGGAATTAGGATATGATGACGCATTTAACTACAACACGGAAACATCTTTTGATGCTGCTTTAACCAAGTAATTAATTATATCTTTCTCTTCATTATTTATTTTTTGTTCTGCGTATATACATGTATAGAAGCTTAGACATTTCATTGATAAATTCTGTGAATATAAAATTGGACCGATAAATAGACAATATTAAGATTGAATGGACATTCAATTTTTTACCTAATTGAAATAATTCATGTTACAGGTATTTTCCTGGTGGTATCGATGTTTATTTAGACAATGTTGGTGGAGAGATGCTTGAGGCTGTCCTCAACCACGTTAACAAGCATGCTCACATCGCACTCTGCGGAATGATATCTCAATATAATAAGGTACATATTATCATACATTTTTATCATAATAGCCCTGATGTTGTTGGACCGAATGAATGATCCCCTTTACCTTTGAACTACATCCGGCGGTGGTGACATATATTGCATTTAACTTATATTAAGTAGACATATATTTGACCATAGTTTATCCAATTACCAATTTTAATTCACAATTTTGTGTAGGTTTGGACAGAGAGATACGGGGTACGGAATCTGCTGAATATGATTGGCAAGGAGGTGAAAATGGAAGGATTCTTGATCATGTCATACATGGATCGTTTTCCAGATTTCACAAAGGAAATGGAGAGCTACATAAAACAAGGCAAAATCACTTGCAAACACATGATTTACTATGGAATTGAGAGCTTCTTGGAGAGCCTAGGATCTCTCTTCTCAAGTTCTAATCTTGGGAAAGTTGTGATTCAAGTCAAGTCCCTCCATTGAAGTTTTCCAACCCTTGACTTCAATCAGTACTATCCATGTTAATTTGCCCTTAATTGGTCAATGTGCTTGATTTTATAGGCATTACTAGATATTTCGTGTGCTTCATAGAACTTATACATTATAATATAATTATCAGAAAACCAACTCCTTTGCGGACAAGCTAGCCAAAATGGGTTCGTCTTCCTGTGGTGACAAGGTGGTGTGGGGTGACATTTGAGGCAGATTCTTTTTCTTTGTTCGCTTCTTGGTTTCTGGCGTTTCCCCTGTTTTGCTCCTTTGTTAGGGGGTTTTTCTAGCTGCTGTGCAGTTTTTTTCAGTGTGGGTTTTGCTAGTGGTTGTCTTTTTTGTGGGGATTAGTCCAGCAGCTGCTCTGTTTTTATTTTTGGCCTTGCTCTGTTGTTTGGGTTAGGCCTGTTGTGTTGCCTTTTTTCGTTTCCATGTTTCGGCTTGCTTGGTTGGGTTTTTGCCCTTCCTTTAATAAAATTGTGCAGTTCAAAAAAAAAAATATTGCACCCATTTTTTGCTATGATTTTATTAATTGGTAATTTCTAATTTTAATTTAGTGGGTTGTCAACTATTAATTTTTTTAAGATGAGAACATTTATATATTCTTTAACATATGTTTTCTTTTATTTTTCTCTCCATAGCAAGCCAAAGATATGAGCACACATAATGGCAAATTAAGTCAATATATAGTTTTAATTCAGATCATGAGGTTCCAATTGTAAAAATACTGAAAAGCAAGAAAAAAAAAACAAGGAAAGGACTAAAGTTAAAGCCTAAAGGTGATCCAACATTATCTCTCGTATATGCTACCTCAATATATAATGGTAGTCGGAGTTATTTTCTCCTGCCCAACTCTCAAATTTGTTACGGTTGAAAAAATGTGGGCCGTGTAAAGGAAATAGAAATGGCCTCCTAACCCTAATGGAAAAATCAAACACCACAACATTACATGAGTATTGTTTTTCAATTAATTTTGAGTGTTCTAGTTCATCCTGTTTTTACCCTTCATCTGCTCTTTCTTTTAAAATTGAGAGAAGCATAAATAGGGGAGGAAGCTGACTTTTTATCATGCTCAATTATTTGAGCAACATAGATGTCAAAAAGTGAGAAAAAACTATGTGTGTTTGGTATAGCTTTTGTAAGGATAAAAACGCTTTTTTAAACTAGAAGCTATTTTGAGGGTTTTTTCAGTTGTTTGACAAAACTGAAAACAACTTTTTTAATGTATGAATTGTCTCAATTACCCTTTAAAAAAGTCATTTTATGTCTATTTGGAAAAGCCCAAAATTTGGGCTTTTCTAAAAAGCTTTGTTTTGAGCTTTTTTAAAACATATGAATTGACTTAATTACCCTTTATAAATTTTAAATATTCCACCATACAATTCTTTCATTAAATACATTGTCATCACCATTTTTGTAATTTACACAACTAATAGCTATTTTTAAAAATATATTGTCAATATACATTTTTTGTAATTTACACAACCAAAAGCCTTTTTGTTAGAAGCTATACTCATTAGTAGCTTTATTATAAAAATATCTACTCTAGAAACTCTACTTGAAAAGCCATACCAAACACACTCTAAGGAAAATATGATCCGGCGGGAGAAAAGGAGAAGCGAGACCGGCGCATGCATGCACAAATTAAACAAGGTTTGTGGAGGGAGAAATCAAAGGCTTGAAATGGGGTGGTGCGAGAAATGCCTGATCACTCACTAGTGAATATATAAAGAGATGCATGAATTACATGGGATTTGATCATGCAACCCCTGTGTGTCATGTCCCCCTTTAGATATAATTAACCTTGCACATTTTTGCTTTATTTCCATCTTATGAGACTTGTTCTTGGATCTCACAAAGAATCTTGTAAAAACACAACACCTACCAATAAATTCTCTCCACCGACATATATACTATTTTCAGAATTTCAGATATTGGTGATCAAATTGAATATGATGATTGGTCAAAATTAATGGTCTAGATGCATGCCGGCCTCTCCATTTTGCATACTGTATATGACTATATGGTCAAAATTTAATTAATTAATGAGGAAATTAATAAAAACAGATAGCAATTATTTGATTTCTCTTGCTTTTCTATGTTGCTTGTCCAAGACTTTTTTCCTTATTAACAAATGACTAAAGACCAGCGTCCAAATTTTTTATTTTTCTAGGGGTTTTGAAGGAGAAAAACATGATGAGAACCCATAATCTTATGGTTAAAGGTGAGGAACATATCACTGAATCAATCCCAATTTATCCGTCCAAAACTTTTATTAAGTGCTCCTATATATACCTGTCTATCATGTATTATGTATATATGAATATATCAATCCCCGGTGAAGTGGAATATATAATTAGTATGTTGTTGTCAACCTTTTCTTCTTTCTCTCTATATATAGTACTGAGAAGAATTTAATTTTAAAAAGATTATTGTAATTATTAGTAATAATATACTTAAAAAGTGAAATCAACGTTCCTATTTGGGATGTCATTAAAATAGTTTAATTATTAGTAATTTCTTTATTACCACACACATGCATGATGCATATCCCATCCATCGAATCCTTGGCACAAACAAAAACTGAACTAAACTAAATGATCTCTGGACCTTGTCTTGCTTATTCATTGTTAAAATATCCATCCATGCAACTAAGTTTCTTCCATTTTCAATTGAATTGATCGAGTAGTACTCTAGCGGCCAGCAATGAGCAACCGAACCTAGTGGTCTTAGATATATCCAAAAACGGAACCCGAATAAGAACAATTGAAATCCATACATTGAGATAAAAATTACAAAACTTTATTTACAAAGAAGTGCAAAACCGAAAGAGGGAGAACGTGAAACATGTTAGCATATGCTCACAGCTCACCCATCATCTACAATGTTATGTACAATTCCAGCATGAAAGAACATACGGGATCCTTCACATGACCGGCTCTCTTTATGTAAATAGATAATTAGATGGATATATGCATTTCATGATCCATCCTAAGTTTCTTCTATGGAATTATTTGAATTTTATATTGAAAGTAGAGGCGGTGATCGAGGGAAAGATAGTATGCATGAATCCTGTGTTTTCGCTCTACAATATAGAGGCGTTTCAAAGACAAAAATTAAAATTAAAATTAAAGGCCATATGCTAAAATCCCCTCAGCAACATTTCCTTGTTTTAACAGCTATCTAAAGCGCCCACACTTTTCTTTTCTTCTCTTGTCTTCCTTCCTTTCTGCATCTCTACATATAGCAAGTATGCATTTCATTGAGCGAGATTTCGGGGATAAAAAAAAGCAGTGTATTTGCTTGCTGATGCCAAGTGGCTTTGTCATGCTTTGTCCTACATATATTTCTATAGGAAAACCAAATTGTGCTGTGGAGGATATATTTAGTCACTCAACCTACAATTGCAAGTTTCAATTTCAACCCTATAGCCTTTTTTTTATGATATGACGTTTAGGAATAACGTACTATAAAGAAATTATCCAAAAATCATTTCTTTTTTATATAGCTACGGTGACTCGAATATGAAAATAACTATATGTGTTGTATTTGTAATGTTTAATCTAGGTAAAGTCCTAACACGATTAATCCTCTCATGGTTGATTACCCTAAAAAAATGTTTTAAAATATTAAGGTGTGAAATTGTAAACCTATATAATTAATTATGCTTTTCAAAATACAAGGTTAAATAAAAAGGCGTTTGTGATATTTTTCTAACAAAATTATCCTAACTTGTTGAAACATTGAAAGAAGATGACAAGGTGAAGATAAACTATTTGTAATTAGGAGTTCGAGTACAAACACAATTTGCATAATTACTAATTAGAAGTAACATTAAAGAAGAAAAAAAATGCTAAAAACTAAGTTCTACGCATTGATCAAACATATGTGCATATGATAACATAGTCTGATAGTCTTTCACACACAAGTAAATAAAAATTAAAGCACTCTAATAGTAAATAAAAGATTGTTGAAATCACAAAACCTAACAGCTACTTTTTCTGTAAGGAGGGTTAAAACTTGAAAAAGAAAGAAAGAAAAAATATTATAAATTAACACACTGCTAAAAATTTAACTTCTCCCCTTAGCAAATTCGCGGCATATTGTTCCAACTATAAGAACCTAATTGGCTCCAGTGAGCTTCTGGGGAGGCCACTCCTGGTGGCGACGGGGTGGGTGGCACATTTTGCTGATGATCAGCAGTTTCCTCATTGCTACCTCCTGCAGTGATGCTAGATGATGAGGCATTGGAGATGTTGTTGCTTCCACCTTGGTACCAATCAGGTAGTGGCATTGATGTGGGGAAATTGTTGAGCAGGCTCATCAGATCATCATCCATCGAATTCATCTCCTCTAATGGTTCTTCGCTCCGTTTCATCCCTGTAACCAAGTAATTTATGTGTTCTTTGTCAAGTATGTATATATATATATATATATAAAAACACAGATGTTTGAACTTGTTCATAGAATGTAAAATTAAATTTTTAATTAGGTTTCAGTTTATATAGTCGGTGCTCATGTTACTATATATTGACTACTGTTTGCATAATATTAATTGAGTGCGCATTTTGTCCAAAACCAGGACTCAATCAAGTTGCACCATCTAGTGTGAACATTTTGAAATAATTTAGGAGTACAAATCTTAATTGAAGGAAAAAATAATAATAAATATGTATACATTTCAAATGATCATACATTTATTAAAAGTAATATAATTAAAAGAAAAACTGAGGAAAAAGTAATAATTCCATTCAAGATTGAAAAAAAAATCCATGAATTCCTTTTTTTTTTTTGGGATCGTCATAACTAGAGAAGAACTCAATAAATTACCACAATAAATATAAATATACAAGTTGTTTAACCTAAATATATAAATTATTAGAAATTTAACTAGCTTGTAGTGTGATTCTATGGAGTTCATGCAAGAAACACGAATGATTATAACTCACCAATTGAAGACTGCGAATTAGAGCTCAAATCCTCCCACTGATTATCAGCATTAGCGTCGCCTTCATTTTTCACCATCAATTCGACACCACCTTCCTCCTCCGAAGACACCACGCCTTTCCCCTTCTCAGCAGCCACATCTTCGACCGCGGACGACAAATTGTTCTCGCTATAGATCAGTTTCTGATCATTGCGGGACAGATGGTGAGATTCCTGCACTAGAGCATCTAACAAACCACTATTGCTAATAGAACTCGCCGTTTTGGTCGGCTCTCCATTTTTGTAGTCAACATCAATATCATTGCTAGTAGTAGTATTGTTTCCTACCATCACACAAACACCACCACCGCCGCTCGACCCGGATGATGGAGTCGTTGGTCGTGGCGGAGTTTGGGATGAAGGGAGCTCCGTGGCCTCATGTCTCGAAACAAAATGATCAATTGGGTCAATGGAAGCTCCCGCTATCATCGAACTAAAACTCACGTCACGCTCATGATCATGATCAAAATTTTCACTCTCAAATTTAAAGTTTGGAACGAATGGAATATTATTAGGTTGTACTGTTTGGATGTTTTGATTGAACAGCAACCCAGCAGCTGATAGTGGTTGATGATTATATGGAGAACCAGAGAAACCAGTACTATTCATATTGTTGGTATTACAAAATAGCTTGAATTGGCGATTTGAGTTGTTATTAGCATAGTAAGAATTGGCTTGATTTTGATGAAAAGGGTGGTGGTTTTGAGGTGATGAGAAATTGAAGTTGTTGAACAAAGAGAGAGATGGATTGTATGTAGTAGCAATGTTTTGTGAAGAGGTGAGGAGAGAAGATAGTGAAGGAGAAGAAGAGCTGTTGTGGTGTCTCTTTTGGTGGTGGTGGTGGTGGTGAGGATTGTGCACTTGTTGTTGGAGGTGAAAAACAGCAGCTTTTTCTTGCACTTCTTGAGGGTAAATTGGTAAACCTGCTCTTTGGCGTCTCTTCATCCTTGTGTTCCAGTAATTCTTGATTTCATTATCAGTCCTTCCCGGTAACTGTACGTGTTGAGATCATAGAGAGAA
Source organism: Dipteronia sinensis (assembly GCA_033220585.1). Taxonomy (NCBI): domain Eukaryota; kingdom Viridiplantae; phylum Streptophyta; class Magnoliopsida; order Sapindales; family Sapindaceae; genus Dipteronia; species Dipteronia sinensis. The sequence continues at coordinate 42,022,134 of CM065645.1, forward strand.
ACGCAAAGATGTTGAATATTAGACAGAAATATTGGTGACAATGAAAAACGTAACTAATAAGATGTGTGGGTTGCTAGAAGACAAGTCAGAGACAAAAGAGGAAGAGATACGAAAAAGAAACTCAGACTTGGGTCACAATCAATTAACATCCATCAAAGAATTAATAGACCAGAAAGAAAAAAAAAACTCAATTGGGTATGACTTTTTTTTCCACAATTTCAAAGATCAAAACAGATAAAAATCATTTTACATATATCAATTGTCAAATAAACTAGAAGAAAAATCAGATCAAATATAACATATATTTATTTATTAATTGCCAGACATGCTAGCTAGGTATATAATAATATATGTTACCTGAGCGGCCATGCGAGCCCATTTGTTGCCGAGCTTAGCGTGAAGTTCGATGATGATCCTCTCCTCATCAGAAGAAAACGAACCTTTTTTCAGATTAGGCCTCAAATGATTGGCCCATCTGAGCCTGCAACTCTTCCCACATCTCATCAACCCTGAATTCTTTTGCACAGCGTTCCAGTTCCCTTCTCCATGCTTCTTCACGTATTCCATCAGGATCCCGTCCTCCGCCGCTGTCCACGGCCCCTTCTTCAAGCTCTGACTCATCACCCCCAACGGCCCTTTCAAACCCTCCACCGCCGCTCCTCTGCCTCCTCCGCTGCTCACCATTCTTAATATAAATAAATAAATATTATATATATATGTGTGTGTATATCCTCCACCACCAACTCAGATAAAATTAATCCTGGTTTTGGTATGTGGAGTTTTTGCTTGATTTATATAGAAAAAAAGGACTCTCTTTTTGGATTTGTATTACGTAATGTCTGGATTGTTTTGATGCTTTTTTTTTCTTTATTGGTTTTTTTGTTTGTTTTTGTTTTTATGTTACTAGCTTGTGACTTATGGTGGGAATAATATTGGTGAATTTGATTGTATGTTTTTTGATTTTTTCTTTTGAGAGTTCTCTCCTCTCCCAAGGTGATCAAGAGAATTGAAGCAAAAGAGAGGAGAGAGAAGGAGAGGGAGAGAAACAAGTTCTTTTGTCTTGTTTGTGTGTGCTTAAATATTTCTTGTGCTATTTTAAACAAAGAAATGAAGAAATTTTAGAGATTTAGAGAGAGAAAAAAAGAAATGAAGATGTAGAGAGAGAAAGATGCAGTATTAGGATAGATAGAGAGAGAGATGGATTGGGTTGGTTTTAGAGAGAGAAAGAGAAAGTGTGTGGGACCAATGCTTGGGTTGTGAGAGAGAGAGGAGTAGTAGTGTGTAATGTGTTGTTGTTTGTGACAGCCCAAGAGAGGGTGGTGAATTTATAAACTAGAGGTGTGAGCTTCCATTTCGCTCCGTTTTTCATGCTATGTGCTACATCCTTTTGGAGGCTTCTTTCTTTATACGCGTTTTCTTTATCCACCATTGATTTCTACACTCCAAAAAGAAATTGGATGTAGCGTGATGCACATACATCTTCCATTACGATCTTATCATGTGACAAATTTTAAGATCACAACGTGAAGATGCATGTTGTTCTCATGCATGCATAGCATGCACATCCTGATGAAGCTTATCCTTCTACACGTTTCCTATATCTACACACTAAAAAGAAATTGCATGCAATGTGATGCATATGTTTCCTCTTTTGTGATCCTATCAGGTGGCAAAATTTACCGTGGTAAGATCAAAACATGAAGATGCACTTCTTTTGGAGGCTTATCCTTCTATATATGCATCTTCTATATTTACCAATGATATTTACACACCAAGAAAAACTTGGGTGCAATGAGATATACATACATTTTCCGTTACGGTCTTGTTACGTGACAAATTTTACTATATCAAGATCACAAGAAGATGCACATGCATCATCCTTGGCAATCTTGTCACACGAAAAATTTACCCTCTATTAATATTACAACATAAAGATTCATATATATTTCATAGCTTATTCTGCAACATTTATGTTTTTTCCTTGCATACCACCACTTCACATGAATTGTAACGTTAAAAAGGAACAAAATTTAATTATTATTTTTCTTATATCTTTTTAAAATCCTAAAAAACAAAGATGAAATCTGTTTTCCATTTTTCACTATTTTTATAAATTTCCCTTGGATGTTTATTGTTTAGTGCAATATCAAGGAAGAAATTCACATGGAATGACCTATTTTGGTCACGCTATTAAGTTTTAATTATCTACAATATCTAAGAAAAGATGTTTTAGACATTTAAATAAGGCTTGATTTTTCTTTTTTCTCCCTTTGTTTAATATTTCATTTTTACCATTGTTACATAATACTTGAACTATTTTCTCCTTTCCCTTTCATTCTTCAATTCAATTCGTCGTCTATTTATTTTCATTTTTTAATTAGAAAGTCCGAAAGTGACGTGTAAGAAACCCTCGATGACTTTTAGATGTTTTTATGTAATTTGATATTCTTTTCACACATAAGTAATGAAAAATCCATTTGATCAAGCACACTGTAATAAAAGTTATTGTTTCGTCGATACGTCCATAACGTTTCCTAGTCACATATATTACCTTAATCAGTATAATTCTCTAATTATGAAATACTTTTAATTGGAGTTTCTTTCAAATGGATTAATTTATTTTTATTTAATGAAATTTCTTTTAGGTTTATGAATTTGTTCAAATAAAGATGCATTTTGGTTTCCATTTATTTTAATTGTATTATGATCATACCAACTATTTTTATTATGAATTAGGTTAAATTAATTTAAATTATATGACTTCAATATCTATCGATTCATTTGTTTTTAATCTAACGGCGAAGAAAAATAGTAACTGGCAACCCTTAGATGAAGAGCAAGTAGCTGGATGAACTGTAGAAGAGCCAAAAATTTGTTTGAAGGGGACATTATACTAAATTAAATGATTTGGGGTAAGTCAAAAGGCATAAAATTTGGTGGAAAACTTATAATATTTTCAAGAAACTTTTAATTTTTAATCCCATGGTGTGGATAGATGTTGAAATCACACCATTTACGTCAAACTTTTATTACCTAAATATTTCCTTATTATTTTTGTAGTTTGAAAATTCACTTTTGAGTACTATAGATTTATAATTAAGCTCAAATTTTTATCCCAAAATATGTCATATATGAGTTGAAATTTTGCTTGATCAGTTCTTACACTATGATCACCTGCTCTATAAAATAATTACAATTCATTAGCCGTATTATTTTTTGATTGAATAATTAGATTTAATTTTACTTCAAAAAAAAAAATAGATTTAATTTTTATTATAGTGGCCAGTGGGATAGTTGATTTATAAATGACTTTCCTTTCCATATTGGTATTTCTTTCTTTATTTTTGTTATTTGGTGAAAACTATTTTAATAGACTTGCTAATTTTGAACTAATCATGTAATTATCATATCACAGTATCACACACACACACACACATATATAAATAAATAAATATATATATATATATATATTATTGATTTTTGCATACATTATTTTTGTTGATTATCTGAACATATATTTATGTGTGATTAATTAGTTGAGTTAACATAAGCTAGCAAGACCGACAAGGTACAAGCATATAATTTCATTTAAAGCTAAATTTAGATCAGCACTCACGCATGCATATATACTAACGTACGTAGCTCTTGCTTTCCAATTTCCAAATTGTAACTAGCTATAACAATTAGCAAACCAAATATTTAATTAATATACAATCAATCCATTCCAAAGATATCAAAATTGTATAATTTAATTGACTTGTAGCATCACTCTAATGCAAACCAAACAGGGGCGAATCCAGAACTTAATCTTAGGGTGGGCTAAATTAAATATAATTTTTTAAAACGGTCCTCCATAATTAAGTTTTTTTTTATTAATTTAAAAGTATACACTTAAATATAGAAAACATAACAAGTTTAATCTAAAAAAAATTAAAATAAGGACCAAATATGATTTATTGTAATAGTTTTTAATTGTTTTGATAAAATAGATTTTTAATTGTTAATAATTTTTTCTTTTTTGAAAAAATATTTGCCTGGGCTTGAGCCCAAACTAATTTGCATGTAGCTCCGCCCTTGAAACCAAACACTGTGTTAACATGTATATAATACTTTTAAAAAAAAGTATATAGACACCAAACATAGAATACAAACTAAAATTTACCCTTTTTTGCTTTCATTTCTGGGTTTCATTAATGTAGATTGGAATTTTTTTTTTGAAATATTGAAATATTGAATGAATATCGCTTATGGGACTAATGGGAGTCTTAAAGAATATTTGGATTTGGATTTTCGGTTTTTAGGCCCCAATTACAGGCGTGGGTTTTTTTATTTTAAAAACAGAGTTTTGGGCCCAAATAAGTCCATTTATAAGAAGAAAAAAAAAATCAAATGATCAACTTTAAACATAGTACAATCATCGACAATATTCAATCCGTGCAATCTAAACTGTCACCTTACGAATTCGGATAATCACCAGAAAGTCCCTTGAGATTGATATTAGTAGTAGATTCTTTGAATACTTTGAGAGAAAGGGAAAATAATTTTGCTATGTATTTTTGTCTTAACTAAGACAAACAGTCATGAATGAATAAGTGGTAAAATGAATAGCTGAAATACTTTAAATAGGGGCATTTTTATTTAGTTTTTAAAATTCCTCAAAATAATAATTATGCACACACGATCCAATGTATCAGTTTCGAATCGCTGTCACCACATGTGGTATTTAAAAAAAATAATTCACCACTTACAAAAAAAAATTGCTCAGTTTTGTTTTTGATTTTTTTTTTTAAAACCAGTAATGATTCGAATCTAAAACGTTGTTCACTCATAAACGCTCCATGAGACATCATTAAACTGAATAAACGCTATTTCCATTTAGACACATTGAGACAGTGATGATTTTTATTCTTTTGAACGTAAAATGCCGAATATTATGTCTATATAATATATATATATATATTTTGGAAAACGAGGAAATGGAATCTTAGATAGTATTATGCATCACTCACGCCTTTACTAGAGATTCTACAGTTTTTTTTTTTGGGTAGATTTCTGGGTTGTGAACAAACCAGTGACAGTAGCCCTTTAAACAAAAACTCTTTCTAGTTGTGTACGGCTCTTCAATAAGAAAAGTTTACCACAAACAACTCTCTGTCTGTCTGAGTGTCTGAACATATATATATATATATATATATATATATATATATATCTGTCTACTTCTCTTCAATGTTCCAGTTCTAGTTTGCAATTACTTCGGTTTCTAACAAGATTTTGTTGTGCTTCAATAGTAGAATGCATACCATGTCTAATTTATATATCAAATTGAACAAATAAAGGCCAGCAACCTCTAGACCATAATAAAAAGTCATCAACCTTTTTCATTCTCTTTTTCGCCTTTAATTTGCCAGGTCTGTAATCTCCTTTCATTGTGTTAATATTCTTCAGTTTCGTATATCAAATAGTCGCAAGAGACAATCAACCTAGACAGACAAACTGGTTCGACCAACAACTTAGGAAAACAAGGAAATGGAAGTCTTGGCAAATTAATAATGAAAACTAAAGCTAATAAAATTGATCATTTGTCATGAACACAAGAATGCTATCAAGAGTTTGAACTACTACTACAAAGAAAAAGGTCTTCACTAGGAAAATACAAAATGCACAATGGTTTGTTCTCAATATGATTTCATGATGGTTCTTTAACTTAAAATAGTAGCCTAAGTTCCTTTACACTGCATTAAACATATTTTCCTTAGATAATCCACTTCATTCCAACCAAGAAAACTCAAGACAATTATAAGAGAATATTATGATTGCTGAGACCTTAGTGATATTGCGAGATGAAAGCAATATATTGAGCCCACAACCTGTTCTAATTCTGTCAATCTTTATATATATATATAAAAAAAGTAAAAATTATAGTTTACAATGCTATAAGGAAGCGATAAAGTTCGATAGATCAATATGAGAGAAGCAGCAATGAATACCTGCCAGATAGCATCTTGGCAATAGCATTTGATCACATCAATGATCTATATGATCTCAGTTCATACCCATCCTGAGACATCACAAATTGTTGGCAAATCCAAAAGCTTTGGAAGTGATCACAACATTTCTTTAATAAAGTCGAGGTTAAGTGTGTCACGGACGATGAGGAACAATCCAAGGAGTAAAACAAGTGTAATTCCTGATGACATAATTCGCTGCTCCACCTCTCGAGGAAGCTTCCTCCCACCTCTAGCGGCCTCTACCAGAATCAAGGCCAATGAACCCCCATCCAAAGCAGGTAACGGAAGAAGATTTATCACCGCAAGGTTAAGATTAAGCAGAGCTGCAAACTGGTATAGGCCATCAACATTTGATCTAGCAACTTCTGCACCGACAGCTATAATAGCAACAGGACCTGAAACCTTACTAGCTGTCTGTGAGAAGTTTAAAAATGTCTGTTTTAAGCTATCCAAAACATTGAATGAGAGACCCCAAAATTCCTTTCCAGTAAAACTAAAAGCCTCCGAGACATTCTTTGGTCTAACCTTCGAAATTTTAACGTTCGGTGATAACTGAACTCCAATCTTACCCGTTCCATCGAAATTCTGATCTGGGGTGACACCAATTTCAAAATCCTGTCCTCTCCTATCAATTTTAAGCAAAACATTTCTTTTGGGGCTATTTTTAATCACATCAACAAGCTCAGAAACAACATTAGGACGGGTTTTTGGGAACTCAAGACCATTAACAGAGAGAATCACATCACCAGGAAACAACCCATCTCGCGAGGCAGCTGAGAAGGGTCTAACATCAGGCACAAGCACCCCAGGAAAGGTCTCTTGAACAGGCAAACCAACAGATACTACTTGAAAAAATATTATCAAATATGCAAAGATTACATTTGCAACTACACCAGCTGATATGACAATAATTCTATCTAATATTGGCCTATTTTTTAGAAGGTTTTCATCATCAACAGGAATATCACTCTCAGGATCATTATCAGGAAATCCAACAAATCCACCTAGAGGAAATGCTCTAATAGAATATTCAACATTGTTTGCATTGAATTTAGCTAAAATTGGACCAAACCCAACTGCAAATTTACTTACATGGATTCCTTGGAGATATGCAGCAAGAAAGTGACCACTCTCATGAACAACAATGATAGCTGTCAACACACCAACCGCCTCCAAAACAGATTCAAAACTCCCCAAATCAAATCCAGAAACAGAAGCACATGACCTGAAATCAAATCTTTTTCCAAATGGGTACCTACTTCTTTCATTACAAAATTGGTTCTTGCAATGAAAACCGAGGTTTTGTGAAGAAACAGAACAACAAATGGAAGAAGACAGAGACTTTGAGAGATGGGTTCTGTGTTTGAGTGGAAAATCTGAAAATGGTTGAGACTTTGGATTGGATAGTCTGATAAGAGAATGAAAAGAAGAACAAGAAGATGGTGGAGAAGAAGAGAAATTTATAAGCATATTGTCTTTGGATTTTTCAAGAACAGGAGAGGAAGGTTGGGCAGTGAACGAAGAAGTGGATTATGGATATGACAATTTTATTTATTTATTTATTTTTTTAAGTACAATGAGATAATTCACATTTTTGGTTTTGTGGAGAGGAAGTGAGTGAGATGTCTTTTTTTTTTTTGAAGTTCGATGTCTACTGTTGTTGTGCTGTTCTCTTTTGTGTTTTTTTGTCTCACGGCCCATGTTTATGTGATTTGAGGCCGGTCAAAAAGGCGAAATTACAAAATGGATTAGACAAATATAATTTAAATTTATGATTTAAGGTTTTGTTTTCAACATTTCAACCATCCATATGTTTTCAATTAAAGAGTTATAAATACATTCAAATCTCGATAATTGGATTAAGAACTGATGGGTTACTGAGATGTTGAAGTCAACATTTTAAATTGTAAATTTAAGTTGATTTAGTTTGACTCAATTAAAATAGTGTTTCCTTAAATGTGAACCACTTAATTGTATTTCACAAAGTGCAAGATTTACTGTTGGTTTTTTATGGTTAATTTTTTTCACATATTTTGATATATCACCTGGGGCGAGAACCTGACACATCCACCTGTTCGAGTAAACGTCATTTATCAGCAAATCATGTTGGGTGATAGTTTTTGTATTGGGCCGCAATAAAAGTTGTGGCCCAGTGTCGTTATCAGGCACGGTTTGGTTAAGGCCCAGTTTTGATATTGTGTGTGGTGCAGTTACGGCCCATCTTTGTTTTTCAATGGGGTAAAGTTTTGCCCTGTAGAGCCCAGGCAAGCCCACTTATTTTTGGCATGCTGATTACTTTAGGCAAAAATTGGGCTTCTTGATTATGCCTTACGATCTTATAATTGTCCAACACGCACAATCTCTCTCTTCTCTGCCCATTAGCTAGTTAGATTTTCGCATCCTTCCATGTTCATACGAAATGATTGAATCAAATTTGTAATAGGTTTTGGCTTAGCTGCTGTCGACGGTCTATAGATTTCAAATCAAAGGTGTGATATTGATATTTTGATCGAAATATTTTTGATATTTTTGATATGGTTAGTTTTATTGCTGCACAAAATAGTTCTCAGTACTCTTCTCCCCTAAACTTTATACGAGTTTGTATTGTATCCCTTGAACTTTTTTTTAGGCATTAAACCTTCTGAACTCTCGTTTATTGACAAACAGTTTGGTTTATTACCCCCCCTGAATGCCTGTTTGAGGAGGTATCATCAATTATGTTTTGTCAATAAATAAAAGTTTAGAGGGTTTAATGTAAAAAAAAATTTAGGGGGTAAAATACAAACTCACGTAAAGTTTATGGGGGACAAGTGCCAATAACCCTTTAAAAATTTAGTTTTTATAATCCTTAAAATGTCAAGATTAACCCTAAATATAAATAATTATTTTAATTAAATTATTTCTCTTTTAATTCACACCAAATTAAATCTGGGTGGAGAACCCTAAATCAAATAAGTGTACTGTTTATATATATATATATATATATAGTCATTTTCTCCTCAGTGCGCACTGATATAACTTATATCAGTGCGTTGCATATGGACCACTGATTATGGAGAAGTTTTGACAAGTGCATACACTTTGAGTCAAAGTATGTAAATCTAATGGTCCACATCCAACACACTGATGAAGTTATATCAGTGCGTACTGACTTGAAAATTTATGTATATATATTTATATATATATATATATATATATATATATATATTGCAGAGAATTCAAATCCTTTGTTGGTGCACTCCCGATCTAGCTACAATAATGCTTCTCGATCGATTAGCAGTGGTTCGGCCAATTATCTTTGTCCTTATGGCGATTTTGGGTTGCACAAATTATGTGTTGATCAGTTGATTATGAGATACAGCAACACCCTCTCCATGATTCTGACCACCATTTAACACTTCGTTACAAGACTAAACTCTAATTAAATACACAGAGGCAAATCTTTTCGTATGCAATTGATGGGTATTTATAACATATGATTTTACTTATAGATGTAAAATTTGTTAGTTCAAACTTGATGACAAATATGCCATTGAACAAGAGTACTGCTGTGATCATCAAACACCAAACAAGCAAAGAGATCACTAGAAAGCCACTATTTACCATCCTCTGCATAATCTGAATCCATTCAAACAAATTGTGCAAAAACTTCTACAAGCTTTCTCTTAAAATGGTAATTAACATTTAGGGTTAATGTTGACATTTTAGATATTGTAAATAATAAATTATTGAGAAATGCTATTGAAAATCCATTAATTCTATTTACGTATTATCTAGGGATCAAACTTACTGCATAAAAAAAGAATAATAAAGATTAAGATTGATCAACTTCTATGAGTGAGCAAGAAAGAGAGAGAAAGCTAGAGAGAGAAGACCTGATTCCCTTGGCCATGAAGGGAATCGGGTGAAACTTAACGGTTGTGATCTTTCAAGAATAGGGATTTCAGAGAAAATCTGTTCTCAGTCTTCATTGACTATCTAAATCCCAAGGTTGATGTTGGTTGCTTGTGGAGTGTGTTCAAAGTCTTTGGAAGAGTCAGGGATGTTTTTCTTTTATCTAAAAAGAGCTTTAGGAGAAGCTCTTTTCCTTTCATTCGTTTTGAAACACAGGAGGAAGCAAAGAGGGTAGCAATAAAGGTGAATAGGATGCACATTTTCGGGTGGCCGGTTGTTTCGAAAATTGCTTCTTTCGGGTGGAATAATAAAAGAGTTGTTTCTGGTTCAAGTTGTGTTCTGTTCAAGAAAGGAAATGAGTCAAGTAAGGGTGGATGAGAAAGATGCTACTCTCAGTTCTCATACCAGAGGCAATGGTCTTTTATAGAGGTGTTGAAAGGAGATCAAAACAGAGGTCATGAGGTGGCCACTAAAAGGCAGATGAGTGTTTTTATTTGTCTTGGCAGCAACATAGTGGGGTTGATGATTGGTTGTCCAGATGCACGGTGGGTGTCTTGAGGAAGTTTGAAAATATTTCAAACGTCAATAGAAGACTAAGCAACAGAGGTATCATTTTCTCCTCCATGTATCTTAGTGACAAAAGTATTTTGTGGTGTTTTGAATCTAGTGTTGAGAGGGATAGGTTCTTAAGGAACTCCTTTGTCTGGGATGATTGTTTTATTTCTATGTCCTTGTGGTCCGATTCATTAGTTCCGATTGTTAAGTTGGCATGGATCAAAGTGTTGGGAGCTCCTTTGAGCTGTTGGTACCAGACTTTCTTCATAAATATAGGGGCTCTGATTGGAGAGCCTCTCTTGGTTGAGGAAGACACTGTTTTTAGACAAAGAGTGAACATAGGGGTGCTGGTGTTGATTCTGAAGGATGGTCTAAGCTCTTAGAAAGTTAATGTTAAGATGAGTAATGTCTCATTTATGGTGAAGATGATAGAAGATGATAGGTGTGTGGATGTCTTGTGGATGGAAAGATTCTTGGGTTTGCAAAAGGAAATGAAAAAGGAGCAGGGAAAAATCGTTTGCCATGAAGAAAATTTAGCTGGGTTCTTTTGCAATGAAGCTTTAGTTGATGACGTTCTTTGCCAAGAAGTAAATTTTGGTATCCCTGGCCAAGATGACAAAACCGATGGTAATGCAGACAGAAGAGGAAAAAGCTCTATGGATTTAGTTGGCTAAGATGAAAATGGTGAGCTCATTTGCTAAAAAGAAAAAGTTGATGATGGAGGAGACATAGGGAATGGTGTAGGCAATATAAGAGTCGTTAATGAAGGAAAAAAGATTGTTTTAGCTTGTAAAGATGAAAAAGCTGTTGGTAATAGATATAAGGGTAGGAAAAATGGTGGGACTAAAAGTAAAGGTGAGGCTATGATGGGTTGCTTAGAAAATAGGGATCATGCTAAGTTTAAAGTAATCAAATTGAATTCTCAAAATATTAAAAGCATGGGGATTAGTTCCAAGGGTGGGTCTCGTGGTGGGGTGAACAAGTTGGGCAGCAGTGATAGTAAGAAGTCTGATGAGCTGTGTACACTCAACAGTAGGAACACAACAGACAGTGATAGTGACAATCATTTATGTCATGTATGAGGGCTTTTTGAGGAAAGACAGGGCATTAATCTGTGTGTTTATTTAAGTGTGCAAGCTGATGGAATTCAAAGCCCATTAAAATCTGAGGCAAGTCATCAACTTGAGGTTCATGCAGAAGATTTAGCTGGAGTCCACTTTTCAAGAATGGAGGAAAGCCTGCCCAGCGGTGTGGTTTCTCAAGGTGTCTCGAAAAGAAAAAGAGAGAGGAAAAGCATGGGTTTGATGAAAGGGCACAGTATGTTTCTAAGGAGTTCTGAGGCTTGTGAGAAAACAAAGCAGCAGAATTCTAAGCTTATTAACAATGTGGCGTGGAATCTTGAGGATGAATTCGTAAAGGTGTTTGAAAAAAGTATGGCTATGGGGTTCAACTTCTATGGTAGAAAAAATGAGTTCTTAGAAATTATTGCTAAGTTGAAGGAGATGAACGATAATAGGTTTCGGGATTTGGTGAGAAGGTTGGTGCTCAAACACAATGCTATGGGGTGATGAGCTTTCTAGTTTTTGGGGTGTTTAGTGTTGGAGCCTGCTCAAGTGTTTCATGCTTGTGTTTTGGCTTTTTAGGTCTCAGCTTGGACTGGGTGTTAGGCTCCATTTTTATCTTGTTCTCAGCCTTGTTGGCCTTAGCCGTAGGTGGTATGGTGTTTCTAGGCAGAATGTGGCTATTGTTGTTGTTGTTTCATTTTTGTTGCTTTCTTTGCTTTTTTCATAGTGCTTTGGCCTGAGCTTGTTTTGCTTGGTTGCCTAGCTATGTTTATTAGCATGGTGTCTGTCCGGACTCTATTGCTTTTCGGTTGTTGGCCTTTGTGGCTTTTAATAAAATGAAGTTAAAAAAAAATTATCTGTTTACATTCCATTTTAATTTTTTTGTTACTCACAATTTTAACTCGAATTAAAATTATTAAAAAAAAACCAATGAAGTTCTAAAGACATTCCAAACAATTTTTTTTTTGAAAACAAGTTTAACATGTTTTTTTTTTCCATTTTTAGTTTTTTCCACTTTTGTGTTTTTTTTTTCTTGTTTTACAAACCTTAAAATATCTTCTTCTTTTATTCAAAATAATGCTATGGGGTGATGAGCTTTCTAGTTTTTGGGGTGTTTAGTGTTGGGGCCTGCTCAAGTGTTTCATGCTTGTGTTTTGGCTTTTTAGGTCTCAGCTTGGACTGTGTGTTAGGCTCCATTTTTATCTTGTTCTCAGCCTTGTTGGCCTTAGCCGTAGGTGGTATGGTGTTTCTAGGCAGAATGTGGCTATTGTTGTTGTTGTTTCGTTTTTCTTTCTTTCTTTGCTTTTTTCGTAGTGCTTTGGCCTAAGCTTGTTTTGCTTGGTTGCCTAGCTATGTTTATTAGCATGGTGTCCGTTCAGACTCTATTGCTTTTCGGTTGTTGGCCTTTGTGGCTTTTAATAAAATGAAGTTCAAAAAAAATTATCTGTTTACATTCCATTTTAATTTTTTTGTTACTGACAATTTTAACTCGAATTAAAATTATTAAAAAAAAACCAATGAAGTTCTAAAGACATTCCAAACAATTTTTTTTTTGAAAACAAGTTTAACATGTTTTTTTTTCCATTTTTAGTTTTTTCCACTTTTGTGTTTTTTTTTCTTGTTTTACAAACCTTAAAATATCTTCTTCTTTTATTCAAAATAATTTTTTTCTCACACACCATCAAACCAAACATCACCATTTTTTATATTAAAAAAGGATTTTCATGTTTTCCGGTTCAACAAAATTTGAAATCAGTTATTTTCTTTTCTCAAATACCATCCACATTCAATCATCACTATCACTAGAAAAAAATATATAAAAAAAATTATTTTCTCAAGAAAAATATATTTAAAATTATTATTTTTACTCAATAGAAATTTTTTTTACTCAACTTAAAATTCAAAAGAGAAAAACAAATATTATTTTTCTATTTTCATAGTTTAATCTCCAAAACAGTTCTTTTTTTTTATTGTTTAGATCTCATCTCTTTTGTTCAGTTTTTTTATTCTCTGTTTTTATTTTATTTGATTACTTTATATCTCTTTTCCATTTTCCGTTTCAAATTTTCGAAAGAGTGGTATTAAAAATGGGTAATTAAAATAAAATTTAAAATTTTAGAATGAAGTGTCTTTAGAAATGAAGTGTAAAAAGAAAAACATTAAATTATAAGAAGAAACTCTCTAAATTATTAAATTTCAAATTTTTTTATGGTGGGTGTAGAGAGTAAATGGGTGTGAGGAGAATTATTTTGGACAACAATTATAGAGCCACCCTTTTCATATTTTGAGGGAATTAATATAAAAAATCCTTGAATATTTCCGATATTTTGAAGATATTAATAATATTTCAATCAACATTTTCGAAAATTTGGACCTTGGAAAAGATTCAAAACCAATATTAACTTCCTTGTTGGTTATCATATGAATGGATAATCCCCATTAGATATACTGTACTTAATGAAAATCAAATTTACCATTTGAAAACATTTTTTTTTAAATTGACTCATTATCTTTCAGAAAAAAGAGACATTTTTTTTTGAAGAGAAAAAAAAAAGACTCATTAAGACAACATTTTTCCAAAGATCGATAAATCCAAGTCTCATTTTGTCCGATTAGAATTAGAATCTCAAACCTCCACCATCAATTGAACATGTGTTACATGTATGAATACAATAGTACCAGTGATATATATATATATATACCCAACTCTTTTGAGATTGATATATATGATAAAACTGTATATGATTATAAATGTTTATATGTGGACACATATATGGTAAGCTGATTTTTAGAAATCATATTGATTATGAGATACTGTAATGATGATGAGGTCATTCCAAATCGGTTTACCACATTGTATAAAGTATAACATTACTTTATACAATATAAATATCATGAATAAGTTTCATAATAAGCATCACGATTATGAAATAATGATGCAAGAGAAAATACTTAATAACAAAGCAAAGGTGTGAAAAGAGTGATAGGACATAGAATTAACGGTTTCTTTCGAAAAAAAAAATGAATGATTGATTACACCAAAAAGCCTCTCTATATATATCAAAGATACCAACCACAATTTGAATCCAATCGTATCTGCTAAGTGGGCCTCTTGATTTGGAATTGTTGAACGTCTAGACAAAAGTGACTGAAAAGAGTGGCACAACTTAATCAAAATATATACATACTAATAAACAAATAATTACATAAATAACAAAACAGATTTCTCCTCGTCATCATCCATAAAAACCAACAGGTCACAAGTCAACTTACAGGTTTTCCAGTGATGAATTGCTGATGCTTCTATGACGTCTTGAATGAAAGGAGTGCTTAATTATCTAGTAATTAATTAAAATAGGTAAAATCTTCCGTAATTTGATTAATTTGTTATTTGTATTTATATAATTCAATATGACAACTCACAACAGGAAACCAAAAAATAAGCCAAATTCACCAATCCAAATTTGGTAAAAAATCCCCTCTTATATAACTACAAGAGATCTCATCATTTAACACCTTATAGATGTATAAGCATATATAGATATAAAAAAAAAATGTTGCATCATCAAACAAACAAATAAATAAAAATCAGTGGTTTTTTTTTTTTTTAAAAAAAATCATAGAAAATAATCAGTTGAGCATTTTTATTTCATTTCCTAAATGTTTTTAATTAAAATTGAACTTACCATCACAAAATATCATATACTGACAAATCCGAGACAGAATCCAATTTCATTTCCTAAATGTGAAGATTCAAAGAATGATCAACGAGAATGATCAACGAGACTAACAGTAAATTAGAAAGACTACCTTTTCTTCCTTCCTTTATTTGGTGGGTCCAACCGTCCAAACATTATTATAGTTTATATTTCATATATAGCTAGGTTGAGTTGAAGTGGTTAGGGTTTGATAGACAAATTTTCCTTGATTAAGACATCAAGGATTCATCATATCCCAATTCAACAAATGTTTTGTAGCTTTCTAAGCATAAAATCCAAAAACAGTTATACCACCATTATAAACCCTAATTTCTTCAATAGACTGCCATTATCTCTTAAGTGAGTGAGCATCTTGATTTTCATTTCGTGCGGATATCGGGGTGATCATTTTCATAATTTCTATAGTCTCTACGACCGAGGAAATAGTGGTTAATGACACTTTTTAAGTTGGTGTTGCACGAAAGACACTACTTTAATAGCTTGTGTTTAAAAGACACCAAAGTAAGTGATTTTCAAAAATACCCTTACTTTACACATTTTTTAATTATTTTTTTTACTTTAACTTTTCTCATACTTTTCTCTGTATAGTTATTCTCAACTCAAACAAAATCAACTTCTAACATTATCGATGCATCTTCGGTGGATTAGTTTAGTGGCGCTACGCTGACACACTCGGGGGTCGAGCTCCCTGTTGAGCTCGTGGTGGTCGAGCTGCCCGGTCAGCTCGCTAGGGTCGAGGGCAGTGCCCCTTGAGATTTTTGTTCAATTTTAAACCCAAATTGGGTTTTGGTTTTGAATCTTCCATTGTTAAAATTGTTGCGGGTTGAGATTTTCGAGTGAGGAAGATGATAAACAATAACTTAGGTGTATGCTGTCCGAGACTTTTTGTATGTTGTCTGAGACTTTTATATGTTGTCCGAGACTTTGTGTTTGTGTTTGTGTTCCGAGACTTTTGTATGCTGTCCGAGACTTTGTGTTTGTGTGTCCGAGACTTTATGTTTGAGTTTGTGTGTCCGAGACTTTATGTTTGTGTTTTGAGACTTTGTGATTGTGTTCCGAGACTTTGTAATTGTGTGTCCGAGACTTTGTGTTTGTGTGTCCGAGACTTTGTGATTGCTTTTCGAGACTGGGTTGTTGTTCTGTGCTTCTTTGTTTATGTTCTGTTCATCTTCTCCAACACCTAATCCCTAATCCGAAACCCTTCGTTTTCAGAGAAAGTTACATACTTCGTTTTTTCAGAGAAATCAAAAGTCGTTATTATGTTTGGTCGTGGTCGGTGTACATGTGTCCACCGTCGTTGTATGTGTACATGTGTTCATCAATTCGTTAGTTCCACATCTATTGATGGAGGTCCTCCACTGATGGAAGATTTTGAAACCAAAAAAAAAAGAGTGAATAAGGTTACTTTGGAGATATTTTTGTCCGTTCGCCATAATATGTGTCTTTTAAACATAAGTTATTAAATCAGAGACAATGTTGAAAAACACACCCCAAAAAGTGCCATATAATTTTTGGACACCCCTACGACCCTACAATGTATCTGCTATATCTAATCTATAACTTTACTACAAACATACAAACTGGTGGGAGAAATATCACAATTCACAATGTGAAATGAAGTTGTATAGTACATGGTAGGGACTTAGAGAAGGAATCGAATTTAATGCATCCTCAACCGGAAGTAATGGATAGTATGTCCCACTAAACTTGCAATTAACTTATATATATATATATATATATTTGTTATTTTCTTCTTGGTGCGTATTGATATAACTTATATCAGTGCGTTGTATGTGGACCATTGATTGTAAAGAAGTTTTGACAAGTGCATACACTTTGAGTCAAAGTATGTAAATCTAATTGTATATATCCAACGCACTGATGAAGATATCGATGCGTTCTGACTTGAAAATTTATATATATATTTTTATATATATTGAACATCATATATAATATATATATATATATATATATATATATATATATATATATATGGTTCCCGCTACACCAGGTTGCTTACATGGACGATCGATTCCTTTATTAATCACCTTTGTCTGTTTCTTCTTCTAATTCTTTTTATTTTCTTAATTTTTCCATCTACAATCGTTTCATCTATCTAGGTTCTTCTATTTCGTCGGTATATTGTTTTGTTCCTCTATCAATATCAGAAAAAAGAAAAGGAAAATTAATGATCCGAAATCGAGCTAAAACATTTACTATTTCTTGGTCAATAGCAATAGTACTTCTATAGATAGCCTAAATATTTGTAACCCTCGGTGGTCCATCTGATTTTGACATGCTTGATCAGATTAAGGAACCACAAAACGTGCAGACTCGGAGGATTATTAACCAAGTTTTTTGATAAGCAGTTACATAGAATTGTGTGTGTTGATGAATAATCGCCATGTATAGTTTGACCTAATATCACACAAAGTCTTTCACATAAAATTCTCTACTGATCATGAGAGGTTGTCATTGATTTCATGAGTCAACATTTGGTATAAATTCGTGATAAACTAAAAGAGACAAAAAAATTGAATTACTTTATTTTGAGGGTCCGGAATAGCCCTAATATTGGAGGAAGTAATCTAGACCATATTACAAGTTTTTATAAGCATGAAAAGACTATATACTACACCCATTTGTAGAAATAGCCAAAAAACTAATTAAATGGGGACATAATAGTCAATCAAGATGGACCTGTAACCCTAAATTAACCCAGAAAATTCTCTAAATAATATTCCAGCAAGAAAGTATAAGAAACAATTGAGAAAATATATATATAGAAAAAAAAGTAGTAGTCGAATCACATACCATGAAAATCGAGCAGGAGAGAGAGTGAAAAGAAGAGATATTGACGCGGCTCAATGAAAATACTTGGCTGATGATACGCAATTCAACCAAGCCTTTAAATTGAGACACGCCAATACCATCTTCAACTCTCATCCACCAACCACCACCACTCTCTTCTTCATGGTCATCATCATCATCTTCCCACCAGAGAGAGAGAGAGAGAGAGAGAGAGAGAGAGAGAGAGAGAGAGAGAGAGAGCATGTTCGATCCTTCCCTGAAAATTCAAGAAGTGGGTAGATCGTCAGAGAGATATTGAAGAGATCATGAATCAAGATCAGCTTCTTTTTGAGCCTTTTTTTTTGTTTTTGTTTTGGTGAGTTTGCGGTTTCTTTGCGAGATCTCTCTCTGCCCACCTTAAATAGATGAATATATTGAAGAGGTTTCAAATTTTGACTTGTTGGTCTCCACGTCAGTTGCTGCAAAAAAAAAAAGGCATGATCATAGAATAGAACCACTAGAAACAGTTTTTTGTGTATGTATACCGTATACGTATTTCGGTTTGACTATCTATCAATCTATGTATGATCTATTATCATTTAAAAAATAAAAAAAATCTATGTATGATCTTTATCTAATGTGGATGGCACGACCTCTCTTTGTAGACCCAATCTTTGGTTTTCTGCCACGTATTAGGTATTTTTTAGGCCTTGTTTGATTGTCTTTTGATAGGTCTAATTATATTGTCCAAGACAGAGATCCTTTGACACTAACAATGTGTTGTATTAGGTTTTATGTTGTTTTTTTGAATTTGCATTTATGTTGTTGGTAAACGTAACTCTTTACCATTTATACTTTTCCTTTACTTCTAATTTTACTTTGACTAATATCCTATCTAAAAAATTAATCCAACATTCAATTAAAATTGACAAGATGAGTTTGGTCCAGTGGTATACCCCGCATACCTACTACATCACAAGATTATGAGTTCGAATTCTCCGCTCCAAAAAAAAAACTCCGAATTTCTAAAACACTTCAAAAAAAAAATTCAATTAAAATATTATTATTTTGATTGTTTTTGAGCTAATTTTCTAGGTTTTTTTTAGTATTAGTGTTTTACTTTATATGATCACATCCTGATTTACTGAAAAAAAAATCTGACCTTTAATTTTGATATTAATTTGGATTAAACAAAAAATTGAAGGTCCAACATTCCTCTGAATTTAAGATGAACCAAGTTACAATCACCCTGTATTAATAGATATTAATTCTTCTTACAAGACAATTTCAAAGACCAAAAACTTTAATGCAGAAAAACAATCATTTGAAAAAAAAATTACTTTTCAAAATTTAATATGGGAAATGAATATTTATTCGATTAATTTGGGCATCAGCTTCAAAAAAAAAAAATATTTGGGCATGAATCGATTTGACCTCTATAGATAATAACAATACAATTTTTATTTTTTTTTTAAATAACGGTACAATTTTGGTAGTCATCAATTGAGGTTGAAGATCAGGCTTTGGTCAAAACGTGACTTTAAAAAATTTGACCCAATTCTCCATCTAATTCCCCTGCCCGCAAGCCATTGTTGGCAACCATTTTCATTTTCTTTCAATGATTTAGTTCCTACAAAATAATGCATTAATTATATATTTATATATATAGACAGGGTTTGGTAATTTTTGGTACCCAATAAATGGTATCCTAAGATGAAAAAAAAGGAAAATTTGGTGATCTGAGATCACCAAAACTTTTTCAACAATCATTGACAAATATGAAACAGATTAATTGTTACATATTGACCTCATAGATTTCCGATTTTTCTGACTTGGATTGGATCCCACATAACAAAAGTAAGTCATACTGATCATATTAAGTACAAGCTAGAGAAACATTTCAAGAGTTAGGTAAGTAGGTGTGCAACACTGCAATCCCAAGATCTCTCCACAAGATTTTTGTGACGTCAGAAGTTAGATCAATGAAAATATATCACAAATGTTGTTTTATTGGTTTACTTTAAAATTTAAATCAAGTATGCAATAGAATTTAGGGAATCAGACGACTCTCCATTGGCCATGAGAAGATAATCAATTATAAGAGCATCTTCAAGAGTCCTTAATTTGGAGACTCCCATTAGCTTAATTAAGGGAGGAGTTGTATTTTTACAACTTCAAGAGGTCCCTTAGGGTTCGTTTGGTTCGGGAACGGGACTAGACGAGATATGACTGGACTGGACTGAACAGTTATTCCATGATGTGTTTGGAATATCTGTGACAGAACTGTGGACTGCACTGTTATGTGTTTGTTATGGCTGAGACAAGAAGGGACATAAGGTTCAAATGACCAGAGTGCCCTCCTTATTCTGTATAATATTTGTTACCACATAATAGTGACATATGAGACATGACAAGTCAGTATTTATTTAAGAGAAAATAGCAATAGACATCATTAATTGGCAGATGGAGTCTCAAAATAGCCATTCATTATTTAAATTGTTCCAAAATCACCATTTTAATAAAACATTATTCATTAGCGGTCATTATATCAAAATGTAATAGAAAGTTGTCATAATATGACACCCATAAAGAACTGCAACTTACACACTAATTTCAAACATTGCAGTTGGGAAGTGTTCTTGAGAACAAGCCCACACCAATCACGGAAGACTTGAACATAATTTAGTTATTTATGATATTTTTCATTTTATAGAATCGTACTAAAATCTTATGATGATTTTTTTTTGCTATTTGAACATCCAAGATGTCTCTTTAATTTGTTGTTTAAATTACAAAATATCACCAATTTGACTGAAGCTTGTTATTTTGGAGCTTGTTGTTTAAATTATATAATGTTAAATTCTGCAAAAAAAAAAAACAATTAAAGGGCAAAGTGACAACAATTGATACTTTCTTTCTATGAAATGACTAATTTGAGCCATTTTAAAAAATTAATGGTCATTTAGGAACAATCTCACCAAATCAGTAGATTTAGAAATCACTAACCTTTTATTTAATTTTATTAAATAAATATTTTTATATATCAAATTAAAAAATATTAAATAAATATTGTAATTGAAATATATTATAATATTTTACAAAAACAAGAGGTTCAAATGACCTCTTGTTTTCAATTATAATATTATTATATTTAACACAAATAGTAATATTGTAATTGAAATATGTTATAATTATTTACTATTATTATATATAAATATGTAATATTATATTATTATATATAATAAAATATATAAGATATATATAGATATTTAATACTATATCCTATATATATATATTAAATAGTATTACACGTATATATTTATATTATTGTATAGGTAATAATATTATTATATAGATAATATTATTTAATATATTATATATTACTATCTATAATAATAAATATAATATATTATATTATATATACATATATTATAATGTATATAATATAATATATATATTTATATGTATAATATATATATTATAACATATACATATTATTATAATATATATTATATAATATTATATATGTAATTATAATTTATATATTTATTATTAAATGTTATTATATATAATAATATATTTAATAAATTAGATATTATTATATATAATATTATATATGTAATTGTAATTTATATATATTATTAATATATATATATAATATAATATATTAGACACGTTTGTAATTGTTTGAAAATTTAAAGGGTAAATTGGTCTTTTTGACACTTGTCTCATGTCATGGGACAAGTTATCCTAGGGTTTTGGGTGGGACAAATTTTTGAGATTTTTGTCCCACCTTGTCCCGTCATGTCCCATGCTCCTAAGGTCGCGTCGAACGTGAGACAAGAAGAAACTGTCTCACATTGTCATATCTCGTCCCGTCCCATCCCATGTACCAAACGCACACTTAGAGTATCTCTAAGAGTCTCCTTAGAGACGCCCTTATTTAAGGGTGAATGTTGTTGTAAGGAGCCATTAAGAGAGTATGTGTTATAAGAATACCCCTTAAATGACTCATTTATAATTTATTATTATTATTTTATGTGGAACCCACTTATTCTTTAATATACTCATCTATATAATATATAAAAACTGACCCTCAAGGCTCCATGTTTCACCGTGAGGGAGTTTCGGTATTAAATTATACATTTACATCTTATTTTAAAATCTTTAAACAAATAATTAAAATAAATTTGATTTTAACTAAGTTACCATTTGTTATAATGATTGTTAATATTTCTAAGAAGTTCTTAAATATTCAATGCACAAAGAATGGAGAAAGACAATAATATAAAATTTTTTATAATATTAATTATTATCCTAATTATTATTCTAATTTATATGCATATACAAAGAATGGAGAAAGACAATAATATAAAACGTTTTATAATATTAATTATCATCCTACTAATAAATCAATTATTTAAACAATTGGTATATCCTCGCTCTCTCTCTAAATCATTTATATCCTCTCATATCCCACAATTTTCTCTATAAAAACCATCCAATATCTCATATGTTTTCTCATCTCATTCCATTGACTTTCTAGGCAAACTCAAAACAAACAGTGGAGAATTTGATGCCGTTGGATGGTGAGAGGAATTTCTACAGATTTTTTTTAAAATATTTTGTTAATAATTTTAATCTTTTAGTTTTAGTTTTAGTTTTTTTTTAATCTCACATTTTTTCATCTCATTCTATTAACTCTCCTTTATGAGCAAACTCAAAACAAGCAGTGGTGAATGAGATGGATTTGGGCGGTGAGAGTAATTTCTACATATTTTGTTTTAATATTTTTTTTCAATAATTTTAATCTTTTTTTTGGTGGAAACACTTTAGTTGTTAAAATTGTAATTTTGGATTGATTATGGAATTTTAACTTTAGCGGTTTTGGATTTTCAATTAGCAGGCCACTAAGGTGTTCGCTATGGAACCATCCCATAAGGTTAGCATCCTACTCATCGCCACCAATGCAGAAAATCAATGAACCGGTTGAGACTTACGATGTACTTTGTTATAAACGATGGATTCGATAAACAAACTATTACTATAGATAAATATTAGGGTTATAGTTTTTGTTCTAAGTGTAACACGGTATTGTCTCTTAAAAAAATGTATATACTTCGGTTTTTAGGTATCCAATACCTGAATTTTCCCTAGATTTTTTTAAGAGAATTTATACATATATTTTTGGCTGTTTATTTCTTTACATTTTTAAACCTTTTTGTTCTCTTTTCTTTTTGGTTTTTTAGAATGTATTAATTATGCATTGAATACAAGATTATTATTCCAAAAATAATTGTTTTTGAATTTTAATTATCCATATAAATGATACTAAATCACATATCATAATTGATAAATCACATATCTATAGGTAATCAAAAGACAATCTCATAATTAATAGGATAAGTATTTTTTTTAAAGTATTCAATTATTTGATGAGCGGTGCTATTGGCACACCCTCTACCGGTCTATTTATGCCCCATTTTTTTTAATTAGATAATATTCTTTTTTTACTTTATCAAAATTACTTAAATAGACATATAGTTTAGGAAAGAAATCTTCTACAAAGTAAATCTATTAAAATCTCACATTCATTTTCCAAAAAAAACCCAGTAATATGTTTCTTCAAAAAAAAAAAACTCTTATACCCTAAAATCTGCTTCTTACATACATATAAAATATTATGGAAGAATTTGAGAACGATATCAAAAATATCGAAGAATTGTCTAAGAACGATATCAAGAATATCTTGAAGAATTGTCTGAGAATGACATAAAACAAGAATTGTCTGACAATGATAATAAACATCTGTAAACAATTTATTCTCTGGAAATAAGTTTAAAGTGTATTTTTTCTTTAAAATGATATCAAGCCGTCGTTGTGTTGAAGTATCCTGTTATTTTTTATTTTTTCTTTTCCATCATGAAATAAGAAAAAAAAAACTAAAAAAAAAAGAAATAAGAAGAAAAAAAATAAATCAATCAACGGAGGTGAGAGAATTGTATACAGATACAGAGATTAGAGATAAAGAGATCATATATGGTATGTATTAAGTTCGAAAAATAAGTAAAATTGGTAGTTTTGGAAATAAACCAAAAACTTTAATAAAAACATTTAATTTTATTTAATTAAATCAAAATTTTAAAAAGTGGAGCATGAATAGATCAGTAGGGGTGTGCCAATAGCACTACTCTTATTTGATAAGATTAAAAGACAGGCCATAATTTTTTTTCCAACAAACCATAAATTTGTATTAATTAATTTCTTGAAAGTATTGTTAATTATTTAACTATAATATATATAATATAGTATATATAATAATTGATAAGTTATTTTATTTTATTTTTGGTTCATTAAAAAAATTATTAATTATCTCATTAGTTATGGAATTGACTCTTCATTAAATTCATTATATGGGATTGACTCTTGATTTTCCTATACTATTAATTATTTTATCTTATTTTGAAGCCTTAACATGCCACGTGTCGGCATGACAAGGCTTGATGATTACTTGCTTTAAAAAAAATTATATTCAACTCTTCAGTTTTATATTCTTCAACTCTTTATTTTGTTTTTTAATTAACGGTTGATTTTCTAGATTTAATGAGAATTATTACTATTATTAGATTATATATTTTTCCTTTAATGCTTGATGAATAATATATTATCATAGAGTTTCAACATACCACATGAGATGGCTTGACCTGACCATTGATTAATTTTATATTAGAGATGTCAAAGAAATAAATCTAGAGAAATGCCTCATGATTGTTTTTCATCACTGATGCATCTAATATCTTAGACTAATAAATTAAATCATTAAATTATTGTTGCATTACATTTTATAATTCCCATACATTATGTGGGATGCAATCTAGTTAATTGTATTTCTTCTTTATATATGGAATCCACTTAATTAAGGGAGACATTAAATGATATTTTCAAATATTATTAGAAAGGAAAACACGGGCAAGCCCCACAACCAAGCACAAAAAAACAGCCCAAAACCCAAGCAAGAACAAGGGAGCCCAACAAGGGATCTCTTGGAGCAGTAAAAATTGCAACTCCTCCCTTAATTAAGTTAAGGGGCTTGATTAAGGGATCTGTTGGAGATACTCGTAAAAGCCCCCTTAAATGAGTTCTAGTGGAGCTCACTCTCTTAATTAAGGGGTGACTTCGGCCCTTAAGTAGGCTTCACGTATTTAAGTTTATTTTATTTTTCGAAAAACAGTATATATTTAAGTTTTAAATCTCAACAACTCTTTTTATTGTCCAATAGGTAATTTTTTTTTGAATTACCAATTACTTTATTTTTCACTATAAATAATAATTATAAAGTAAAACATAAGATAATATTAAAAAATTATTAAATGAGCAATTTAAGAGAGTATTCTTGGAACACATACCCCTTAATGACCCCTTACGATAACATCCACCCTTTAAAAAGAGGGTCTCCTTGGAGATGCTCTGATATGCTAACAATTGGAATTTGGAACCAAATTAGTCTGATTTTTATGTATTTTGTGCACCATAAGGAGAGAACAAAATGCCTCACGTTAGACATGCTAATAATGTTATAAACCACAACCATATATAATAATCACATTCAAACCTCTTAATCAAATAACGTCTATCATCTCGATCGAATATTGCCGTGTATTCTATGAATGTTTTAGATAAATAAATCATAACGTTTTCAAATGATGAACTTGTGAAAAGCTTGGGGTTCAAAAATTTAATAGCACTTTTCAAAGAGTGAAGGGTCGTTTGTTTTTTTGTCTGAAGATTTAACAGTTCTAAATTTTTCTAAAGACTGAATACGGACTGAAATCTGAACCTGAATGACATGTTTTTTTTTGTCACATCTGAATATAATGTCAACATGTTAAAAAAAAAATTAAATTATCTAAAAATAAGTAATTTTACATTTATACTCATATTAATTAAAAAAAGTAATTTAACATGCACTATTCTTTATAACATTTTGTATGTTTTTCTAAAAACAAAGTTCAATTTAACAAAATAAAAAATTCACCAAAGAATATAATTTTGCATGTTCTGTAAACAAAGTTTAAGTTCAATTTATTGTAAAAAAAAGAGTTCAAGTTCAGTTTTTTATATTGTCCACGTTTCCGGTGTATATAATTCATGAAACCATTTTTTGTGTTTTTGGTTTCCTGGATCATATGAACTGGAAACTAAATAATAAAATGTTCTTGAATTTTTTCAGATACAATTATTTTATAACATCTTCAAACCACGAAATATACTCAATATGATAGATAAATTTATTGAGCACTATATGAATAGTTAGATAAAAAATAAATAAATAAAGGGTTCTTACCGGGATTTGGTAGGAGAGAAATTCAATTGTTCAATCCATGAAAAATTTCAGTATGAGAAGTAATTATTTTTTTTTCTTTTCTAAAACCTGTTTAAAATAAGAAATATGTTATATGAATTTTTTTTACACCATATCAAATTAAGATAAATTTGGAAATATATCTTCTTTGGGAGGATAGGTTTGGAAGAAAATATTGTAATTGTAATCCAGCGATTTGGAATTAAATTAAAAGTCAGGATTTCTTACTTTTTATTTTACGTTGTTTTTTTATATTTTTAAGTTGTTTGACCACTTAAAAAAAATAAACAAAACAACTTAATGAATTCAATTTAGACTCATTTAGTTGTAAGTGAAAAAAAATAAACGACCTCTTAGGCCCTGTTTGGTGCACGGGATTGGACTGGACATGACTGGACTAAATTAATACTATACTATGTTTGGGGAAATATGAGACTGGACTTAATTAATACTATGTTTTGTTTGGTAAAGCATGTGATTGTATTAAATATAATAATATTTTTAATTTGATAATATTTTAAAATTGAATAATATATTTTTTTTCTAAATCAAAAGAATCCAAAGCCATTCATTTGATTTCCGGTACACAACAAAGATAAACATGTGATTGAATCATTGAAATACTTGGCATTTTCAAAACAAAATTAATATATATATATATATATATTAATATATATATATATATATATATATATGTAATTAGAATTCTCTAGAATTCTTTTTCTCTTTTCTAAAAACCAGCACGTCATCTCTCACTCTAAGATCTCGTTTTTTCTGTTGTTCTTTCTTGTTCTTTATTGTTCTCTTTTTCTTGTTCTTCTCCAGATCTTCTTCTACTCTTCTCCATCTTCTTCTCTCAACTCTCAGATCTTCTTCTCTTAGATTCTTTGAAAATGTCGTCGGCCGCCTTTGCGAAGGTCGATGGCTCCTTGACATCAAAGAAGCCGCCAGCCTCCTCTCCTCCAACATCAAGGTTGTCGGCAACCTCCATGCTCAAACAAGTGCCCATAATTTTTTTCTTTTTTAAAATAAAAAACTGAATTTATTTGTCTGAATGTTAATTTTGTATTTAAATCTGATATTTGTGATGGGTATCAGAGTATGTGAATAAATTGGTTGGGATTTAAAGATTTTTTTTGTTTGGATTCCAAGTTTTGAGTTGCTTTGGTTTTTTGTTTTTGTTGTCTGGTTCGGCAAATGGGTGATATTAATTATGTTTGCTTCTAGTTTGGTTGTTGACGTTGGGTGCAGATTTCAGAAAGGCAGAGATGAAAAAACTGAGTTTACGAATAACAGGATGAAATTCAGACGAAGAAAGAAGGTGAGATGAATTAAATGGGTGGGGTCCACATGTGAGATAGTCCTGAGACAAATAGAGATGGGGTGGGAGGTAGACATATTTTATCCCACCAGCATGAGACTATTTTGCTGTTGGGACTAACAATCTCATCTTTCAAAACATCACCAAACATGGGAGAAGCACTAAAATAGTCCAATCCCAAGCCAATCTCATGTGCCAAACATGGCCTTAGTGTAAAAATTTAGGAAATATTTGTCTTAATATATCCAAAATTACCATATACGTGTAATTAGATCAAACCTCAGGGAGGTTTGTGCAATTACCCCCAATCCGAAATACAACTCCCATAATCCCATTGTAGGGAGGCTGACACCGTATAATTTGGATTTGGATCGAAGTGGAATTTCAAAATCCAAACAAAAAAATTTCAATTTTTCGGTTGTAAGATAAGAGAAAAAACTTGCATGGGGCACACTACACCCGCCTAATTAAATCCAACCAAATGACAATTAGGGGAGAAGTCAGGACTTGAGAAGTTGGGGTAGTTTTTCTTTGTTTTTTCTGGTTTAGCTTTTGTGCTTGCCCTGTTCGGTTGTTTTTGGACGGGTGCCTCTTTGCTGTTGTTTGGGCTATGTTGTTCATGGTGCTCATTAAAAAAGCTTGCCGTTTCAAAAATAAAAAACAAAAAAATTCCAAAGGACTAAAGTAAATATAATTTTTAAAAGCGAACCTCCATAATATAATAAAGGGTATTGACATTCATAAAATTTATTAGTATATCTATTTTTATAAGTACATCTATATCTAAATTTTAAAAAATAAATATTACTATAAGCACACATCCTAATGCCAATAGTACACTCATTTAAATAAATATATTCATTTTAATATATATTATTTACAAACACTCTTAAATTATTATCACACCCAATTTATAAAAAAAATTCATTTTTTTAGAATCAGATCATTTTTTAATGATTATCCAATTTACTTTTGAAAATATTTCGAATGTAGGTGTCTTATAAAAGGGAATATATGGAACCGTATATGGGGTCAAGAGATTTTCAATCTGAAATTATCTTATTTATCATCTATCTTTAAAAAATTACTGATATTTACAACTATCTTAAACAAAAAACTTGTTGATGTTTATAGCTATCATTTTTTTTGAACGGCAAACTTTATCAGAAAAGCCAAACTATGCAGAACAAACAACAAAATAGGCTAAAGCCAGCCAACCATCTCAAAAGGAACAAAGGCAAGCAAGGCCAAACAAACACTGCACCCTCCATAGGCCACCAAGCTAAGGAAAACGTAGAAAAAACCAGCCTACAAACCCCACCGAAGGCCCAAGAAACAACCCAAAAGCAAACACTAACAACAACTGAAAAGCAGCCAAGTCAAAAACGCAAAGCAGAAGACATAATTCCTAACTTCAACTTCCTCTTCACTTCTGCAAAAACTTCAACGATCCCCACTTTATTGCCTTTGAAATCAAACTCCAAAGCCACGCCAATCTCTATTACCTTATAAATTTCCTCCTCAAGGTTCAATGGCAACTTATAATTAGGCTTGAAATTCCTCATCTTCATATTGCGACCCTTGACTGAAAGACAGGAAAACCTATCATTCCTTCTCTCCACTAAGATATCTTCAACATTGTCTACCCACTCCATCAAGATATGGATTTTTGAGGTTAAAAACATCTCTTTTCTTGAAACCTTTCCTCTATTATTCTGCATTTCATTCCCCAGACCACTTCCCATGGATGAATTCTTGTCTATTTCAAAAAAAAAACTGGGTTTTAGGCCCAAACTCTCCTTAGAAGGCTTAATAGTTAAACTTTCCTCAATTCTTAGCTGACCCATTTGATCCTTATTGAAAGAGTCCAACCCAACTAGAGCGGGCTTCTTGGCCACAACCAGATCAATGTCCTTTGACTTGTCTAGAAAAGGAGTATGATGATTGCCTACCTTCAATTTCTGAGGACCACTGAGTATTGGCCCAACATGGCCTATGAAATTTTTAAAATTAGGAGAAGACCTACTACTTAAAGAACATTTAGCTGAAGAAGAGCTCCTCTCATCTGCTTTTTCTTTGATCGAAGACTGAACCTTTCCTTTTTCAGATTCCAATTTGACTTTCCTAGAAGATAGATTAATAGGACTTGATTTAGACTTGAGAGTCCAGGCAGCTTTGTCTTTGATCAAGGTGTTTTTAACCAGAGACTTTTCCACCGCCTTTTCACCACTTAACTTAAATTGATTAGAGTTGACAGCCAACTCCCTCCTTACCTCCCTGTCTCTACTTGAGACAAACATTGTTTGCTGAGCCAGACACTTTTCCTCTTCCTTCCCATCTATCTCAGACTGACCACTGACCTTTTCCTTTTCCCTGCCCTTTTCTTCTTGGTTCACGCAAAGGGGAGAGACATCCATCTCTTGCCTTGCCATTTATGGTAAGGAATTCAAACTTGCGTGATAACTCACCATTTGCAGCCCTAAAAGCTTTGCCGGCCAAGAAAAGTCCGCCGGAGATGTATCTTCAGATATCTTTACACAAAAAGAACAGCTTCCCGTTGAAACCTTGATCTTGCTTGAGCAAACCTGATTTATAGGGATTAATACTAAGATTCTGCCTCTATCGAATCTCATCTTTTGCAAGGTATCTTCTTCAACCATAAGAGGTTCACCAAGTTTCCAACCTATCTTGAAGAAAAAAGCTTCATTCCAGAATCTCAACGGAATTCCAACACAATCAATCCATACCAAACGAGCTTGAGGATTAGAAAAATCAGACCATTTCTCCATCAACGAAAATCGGTCATCCCAGAAAAACCTATTTTTGACAAATCCATCCCTCTCAAAAGCAGAATCAAAAACCCATAAAACACTTTTGTCTCCTAAATAAGATGAATAAAATGAAAAACCCCTTGACCTCAATCGAAAATTCACACTAGAAACATTAGAGAACTCCTTGAGAATACCCACTGCACACTTTGAAAGCCACTCATCTTCATTATTAGGGCTAATCCATGACATTTCGATCTCCTTCTTACCCACTTTTTCCTCATCATTAACGCAACTTTCCTGATTTTTTGACACTACCTCAACAAAAGACCGTTTTCTAACCTGACAAACCTTGTGAAACCTGTCCAAACCTTCTCTATCTCTCACGAATGACATCCCCTCCACTCCATACTTACCTCCTTTCTTAGACACTAGAAGTCTTCTACTTTTCCAACCAAACGAGGCCACCTTCGCTCTTATAGGCCAACCGTGAATATGCATACCATTCACCATTGATATCACATTGATTGCTTCCTCCATTGACTCAAAGCGAATGAACCCGAAGCAATTCCTTTGTGCATTCGTTTTTGAAGCCAAGAACACATCTCTCACCTTCCCAAAATACTTAAAAATTCCCCACAAACTCAACGAATCCACACATCGGTTCAAATTATCAATGAAGATTGATACCAACCCATCCCGAAAATCCTTTCTCTGATCCCGGCCGTTGTAATCAAACCGACTCTCTTCAAGGCCAAGGGAGCCGGGTTCTCTCTCTTTAGCTTTCACTTTCTCTCTCATCTACTTCTTTGAGTTTTTATATATTATCATTAAAAAAAATATTTTGTTTATTAATAGAGTTCATAATTATACATAAAAGAAAAACAATAACAATATAATAATTATATGATAATGAGAAAATTTGAAACTTGACATAAAATTAGAGTTTAATTAGAGTTTACTATAAGTTTTTTCTTGACATGTATGTTTTTTTAAGAAGGAAATATAGTTGAAGATATGTGTGTAATTAATGAGTGTATATAGTATTTGGTTTATTTTAATTAAAGTAATTTGTCCTTATCGGTAAATATCTATTGAAATATTTTTATAATTAAATTTTTTAATAAATATGAATATACTAATAAATTTTATGGGTGTCAATATCGACACCCTATAATAAATTTTTATTAATTGAAAAGTATACACTTAGATATAAAAAAACATAACTAGTTTAATCTAAAAAAGATTTAAAATAATGACCACATATGATTCATTGTAATAGTTTTTTAATTGTTTTTTTTAATAAAATAGATTTTTCCCCCTAATGTTATTTTTTCCATTAAAATGGCAAATTGATTGATATCTTGAAGGGTATTATGGTAACTTTAACAAATAAATGAAAGATAATTATCATATCTCCCCCTGGCCCCTCTAGTTTCAATAATAGTCAGTCAACCATCTGAAACTCTAAATATTAGTCATTTTACCCATTCAGTCAAATTACAAAATAAAAATGCCTTCAGCAAGGATTTAACCAACTGAGCTACTTCCATTCGTTGTTAAAGGATTGTTGATTTATATATATATATATATATATATATATATATACATAATATGTTTAAAATAATTTAAATATGTTTATTGATAACATTGCAAATTACACCTGTTGAGGTCCCCATTTCCTATTGTTTGCTTTCGTTTTCGAGCATATTTTGGTATATAATATATTTTGTGAGCATTATGTAGGTTATATCCCTTAAAATAAGGTGTTGAGCTAAATTGAAAAGTTTTGGAGTTAGAAGGGCTGAAATTGGAAATCTTCGTGCAGTACACTCAACTTTTGGGGGCTATATCTCTTTCCTCTGATCGAACTACGTTGCCCATTACCTATTTTCGGAAAGTCTCTGATGTCTTCTTTCCAACGGTTTTACAGATCGCGATTCTGAGACTTCTGGAGAAAGTTATGACAGTTTTCGTAACGATGCACGAAGCTGAACTGTCCTTTGGGGGAGGCTCCGCAGGAGCCACAAGCCAAATTTTGGACAAACTTTTCCTCGGGAAAAGTCTCCGTGGGAGGACCAGACGGACCCACCCTCGAACGGACCTGTTTTCATCCATTTTCAGCCACTATTTGAATGGCAAACTTGTCATTTCACCCCAATTTCATACCCTAACTTCTAAGCACTATATAAACCCATATTTTCTATCCTCTCTTTAGAATCCCTCACCCTATCTCACCCTTCTCTCCATCTCTTTCCTCTCCATCTTCTTAACAAATAAGTGAGAGAAACTAGCTTCTATGGAGGATTTTCCTCCATGGAAGCTCACCATACATCTCCACCACCATTTTTACACTACATCCACCTATCTTAGAGTATACTACAAGAAGATAGGATGGCTCTTTGGACCAGTTTCGAGCCAAGCAACAACAAAGAAAATAGAGAGGCTTTGGAGGAGATTTCTTTAAGGGTTTTCTCTACAACTCAAACATTTTTGTATTTCTTGTTTTCTTTTATGTGTATCCCCAATTGGGAATATTGTAAACCTTCACATGTGCTATATATATGTATGATTGTTCTTAAATTTGTTTGGGTTTTGTTTTACACTTTATTAATTTCATGATTTAAACTTTTATTGTGAAATCCATGTGTGTGGAGGTCAAAATTGATATGTATGTATGATTAAGATTAGGAGTAGAATAATTTAATGTAGGAGTAGAGTAATTTAGCTTCCCATGAGTGTTTGTATGCTAATGAATGGCTAAAATACCATATATTGAATAATTTGAGTGTTAGGGATTTTAGCCCCAAAGAATGGAAAATGTTTCAGTTAAGGCATTTAGTTGCTAACTTGGCATTGGGTCACATCCTTGTGCTTAATAGGTCTTTTTAAGACACATTTGCCTATCTTTGGGTGATGAATTGATTTTGAAAAAATTCCCAAATCAAGAGGATGAACATTTAACCTAAATTGAATGGTCTTAATGAATAACAATCAACTTATTGCATATTGTTGTTTGGTAAACTTGTTTCCATTTTTAGCCATCTTATGGAGATTGATAAAACCGAATCCTTGACTTAGTAGTAAAGACCACTGAATTCCTCTTGTGCTTGTATAGTAATATGGATATTTAGTGTGCTTAATGCTTTCACTCGGTTAGCCGCCTTGTGAATGATATGTAGGTTGTGTGTTATATATCGCGTGGTTCACATTAACATGCTTAGCGTGATATCCTCTACATTTGACCAGTAAGTCAGAGATGAACTAGGCTGGTGTGTAGAGCTCGTGTGTGTCCCACAGTCCTTAATGAATTCATGGGCACTTTGTATGTGTGGATGCAGTTTCTATGCATTCGAGATAGGGTAGAGATTAATTAAGGGGACACGAGCATATAATATACGTGTTGTATAGGTGTCTCGTATTCTTAATGTTTTCACTTGGTTGCCATCCCGTATTTGGTTAGCCTCGTGGATGAATTATTGGCTAGAGTATGGCCCATACAGTTGCGCATTACATGCCTAACTAAACATCTTCTGTATATAATCAGAAAGTGAGAGTTTCACTAGGCTGGCGTACATAGCTCTTTTGTGTGTGCCACGACACTAAATGAATTCATGCTTTGTGTGGATGTGATCTCTAAGACATCGAGAGAGATTAGAAATCAATTAAGGGGACACGAGCCTATAACATATACTTGCACATTTGAGGGACTAGGTGGGTCTTGTGCTTAATTAGAAGAATTGTTACGGTTGAGTCATTTCCTTAGCGTGTCCATACATTTCATGCATTTCTTCATTCCACCATATCGTTGTAAGTATTATATTTATGTAATTTATTTATTTATACTATCATTTATTTTTCTGTAACACATGAGTCCGCTCGGCGTGTTGTAATAATAGCTAGAACTAGAGACAGTCGACGAATCCCACCTCCCTGTGGAACGATACCTTCGCTTGCTACTTTGCTAGTTTTCATAATTATAGAGCACACTGCGTAGGACTTTTAATAAATATCTTTTTAATTCCGCAATTTCCTAACGATAGAATAGCGGGTATCATTTATATAATTTTTTATTTTTATTATTTTCTGGTTTTTTTTTATCAAATTTAACTAATTTATTTTTTGAAAAGGAAAAATATTAAAAAAAAGAACAAAATTTTATAGGATTTAATTTTCAAGATTTTCTAGGTTTCTTTTTGTTTTCTTATTTTCTTTTTCATTTTCATAAATCTGTTTTTATATATCATTATTAAATATGAGTTTATTTTAAATTATATAAACATACTATATAAAATTAATATATAAAAACAGATTTATGAAAAAGAAAAAGAAAATAAACCTAGAAAATCCAGAAAATCAAAGCCCACAATTTTTTTTTGAATATTTTTCCTATTAAAAAATATTATTTCAATTTAATTAAAAAACCCAGAAAATAGTAAAAAATAATAAATAAAAATTAGATAAACATATTTAATTTATTTTAAACATATTATATATCTATTTAAATCAACAATCATTCAACAACGAGCTGGAATAACTTAGTTGGTTGGAGCGTTTGTCCAATCTCTGATGGAGGCGTTTTTATTTTTGGAATTTGACAAAATGGGCAAAATGACTAATATTTAGAGTTTCAAAAGGTTGACCGACTATTATTGAAAATAGAGGGACCAGTTTATCTAATTTCCCTTTATTTATTTGTTAAAGTTACCACAATACCCTTCAAGATAACAATTAATTTGTCATTTTAACGGAAAAGTAACGGTAGATACGGTATTTGGCGAATACTTTTGCTTTGAGGGGGAAAATGGCCATTAAGCAAAATGCAGGGATGGGGGAGAATTACCAATATTGTATGATATAAGGGGGTAAATGATTCTTTCCCTAAATTTTTTTGAGAAAAGCCCAGGCTGATTTACATAATTATATTTAGCTCTGCTCCTGGTTGCTACTAATTGAAATTTACTTTTATCTTATCTAATCATATTTCATTTTCTTACCATAAGAACACATTTTAACTGAACGATAATACCAGTAACGTGATGTGACCATTCAAGATTAATTTCCTTGAGACAAAAGTAAATTAGATAAATTAAAGAAATAAAAAACGTATATAAAAACAGCTTGCAAAATGGATTTCGTAATTCGTAAACATGTAAAATAAGACAAGCAATTATAATAATAATGATATTGCTTGCTAACCTGGATGCCATCACAAAAAACCCCAGCAATTTCCAATTGGAAGAGAAATAGATCACATCCATTTCGCCGGTTTGTACTGAAACTAATATATATATATATATATATATATATATATATATATATATATATATATATATTATACTTCTCCAATTAGGACCGTCCTGACTATACAATTTCAGGACATTCAACTGTAGGCCCACAGCCTTACATTAACAAATATTCACACCCAATATGAATATGTGGCTGTAGTTGGACGTTCTTAACTTATAATTTCATGACGGTCCTGATTGGAGAAGTATTATATATATATATAGTGCAATACTATACAACCCAAATGATTAACCCAAATTTCAACTCAAATAATGTGGTACAACCCAAATGATTAACCCAAATTTCAACTCAAATAATGTGGTAAGTGAGTTGTCATCACCATACACAACAAACATCATTTGGGTTGAATTGGACTAAATATTTAGGTTGTTTAGCATTACCGATATATTTATTGAAAACTTAATATAGTATTAACTGAAACTAATATTAAGCCGGCTATTGCCTCCATATTCTTTTTGCAGATAATGAATAATACTAATACGAATAATATGATCAATACGGAGATGACCAATTCTGGCGAAAAAAAGCCCTTAAATGTGCTAGGACGGCCTTTATTTAATTAAGATTCTAATGTTTTAAAATTATGAGTGCATGAGACTTGATCATCCACTCAAATTCATGACTAACTTTGTAGATATCAACCAGACCTCTATATATAAGGAGCTCACAAGACTCTTCATAATCACCACTCAAATTCCTTTGCTTCTCATTATTAATTAAGACTCTTTGTTTTATTTGATTAATTACTATACATCGATATCATTACTTCCTACTTACAAATGGCCAAGCATTTGGTTTTGTTAAGCTTGGCAGTTGTTTTCACATTCAGCTGTGTTGCCTTTGCATATGAGCCTAGTCCCTTGCAGGATTTCTGTGTCGCAGACACTACTAGCTCTGGTATATATAACATTTGTATATTCTATAATTACTAGTTTAATTAGTTTATGTTTGTATTCATTATTTTTATAACGCTTAATTACGTCAAATTCTTGATACTAATCTTTGATATTGTCTCTTTTTTATAGCAAGAGTGAATGGCTTAGCTTGCAAAGATCCCATGAAGGTTCAAGCTGATGATTTCTTCTTCGGTGGACTTCACATTGCCGGTAACACATCTAACGTGGTCGGGTCTAGCCTTCAACCTGTCAATGTGGCTCAGATACCAGGACTCAACACTCTTGGCGTGTCAATGGTGCGTCTTGACTTTGCACCCTGGGGAATCAATCCTCCTCACACCCACCCTCGAGCAAGCGAGATCATTACTGTTCTTGAAGGATCTCTTGAAGTTGGATTTGTTACCTCAAACCCGGAGAATCGCCTCATTACTAAGGTACTTCAAAAGGGTGATGTGTTTGTGTTCCCGGTGGGACTTGTTCACTTCGAACGCAATGTGGGATATGGTAATGCAATGGCCCTTGCCGCACTTAGCAGCCAAAATCCAGGAGCCATCACCATTGCCAAAGCTGTCTTCGGATCGAATCCTTCCATTGGTAGCGATATTCTTGCTAAGGCATTCCAAGCAGATAAGAAGATTGTGGAGCAAATTCAGTGGAAGTTCTAGAGCAACTATATACACCTATGGAAATTAAAGACAAATTAAAGTTTCAGATGGTAGATGTGTGTGGTTATTTATGCATGCTTGCATGTTTCTCGTGTTTTATCTCAAATATTGTTTGATTTAATTTTATGAATTGTTATGTTATTGTGGTCGTGTGGTTCTCCGGAAGAAATTAATGATAATCAAAATCAAGTTCTAAATTAGGCTCTCCTAGTGATATCCTTTCTATAGAATATTTGTTGCATATATATATATATATATATATATATATATATATATATATATATATATATAGTTTTTCTACTGTCAGTTCGTCATAATATAAAATATATCGGGACGAAGAATGTAAACCACAGATTATGAAGAAGTTTTGACAAGTGCATACACTTTGAATCAAAGTATGTAAATCTAATGATCAACATTCTTCGTCATAATATATTTTATATCAGGACGACCTAACAATAGAAAAATTGTATATATATATATATATATGTATATATGTGTGTGTGTATGTGGTAGTTCTCTGGTAAGGATGTCCTGAAATTATAAGTTAAGGACGTCCAACAACAACCACACATTTATATTGGGTGTGAGTATTTATTAATGTGGGGCTGTGAGCCCACTGTGAATGTGTGACTGTGGTTGGACGCCATGAAATTATAAAGTTAGGACGGTTCTGATTAGAGAAATATTATATATATATATATATATCAAATTTTTCTCCTCAATGGGCACTAATAAATATATATAGTGTTTTGCATATGGATTATTAGATTCAAATATTCTAATGATAATTTTGAATCAAGAATTCAAGTCTTGAACGCAGCTATCTCTCTATATATGCTAATTTTGTTGGGTGCCGATATTTTTTTTTTGAACAAGTTGGGTGCCGATATTATCACTTATAAATATGATTTATATATCTATTTTTATAAGTACATCTATATTTAATCATTTTCTCCTCAGATATAAAATATAGAGCAATATTTAAAATCTGGTGCCCAAATGACGTGTTAATACTATAATTCATTAATTTAAATCATAAAAATCTAATACAATTTAAATAAGTGAATTAGATTGTTACCACATCATTTGGACATAAAATTTGGGTAATGTACCGTTATTGTAAAATATATCAGTGCATTGCATGTAGGCTATGGATTATGGATAAGCACTGACAAAGCAATTGAATCTAATGGTCACATACAAGACACTAATATATATTTATCAATACGTATCGAGGAGAAAAATTTCGTGTGTATATATATATATATATATATATATATATATATATAAGAATTAATCACGTGCATGCAGGATCTTGTATTTTTTTGTGTAAGATCCCAATTACACTAAAACATCGATAAATGAATGTTCGATAAATTAATAACCCCGTTTAAATAATAAAATCTTCCGGTCCAGACTCGGGCTTGTGTGCTAAATTAATAATCTCGCTAAAAGCATAAGATAATATATATTTTTTTTAAATCCTTTAGGTCCC
Source organism: Dipteronia sinensis (assembly GCA_033220585.1). NCBI lineage: Eukaryota > Viridiplantae > Streptophyta > Magnoliopsida > Sapindales > Sapindaceae > Dipteronia > Dipteronia sinensis. The sequence goes on from CM065645.1 coordinate 42,060,984, forward strand.
AATGAATATATAAATTAATAATTGACTAAATACATTAAAAAAATATATAAAATAAAAATTCATAAAACATATCAATAAACTTTTAACTTAGCAACTTCCTTTCAAAAAAAAATTTAACTTCTATTTTATCAATTCAAGTCTTTCTTAAAATATGCATCGTTTATCTTTTCTTTGTATTGAAATCGAACTCAATCTGATCCTTAATTTTTTGCAAATCGTACATCATATTGGTATTTTCTTTTTCATTTTGCAGTACACCATGGGTCCAACGTGTTAGTAGTGTCTGCAACACAAAAATCCTGCAAGTTTCTAGAGTTTAATACTTTTTTTTAGCCAATAGGGGCATAGCTCAATTGATAGCTTCAAATTTGAGTAAATGACTCTCAGATCAGTGGTTCAAATCTTACCAATAGCGAAAACTTTTACAAAAAAATACGTGATTCCGAATTAATAGATATTGTTTTAAAAAAATAACTTTTATTTTTATGGTGGTTGAGTCGTACTTATTTAACATGTTATTAGAACCATTATTACTAGAGAATAATGTTATCGGCCCGGCTAATTTTATTTAACAAACCCACTTTTAAATATTCTTATTATTAAGAAATAAATCTTTTATAAAAAAAATGTGGCATATAATGGATCAGAGATATGTTGAGATCAAGTAATACATCTCAAAACCGAATACCTACTAATACAGTCATACAACACCAGAAATTTATACTCTCACAATATTAGGAAGGAAAATCTCCAAAATATGTTTTAAATATATATAATGCAACTCATACCCCTCACCTGCCATACTTGTATAAATCAATATGAGATGTCAGAAACACTAGGTATAGTGATTGTTTGGGTGTAACTCTCACCAACCATACTTGCATAAATCAATATGAGATGTCAGAAACACTAGGTATAGTGATTGTTTGGGTGTAACTCCTCTAACTTCGTACAAGTTTGCGCTACACGAAAACATGCTTTAATTTTCATTACCGATCATTTATCACGGGCATGGATCCGTGTTAAAAAGGCCATATTTACTTCCTGCTTATAAATTTTCTCACCAAATGCCTTTATATATATATATATATATATATATATATATATATATATATATATATGCCCGGTTTAGTTATGTGTTAATTAATTATTACAGGCAAATAAGGATTGTGCACGTTAGATATGCCATGGGCTATTTCCTTTGTTTAATATCTTTAACTTTAACATTTAAATTGAGTTTTAATTTTTCAATCAAACTTAGTTCTTTGTAGTTAAATGATAATAACACACTTTTATAAAGTTTGCCCAAAATTATTATAAGGTCAGAAGTGTTGCCTTGGAATTGAAGCTTTCAAGTTGTTTGTAAGACAAAGGACAATTAGCATTGTGTTGATCATAAGAATACTTCAGATTAAATTCAACCCACCAAGTACGTCTGGGACTTTAATATAATTAAGTACTGTTTGTTGTTCTTGATAGTCACTCATCTCTTGCCAATTGCCATGACCTTTTCTTGCAATGAGAAAATTTCAGCATCCAGCTCATATATTTGTCTAATTAATTAGTTCTCAAACCCATATACATGCAAACCGAATTGTAAATATAGATGCATGCAAGCCGGCTATCACTTTATCTAAATATATAACAAAATTTTGTAGTTTTGTATGGAAAAAGATGACCACACAATACAAAATGGACTAATTCAATGCGGATCCCTATGCGTTTTCATGGACCTATATTCAAAAAAGCTTTGCATGACCTATTGCTATATATACGAGGACATCGAAGCTGCTTGCTTCATATATAGCTCAAACTCTCTCCTTTGCTAGCTTCTTGTGTTTTTCATTGTTCTTGTTTAATTTCCTCCATTAGTGTGAACTTATAACTAGAAGATCAATTCAATATGGCTAAAACAATTCTCTTGTTGAGCTTGGTGGCTCTCACATTCAGCTGTTTTGCCTTTGCATTTGAGCCTAGTCCCTTGCAGGATTTTTGTGTTGCAGACACTACTAGCCCAGGTAAATTAATTTCTACTACTGTATTTTTAATTGTCAAAAAAAAAAGCCATTTTGTAATCTTTCATGTAAATGAGATTTGACACCTCATACTTCTTACACAACAAAAAGTGACTTTACAAGCTGAAATAACTGATGTTCACTCGTGTTTAAATTTAAACAGTTTATCATTTCGAGTTATAAATATAACTAATATGTGTGCTTTAATTGGCAGCAAGAGTGAATGGCTTGGCTTGTAAAGATCCTATGAAGGTTGAGGCCAAAGATTTCTTCTTCAGTGGACTTCACATTCCCGGTAACACATCAAATGCCGTCGGATTTGCCGCTAAAGCCGTCAATGTAGCTCAGGTACCAGGGCTCAATACTCTTGGGATCTCAATGGTGCGTGTTGACTATGCACCATGGGGCATCAACCCTCCCCACACTCACCCTCGAGCCAGCGAGATTTTGACAGTTATTGAAGGCTCTCTTGAAGTTGGATTCGTGACATCGAACCCTGAGAACCGCCTCATCTCTAAGGTCCTTCAGAAGGGTGATGTGTTTGTATTTCCAGTCGGACTTATTCACTTCCAACGCAACGTTGGACATGGGAATGCTGTTGCCATCGCGGCATTGAGCAGCCAGAACCCAGGAGTTATCACCATTGCTAATGCTGTTTTCGGATCAAATGCACCCATTGCGAGTGATCTTCTCGCTAAGGCATTCCAAGTTGACAAGAAGATTGTGGAGCAAATCCAGTTGAAGTTCTAGAGCATTTTGAAGAAATTAGTCAATGAATGATCGATCAGAAATACTTGGAAGTGATTGTATGTCTTTGAAAAATATTGGTTTAATTTGGTTGAATTCTTGAGATATATTTTATTTCCTTTGCTATTCATTTTGTGTAAGAATTTAAAGTTTGTAATTTTTCAATTGAAGGGTGTGTGAAATGGATTAATTTGGTTACTTACTTTCTTTTGTATGAATCTAAAGTTTTTATTGATCTTAATTCTTAAATACCTTCTTCTAACTTAATTAATGCATCTCAATTAGTGATGCCACGCAAGCGGCTTAACTTGTAGATGTGTGGTTATCACTGTAGATTGACTATGGTCAACCATTTTGACTACGGTCAACCATTTTGACTACAAGCAATGTCATTTCTTAAAAGTTAAAAAATAAAAAAGGCAGCTTCAAAAATATAAATAAAAATAAGAAAGGCACAATAATTTTTTAATGTCGACTTCTCTCAACCATTTTGACTACAAGCAGATAATGTCATTTCTTAAATGTTAAAAAATCGAAGGCACAATAATTTTTTTAATGTAACTTCTCTCTGCTTAGGACACAATTTTGTTTTCGGACTTGAAGTCTTGAACGCTGGCACGCAGCTCTCTCTCTCTCTCTCTCTCTCTCTCTCTCTCTATATATATATATATATATATATATGCTAATTTTGTTAGGTGCAGGTGTAGATATTACTGTATATAAATATAATTTTTACATCTATTTTTATAAGTGTATCTATATTTAAATATTCAAAATTTAATAATTACTATATCCACCAATTTAATACCTATACTGCACTTATTAAAATGAATAAATTTAGTTTAACATATTTTATCTATAAGTCATTTCTTTTTTGATTCAAATCAGCTGTCCAAAAATAATATCACTAATTATGTTTAATCAACTAAATTGGAACAAATGTCATATTTATAGAAGAAGTTAAAACAAAGTAATTAAATGTAGACACATATCCCAATTTAGTTGATTAAACACAAATGAAGACATTTTTTAACAACCGATCCGAGTAATTTCTTCTTGTTCACATTAATTTAGTACCGATTTTTTTAGTGATTTTTTTTCCTGCAGAGATGTGCAAGATTGGATGACCGGATAGCAATTTTGAGGCACAGAGTTGTATTTGATTCAATAAGGACTTGCTGTCAGTGGGACACTGAAACTGCTAGGTCTCAAGTCAAGAAATTTATGGTCTCTGCAAAACAATAAGCAACCAGGTTGATGATTCCTTCTCGAAGAGCTGTTGAAACAACAGTTTGGAGGCATGAGACGACATCGTGTAGGAGGAGGCCTTGGAGATTGTGGTCAGAGCTTTGTTGTGATAAGAGAAAGAAAAGTCATTCTGGGTTTGGGAGAGAAATTGGAGAAGAGAATTTTGGGTGAAAACAAGGAGGGTTTGATGAATCGTAATTCGTAATGGAAGCATTTGTTAAAATAGTAATGACCAGGTTATCAGGAATTCATTCGCAAAAATAATCAAACCAGTTATGTACCCTTAAATCTTTGTATCCATTTTGAAGTCATTGATAAATGGTTACATAAAATTTGAGTTTTTTTTTCTCCCTTCAAGGAAATTTGAGATGGATGTTGATTAACAAAGGAGGAGAAGGGTTGAACAAACTAGGCTTTTCAATGCTTTTCTTTGAGTCCTAAGCCTGGCCACGTTAGTTTACTGAGTGTGAATTGTTCTTGATTTATTTTTAATTAAAAATGATCTGTCCTTTGTGGTTATTTTAAGTTGAGATATTTTTGTAATTAAAATTTTTAATAAAATATGAGTGTATAAATCATATTTATGGGTGAAAATATCTACACCTAATTTTATTATGCCCAATAAAATTGATTTAGCTTGACCCGTAAGAAAAATTCTAAAATTATTTTTTGAAATATATAATAAGAAATACAATAAAACTGGTAAAACAAAAAAAAATGGGAATACAATATAACAAACTAATTTCTCCAATTAATTATTCAACAATATTAATCCACAAAAGAAACCCTTAACTATACATGCAAATTTTGAATCAAAGAAAAATAAAGTATAATTATCTGCTTTAATAAAAATAAAATAGATATCCAAAACGTACTCTTGGTAGATCATTGACCCGACTGTTCGGCATCATAATTTATTTTAATCAGTGTTCTAGTAAGCGTTAGGCGCTAGTCGGGCGGAGACCCAATGCCTAGCGCCTAGGCTGATTAATCGGAAAACACAATTACAAACAAATTCCAATTAGAACTCCAAAGAAAATTATTTCCAAATCCAATCATAAACCAATCCAAATCCCCAATTATTAAATCCAAAAAATATTCTTTCCAAATCCACAAATTCCAAATTACGCATCAAACGGATCTTGAGTGCACATTGGGTCAAACTTTATCCAATTAATTTTTTTTATTATATATATATATATATATTTATATTTTTACTGTGTTACAGTTCGGTTTTAATGAGTTTCCTACTATGAAGATTTTGTTTTTAGTGGAAGAAATTTAAATATGCAAATTATTGAATGAGTATGCACAAGCAATTTCATTATGTGTTTTTCATGGATTGAAATGTTCTGAGAATTTTGAAAAGTCTAAGTCAAGGAACAAAACCAGAGCACTTGTTGAACATAACACACGGGGTCTGGAGGATCATTCAAAATTTCAGAACAGACCAACAAAAGAAATACCACGCCAACATTTTTTTTTGAATTGCAAACGATATGTATTGAAGGCTAAAGTAGCCGAAAACAGAACCACTTCCAAATAGAGGGATCAATAAACCAATACACGAAAATAAGTCCCTATAAAAACATCAGCAAAGACAGCATCAAAACATGCAAAACAGACATTATACATCAGACTTCATTGCCAGAGCAGAGCAAGAAACACTCTGAGAAACCCAGAAAACAGAGAAAGTGAAACCGAACAAACACCACTAAAACGTAAAACCTCATAAATCTCTCCAACTAACCAAGTACCCTTCCCTGCTCGAACCTTTCTTTGCCAACAAATCTGCATAGCCATTGCTAGCTCTTGGACTGAAGTTAACCACAGTTCTGTGATTTCCAACGTCCAGAAAAGAAACAAGACCACAAGAGAGTGAAACACAATGATTTCACTGATTTCCCTATTTGAATTGATTTTGCCACTTGAATTTAATCAACTAAACAAACCACAAGAAACACCCAAACCCACCAAAACTCTCGTAAAAATCAGTGAAACACCCAACAAAAACCAAAAACAGAAAGCAAAAACAGACATGAAAACAAAAGAGATGAGAGGGTACATACTGGCGAACTGGAGACAGCTGCGACCTGGCGACGGCGACGGCGATGGAAGACAGAAGCTTACGGTGGCAGGAGCAATGGGCTATCTGGTTTAGCCGTTTTGGTTTGTAACTTATTTGGTCGAAGATGAAGGGAAAAATTGGTTTAGGTTTAGAAATTTGATGTTGTAATTGTTGATGATATGAAAAAGAGGTTGTTTTCAATTCCTTACAATTTTTTTTTTTAAACAGGCTAGGCGGTCAACGGCTTTGACCACCGCCTGGCCTCCTAGCCGATAAATGGCCGCGGTGAACGAGTAATCAGAAACCGCGGAATGTGGCCGATTTTCACATTTTCGCCTCAGTTGCCAACCGTCTAGAGGAATTGGACCAATTAATCGGCCGCCTAGGCCGATTATTAGAACACTGATTTTAATACTTAAAAGAAAAAAATATATCAGTATATACGAATATGGAATGGATGATGATCACATGACACACATGTACACATGAATCATGATGGTGTTTGAATTTACCATCGTTCATGGGATTTTATGACCATCTGAGACATTGTCAGATGAACAAGCATTGTTTACAACATATTAGGCAATTCTGTGATTAGATTTCTTAGCTATTGTTGACGTTTGAGGAATTTCCTTTCAACCATTTTATTTATATAATATGTATGTTATTCATGCAGTATTAGGAAAAGATCGAATAAAAAAGAAAAAAATAATAATTTCATGATCATAAGACTACGAAAGCAAATGATTGTTTGTTTGTTGTTCTTGATGATCATCTCGTAGCCATGACCCTTTCTTTCTAGCAGAACGAAAATGTCAGCGTCCAGCTTGTATACATATTTGTTTAATTACTTTTTTAGTTTTCGAATCCATTAATTTACATGCAAGCCGGCTATCACTTATATATCTTAATATATAAACCACAAATTTTGTAGGTTTTTTTTTTTGACATAACAAATTTTGTAGTTTTGTATGAAAAAGATGACCGCAATACCACACACGCAAATCCCTAAAGGGCCGTTTGGTATACCGTCATCTTTACATGGGAATGAGAATCTCATAACATTCTCATGTTTGGTAGGAGGTTTAGGTTTTTGGTTTCCCGGGAAAGTGAATCCCATGGGAATCACATTACCCTCCAAGGGGGTAATCTGAAACCCTTCCCAACAGATGAGTTTCAGATTACCCTTCATCAGATTCCCACAGTGGGACCCACATTTAATTAAAACAATAACAATTGGTAATTTTGAAAACAATTTGTCCAAAAAATTTCCACATTTTCTTACACTTTCTCACTACTCAAACACTAAATTTCCAGATTTTGAAACCTAATTTCATCAACTAAACCATTGACAAATTCATCTTCATCAAAACAACATCATCAAACAGCATCATCAACACCCAAAAAATTTTTTTACAGCAAGTGAACACCAAAAAAAAAAAAATTACAGACGATAATGAAGATCAAGAACCCGGCCCGACGACGACGACGACGATCTGCGATGAGCTGACGACGACGACGATCTGCGATGAGCTGACGACAACGACGAGCTGAGGACGACGACGACGATGACGAGCTGCGACGACGACGATGACGACGAAGAACAAGATCGGAGAGAAAGACAAAGAGAGAGATAGAGATGGAAAGAAAGAGATGAAATGTGTCTGGACAGAGAAAAAAAGCTTTGAATTTATCTTTTTAATTTTTTAGTTTTTAATACATAAATAAATAAACAAATTCCCATATACAACCAAACACTTTTACTTGATATTCTCAGGAATCCAATATAATATTCCTATACCCAACCAAATATATGTACACAAGTTTCCCAGGAATCACATTCCAGTGTTTAACTTTCCCGGGAATCACATTATTTTGATTACCTCATACCAAACGGCCCATAAAAGCAATACGCGTTTTCATGAACCTATTTTCAAAAAAGCTTTGCATGCCCTATTGCTTATATATACGAGGACATCGATAGAGCTTGCAATTCATAGCTCAAACTCTCTCCTTTGCTAGCTTCTTGTGTTTTTCATGTTCTTGTTTAATTTCTTCCATTAGTGAGAACTTACTAGAAATCAATTCATGGCTAAAACAATTCTCATGTTGAGCTTGGTGGCTTTCACATTCAGCTGTCTTGCCTTTGCATTTGAGCCTAGTCCCTTGCAGGATTTTTGTGTCGCAGACACTACTAGCCCAGGTATATTACTACTATTTTAAATGTAAAAACACAATTCGTCAAACTTCTATATACGTAAATGAAATTTGAACCTAATACTTCTTAGTTCTTACATGACAATAAGAGACTTTACAAGCTGTATTAATTAATATGTATGCTTTAATATAATTTGCAGCAAGAGTGAATGGCTTGGCTTGTAAAGATCCTATGATGGTTCAAGCCAGTGATTTCTCCTTTAGTGGACTTCACATCCCCGGTAACACATCAAATGCCGTCGGATTTGGAGCTAAGGCTGCCAATGTGATTCAGGTACCGGGGCTCAATACTCTTGGGATCTCAATGGTGTGCCTTGACTATGCAACATGGGGCATCAATCCTCCCCACACTCATCCACGAGCCAGCGAGATCTTGACAGTTATTGAAGGCTCTCTTGAAGTTGGATTCGTGACATCGAACCCTGAGAACCGCCTCATCTCTAAGGTCCTTCAGAAGGGTGATGTCTTTGTTTTTCCAGTCGGACTTGTTCACTTCCAACGCAATGTTGGACATGGAAATGCTGTTGCCATCGCAGCGTTGAGCAGCCAGAACCCGGGAGTTATCACCATTGCTAATGCCGTTTTCGGATCAAATGCACCCATTGCTAGTGAACTTCTCGCCAAGGGATTCCAGGTTGACAAGAAGATTGTGGAGCAAATCCAGTGGAAGTTGTAGAGCATTTTGAAGAAACTAGTCAATGAAATACTTGGAAGTGATTGTTTGTCTTGTGAAAATTATTGGTTTGGTTGAATTCTTGAGATAATATTTTATTTCCTTTTCTATTCAATTTGTGTGAGAATTTAAAGTTTGTAATTTTTCAAATGAAGGGTGTGTGAAACGGATTAATTTGGTTACTTTCTCTCGTATGAATCTAAAGTTTGTATTCTTAAATATCTTCTTCTTGCTAATTAATTTAATTAACGCATCTCAATTAGTGATACCATACAAGCGGCACAACTTGTAGATTTTATATATATATATATATATATATATATATATATATATATATATTTATATGTGTGTGTGTGTTTATCAATGTGTAGATTGATTATGGTCAACCAATCTGACTACTAATTAAACAGATAATGTCATTTCTTAAAGTTAAAAAATCAATGGCCCAATCATTTTTAGGATTCAAATCAAAAATGATGTTTTAATTTGTGTCTAACCAATTAAATTTGGAACGCCGCAACCATTATCATGTAAGAAGTTGAAAAATAATAATTAAATGTACATGATAGTGGTTGAGATGTCCCAATTTGGTTTGTTAAACATAATTTGAAACATCATTTTTAGACATGTGATTTGAATCCCATTTTTTAAAATCAACTTCTACCTGTATAGGACACAATTTTGTTTTCAGGCTTTTCTTTGTCAAAATACACTTGCATCATTAATTTTCAGGATCTCGGACATGATTAAATCAGGATATATGTCGTTGGTTATTTTTTAACAGTATCTATCTATCTACCTATCTAGATCACATATTTTTTTAAAGTTTTTTGTCATTGGTAGGATTCGAGCCGCTGACTGGAGAGTCATTTGCTCAAGCCTCAGGCTCATCCATCTACCGGTTGAGGCCTGATAAAAAGATAAACGGTGTTTTTCGGCATATGATCGTATGTAATGTTTTTTTTTTCCAGATCATTCCGATTTTACTTAAAAAGAGATATATAATAAGAAATACAATTTAAAAAACTAATTTCTATGATTAATTATTCAACAATATTAATATACAAAAGAAAGCCTTAACTATACATGCCAATTTTGGAGCAAGGAAAAAAAAATATCAGCCTCAACAAAAATAAAATTGATATTTGGGCCGTACTCTGGATAAATTCGTGATCCGACCATTCAAATTTAATGTAATACTAATAAGAAAAAAAAAGACCAAATATATGTGAATAAGCTTCTATGAGAAAAACGTTCACGAACAATTCAAAACAAACCTTATATTATATTGTTGATTCGTGGACGGATGCCAGGAAATATAATAGGCATCAACTTCATTGACCTCGTAAAAATACCAAAATTGAGAGATAATAAAAGAAAATTCTCTGATTTTTATTAAAAATAATAAACTAAAAAGCCCTGCTAGGGCATAAGACCTTTAAATAGAAAAATTGAAAACCTAACAACTCTAAATAGTCCAAAAAAAAATAATAAAATAATCAATTTTTCTAAAAACCGATAGAATCGAGTAAACAACTAAAATTGAAACTCATGGACTCCTAAGACTCAATGCCACAAACGGATATCAAAATTAAATTCCGAGAAAAAGATAATCACAAATCAAATATGGCAAAATCACAATTTCGGAGGCCGAGATGACGGAATTCGGCTTAAAAAAAAGCCTCTCCACCCGTGTAAAAGCACATGAGTACTGTTCCTTGGCACGTTTCCACACGGAATTGGGTCATTTCACAACAAAATCCAAAACTCGAAATCTCTCTCTACTACTAGTCTCCTTCGCTTTTGCGACAGATCCTTTGTTTCATGAACTACAAATCCTTGTGTAGTGCATCATTGATGATCACATGACATGTATATGATTGGTGTTTGAATGTACCCATCCATCGAATCTTATGGCCAAGATCAGTATGAAGAAATGGGCATTGTCATGGGCTATTTGCCTGTTCTTTTACTTGAAACATTTAAATTTAGTTTGATTTTTCGTATAAAACTTTTTTATTTTTTTGAACAATTACAATATTTTGGGATCGATGGAAGAGACATGACTCAAACCCACAATCTTATGGATATAGGTATAGAGGGATTGCCACCGAATCAATCTCATATTGTCAGTAAAACAATTTTTTAGTAAATGATAATACCACACTTCTATAAATAAAGTTAATTTGACCAAATTATAAGGTTCTCTTAGTCATTTAATTTCATCAAACATTTTCTGTAATTGTACGACAATTAATACGTATGCAAGTCTCCGAAGTGTTGCCTTGGAAGCTGTGATCAAGTTGTTAATTTGCGATACAAAGGGCAATCAGCATTGTGTTTGTTTTTATATATATACCATAATTTGTGATGTCGACAACTTGAATCTGAGATATTATCGGACCGAATAAACATTCTTTAGCATTGTGTTGATCATGAGAATATTTCAGATTAAATTCAACCCACCTAATAGTATGGGACTCACGGACGGAGCCCTTCGAGGGCTTGGGTGGGCTGTATACCATTCAAGTTTTTTGAAAAATATTTTTTTGTTTAGATCCCGTTCTGCAGCTGTTTTTTTTTTTCGTTTTTGTTTTTCAAAAACTATTTGGAATTCGCGTTCGTTAACCGTTTTTCATTTTATTTTAGAAAAACAAAAAAAAAATTGAAAAACACAATTAGTGTTAAAAGTGAAAAATTTGAAAAACATTTGAAAGTTATTTTTCGTTTTTTTTTGTTTTTGAAAAAAAACAATTTTTTTTTCTGTTTATAATCCACCGGACATATCTTTCTTCCTCATCTCCATATTCTTTCTCCTTCATCAATCTGCTCGCCGCCGATCTGCTCACTACCGGCGGCCGATCATCATCTTCTTTCTTTCTTCTTCTTCTTTCCTTCACCGATCTCAACCGCAGCCGGCCGATCAGCTATTCTTCTTCTTCATTCCTTCCTTCCTTCCTTCCTTTGTCGATAGCAGCCATCGTAGATCTGCTCGCCGCCGCCGCTGATCTACTCTCCTTATGTTGCTTGTACGACGAGCTTGTCCACCTTGTAGAGCGGTAACGCCACCATTTCTTGCCCACTTGACTTCAATGTTTTGTGTCAGCTAGCAAGGTCAAACCGCCCCGAAGTTGATTCTTCGAGGAGGTGTCAGTTCATTCTACAAGGGCTTTTACTTGTCCAGTCCGTTTAGCTCCGACGAACTGGGTTTTTCTTGCCGCCGCTCAATTCCTCTGAGTCCTGCTGGGTAGCTTACCAAATCCTAATCGATGATTTCCTGCCCAATTTCAATATATGTTCGCGGTGCGGATTCGATTGTGTGTGGTGTTGGATTGTTGATTATTATTGGATTGGATTGTGTGCGGATTGGATTGTGTGATCACTGGATTCGATTGTGTGCGGATTGGATTGTGTGATCTTTGGCATAGACATGTGATTTTGAAGGGGAAAAAACAGAGTAGAAAACCAGTTGATAGAACTGATTTGGAATTGAAATCTATAAGTGAGAGTACAAGTTTGGTTAGGTTCACATTTTCAATAGTTTTCAATTAGTCTACCAGACGTTTTTTTCCCGTTTTTATTTTCAAAATACGGATTTCAGTATATGTTACCAGACGTATTTTCGGATTTCAAAATTGAAACCAAAAACATTGTTTTCATTTTCATTTTTATTTTCGAAAAACGTCCACTGAAAAACGCTTACAGGACGGACCCTTAATTAACCAAAATTTGATTTCTTGTATAAACTTACTGAAGCCCAAAACAAAAAACTATAAAAAAATATTTTAAACTTACTAAAGCCCAATAAACAAAACTTTATAAAATATGTCCAACTAGCCCAAAAACTTTGTTAAAATAGATCAGCCAAAAAAAAAAAAAAAACTCTTGTTTTAGCAATCATCATTGGACGGATCCCCAAACCCCTCACATTTTCTTTATTTTCCACTTTCCCAAATCTCTCACTCTTAACTTCTTTGAGTTCTCTCCTCTTGAATATCTCAATTTGAAAGTAAATTCCCTTAATCTTTTTTATTTATTTACTTAGAATGAATTTGATTTTAGGTTTCATATTTTATGATTGTTATTTAAGTATTGTATTTTATTATTGAGATTCAGGTTTTATATATTAATGTGTCTTCTTATGGGATAGCAAAATTAGAAAAAAGAAGAAAAATCTTAGGAAAGCTAAGGTTTATTTTACTTTTAGGGATTTAAAAAGAAAAATATACATTGTTTACATTGAAATTTTTTATTGTGTGTTATCGTTATCTCTTACTAGATATATCCTTGATGTTTTTTATCGTTTTGATTTGATTATTATAAAGAAAAATTTTCATTGTAGTTCAAAATTTTAGGATTTTTAAATAAGATAAAAAAAAAATTAGATGTTTGTTGTTCCAAATTTTTTTTCCAGCTACGCCCGTGGTGGGACTTTAATTAAGTACTGCTGTTTGTTGTTCTTGCTAGTCATCTCTTGTCAAGACCTTTTCTTGCAACATCAGTGTCCAGCTCATATATTTAATTGTTTACTTAATTAGTTCTCAAATCCATATACACGAAAACCCATTAGTATATATATATACATGCAAGCCGGCTATCACTTTATCTAAATATATACCAAAATTTTGTAGTTTTGTACGAAAAAGATGACCACACACTACAAAATGGACTAATTCAATGCAAATCCCTATAATCTATACGCGTTTTCATGGACCGAAATTCCAAAAAGCTTTGCATGTCCCATTGCTATATATACGAGGACATTCCAATAGAGCTTGCAATTCATAGATCAAACTCTCTCCTTTGCTTCTTGTGTTTTTCATTGTTCTTGTTTAATTTCTTCCATTAGTGCGAACTTATAACTAGAAGATCAATTCAATATGGCTAAAACAGTTCTCTTGTTGATCTTGGTGGCTCTCACACTCAGCTCTCTTGCCTTTGCATTTGAGCCTAGTCCCTTGCAGGATTTTTGTGTTGCAGACACTACTAGTCCAGGTAAATTAATTTCTACTATTTTTAAATGTAAAAAAAAAAAATTAATCTTTCATGTAAATGAGATTTGAAACCTAATACTTCTTACACAACAATAAAAGACTTTACGAGCTGAACTAACTGATATTCACTTGCGGGAGCTAAATTTAAACAGTTTATCATTTCGAATTATATATATATATATATATTTTAAAATTTGTGCTTTTTGGCAGCAAGAGTGAATGGATTGGCTTGTAAAGATCCTATGAAGGTTCAGGCCAGCGATTTCTCCTTTAGTGGACTTCACATCCCCGGTAACACATCGAATGCCGTCGGATTTGGCGCTAAGGCTGTCAATGTAGTGCAGGTACCAGGGCTCAATACTCTTGGGATCTCAATGGTGCGCCTTGACTATGCACCATGGGGCATCAACCCTCCCCACACTCACCCTCGAGCCAGCGAGATCTTGACAGTTATCGAAGGCTCTCTTGAAGTTGGATTCGTGACATCGAACCCTGAGAACCGCCTCATCTCTAAGGTTCTTCAGAAGGGTGATGTGTTTGTATTTCCAGTCGGACTTGTTCACTTCCAACGCAACGTTGGATATGGAAATGCTGTTGCCATCGCGGCATTGGGCAGCCAGAACCCAGGAGTTATCACCATTGCTAATGCCGTTTTCGGATCAAATGCACCCATTGCTAGTGATCTTCTCGCTAAGGCATTCCAAGCTGACAAGAAGATTGTGGAGCAAATCCAGTTGAAGTTCTAGAGCATTTTGAAGAAATTAGTCAATGATCGATCTGAAACATATACTTGGAAGTGAGTGTTTGTCTGTGAAACATATTGGTTTAATTTGTTGGTTGAATTCTTGAGATAAGATTTTATTTCCTTTGCTATTCATTTTCTGTAAGAATTTAAGGTTTTTAATTTTTCAATGAAATGGATTAATTTGGTTACTTTCTCTTGTATGAATGTAAAGTTTTTATTGATCTTAAATACCTTCTTCTAGCTTAATTAAAGCATCTCAATTAGTGATGCCACGCAAGCGGCTCAACTTGTAAATACTGTATACTTGTCACTGTGGATTGACTATGGTCAAGCAGATAATGTTATTTCTTAAAGAAAAAATCAAAGGCACAATAATTTTTTAATGTCAACTTCTCTCTGCATAGGACATAATTTTTTTTTTCGGACTTGAACGCAGCTATCTCTCTATATATGCTAATTTTGTTAAGCCCAATAAGAAGAAAAACTATAAAATTAATTTTTTTTAATATATAATAAGAAATACAATCAAACTCGATCTAGTAAAAAAGAAAATACAATATAACAAACTAATTTCTACAATTAAATATTCAACTAAATTAATCCACAAAAGAAAGCCTTAACTATACACATAAATTTTGGATCAAAGAAAAAAAATATAATTATCTGCCTTAATAAAAATAAAATAAATATCCAAACCGGACTCTTGGTTGATCACTGATTCGATTGTTTGGCATCATAATTTATTTTAATACTTAAAAGAAAAATGTGTTGGTATATATGAATATGGAATCTTAGGTGATGATCACATGACATACATGACGTACACATGAATCGTGGAAATATGGGGTTTCGTCACTTTTTTAAAGGGTTTGCAAGACTATCACCACTTTAATCATTTGAGTTTAATAGTACCTATTATGGTGAATGAATAAAAATGCCCTCGCAGTTTTGAATTTTTTTTTCTTACTTCTCAGTTTTTCAATTTTTTGTTTTTCTTTATCTTCTTCGTTGGACCTCCATTGGAGGTCGAAATCGATTTCCATTGACCTCTATTGGAGGTCTAAGTCGTTTGACCACCATTATAGGCTAATCGACCTCCAATGGAGGTCGATGAAGAAGATGAAAAATTTTAAAACAAAATTGGAAATTTTTAATTTTGTCCAATAAATTTCAGAAATTAAAAAAATATCTAAAAGTTTCGAAAACTACAAAATAAGTCTTAGAAATACCTAATAAGTCTTGAAAATTATAAAAATACCCAGTAAGTCTCAGAAATACCTCCAAAGTCTCGAAAATTACAAAATAAGTTTTGAAATACCCAGTAAGTCTCGAAAATACCCAATAAGTCTCATCCGAGACTTATTTTGTATTTTTCGAAACTTTGGTGATATTTTATAATTTTTATAACTTATTGGATAAAAATGTAATTTTTTATTTTTTCATCTTCTTCTTTATCGTTGAAGGTCGATTGTGACCTCCAACAGTTGTCAAACTACTTCGAACTCCATTGAAGTTCAAACGAAGAGGTTTGTTCGACCTCCATTGGAGGTCCAACAAAGAAGATAAAGAAGAACAGAGGTCCAACAAAGAATATAAAGAAGAACAAAAAAAATTGGAAAATTGAAAAGTAAAAAACAAAAAAGAAAACATCAAAACTGTGGGAGTATTTTTATCCATTCAATATGATAAGTGTCGTTTAAACTCAAATTATTAAAGTAATGATAGTCTTTAAATGTACAATAAAAAATGTGCTATATAATTTTTGAATCCCACATAAATCATGATGGTGTTTGAATTTACCATCCTTCATGAGATTTTATGACCACCTGAGCATTGTCATATATATTTTTTTTTAACAACAATCAGAATTATTATAAAACTGGCTCGAACACCTGAAACAGAGGAAAGGGAACAACGCCCAACAATCCCCAACTGGCACCACAAGCAACAAAAACAGGAAACAAAAACGCCAAGAAAGACCGACAAAGAAACACCTGAGCATTGTCATATGAATAAGCATTATTTACAATTAAAACACATTAGGCAATTCTGTGATTAGATTTCTTAGCTAGTAATGACGTTTGAGGAATTTCCTTTCAATCATTTTTTATATATATAATATATGTTATTCAGGAAGTATTAGGAAAAGATCGAATAAAAAAAAGAAAAAAATCATTTCATGATCATAAGACTACGAAAGCAAATGATTGTTTGATTGTTGTTCTTGGTGATCATCTCGTAGCCATGACCCTTTCTTTCTAGCAGAACGAAAATGTCAGCGTCCAGCTTGTATATATATTTGTTTAATTACTTTTTTTAGTTTTCAAATCCATTAATTTACATGCAAGCCGGCTATCACTTATATATCATAATATATAGGGTCAACTTTATAAATAACCAAAAAATTAGAAGGTTTATTGTTTTTATCTAAAATTAGTATTTTTATTGTTTTTACCAAAAAAATCCACTTTTTGGACAAAAATGTCCTTCTTTTTATTTTTGCCCTTGTGTGTTTAATTGTGTTAGACTTGGTGTGTTTAATTGATTTTCTATGGTGTGTTTAATTGATTTACATATGATTTTGCCATGGTGTGTTTAATTGAGTTGTCCTAGTGTGTTTAATTGAGTTTAATTGGTCTGCCTTGATGTATTTAATTGGTGTCTTGGTGTGTTTAATTGGTATGCTCTGATGTGTTTAATTGAGTATTTCTTAATTTGTTTAATTAGATTGTCGTGGTGTGTTTAATTGGTAGTCTGATGTGTTTAATTGGTCTGCCCTTGTGTGTTTAATTGGTGTCGTGATGTGTTTAATTGGTTTGCTCTGATGTGTTTAATTAGTTTATATCTGATGTGTTTAATTGGGATAATGAGGGGTATTTCAGTCTTCACAGCTATTTATTGGGTAAAAACAATAAATTTACTAATTCTGGATAAAAACAATAAACATCCTAATTTTTTGACTAAAAAGACCTATTTTCTCTAATATATAAACCACAAATTTTGTAGTTTTTCATTTTTATTTTTACATAACAAATTTTGTAGTTTTGTACGAAAAAGATGATGACCACAATACCACTACCACACACTACAAAATAGACTAATTCAATGCAAATCCCTAAAAGCTATACGCGTTTTCATGGACCTATATTCAAAAAAGCTTTGCATGCCCTATTGCTTATATATACGAGGACATCAATAGAGCTTGCAATTCTTAGCTCAAACTCTCTACTTTGCTAGCTTCTTGTGTTTTTTGTTGTTCTTGTTTAATTTCTTCCATTAGTGAGAACTTAATTACTAGAAATCAATTCATGGCTAAAATAATTCTCTTGTTGAGCTTGGTGGCTCTCACATTCAGCTGTCTTGCCTTTGCATATGAGCCTAGTCCCTTACAGGATTTTTGTGTTGCAGACACTACTAGCCCAGGTAAATTAATTTCTACTATTTTTAAATGTAATAAAAACACCATATTCAAAACTTCTATGTACATAATTGGTGTTTGAAACCTAATGCTTCTTACACAACAACAAAAGACTTTGCAAGCTGAATTAACTAGTATTCCCTCGCACTAAAATTTAATCAGCTTATTATAATTATATTTCATTATCTACTTGAAATAAGTTAACTAAGTTCTCACTTCTTATGTGTACTTTTTGGCAGCAAGAGTGAATGGATTGGCTTGTAAAGATCCTATGAAGGTTCAGGCCAGTGATTTCTCCTTTAGTGGACTTCACATTCCCGGTAACACATCAAATGCCGTCGGATTTGGCGCTAAGGCTGTCAATGTGGCTCAGGTACCGGGGCTCAATACTCTTGGGATCTCAATGGTGCGCCTTGACTATGCACCATGGGGCATCAACCCTCCCTACACTCATCCGCGAGCCAGCGAGATCTTGACGTACAGTTATTGAAGGCTCTCTTGAAGTTGGAATCGTGACATCGAACCCTGAGAACCGCCTCATCTCTAAGGTTCTTCAGAAGGGTGATGTGTTTGTATTTCCAGTCGGACTAGTTCACTTCCAACGCAACGTTGGATATGGAAATGCTGTTGCCATCGCGGCATTGAGCAGCCAGAACCCTGGAGTTATCACCATTGCTAATGCCGTTTTCGGATCAAATGCACCCATTGCTAGTGATCTTCTCGCTAAGGCATTCCAAGTTGACAAGAAGATTGTGGAGCAAATCCAGTGGAAGTTCTAGAGCATTTTGAAGAAATTAGTCAATGAACGATCGATCAGAAATACTTGAAAGTGATTATTTGACTGTGAAAAATATTGATTGAATTCTTGAGATAATATTTGATTTCCATTTGTGTGAGAATTTAAAGTTTGTAATCTTTCAAATGAAGGGTGTGTGAAATGGATTAATTTGGTTGCTTTCTATCGTATGAATCTAAACTTTCAATTTTGTAATGATCGTAAATATCTTCTTCTAGCTCATTAATTAACGCATCTCAATTAGTGATTCCACACAAGCGGTCAACTTGTAGATATATCTGTGCTTATTATCAGTGTGTAGATTGACTGTGGTCAACCACTTTGACTACTAAAAACATAAGTCATTTGTTTCTTTTCCTAAAGTTAAAAAATCAAAGGCGCAATCATTTTTTAATGTCAACTTCTCTCTGCATAGGACACAATTTTGTTTTCAAGCTTTTCTTTCTCAAACAAAATCTTGAGGTGTCAAAAGGGCCAAACCGGCCAGCCCAGCCTTTAATTATTTTGGACTCCCAGTTACTGTACAAATCGGACTCGGATTTGTTCTTGTTACTGTATATACTGGACTGGGTCGGATATGAGGTTTCCGGATTGAATTTGGACCCTGACAGGCCCAATCAAATCTGAGCTTTTTTAAAAATTAAATTTTTTTTATTAGACAAATGAGGATTCAAACCACCAACATTTGTTCAAACAACAATTACCACCGTGCTTCATCATGTAATTACATTCCAATTTTATTATAAATTACATATTTACAAATAATTATCTCAATCCCGAAACAGACCTGTTAACTTCCAAATTTTTGATTACTTAAATTACATATTTAATTTCTTTCATTTTTAACTTCAAATTTTATTTTAAAACAAAAACAAATATAAAAAATAATAATTTACTGTTTAGGCTGGATTCGGTCGGGTTCGGACCGGACACGGCAAGCACAGTAATTGACTAAAGCCTAATCTAAATTTGGGCTTTTAAATATTGAGCCCAAACCAAATTAGGGTCTCTACTGTAGTTGGTCGGGTCGGACTCGGGCTGGACTCGGACCGGGCTGGACTTATCCGACCCTTTTGACACCTCCAAACAAAACCTACTTCAGTAATTTCTAGGATATAATAAATCAGGATTCTCTCTCTCTCTCTATATATATATGTATATATATATAGTGAGTCTCTCATAAAGGATCCCTTATTTGAATTTCGGTAAGGACCACCATAAAATCACATCGATTTGAATGAATTTTGATCGAATTTTTGTTGTGGATGATGAGTTCAATGAAATCTACGTATGAACAAAATTTGAGAATTTTTCAAGCACTGGAACTATTTTTTTGTATTTTCCTACATTTCGCCCATTTTTCTGATGCATTGATATTTAAATTTTAGTCATAGGTAGATTTCAATAAATTTATCATCCACACAAAAATTCAGATCAAAATTCATTCAAATCAATGTGATTTTATGGTGGTCCTTACCGAAATTAAAATAAGGAATCTCTTATAAGAGACTTACTCGTATAAATATATATATATATATATATGTATATGGGGATATGGGGATATGCCTATCAGCCTACGTAGTTAGGCCCAATAACAAGATAAACTCTATAATTAATTTTTGAGATATATAATAAGAAATACAATAAAACAAACCAATTTCTATGATTACTTATTCAACAATATTAATCTACAAAATACAGCCTTAACTATACATGCAAATTTTGGAGCAAAGAAAAAAAATTATAATTGTCGGCCTCAACAAAAATAAAATAGATATCTAAGCCGTACTCTCGATATATAGATTCCTAATCCGAATATTCAATATCAGAATTTAATGTAATACTGAAAAGAAAAAAAGAAAAAAAGACCAATATACATGAATATGGAATGGATGATGATCACATGTCATATGTATATGTTATGTTGATTATATTAATATATATATATATATATATATATATATTATATATAACTCCAAGATATTATTAGATTGAATGAACGACTTTCACTATTAAAATATATTAGATGGTAGTGTGATTAAATTTCTTAGCTAGTAATTAATGACGTTCGAGGAATTTCTTTTCAATCATTTTTTTAATATAATATATATGTTATTCATGAAGTTTATATTAAGAAAAGAAAAAGAAAAAAAATCACTTCGATCATGATCAGATAACAAGAAGGCTTTAGCATGTTTGCGATAATATAACTGC
Source organism: Dipteronia sinensis (assembly GCA_033220585.1). Classification (NCBI taxonomy): domain Eukaryota; kingdom Viridiplantae; phylum Streptophyta; class Magnoliopsida; order Sapindales; family Sapindaceae; genus Dipteronia; species Dipteronia sinensis. The sequence continues at coordinate 42,082,119 of CM065645.1, forward strand.
TATAAAGTTTATATTAAGGAGCAATTACGTACCAATATAGACTAAGAAATCATATATAGATAGATATCATATATACCAAAGCAAAAAATTGTTTGTTTGTTGTTCTTGATATATAGTCATCTCGTAGCCATGACCCTTTCTTGCAGTACGAAAATGTCGGCTTCCAGCATGTATATATATTTGTTTAATTACTTTTAGAGTTTTCAAATCCATTTACATGCAAGCCGGCTAGCACTTATATATCTTAATTATATACCACAAATATAATTTTGTAGTTTTTTTATGAAAAAGATAAATACATACACTAACAAAATGGACTAATTCAATGCAAATCCCTATAATGTACGCGTTTTCATGCATGGGCCTAAATTCAAATTAAAAAGCTATGCATGCCCAATTGCTATATATATACGAGGACATCCATTGAGCTTTGCTTCATATATAGTTCAAACTCTCTCCTTTGCTTCTTGTGTTTTTCATTGTTCTTGTTTAATTTCCTCCATTAGTGTGAACTCACTAGCTAGAAATAAATTCATGGCTAAAACAATTCTCTTGTTGAGCTTGGTGGCTCTCACATTCAGCAGTCTTGCTTTTGCATTTGAGCCTAGTCCCTTGCAGGATTTTTGTGTTGCAGACACTACTAGCCCAGGTAAATTAATTTCTATTATTTTTAAATGTAAAAACAACATTTTTTAATCTTTCATGTAAATGAGTTTTGAAACCTAATACTTCATATATAACAATAAAAGACTTTACAAGCTGAATTAATTACTGTTATTCACTCATGCTAACATTTAAACAGCATATCATTTCACGTTATAAATATAATTAATATGTGTGCGCTTTAATTGGCAGCAAGAGTGAATGGCTTGGCTTGTAAAGATCCTATGATGGTTCAAGCCAGTGATTTCTCCTTTAGTGGACTTCACATCCCCGGTAACACATCATATGACGTCGGATTTGGAGCTAAGGCTGTCAATGTGATTCAGGTACCGGGGCTCAATACTCTTGGGATCTCAATGGTGCGCCTTGACTATGCAACATGGGGCATCAACCCTCCCCACACTCATCCACGAGCCAGCGAGATCTTGACAGTTATTGAAGGCTCTCTTGAAGTTGGATTCTTGACATCGAACCCTGAGAACCGCCTCATCTCTAAGGTCCTTCAGAAGGGTGATGTCTTTGTTTTTCCAGTCGGACTTGTTCACTTCCAACGCAACGTTGGACATGGAAATGCTGTTGCCATCGCGGCCTTGAGTAGCCAGAACCCGGGAGTTATCACCATTGCTAATGCCGTTTTCGGATCAAATGCACCCATTGCTAGTGATCTTCTCTCTAAGGCATTCCAACTTGACAAGAAGATAGTCGAGCAAATCCAGTCGAAGTTCTAGGGCAGACCGATATCAATGACATAAAGTGATTGTTTCTATGTGACACTATCTGATTTAGCGATTTGCATTGTTTCCTCTCTTTTTTTTTCTTTTCTATTTTTCTGTTTTTTTTTTTTTTTTTAAATTTGGTTTGGCTGATTTCTTGCTATGCTTGGATTGTTTTGCTCTTAAATATCAAAAGAAAAGGAGAAATGAATTCCAGGAGGAATTTCTCACTGAATTATATTATTCCTGCTATTTCTTCTATAAAATTAACATAAATTTTTTAAAGTATAAATAGGTGCACATCCACCACTCAATGTGGTTTAGCTTGCCAATATTTAAAGTTCGAATTTCAATCCTCACATATTATATATCAAAAAATAAAAAATATATAGTTGCACAAAAATCTAATCATTTTACAATTACCGTTAACTTTTCGTTTTGTTAGAACACACAACAATATATATTGTTGATGGGTGCAATATATATTCACCCTCTGCAATTCATCCGAACAATGGGTGCATGTCATGGGCAAAAGAACCAATCAAATGCTTACCACATGAGAAACACGGATACACCCACCAGCTAGAATATATTGTATGGTTAACGTGATTCCATATTCACTATGAGCTGCTCAAGATACAAGGAAACATAGGTTCGTTGTAGGGAAAAATAAATTAATAACGCCGCTAAGTATCAACTCGATTTAAACTGATGTAGGACAATTGGCTTTGGACTTTGAAGAAGAGTTGGATAGAAAATTGTCCAAAAGAGGTGTTTCAATGAAACGGGCATAACTTTTCGCTCGGTTAACAGATTTCCTATTATAATATGTTTTCGGAAAGGGTTTTCGAAGCTCCATAGCGGTACAACCTGGGCTCGCCCGGTTGACGACATTTACTCCCTCAACGGAGCTGTTTAAGATAGGTTATCGGGCATCCGAAGATTTTATGTTTTTATTTGTTTTCCGTTTTTATTTTATTTAGCTGAGGATATTTTAGTCTTTTCCGTTTTTAGGGTTTTCAAAGCCTATTTAAGGGCTTTTGTTATCAGTTTCGAAGTATTGAATAAAATTTACAATTTGGTTTCAGTTTTTTTTTCTGGTGGATTCCAGTTTATGTTCTGTTAGGGTTACGCTTGTGATCCTAGAACTTCCGTTCTGCGTCAATTGGTATCAGAGCAAAAGGATTTGCCTTGTGCGATGGCCAACAACGAAGCCGGAAGAGTTAACCCTGACGACGCTGGTCGAAGGGATACCGATTTATGGGCAGCGATTGACGAACAACGACAATCGATGGCGAGGCTGGAGACCATGATGCAGCAACTGATGGCGCAGCAGCCTAATCCCAACGCCCCTACCCCTGCCCCTGCCAACAGAGAAGGAGTCGAGGGAGTTGCCCTTGGCCGCCCTGTAGGTAGACGACCGCCTAGGGCTGCGAGACACGAGCAGTTCGAAGAATGGAGCGATAACGATTCTGAAGAGGATTTCGTGGGTTACCAAGGAGATCATCGATTGAACCAAAATCAACCTGGTTATCGGATCCGTGCAGACATACCATTGTTCCATGGAAAGTTGCAGATTGAAGAGTTCTTGGACTGGATTTCAGAGGTTGAGAGATTCTTCGAGTTTGCTGAGGTAACAGAAGAACGTCAAGTCAAATTGGTAGCGTACAAGTTGAGAAGCGGGGCTGCTGTTTGGTGGGAGAAATTACAGATGGATAGACGGCGACAAGGCAAGGTTCCTATACGATCCTGGAGGCGAATGAAACAACTTATGATGAGCAGGTTTTTACCTCCTGACTATGAACAATTTATTTTTCAGAGTTATCAGAATTGTGTTCAGGGTAACAAAACCGTCGCGGATTATACTGAGGAGTGGTCCAGACTTTCAGTTCGTAACAACCTCAATGAGACAGAAGGACAGCAGGTTTCGAGGTATTTGGGGGGTTTAAAGTCGACCATTCGAGATAAAATTGGGTTGCAAGTCGTGTGGACAGTAGATGAGGCGCACAACATGGCCTTGAAAGCGGAGTTAATGGAAAAACCACCCAATCGTTTTTCTCATTACAAGAAGGACATGGGTGAGTCATCCAACACTACCGCGAACATGAGTAGATTTTCACCAAGTGATGGACAGGGTCAGGCTAAAAATACTGCAGATCAAAGGGGTTTGGGGCCAAATAACAATTTTGGCGGGACACGATCAACTGCAGCAGCAGCAATGGGTACAAAAGAAACTCCACGAGGAGCGCCAAATCCATACAGTAGACCAGGTGGTATGAAGTGTTACAGGTGCGGCCAATCTGGCCACCGTTCGAATGAATGCCCAGCCAGAAAACCGGTGAATTTCGTAGATGCTGAAGAAGAAGAAGAACAGAATTTTGAAGATGAGGGAAACATGGACGATTTCTTAGAAGGTGCAGAAATTGCGGAGGAACAAGGGGAGCCGGTAAACTGTGTGATTCAGCCAGTCATGTGTGCAACAAAATTGGAGGGTTTATCGCAACGAAACAGTATTTTCAAGACTTGTTGCAGTGTGCAAGGAAAGATTTGTGATGTGATTGTCGATAGCGGGAGTTGTGAGAATTTTGTGTCCAGAAAATTGGTAGAACATCTGAATCTGCGTACAGAGAAACATCCCAAGCCTTATGCGATTGGGTGGATTCAAAAGGGACCCAAGGTGAATGTGACAGAGTTGTGCAAAGTTCCTATTTCGATTGGGCAATACTACCGGGAAGATGTGGCATGTGATGTAGTCGACATGGATGCTGGTCACGTTTTACTGGGGCGTCCTTGGCAGTTTGATGTGGACATAACCTACAGAGGACGTGACAATGTTTGTGTTTTCAATTGGGGTGGCAGGAGAATTGCGATGGTTCCGAAACGGAATCCAGTAGGGAGTTCAACTAAAGCCACGGTAAATGAGCAGTCTTTGGTCACTTTAATCACGTCTGTAACTGATTTAGAAGCTGAGATTAAGGAGGCACAAGAGGTACATGTTGTAGTAGTGCGGGCTTTGGTGACAGAAAGCCGAGGAGAGCAAAGAATTGTAGTGCCCGAGAAGGTGCAGACCCTGCTTACTGAATTTAGTGATTTGGTGACAGAAGACTTGCCGGATGACCTTCCACCGTTGAGAGATATTCAGTACCAGATTGATTTAGTTCCGGGAGCAAGCTTACCGAATTTACCACACTATCGGATGAGTCCCAAGGAGAATCAGATTTTACAGGAAAAAGTGGAGGAGTTAATGAAGAAGGGATTCATTCGAGAGAGCATGAGTCCATGCGCTGTTCCCACATTACTTGTTCCGAAAAAAGATGGCAGTTGGAGGATGTGCGTGGATAGTCGTGCGATTAACAAGATAACTGTCAGGTACAGCTTTCCCATTCCGAGATTGGATGACATGCTAGATATGTTGGAGGGGTCGAAATTATTCTCTAAAATCGACCTGAGGAGCGGGTATCATCAGATTCGGGTCAAACCTGGGGATGAATGGAAGACAGCTTTCAAAACTAAGGATGGGCTGTATGAGTGGTTGGTGATGCCTTTCGGACTATCCAATGCGCCGAGCACTTTCATGCGGCTTATGAACCAGGTGTTGCGGCCTTTCATTGGAAAATATGTAGTCGTTTATTTCGACGATATATTGATTTACAGCCGTAGTGAGGAAGACCACATGGAGCATCTGCGAGCTGTGTTAGAGGTATTGTTAAATAACAAATTGTTTATCAACTTTAAAAAATGCAGTTGGATGACAGCGCGGTTACTATTCCTTGGATATGTGGTCAGTTCGGACGGAATTTTGGTGGATGAAGAAAAGATTAGAGCCATTCGTGATTGGCCTACACCGAAGACAGTTGGAGAGGTGAGGAGTTTTCATGGGTTGGCGACGTTTTACCGTCGCTTTGTGAGGGATTTTAGTAGTATTGTGGCCCCTATTACAGAGTGTCTGAAAAAGGGAAAGTTTCAGTGGAGTGAGGCAGCCGAAACAGCCTTCGCAGTCATCAAAGAAAAACTATGCACCACTCCTGTTCTTGCTCTACCCAGTTTTGAGAAGTTATTTGAAGTGGAATGTGACGCTAGTGGAGTCGGGATTGGAGCAGTGTTGTCACAAGAGAAGAAACCGGTGGCGTTTTTTAGTGAAAAGCTGAGTGATGCGCGGCGAAAATGGAGTACCTATGATCAGGAATTCTATGCAATTATTCGTGCTCTAAAGAATTGGGAGCATTACCTAATTCAGCGCGAGTTTATTCTTTACACTGATCATCAAGCTCTGAAGTACTTGAACAGTCAGAGAAGCTTAAGTAATATGCATGCTAGGTGGGCAACTTACTTGCAGAAGTTTCCGTTTGTTTTGAAGCACAAGTCTGGAATGTTAAATAAGGTGGCTGACGCACTGAGTCGGCGTGCAAGCTTATTGGTGACTATGCAGCAAGAGATTATTGGGTTTGAGTTTCTGAAAGAATTGTACCCTGATGATGAGGATTTTGGAGAGATATGGGAAAAATGTGTTCTGAAACAGACTGAAGGGGAGTTTCATATGACCGAGGGCTATTTGTTCTGTGGCAATCAGTTATGTATCCCGCGGAGCTCTCTGAGAGAGAAACTGATTCGAGAGTTGCATGGTGGTGGTTTGGGTGGTCACTTGGGACGTGACAAAACTATTAGTGGGGTGTCCGAACGTTATTACTGGCCGCAGTTGAAACGCGATGTCGGTAACTATGTTCGCAAGTGTTACGTCTGTCAAACTTCTAAAGGACAGGCTCAAAATACGGGATTGTACATGCCGCTACCTGTTCCGAATGCCATATGGGAGGATTTAGCAATGGACTTCGTTTTGGGTCTTCCACGAACTCAGCGTGGGGTAGATTCCGTGTTTGTTGTGGTTGACAGGTTCTCAAAAATGGGGCATTTTATTCCTTGTCGGAAGACATCTGATGCATCACATGTGGCTCAGTTGTTCTTTCGGGAGGTAGTTCGTTTACATGGTGTACCCCATTCAATCACATCTGATAGGGACTCGAAGTTTCTTAGTCATTTTTGGGTGACATTGTGGAGACGGATGGATACCACTCTGAAGTTCAGTAGCACTACGCATCCACAAACTGACGGACAGACAGAGAATCTAAACCGAACACTGGGGAATTTAATTCGGAGTATCTGTGGGGATAAGCCAAAACAGTGGAACGTGGCTCTGGCACAAGCTGAGTTTGCATATAACAATGCTGTTCATACTGCTACGGGTAAGTCTCCATTCGCTTTAGTGTATCGACAATCTCCTAAGCACGCGTTGGATCTGGCAAAGCTTCCCAAGGTCACTGGTATGAGTGTTGCTGCTGAGGCTATGGCTGAGCAGGTTCGTGATGTTCAGGCTGAAGTGAAGGCACGGTTAGAGGAGAAGAATGCAAAGTATAAGGCTGCAGCAGATGTTAAAAGGCGTGAGAAGTTGTTTGCTGAGGGAGACCAAGTTATGGTGTTTTTGCGTAAGGAGAGGTTCCCGGTTGGTACCTATAATAAGTTGAAGCCAAGGAAGTATGGACCGTACAAGGTGGTCAAAAAGATCAACAATAATGCCTATGTGATCGACTTGCCTACTGATATGAACATATCCCGAACTTTCAACGTAGCTGACCTTTATGAGTTTTGTGATGATGTTCCGCTCTATCCAGATTATAACTCGAGGTCGAGTTCTTCACAGGTGGGAGAGACTGATGTAGGACAATTGGCTTTGGACTTTGAAGAAGAGTTGGATAGAAAATTGTCCAAAAGAGGTGTTTCAATGAAACGGGTTGGATAGAAAATTGTCCAAAAGAGGTGTTTCAATGAAACGGGCATAACTTTTCGCTCGGTTGACAGATTTCCTATTATAATATGTTTTCGGAAAGGGTTTTCGAAGCTCCATAGCGGTACAACCTGGGCTCGCCCGGTTGACGACATTTACTCCCTCAACGGAGCTGTTTAAGATAGGTTATCGGGCATCCGAAGATTTTATGTTTTTATTTGTTTTCCGTTTTTATTTTATTTAGCTGAGGATATTTTAGTCTTTTCCGTTTTTAGGGTTTTCAAAGCCTATTTAAGGGCTTTTGTTATCAGTTTCGAAGTATTGAATAAAATTTACAATTTGGTTTCAGTTTCTTTTTTTTCTGGTGGATTCCAGTTTATGTTCTGTTAGGGTTACGCTTGTGATCCTAGAACTTCCGTTCTGCGTCATAAACTATTGATAAAAATGATATTAATTTTTCTTAAAGTGATATTTAATTTAATTAGCATGTGACAAATGAGAAATTATGTATAAATATATGTTAGTTGAATTTAAGTGTAATATCACGATTTGGGAAACATTATATTCACTTCTTTTTTTGAAAGAAAAACAATATATTCACTTAATTATTCACAAATATGTGCGGATAATAAAAATCATTGCATTATGAAAACATATTATCAAGTATTTTATCCATATTTATACATTAATATATATATATATATATATATATATATATATATATATATATATATATGGGATTGGACTTTATAAATGATAGTATTAGGAGACTTCACTTTGTTCGTAATATTACAAATTAAAATCGGGATTTTACACGGAAAAAAACATATAAAATCCTGATAATTAATTGTTATATATATAAAAAAATTTGAAAATATGATGATATTGTATACACATGGTTATTTCGGAATGATCATGAACAAGAAAAAAAGACAAACAGAAAACACTCTTGTTTTTTTTTTATATAATGGAAGTGGATATATCGAATAATAATGTTTTTTTTAATGAAAACAGTATTCATCCTGAAATATTTTTAATTTCTTTCATGTCAATCTGTTGATTGTACGTTGACAATTTCTCGTGCACTTACATACATGCTCATACTCATTCCAATATTTGTAATATTAGCTGTCTTTAATTTGTCTCGTGCATTTGTAAGCCATTGACTCATTAAAACCAAATAAAAATGCCATGGCCGACGAGGTATAAGTTAACTATGATTTGATGTTTTGCTTCTGTAAGAAATATCATATATAATTTAGCGAAGACCATGCAAAAAAAAAAATTATGTCTCAGTAATCTAAAAATAGTTTTTGAAAATTAGAACACATTAATTATGAAATAATAAAGGATTTGAATAGAAATTAAAGAACAAAAAAACAGTAACTTTTCTTTATTTAATTTAGATTTTGAACTAATTTTATCCGCAAACAAAAAAATCCAATAAAAAAACTTTAATTTTGTGATAATATTTTGTATTATTTTCATGAAAAAGTAATTATATTTGGACACCATTCTCCCATATATTCACCAGCTGTACAAACCAAGCAAACCGGCTTGAGTCCAGCTTATAAACTTAATTTGGCAAATAATAATAATATAAAATGAATTAAGAGGATTCCTTCAACAGTCTTCAATGTTTTGGCCCTTTTGGGACGGCAATTATTACTTACAAAAATTCTTAAAATCTCGGCAACTAACTAGCAGCTAGTAAGGCATCAACTCTATATATATAAAAGAGCTCAACAAACACTTATTTCACAACTCATATTTCTTCATTGCTTCTTCTACTTATAATTATCATCTTTAACTAACAATTGTCACTCCTTATCTTTTCTTTGGTATTGATTCATTACTACACTTTGAAAATGGCAAAGCAAATGCTTTTGTTAAGCTTGACAGTTCTCACAATCAGCTCTCTTGCCATTGCATATGAGCCTAGTCCCTTGCAAGATTTCTGTGTTGCAGATTCTATGAGCTCTGGTATATATATATATACATGCATTCATGAATTTATATTAATTAGTAGCTTAGTTTATACTTTTATATCATTCACTAATTATTTATACTTTGCATGAATACTAATATTTTACGTGTCTATTTTGACAGCAAGAGTGAATGGCTTAGCCTGTAAAGATCCCAAGATGGTTCAAGCCAATGATTTCTTCTTCAGTGGACTTCACATTGCCGGTAACACATCAAACGCCGTAGGATCTAGCATCAAACCCGTCAATGTGGCTCAGATACCGGGACTCAACACTCTTGGCGTAGCAATGGTGCGCCTTGACTTTGCACCATGGGGCATCAACCCTCCTCACATTCACCCTCGAGCCAGCGAGATCCTTATAGTTCTCGAGGGCTCTCTCGAAGTTGGATTTGTTACCTCAAACCCCGAAAATCGTTTCATCACTAAGGTTCTTTGTAAGGGTGATGTGTTTGTGTTCCCCGTTGGACTTGTTCACTTCCAACGCAACGTTGGATATGGTAATGCAGTGGCCATGGCAGCATTCAACAGCCAGAATCCAGGACTCATCGGGATTTCTAATGCTGTTTTCGGATCGAATCCTCCGATTGCTAGCGATGTTCTGGCTAAGGCATTCCAAGTTGATAAGGAGATAGTGGAGCAAATCCAATTGAAGTTTTAAAATGTTTGGTTTTAGTTGTTATTTGTTTTGATAATTATTTGGTTTCAAAATTATTATAATCCCAGATGCAAGAGTCCAAATTTGAAGTTAAGATCCCTAATATGTTCTTCATGTAGTTTCATTTTATAAAAGAATTATTACATTTGTATCCAATTCAAGTTTTAATGAAAATGACACAATTCATAATAAATGTTGTTTATGTGAGTGGAATTTGATCCCAAAAACTTATTGCATAACAAATATGAGATCTTACCAGTTAAACTAGTTAGTAGTTAGTACTAACAACCATGCTTAATAATTTGTTAATGTTAGCAGCCTGGGGAATTTTTATTTATGGATTTCAACTAAAATATAAGTAATTTACTCTGCATCTTATTTAAAAGTCAGATTATTTTTTAAGCAACCAATCATTTCTAGATTAGCTTTTGCATAAAATTTAGTGGATCCACATTAACTATGGGTCAGCCCAACCAAGGGCAAGATCAATAATAGGGGTTTATCCATCAACTGCGGGTTATAAAATTGAACTCATATGAAATCATTCTCTGTTTTTACAACTCAACCCATTATGGATCCACTAAATTTCATTTAATTTTCATTTATTTATCAATAATTTAGGATAATTGAACTCATATATTTTATACCACCAGAGGCGTAGCTGAGCTGAATGGATGAGCTTGGAATTGGGACATATGACTTTCAAGTTAGCTATTCGAATCATGGATTAGATACGTGGATGGATAGATACTACTTAAAAAAGAAAAAAAAATCCCTTGTATGTTTTTAAGATTCTGGTATACATACGAAGCAATGCATCCGATCAATAGGTACATACCATGTGGCAAAGAGAACCAATGAAATGCATGCACCCGTAACCCATTTGTTATACTGTATTACATTTGATGATGCATAATGCATGCAAGTTTTGTTTTTCTATGTAATTAATGTCATCACGAGACATCAAACGGATCCTATTGCAGTCTTGCAGACATCGTTCGACTGTAAGAGGAAAAAAAATATTTGGTGAGATTCAAGAAAACCAGAAAATATGAATCCATTTCCATAATTCCATTCCTTGTCAAAATAGACCACACAACGTCTCTTTCTACAACAACTCACAGAATTCGTCTTAAGTTAAAAACAACCACCACCAGCACAACAACAACAACAACAAAAAATTTATTTCATTTACGTGTTTCAATCAACTACTAAAATCCACCACTTCTTCATCACCTAATACGTATTTCACGTGTTCGACAGAATTCCCCAACCGACACTCTCTGCACTCCTAGCTACCACAAACAAACATTTTATGTTTAAAAAAGAAAAGAAAAAACATTTTGACAAATTAAGTATTGTAATTGTGTCTTTGATGGCTTTAAAGGGTACTGCTGTCTTGAGCTGGGGAGAATCATGGTCCAACAACCCATCTGGGTTTGTTTCAAATCGAGTCAAGAATTTGAATACAGCGCGTAATTTTGTGTGTTTTGGCGGGTTATCTGGTAACAGAGCAACAAAGTCTGTTGAAGATGAGAACCCGGCAAAACCCACAATCGAAAACGGTGTTTCCAGGGGATTGACTTCTTTGCCAAGTGAGTTTTAACTTATCATACTTTTTTTTTGTTTGATTGGTTTGCTATTCAATTTGGATAATATGTATTTATTTTGATTGGAGTTTGTTTAAATTATGAATTCCAGTAGAATTGATGTAGCTACTGCATTGCCTTTTAGAAAATGCAAATTAGTGTTTTTATTTAAATTATATCTTTAGTCCTACTTTTATATTTTAGTCCTGTGATCATCTTTGTCTTTGATAAATTTCGGATTTTGTATGTTTTCATGCTTTGTTTTCGACCAATCGCAGAACCATTAACCGTAGCTGATCTTACCGTGACTCCCAAAAATGATACCAAGGTTCGAATTTCATTTAAGGTACGATGATCCTTCGACCTAGGAATACCAGTGTTTACAAAGTCTAATAAGCTTTTCTTCTTTGATGCACTTTGTTTTCCTTCTCAATTGATTGGATTGGTTAAATTAATGTTGCAGGGGTTACCTGGTTCATACAGTGAAGAAGCTGCACTCAAAGCCTACCCAAAATGCGAAACTGTACCTTGTAATGAGTTTGAAGATGTTTTTAAGGTATACAATATATGAGATAGATTTTGGTTATATATCAGTCTTCTGCGAAGAAGTGATATCATCCTAAGTTCTTTTGGTTAAAGTTACTATAATGGTGGACTCTGTACTTATTTGGAAATGACTCTATCACCATTAACATATTTTTCTTCTTCATTAGGTACCCACACTCCGTCTTTGTTTGAGTTGATATGCTGACTGCACTTGCTTCTTTGACATTAGTATTCTTTTGCCAGGCTGTTGAATTGTGGCTAGCTGATAAAGGAGTTCTTCCAATTGAGAATTCTTCGGGTGGAAGCATCCATCGCAACTATGATTTACTCCTTCGTCATAGGCTACACATTATGGGTGAAGTGCAGTTGGTTTCTGACCTCTGCCTTCTAGCCCTGCCAGGCATCAGAACGGAGCAGTTAAAACGTGTTCTAAGCCATCCACAGGTTAAGTTCCCATTTTCTCTTCTTTCTTGTTTTGGCAAGGATGAGAGATTTCAAAATTTATTGATTTCTATTTGCATACCCAACACTTTCTTAGCCCACATGGTCGAGTAGTAAATTAAATTGTATAATTTGAATGTCCTAAAAGACCTTTACAATGAAATGAGTATCTCTAGGACAGTCAGTTAATTTAGTAACTTAATTTGTTGTGATTATATTGTTCTATCACTACAGAGGTTAAAATTTGTTCATAACTTCCCTTGAATCGAAAGTTGAAGACTTTCTTGTTTGCAGGCACTTGCTTCCAGTGGTGTTTTCCTGAGTAAGTTAGGTGTTGCTGTAGAAAATGTTGATGATACAGCTGGTGCTGCTCAGGTTATTTACATATATCCCTTTGGCACCATATTTTAGCTTCCCTATATCGTAAAAAACATCATCCTTTAATGCTTTTTTTCTAAATTTTGGTTTAGTATGTAGCCTCAAATGGTCTGAGGGATGCTGGTGTTATTGCAAGTGCTAGAGCTGCAGAAATATATGGGCTCAACATACTTGCCAATAGAGTCCAGGCAAGTTTTTCTCTCCCCTTTTTCGTTTGATATATGTCTCCAATTCCTTATTTTGTTACCCCACATACAACTGTGAAGGAAGATTAAAAGCAGGATGAAGAAAAAAAAAAGGACAAAAGAGCTTGTAATTATATTTTGTTATTCTTTCATAATATGCAAAACAAAAGGTTTAGATAAACTCGGGCCTCAATTATATCATTAACTGATAATCCTAGTTGTGTGCCTTATAATATATATGGCATCTTATCACCCCTAATATATATTTCATAGGAAAGGAAACAAAGTGATGATGACATAGTTTAGAATGTAGTATGTACCTCTACCAGTTTACTCTATATGATCCAGCAGAATGAAAAGTGCAAGTGATTTTGCCGGTGGTTCATCTTGGGTATGTTGCTGATGTTGGGGGTTGAAAGATAGTAACTACCAGTGGAATATGCTCCGTGTCAGTGGTGGTGGTGTGTACAGAGCTGCCAGAAAATTATGACTGGCTGTGGCTTTACACCACTAGTGATGGTAGCACAAAAGCTGGTAACTTTTTGTTAGGGAGATGAACAAATGTCGGCCTCCCACAATACTGCTGTAACTTTCTGGGCACCATGGCTAGGTTCTTGATTTACTAATTGAAAAGGCTGATGTTTTCAGGCAAGTGCTCTGTAACATTTATTTTGGTTGATGACTCAAATTGACCAAGTGCAATGCTTATATATCTCTCCTTTGATTCTCTTCCTTGTTTCCCAACCCCATCCAAAAACCAGAGAAAAGTACATATATATATATATATATAAACAAAAAGGAAAAAAGAGAGAGAGAGAGAAGGTTCGTAAATACAACTATGTTCATTATGCTTTATACTCATGCTAGGCACTTGAATTGGAACTTCTACATACATGCATACATACGCATTTTGACATGCAACGAAGATATGTAGCATATAGCTGAGTCTAGTTGATGTTGAATACTAATTTGTAATTACTAAGAGTCATAAGAAATGATTCTCATATTTGCTTAAATACACTGATAGTGCAGGATGAATCTGGTCATATCACTCGTTATTTGGTTCTCGCTAGGGATCCAATAATACCAAGGACTGATAAGCCCTTTAAGGTAAGATTTTATCTCACCGATATTTCTGCATTATATATGGTCCAAGTGACCAAAACTAAATATCATTGTCCTCCTGTCAAGACAAGCATCGTGTTTACCTTAGACGAAGGCCCTGGAGTATTGTTTAAAGCTTTGGCAGTGTTTGCATTGAGAGAGATAAATTTAACAAAGGTATATTGGAGTAAGAGTGCATTTTCATTATTTCAATACCTTTTATGAAAAACCCCGGAGATAAACCTTGTTCTATGTCTTTTGAATGTCAGATTGAAAGTCGGCCTCAAAGAAAGAAACCATTGAGAGTAGTTGATGACTCTAACACTGGGAATGCCAAGTTAGTATTATTTTGTCATTTAATTGAATAAGTTTAAAGACCATAACAGAACCCCAATTTCTTGTTCATTGCTACAGAATCTTGGTTTAACATAAACAATTGTGTTAATCTGAATGATTTTGGTCAAAACTTGCATTGCATTGATAAAACTTATCCACTAGGCAACTTGGCCAACAAAGCTAATTTTACAAATGCAGCAAAGCCATGAATGTGTGTTGAGGCAAACAGTCATACTGTTTCATGGGAACGTTTCTAGTTTCCAATGAATCCCATATGCTTGATATATCCACGATAACACATCAGACTTTTGGCATCAATCTCGCCTTCCTGAGCAAGCTCTACATATAAGGAGAATAAAAGAAAACAATTAGAGGAATGAAGGACTGTCTGCTATTATTTTATATAGTTCATGTTGAAGCATGCAATTATCAACTAATCAGGGTGTAGGTGAAAAGTCTCACGAGATTTATGAAAACAACATTGCTTGTCTCTAGGGGTTATGATTTATGAATCATCACTGGTCTACCATGGGTTCATCATTTACATTAATGTTCCTGTCAAGCCATTTAAAATATAAAAAAAACTTTATTTTTTGTTTTTTTCCTGATTTGGATTTGAGACATTGATAAAATAAATTTTCCGTTCGTCTGTATTCAATCTAGACCAAGAAAAGATGCTACTACACTGGCTGCAGATAAGATCTGAGGCAGGTGATGTTCGAAAAACCTTAAAGGAAGTTAATTTTATTTTTGTAACCAATGCCAAGCATCAGATATATGAATCATGAATATAATGTAGGTTGTTTTATCATCTCCTCTGAAATGTTCTAGATATATCTAGTTACTTATTTTTCCTTCTAAGTATGTATCAATGGCATTTGAGTCCGATAATTCACTCATGTCTGTTACGTTATCATCTCATGTATCACTCTACCTAAAATATTACGTTGTTATGTTGGACTCCTTCAACATAGAAATTATAATTTTTTTCCTGGTGTAATTTGAAATTGACAACAATTATGCTGTTAGATTGATTCATTTATGGTTGCAGGTACTTTGACTACCTTTTCTATATTGATTTTGAGGCTTCTATGGCTGAACCACGTGCACAAAGTGCTTTAGGACATCTGCAGGTTTGTTTTCTGTCAATCTTTTACCATTCAAATTATGCCTCCAAACAGGGCTCTAGAATTTTAATCAGATCAAGCTCTGTAAAACCTTCGGCCAAAATTGTATTAAGAGGGTTTGGCTGAGGCTTTTAAAGCATGTAAAACTGACTCTACAACATACCTGACTTTTGCAAAGAGAAAATGAAAAATTGTGATTTTCTTAAAGTTCTCTCATACCTTCAATTCTAAAGCCTGACTGTATGATTGGAAGTTGATTGATGTAATACATATTTCTGGGACTAGGAACACATTTGTGCTTGTTTAATATAGGCTGGAGGGAAGAGTCCTTGGTTGCTGTATATGGCAAGAAGTCGATTTCTTGCTACTAATTTACCTTTTTACTCTTTTATTTGTCCTTTTGAATTAATCAGGAAATAGTCTAGGGATTTAATTAAAAGTTTTTGTCTGTCGATGAGTAGTTCTTAATCTCTATCTTGTTTTTATTGTTACTCGTTTTTGGTCAAGTCCGATACTGCTGTCATCGAAGGGTTATTTTTTTACCACGACACCTTTTCTCAGTTTCCGCTATCGATGATAACCATTTGTCATTAATCATGAAGATTGATTTGAAGATATGCAATTATCACTACATATGAGAGATGGCTGCATTTCAACTTATTCGTATTTTGTATGCAGGAATTTGCACCATTCCTTCGTGTGCTCGGTTGCTATCCAATGGAGACATCTCTATAGCTGTACTCTCCTTTTCCATCTTCTCCAAATCGCATGCAAGTAAACGTTGTAGCCGTTAAATAGTTTCAGATCCTAGCTTGCAAGCTTTAGGATGGTGTTTTGCTAGACAATAACTGTAATCTAGAGGCAGAGTCACATTCAAGTACAATGTTTTGAGTTTTACTTTCTATAGTTTCTTTTGTGACATGTAAAATCCTCATCAGGTGTTTTGTAACTTCTCAGACAAAACTATACTTGGACAGAATCAGGAGTGATTTTTTTATAGATCACTTGTAAACAAGTCAACCCACATAATTATAAAACGACCTTTAAAAAATAAAAATTATAAAAATGAACAACAACCCACAGAATTCGTCTAAGTCAAAAACCACCAACAACAAAAAATTTATTTCACTTGTTTCAATCAACTACTACAATCTACCACTTCTTCATCACCTTATACGTATTCATGTGTTCGACAGAATTCCCCAACTGACACTCTCTCCATTCCTAGCTACCACAAACAAACATTTTATGTTCAAAAAAGAAAAAAACATTTTGACAAATCAAGTATTGTAATTGTCTTTGATGGCTTTAAAGGGTACTGCTGTCTTGATCTGGGGAGATTCATGGTCCAACAACCCATCTGGGTTTGTTTCAAATCGAGTCAAGAATTTGAATACAGCGCGTAATTTTGTGTGTTTTGGCGGGTTTTCAAGTAACAGAGCAACAAAGTATGTTGAAGATGAGAACCCGGCAAAACCCACAATCGAAAACGATGTTTCCAGGGGAATGACTTCTTTGCCAAGTGAGTTTTAACATATCATTACTTTTATTTGTTTGATTGGTTTGCTATTAAATTTGGATAATATGTATTTATTTTGACTGGAGTTTGTTTATTTTATGAATTCCAGTAGAATTTATGTAGCTACTGCATTGCCTTTTAGAAAATGCAAGTTAGTGTTTTTATTTTAGTTCTGTGATCATCTCTTGTCTTTGACAAAATTCAGATTTTGTATGTTTTCATGCTTTGTTTTTGACCAACTGCAGAACCATTAGCCGTAGCTTATCTTACCCTGACTCCCAATAATGATACCAAGGTTCGAATTTCATTTAAGGTACGATGATACTTCAACCAATAGGAATACTAGTGTTTACAAAGTCTAATCAGCTTTTCTTCTTTGATGCACTTTGCTTTCCTTCTCAATTGATTGGATTGGTTAAATTAATGTTGCAGGGGTTATCTGGTTCATACAGTGAAGAAGCTGCACTCAAAGCCTACCCAAAATGCGAAACTGTACCTTGTAATGAGTTTGAAGATGTTTTTAAGGTACAATATATTAGATAGATTTTGGTCATATATCAGTCTTCTGCGAAGAATTGATATCATCCTAAGTTCTTTTGGTTAAAGTTACTATAATGGTGGACTCTGTACTTATTTGAAAATGACTCTATCGCCATTAACATATTTTTCTTCTTCATTAGGTACCCATACTCTGTTCTAGTTTGAGTTGACTGTAGTTACTTCTTTGACATTAGTATTCTTTTGCCAGGCTGTTGAATTGTGGCAAGCTGACAAAGCAGTTCTTCCAATTGAGAATTCTTCGGGTGGAACCGTCCATCGCAACTATGATTTACTCCTTCGTCATAGGCTTCACATTATGGGTGAAGTGCAGTTGGTTTCTGACCTCTGCCTTCTAGCCCTGCCAGGCATCAAAACGGAGCAGTTAAAACGTGTTCTAAGCCATCCACAGGTTAAGTTTCCATTTTCTCTTCTTTCTTGTTTCGGTAAGGATGAGATATTTCAAAATTTATTGATTTCTATTTGCATACCCTACACTTTCTTAGCTCTCATGGCCGAGTAGTAAATTAAATTGGATAATTTGAATGTCCTGAAAGACCTTTACAATGAAATGAGTATTTCTAGGTTAGTCAGTTAATTTGGTAACTTAATTTGTTTGATTATATTGTTCTATCACTACAAAAGTTAAAATTTGTTCATAACTTCCCTTGAATCGAAAGTTGAAGACTTTCTTGCTTGCAGGCACTTGCTTCTAGTGATGTTTTCCTGAGAAAGCTAGGTGTTGCTGTAGATAATGTTGAAGATACAGCTGGTGCTGCTCAGGTTATTTACATATATCTCTTTGGCACCATATTTTAACTTCCCTATACAGTAAAAAACATTGTCCTTTAATGCTTTTTTCTAAATTTTGGTTTAGTATGTAGCCTCAAATGGTCTGAGGGATGCTGGTGTTATTGCAAGTGCTAGAGCTGCAGAAATATACGGGCTTAATATACTTGCAAATAGTGTCCAGGCAAGCTTTTCTCTCACCTTTTTTGTTTGCTTTATGTCTCCAATTCCTTATTATGTTACCCCACGCATACAACTGTGAAGGAGGATTAAAAGGAAGGGGAAGGAAAAAAAGAGAGACAAAAAGAGCTTGTAATTATATTTTGTTTTTCTTTCATAATATGCAAAACAAAAGATTTAGATAGACTCGGGCCTCAACTAAATCATTAACTTATAATCCTAGTTGTGTGCCTTCTAATATATATATTATATGGCATCTTATCACCCCTAATATAAATTTCATAGGAAAGGAAACAAAGTGATGATGACATAGTTTTAGGATGTAGCAAGTACCTCTACCGGTTTACTCGATAAGATACAGCAGAATGAAAAGTGCAAGTGTATGTACAAAAAAAAAAAGAGTTCAAGTGATTTTGTCGGTGGTTCATCTTGGGTATGTTGCTGCCAGAAAATTGTGACTGGCTGTGGCTTTACACCACTAGTGATGGTAGCACAAAAGTTGGTAACTTTTTCTTAGGGAGATGAACAAATGTCGGCCTCTCACAATACTGCTGTAACTTTCTGGGTACCATGGCTAGGTTCCTGATTTACTAATTGAAAAGGCTGATGTTTTCAGCCAAGTGCTCTTTAACATTTATTTTGGTTGATGACACAAATTGACCAAGTGCAATGCTTATGTATCTCTCCTTTAATTATCTTCCTTGTTCCCCAATCCCACCCAAACACCAGAGATAATTATATTAAAAAAAAAGGGAAAAAAAAGAAGAGAGGAAGGTTATTAAATACAATTAT
Organism: Dipteronia sinensis; assembly: GCA_033220585.1. Classification (NCBI taxonomy): domain Eukaryota; kingdom Viridiplantae; phylum Streptophyta; class Magnoliopsida; order Sapindales; family Sapindaceae; genus Dipteronia; species Dipteronia sinensis. The sequence continues at coordinate 42,101,439 of CM065645.1, forward strand.
GTTCATCATGCTTTATACTCATGCTTAGCGCTTGAATTGGGACTTATTTTCTACATACATGCATACATACGCATTTTGACATGCAACGAAGATATATAGCATATAGCTGAGTCTAGTTGATGTTGAATGCTAATTTGTAATTACTAAGTTTCGTAAGAAATGATTCTCATATTTGCTTAAATACACTGTTAGTGCAGGATGACCCTGGTCATATCACTCGTTTTTTGGTACTCGCGAGGGATCCAATAATACCATGTACTGATAAGCCCTTTAAGGTAATATTTTAGCTCACTGACATTTCTGTATTATATATGCTCCAAGTGACTAAAATTAAATATCATTGTCCTCCCGTCCAGACAAGCATCGTGTTTACCTTAGACGAAGGCCCTGGAGTATTGTTTAAAGCTTTGGCAGTGTTTGCATCGAGAGAGATAAATTTAATAAAGGTATTTTGGAGTAAGAGGCATTTTCATTATTTCATTACCTTTTTATGAAAACCCCAGAGATAACCCTTATTCTATGTCTTTTGAATGTCAGATTGAAATTCTGCCGCAAAGAAAGAAACCATTGAGAGTAGTCGATGACTCTAACACTGGGAATGCCAAGTTAGTATTTTTTTTTTTTTCATTTGATTGAATAAGGGTAAAAACCATAACAGATCCCCAATTTCTTGTTCATTGCTATAGAATCATGGTTGTGTTAATCTGAATGATTTTGGTCAAAAGTTGCATTGCATTGCATTGGTAAAACTTATCCACTAGGCAACTTTACTTGACCAAAAAAGCTAATTTTACAAATGTAGGATACAAATGCAGCAAAGACGTGAATGTGTGCTTGATGCAAAAATCATATTGTTTCATGGGGATGTTTCTAATTTCCATCTAGTCCCATATGCTTGATAAATCCAAGATGTACAATATATCAGACTTTTGACATCAATCTCGGCCTCCCTGAGCAAGCTCTGCATATAAGAAGATAAAATAAAATAAAATAAAAAAATAAAAACAATTAGAGGAATGAAAGATTGTCTGCTATTATTTTATATAGTTCATGTTGAAGCATGTGATTATCAACTAATCAGGGTGTAGGAAAAGTCTCACAAGATTTATGAAAACAACATTGCTTGTCTCTAGGGGTTAGGAATCATCACTGGTCTACCATGAGGTTCATCATTTACCGCACGCCGCACGGTTTATTAATGTTCCTGTCAAGCCGTTTGAAAAACCTTTTTTTTTTCTGATTTGGATTTGAGACATTGATAAAATAAACTTTCCGTTCGCTTGTATTCAATTTAGACCAAGAAAAGATGCTACTACACTGGCTGGGTACGATCTGAGGCAGTTAATGTTCGGAAAACCTTAAATGAAGTTAATGTTATTTTGTAACTGATGCCAAGTATAAGATATATGAATCCTAAATATAATTTTGGGGGTTTTATCATCTCCTCTAAAATGTTCTAGATATATCTAGTTACTTCTTTTCCTCTAAGTTTGTGTCATGCGCATTTGAGCCCAATAATTTTCTGTCTGTTAACATTATCATCTCATGTATCACTCTACCAAAAATATTACGTTTTATGTTGGATTCCTTCAACTTAGGAATAATATTTTTTGCCTGGTGTAATTTGAATTTGACAACAATTATGCTGTTAGATTGACTCATTTATGGTTGCAGGTACTTTGACTACCTTTTCTATATTGATTTTGAGGCTTCTATGGCTGAACCACGTGCACAAAGTGCTTTAGGACATCTGCAGGTTTGTTTTCTATCTCTCTTTTACTATTCAAATTACGCCTCCAAACAGGGCTCTGTAATTTTAATTGGATCAAGCTCTGTAAAACCTTCGATCAAAATTGTGTTAAAAGGATTGGCTGAGGCTTTTAAAGCATTTTATTATCTAGAGGTTTAGAGGCAGAGTATTTTGTAAAACTGACTCTACAACATACCTGGCTTTTGCAAAGCCTAAATGAAAAATTGTGACTTTCTTAAAGGTCTCTCATACCTTCAATTCTGAAGTCCGACTGTAGATTTAAAGTTGATTGATGTATTAACATATTTTTGGGACTAGGAACGTGTTCATGCTTGCTTAATAGAGGTTGGAGGGAAGATTCCATGGTTGCTATATATGACATGAAGTCGATTGCTTGCTACTCATTTAACTTTTAACTTCTCTTGTTTTGTCCTTTTGAAATTGATTAGGAAATATGTCTAGGGATTTAATTAAAAAAATTTGTCAATCGATGAGTAGTTCTTAACTCTGTTGTTTTTATTGTTACTCACTTTTGGTTAAGTCCGGTACTGCTGTCATCGAAGGGTTATTTTTTTTACCATGACACCCTTTTCTCAGTTTCCGCTATTGATAAAAACCATTTGTCATGAATGATGATGATTGATTTGAAGATATGCAATTATCACTACATATGAGAGTTGGCTGCATTTCAACTTATTCGTATTTTGTATGCAGGAATTGACACCATTCCTTCGTGTGCTCGGTTGCTATCCAATGGAGACATCTCTATAGCTGTACTCTCCTCTGCCATCTTCTCCAAATCGCCTGTAAGTAAACGTTGTAGCCGTTAAATAGTTTTTAGATCCTAGCTTGCAAGCTTTAGGATGGTGTTGACAATTAATGTAATCTTGAGACAGAGTCACATTCAAGTACAATGTTTTGAGTTTTACTTTCTATAGTTTCTTTTGTGACATGTAAAATATAATGCAGCTTAAAGGGACTGAGCAACTGCTCTCATCAGCTTTTTTGTCACTTCTCAGACAATACTACACTTGGACAGAATCTGGAGTGATGTTTTTATAGATCACCGGTAAACAAGTTCAATTATTCACATGGGCAATAAATAAATAAATTATTTCAATTGATTTTATTATTATTATTATTTTGTTTTTTAAACTTATTTTATTTAGTAGTGGAGAAAAGTAAGGGTTTTATAATCAATTAATTTCCACATGGGTTAGTAATCAAGTCAATCAAGTGGAAGTTTATGTTCAAAAAAAAAATGTCAATCAAGTGGAAGTTTAAAATATTTATAAAAACGACCTTTCAAAAAATATAAAATAGTGTAAAATTGATATGTATATTGACATCCATTAAATTTATTAGTACACCCATTTTTATAAATAAATTTATATCTAAAATTTAAAAAACAAATATCACTATAAACATCCGTTTTAATGCCAATAGTACCCTCATTGAAATAAAAATATTCATTTTAATACATATTATTTATAAATACTATTAAATTATTATCACACTCAATTTATAAAAAAAAATAATATTATTTTTAGAATCAAATCATCTTTTAATGATGATCTAATTTACTTTTGAAAATATCTCGAATGTAGGAGTCTTATAAAAGGGAATATGTGGAAGTATATGGGGTTAAAAGATTTTCAATCTGGAATTCTTTTATTTATACAGCTATCTTAAAAACAATGTTGATATCTACAGCTATCATTAAAAAAAAAATATTTTGTTTATTGATAGAGTTCATAACTATCTATAAAAGAAAGACAAAAACAAAACGATAATCATGTAACAATGAGAAAGTTTGATACTTGAAATAAAATTAGAGTTTATCATAAAAATTATGGTTTATCATAAGTTTTTTTTTGAAAGATAAGTTTTTTTTAATAAACAAAAATAGTTGAAGATATGAGTGTAATTAATGAGTATATATAGTATTAATTTATTTGTAATTAAAGTAATTTGTCTTTATTATTAAATTTTTATTAAGATATTTTTATAATTAAATTTTTTAGTAAAACAATAATTCTATTTTACCCAAATCTGGTATCAAAATGATGTGGCGACATTATAATCTATTCATTTAAATTGTATTAGATTTACATAATTTAAATTGAAACATCATTTGGTAACAGATTTAGACATAAAATTTAAACAAAGTAGCATTACTCTTTAATAAAATATAAATATATTAATAAATTTTATAGATATCAATATTGACATCGGTATAAAAATGAACAAACCAAAGTGAACCATGACCATAGCCAACTGTTTTTCATTTTTAATATATATCCGGTATGTCAATTCGAATATGAGATGTCGTAAGGCCGAAAGAATGCTTTCTCCGGCAAGTCGGAGTGAGACATGGTACCATAGGCCAACTTACTAACATCCCTTTTCATGTCATTTTTTCTACTTTGTTTTAAAAATAAAATAAATAAGAGAATATTCAAAATTCAATAGCATATGCACTATTTTCTCTTGGAATACATCATCGAAGGTCCCCGCCATGTCTGGTCTAAGGTCGCCATCTCTGAACAATTTTTTACTAATTTATCTATTTATAGTAGTTCATACTATTTAATTATATTTTATATACATGTATTCTCTGTTGTTTTACACTTTTACCATGTATTATTTCTTCACATATATATATATATAATTAATTCAAAAGCAAAATTAAAATAATTGATAGAGCCAAAAGCAAGTAAAAGTTGGTGTCCACAAAAAAAAAAAAAAAGAATATATGTAGATGATGATGACCACAATCCACAAATGACAAAAGCTACCCAACTCTGTTGTACACTAGTGCACACCTACGCTTTTCATTTTCAACTTTAAAATAAAAAGGAATATATATATACATATATGATATATGCAAATACCAGCGTTTACATTACAAAATTTGATATCATCATCGTCATTAATGAATCATGATCAATCAATGACTGTATCGCAAACCCATTTATAAAACCATGACCAGGTTCAATGAATCTGTATTCTCACTCCTTTTTCTTTCTAGCTCTATATATATATATATATATATATATATATATATATAACATCACTGCATCATGACTCATGACTCATGACTCGAGTGTTTCACCATATGTTATATAGTACTTCTCAGAGAACACAAAAGTTTCAGAGAATGTATATGTGTTTTTAGCAAGAGATTGTCACCCATGTAAGGTAAATATTTTATTTTCTTCATATTCTCTCAATTTGTATTTCTTTTATAAAAAAAATAGATTTTGGGTTGATCATGGTTTGGGATTTTTTGAGCATAAAAATGAGAATAAGTGTGTTCTTGAGGACATGATAGAATCAGAATCTAGTTTTGGGTTCTTGTTATCATATGATATTTTGAAGTTGAAAATGATAAGGTTGACAAAAGATCTCCAATATGATTCTCCTCTATAAGTTGTTTGAAATGATATTGCTTTTTATTTCAGGTACTTTATTTTCTTTTTCTTTCAAGTAGTCTTTTTTTTTTCTGCAAATCATTGAGTCAGAGATTTGGTTGTAATTAGTTTTGTTGGTGAGTTAATTAGAACAATCTGAAGTCTGAACTCTGAACCAATGATATTTGGGGAACAAGTGTGTGTGAAATGTCTTTGAAAGAGAAGTTTTTTTTATATAAAAAATGGATTTTGTTCAAAGGGAAAGATAGTAATTGGTTGTGGCTTCTTTTTTATTTTTCTTTTTTCTATAAAGTATTAGAAGTATGACTATATTTTCAAAGAGAAGATCAGCAAAAATAAATCTTAATTTGTTAACTATCAATATCAAAACTATAAACTATTAAAAATGTTATTATAATGTGTTTGATCAATATTTAAAAAATGCAAACAAGGATACTAGTCAAGGGCAAAGGTCTATTAGGAAGTATATGAATATCCAGTAGTAAACCAGTATTTTGCACTTCAATTAATTTACTGACAAGTTGTGGATACACTTCAATTAAATAAATCAACTACTACCCCTTTAAATAAGTTGTGCCATAATGCTGATATGAGCTTATGGTGTAATTAGCTCTAGAATGTTATAAAGAATTTTGTGAATATGCTTCTGTCAACATTCTGATTTCTGAACATGAATTTACATGTGTTTTTATTGTAGTAAGCTGAAGATGTGGCTTTGATCAGTGGCCTCTTCTGGGTTTTTTTTAGCATATATTGTAGTCACACTGATCAGTATGCATATTCAATTCTGAGTTGCAGTTGAGGTATGAGCATCATTTGAATCCTAGTGATGTGGGACTCAGTGGCAAATTTGGACATCCATGATACATGGAACGACAAGAATGTGCATGTGCCTGTTGTTTATAGTTTGTTTTCTTCACAGGAATCCCTATTGTTTGCTTGCAAACCATGCATCTTGGTCATGGCAGACCTAACTTGGCAGCACGCGACGAAAGGGAGTTCTTGGTGGGAGGAGTGTGGAATCCATGAAGGAAACATTAAACAGGAAGTAGTAAATCAGCTCAATTTGCATGTAAATGGTGCTACTAGCATTAATGGGAACTCAAGTGTTACCAGGACTTGGTTTTGCAAAGCAAATGTTGCAACTGGGGACTGGGAGGTTCCTCACTATATTACTAAGATGAATGAGCAACAAGCTAATTCATGGTTGGTGAGGTTCATGTTTCGTCCTATCGACTGTTCTAGCGGTAATTATACGTACGCTCAATAGAGAAGCTACTTTCTTGCATTTAAGGTGAGAAGAGAAGAGAAGAGAAGAGTTCCCCTTTAAAAACTTCAGTGATTGCGGACTGTAAAACTGATGATCATACAAGCCTTATCAGTTTTTGTAAAGTCAAGTGAAAAGAGTTCCCTCTTAATACTTCAAATTTAATTTTCTAGTTTTGTGATTTTGTAATTGTGTACTTTTGCTATTGTTATTTGAATTCAAATGAAAATGCCTATACAATAGGTGTTTGAAACTTCTCCACAGATTTTCTTCTGTGTTTTTATTCAATCCAAGCAGTGAAGATTGCTAGTGTGCTAGTTATTCACACACATACAGTGTAACCAGAACCAAGAATATAAATTGCAAATAAACATCGATTGAACAATATATATATCTAAAATGAAGCTATTCTGATCAAATAATTAAGATCTATATAATATAAAAACTTGGACTTATCTGTGTGTAGCTTTCAAAGAGAATGTAGAAAATTAGAAATCATGAATTTGATAAACTAAAACAAGAAAATGTTATATAACACTTGATGATGATAACACATTTTCAATTCAATCTTGTATAAATCTGCCAAACTGTATAGCCATTGCCAATTATCATTCTGTGACACCCTTTTATCTGTACATGCACATTGCAGGCACAATATCAATATCAGTAGTTTGATTTAGCACATCAAAATGGACTTAAAACCTGAAAGTCTCAAAATATAAGAATACAATAACTTACCCTTCTTGTGAATTTCTCCGGAGACTTTCAAATAAGGGAATCAATGATCACCGATGCCTTTGATAATGGTATTCATGAACAAAGTCACCGATTACTTGCACATAACTAAGATCAATGAACAAGTGATTTATAACAATCATATTGTTCACCGCTGATTTCATCATCCACATCCTTGTGCATTTGGGCTGAATTTTGAACAAATAATTTGGACGGTATAACATTATTTGAAAAAAAAAGGCCCATAACTGTGGAAAAAATAGGTGGATTGGGCTTATTAAGCCAGCTGTGGCCCAACTTAATAAGGCCAATTACCATCAATCAGCTTCAGCACCATAGATGCAGCTGGTTTAGCTGTAGCTTGTAACATCTTAAATCTAGTCAAAAAAATATGAGGATTGTCATGTGACATACTGACAATGGCATTTACTACATTTCTATATTATATACTTATTAGTTATTACTTCCCATTTAATTACGAAATAAATAAACCCATACACTCTGAGTCTGCTCTGCTGCCCAATTTATTTCAGTATGACTTTTCTTTTCTTTTCTTTTTGAACTGGTCAATATTTTGAGAGATTGTGTTTGAAAAAGCAGAGGCAAAAAAATCTGAGTTTTATCGACTATCAAGTATCGACTATCAAGCAATCAAATTATGGAGATAAGATTGTGTGTGTGTGTGTGTCAAATCGTGCTTTGAAGAATATGATTGATGATATCCGACGGTCACAACACAAGATGTTTATGTAGAAAAAAATACAACTGTCCGCAGGCAATTAACACCTACACATGTCAATTATGCAAATCTCACCTAACTCTGTACTCATGCATAAAGCCATAAACAAAAAACTCTGTCACGTTCATTCATGCAAAAAATATGGATAATGGGAGATTCTTCCGTCTATATACTCACACCCAAAAATTAATGAAAGAGTAAAAGCTTAATCAAATCATGTGGGATCAAAAAGAAACATCTATAATTAGTAAAACCCTAATCAAATCAAAATTAAAAGATTAACCTTTATGTAATATTTGTTTATTTATTTCTTATGTTCTTTTTCTCTCGATAAAGACAAATATTTGGTTGAGAAGTAATAGGCACTTATCCCCAAGACTGGTCTCATTGGACCCTAATTTTATCGATTTAATTCAATCAACCACTTGATAGTTCCATAAACAAGAAAAATACTCTCCAAATGACTCGATAGTTCTATACACGAGAAAAGAATCAGGATCCTCTCATTGTCTTGTTTTTCCTTGACTTTTCATAATCTAATGACACCTAAATTAAATAAAAAATACATGATCAATATTTGGTTGCTTTTTTTTCCTTTCATGCAACTTGGTGTTTTAATTACAATTAAAAAATGTCAAGGAAAAACAAGGATCAATGAGAGGATCCTGATCCACGAGAAAAATACTCTCCAAACGTGTATTTTTATAATCCGTCCATTGAGAAGGGAAAACAACTCAAGTAAGTATTAACGATATGTAAAGAAATTTTAATATCAAAAAAATATTATCATCCTTCAATATTAAGAACTATATTTGATGATATCAAAAACACTATCTTCTATCATACCTAAGATAGGCATGAACAAATAGAGTTGAGAGATTTCAATCATAATGATAATAATAAAAACTTGTCGGTGTATATTTTTATTAATATCTCATCTAATAAATAAAAGGTTGACCAGAAGAATAAATTGGTTGCAATAACTTATGATAATGTTTTTTTTTATATATAGTATAATATAGTATTCCTTGAGTGAGATTTATTTACATGTTATCAATGGAGAAGACTCTGGTTCCTTGTCCAATTGTGATTTTAAAATATCACCACGTTGTCCGCTGATCACACACAAGTTTATTTATACAAGTTGAAATTTTAAAAATTTAATATATTTTCATTTAGTTTAGATGAGTTGGGATTGGTGATCAATTGTGAGTTACCATGAACCTTCACACAGAAAACAGTCAAACATGATCTCCTTCAACTAAATAAATACTTTTGCTTACAAAGTATTTTCTTATTATGCAAAACTCAATAATGGAAAAAATTGCACATTCTCCCCATATATTCACAATCCATGGTATGAAATATGAATAGATTATTTAGATGTTCAAAATTGTAACTTTAATGGTTGTTATTTATTTATTATATTAGTTCAAATTTATAATAATTAGTGAATGCACCGTATTAATGTCGTTTTTTTTTTTGAAGTATTAGCTATTACAATAAGACTGTCGGGATCTGTCTAGATCAAACAATACATGTGCGGTCCGAATAACTACTCACTTAACGAGAGATAACTACTCTAATAATCCGGAAAGAAAACTCCTCACACATACTTGTAAAATGCGTATGGTGAGATTGAACCCCTCACCACTTACGCGGAAGGGATGTGCACTACCAGCTCTTCTAAAAGGTGATGTGCTAAATATCAGTTTCAATAAAAAAAAATATTAAATTTATAAAATTATTGATGAAAATATTAAAATATTCTCAATATTCTTAAAATGTCATGATTTTCGACCGTACTGTTTTTATTAGTATCTTCAAATTATGAAATGTAACGAAAATATTATAGATATTTATTTCCTTATAATTACAGTTAAGGGTAATTTCTTTGGTATTAAGAATATTAAAAGGATTCCATGTTTCAAAAAAAGAAATAGAAGGATTCATAGAGTTTAGTTTATATATATATATATATATATATATCATATTCTTTAAATGTAAAAACAAATTACCAAGTGGCAATTAGAATTTTACAGACAAACAAAGCTGAAAAAGAAAATTAATTACAGCTTTTGTAGCAAATCAAATCTATATTTGTAATGTCAATAAATCAGGAATTAATTGTTAAATTGTATTTTTGGCAAATTAAAAAGACTTGACAGAAAAGCTCTCACTTGATCACTTCACTTCGCTCAAGGAACGCGGTTTGATGAGAGAGTGATAACAGAGGAGAGAACCCTCACTTTCCAAAGATACTGCACCCAGTAACTATACAGCTCATATACACTACACCATCTATTGGGTTCTCTGCACACAATAAAAAGGCCCATAAATCCCACAACTCTACACAACCCTCTTCTTCTTCCTTCTTCTTCTTCAATCTTCTATTCACCGACACCGCTTTGTTGCCTTGTCTTAGCTATTAAGTGATACAAGGCTCCAAAGCAGAAAAGAAAAAGAAAAAGAAAAAACAGAACAAAAAGCAGAGATACTGAGAGACTTTACAGGCAGATAGGGATTAGGGAGACAGATAGGGTCTCTGTAGCAAGTTTTCTTCTTTCTTTTAGTGTTTTTTTTAGACCCATTTTATTGATTCATTCATTTATTCATTCTTCTCCAAGTTTTTATTTTTATTTTTAGATTTGTGAGATATGGGAGGTTACAGAGGTTTTTGCTCTGTTTTATTGGTGATGATATTGTTAGTGACTTGCACCAGTGGAGAAGATCCTTATAAGTTCTATACATGGAATGTCACCTATGGTGATATCTACCCTCTTGGTGTCAAACAACAGGTATTTTTTTTAGTTATGTATTTCCAGTTTTTTCGAATTTATTTGATGAAAATGAATGGTGGGCTGATGTGAAATTCTTGATACAATGACAGGGGATTCTGATAAATGGACAATTTCCAGGGCCTCAAATTGATTCTGTGACTAACGATAACTTGATTGTCAATGTTTTCAATAGCTTGGATGAACCATTTCTCATCTCTTGGTTAGTAACCTTTTTTCTCCATTTTTTTCATCAATGCTTGTTGGTTTCTTTTTTTGTTTTGTTTAAGATCAACTTTTTGCAGTGTTAGAAATTTAAGGTGTATCTGGATCACTCATCTAAAGAGTCTGCTTTGGTTGCCTCAAATTTGAGTAATATTTCTTTAGCGTTCATTTAATGAATAATAAATTGGGACCTGTAATCTGTCAGTGCAGTAGTTGCAATTTGCTTAATTATACTAATCTTTAATCAATAAGATAAAAACTATTCTCTAGATTATTATATTATCTGTGTCAGATCCACAGAATAAGAGAAAAATTAAAGAAGAGGGTTAGTGAAATTTCATGTTTGTCATTATTGACAGTGAAAACGATGTATAACTACATTTGAATGTAAATTTGTTACATATATGCTAAAAGGCCAGAATTAATCGCACATGGGTTTGTCATGAAGTAACTACAGTACTATAAAATGGGAACGGTGATGGTGTGGGTGCCAATTGCCAAATGGGTAGGTCATACTCGGACCCACCCATATGTAGATCAGACGAGGCTGGCCCGATCCATTTTACACCTCTTTGTAGCAATGTAACTCGTGGTTAAAATAGAGATGGTATATCATGTGACCTATGGACTAGTATATTCGTAACAGAAACCACTGTTACCACCGTCCAATGTGGCCTGGTTCAATATGATAATGTCTCATGTTCGAGTTGTTGATGACCGTTAGACTCATCGTGGTGTCCTGTAATTTTTGTTCAGGAATGGAGTTCAACAGAGAAGGAACTCTTGGCAAGATGGGGTTTACGGCACCAACTGCCCGATCCCACCAGGCCAGAACTTCACATATGTTCTCCAAGTCAAGGATCAAATTGGTAGCTACTTTTATTACCCCTCTCTCGCTTTCCACAAGGCTGCTGGTGGCTTTGGTGGCCTGAAAATTTCGAGCCGCTCTGTTATTCCTGTCCCTTTCGATCCTCCTGCTGGAGATTTCACTGTATTGGCTGGGGACTGGTTCAAGAAAAATCACACTGTAAGCAACTAATCCAGTGAAATTGCTATTTGCAAGTTCACATTGTACATTAGTATGTAGCATCAGACATGTCAAAGTGTAAAATTGATTAGCTTTGCTTGGATTTTTACAGGATTTGAAAGCAATTTTAGACGGTGGAAGTGATCTTCCCTTCCCTGACGGGCTTCTTATTAATGGCCGCGGATCTAATGGGTACACATTCACAGTTGATCAAGGTTGGAGATTTATGATAAGTAGTCTTATTTGTGCACATTGTTACGGTACTTGTATGATAAGAGTGTTTTTTTTCTCGCCATGCAGGCAGGACTTATAGGTTCCGGATATCGAATGTGGGGATTTCCACTTCTCTCAATTTCAGAATCCAGGGTCACAAAATGTTGCTGGTAGAGGTGGAAGGAACCCACACACTACAGAACACTTACGATTCCCTCGACATCCATTTGGGACAGTCTTATTCTGTGTTGGTTACAGCTGATCAACCAGGACAAGACTACTATATTGTCGTGTCCACGCGTTTCACCTCTCAAGTGCTCTCTTCAACCTCCATTCTTCATTACAGTAACTCTGCCGGTGGTGTTTCTGGTCCTCCCCCCGGTGGACCAACAACTCAGATTGACTGGTCTCTTGAACAGGCTCGCTCTGTCAGGTATTTACCAAATTCCCTGTAAAGTGTCTATCAGCCGGTTAATGTGTGCAACTACTTTGAGATTCTCTAATTATTTTTGTGATGCCATAGGCGGAATCTGACAGCGAGTGGACCGAGGCCTAATCCCCAAGGTTCATACCACTATGGACTAATCAACACTACCAGTACTATCAGACTCCAAAACTCTGCTCCTGTTATCAATGGCAAGCAGCGGTATGCTGTCAATAGTGTTTCATTCATCCCAGCAGACACGCCTCTTAAACTTGCTGACTACTTCAAGATTTCCGGAGTATACAGTCTCGGAAGCATCCCTTCTAGCCCCAGTGGTTCTGGTGGTTATCTCCAGACTTCTGTCATGGGAGCAGATTTCCGGGGTTTTGCTGAGGTTGTTTTCGAGAATCCAGAAGACACTGTGCAGTCATGGCACATTGATGGCCACAGCTTCTTTGTTGTGGGGTAAGTCTTATCATTCTCAATAATTTGTCACAATTCTGAGTGAAACAGAAAATCGTATCCATTTAATAATCTAATTTCTGAGTTTTGTAACATTTTTTTCCTATGGACAGGATGGATGGAGGGCAGTGGACGCCCGCTAGCAAATTAACTTACAATTTAAGAGATACAGTTTCCCGTTGCACTGTTCAGGTACACCGACACATCTATATCGTTAACATTATCAGTTATCATCTTAACATACATGGTTTGTATCATCTCAAGTACAAAACTTGAGCCAATAAGTACACTTGCAGACCCAACATAACATCCCGATTTTGATTAGAAAAATTTGCACTTTAGTTATGTTCTTGTGTTTGATATGAAATGCAGGTGTATCCCAACTCATGGACTGCAGTTTACATGCCTTTAGACAATGTGGGAATGTGGAATATAAGGTCCGAGAATTGGGCCCGCCAGTACTTAGGCCAGCAATTCTATCTTCGCGTTTATTCCTCTGTGAATTCATGGAGGGATGAATACCCAATCCCGAAGAATGCTCTTCTATGTGGACGAGCAATGGGGCGTAGAACTCGACCTCTGTAAAGCATATATAGCACGATCACTATAATGTCACAAGTGGGTGGCATGACAAGTCTTGGATTTTTTTAACTAGGAAAGCAGATTTCTGCTGGAGATATTTCATGGCTTGACTCGAGCCATTTTTACTTTTGAAGTTCTTTGTTATTTGTTACTAGATTTCTCTTGTAGCCAGAATGAATTTTCCATAGTTGTTAAATCTGAATTAGATCAAATTGATTGGATGCTATTGCAAGAACTTCGACACTTTTTTGCACTCCTAATCTACATGGATCACTTCATTGCTGAATAAGAGAATGAACAATGAACAAATGCATGACAACATATATAATCACCAAACACACTCTTCAATATTTGGAATTTTGGATTTTGGATTTTGGACTCATTTCATATATAAATTTGAAGCAAAAACAAAAGTCAATTGTGGAAGTCAATTTGTCTGCTACTTGAATTTCAAGGTTACATAATATTGTGTTTATACAACCTAATACAACTAAATGCATAGTTACTTAATGTTGTGTAACTGGTTACAACATTGTTATGTCTCGGGTGCACACTGGCTTTATAGTTTTGTAGTTTCATATAGAAGATTGATATGAAAATTATGAAATTAGGTGTATTAATTGCTTAATCTTCAAAACTCCACTTTGCAATATTATTGGCAAAATATCGCTAATTTGAGAAAAATGATACAAATACATTGCTGTTAAAGCTAAACCGTTCACTTTTAACTATTGACCGGTCACCTGTGTATATATCAATTCATTAGCGATCAATCGAAAGTAATATGATAATATATATATATATATATATAGTCTAAATGGGTCATTTGCCACATTATTATCTCATGTGTGATTCACATGATGTTATAAGACACTGCATGAGAAAACCAAAAGAAGAAATCCACATAACAAATGCCGCAAAGAGGACGAAATATTTGAATATGCACAAAATTGATCTTGGCCGCAACGAATTATGTTCGCCTTGTCTAGAGGATTCCAAGTTCTACATAATCAAACAAAAAAAGAAAAAGAAAATTAAATATTTGGATATATATATACGAAAATCAAGTGCAGGAAGTGCTAATCCAATAACTACCGATAGTTATTTGGTCCATACGAAAAAACATATGAGATCTCGTACACTCAGTGGTTGTCCGATTACATTTAACAACTTGTAACTAAATACCTCATTATGAGAGTTTAAAACTCGACAGGCTGGACAGTAAGATCGAGTGAATGACCACATAGTAATGCATTGTCTGTGGTAGAGATGGTGGCAATAGAAAAGAGCAGCACAATTATCTTCATCTTTGAATTTTTCTAAACACACGACACATATGCTACCCTTTGCCGTTGATGTTGAACCGACTGCATGTTCTATATGATCTCCTCTGTAGATGAAAAATTTCTTCACAGTCATTTGATTAATTCTTCTAGGATCACCTATTTCCATCATCGCTTTCTGCATCATCTCAAGGAATTCTGGAGTAACGAAATTTAAAACATAGACAAGTATTAGACTTGTCCCATACATATAAACGAATAAGAATAAAAATTCAAAAACTGTATAGTCCTGGCACATGTTGACGAGAATGAGGTGGTGTTCAATAATCCTTGGAATATCTCCCATACAATACTATAATTTAGCACAAAATAAAATATATATATATATTTGAATACAGTGTTAAAAGTTGTGCCAAATTTGGTACAACAATAAATGCAACCATATTTGTTAATTTTTTTAATTTTAAATAATAAAAATTTAACAAATATAGTAGGGAAAATTAAATTGAAACAATTTTTAAATAAATATTCAATGCATTGAATGCATTGGTTGTATTTGTTGACTTTTATAATTTTAAATAATAAAAAAATAAATAATAGCATATCAAATAGAATTTTAAGTTGGAGTACAATATTAAAATAATGTGTCAAATATACCATGTTACTAATTTTTTGTACCAAATTTGGTATTGGTATTGGTCTTATTAATATCGGTCCCGTTTCTATATTTACAAATTTTTCAATCAAAATAAATTTTTATTTATTTCAAAGAATCTCCTTAAGATCTTATTTTTATTTGAATTTATACCATTATAAATCTATCTTAAATAGGGCACACATGAACATTCCTATTTATAACTTCTACTCATATTAGATTGTTTTAAGAGTGTTTTTGCTTGAAAAGTAATTAAATTTTAAGTAATGTATTAAATTTTAAGTAATGTTAGGATGTCCAAAATCATGATTATTAAGAGATTGACAATTGATATATCATATCATTTGAGCATGATTTTGAACTGCCTGATATTATTCAAAATTTATTAAAAAGACATAAAGAAAAACACGAAAATGAATTTAATTCCTTGGATGATAGAGGAAAAAGCCATATTTCTTAAAATATAATTCTTGATTTGTGCGTGGGTACACATAATTAGTAAATGCATACATAATTAGTAACCTCGCATGCTTCTTAAAATTGTTGTCAAAAACAACCCGGGAATTCTATGCATGATCACTAATTCTATGCATGATCACTATAATGTCACAAGTGGGTGGTATGACAGTCTTGGATTTTTTAAAACTAGGAAAGCAGATTTTTGCAGGTGATATTTCATGGCTTGACTCGAGCCATTTTTACTTTTTGAGTTCTTTGTTAATTGTTACTAACTAGATTAGTAGATTGCTCTTGTAGCCAGAATCAATCAATAGTTGTTAAATCTGAATTAGATCAGATTGATTGGATGCAATATGCAGAACTAATTGAATTGACACACTTTTTTGTACTCCTGATCATCATGGAATGAACAATGAACAAATGCAAACACATGCACTCTTCAATACTTGGACTCAATACTTGATATA
Organism: Dipteronia sinensis; assembly: GCA_033220585.1. Taxonomy (NCBI): domain Eukaryota; kingdom Viridiplantae; phylum Streptophyta; class Magnoliopsida; order Sapindales; family Sapindaceae; genus Dipteronia; species Dipteronia sinensis. The sequence goes on from CM065645.1 coordinate 42,117,938, forward strand.
TAAATTTGAAGCAAAACATAAGTCAATTGTAAAAGACATTAAAAGTGATCTTGAGAATGGCATTAGCATTGGCCACATCGATGCTCGAGGTTTCAATAACAGCAAAGCCTCTAGCCAGCCTAAATTTCCCAGTTCCAGACACCACAGAAACCTCTCTTTTTCGTTCGACCAATTTGTCCGCACCTTGTATTTCAAGTGTGCTACCATTGAACTCTTTGTTAGGGTGCGTTTGTTATGCGGGACAGAACAGAACAAGGTAGGACAACTTGTCCTTGTCCTGCGTTTGGTGCGATTTTAGTGTGGGACTGGATGGGACAGAATGGGACAAAAATCCCAAAAAACTGTCCCACCCTACACCCTCGGCCAACTTGTCCATGGCCATGGGACAAGTCTGGAAAAGACTTCTTAGCCCTTGAAACTTTCAAAAAATTACATCTATATAAATTAAAACCCTAATTTTTTTCTCTCCTCTCTCCTCTCTCTCCTCTCTTCTCTCTTCTCTCGAACCCCAACCCGATCGGTGTTCTTCTCTCCAAACCGCCGCAACTCGTCGCCGGCTTGGTTTGCCCGCGCATCGATCAGTGTTCTTCTCTCCAAATCGCCGCAACTCGTCGCCGGCATGGTTTGCTTGACAATCGATCGGTGTTCTTCTCTCCAAACACCGATCGATCGGTGTTCTTCTCTCCAAACAACCCGATCGGCCTGGTTTGCTTTACACCGCCGATCGATCGGTGTTCTTCTCTCCAAACAATCTAAGTTTGATCGACGTTGACGATGGTTATTGGGGTTTTGTAATTTTTATTTTTATTTTCAATTTTTTTTCCAGATTTTTGATGAAATATGATTTTTGATTTTGGGGTTTTGGATGTTGACGATGATTGTTGTGTAATTTTTATTTTTTTTACAATTTTGTTTCCAGATTTTTGATGAAATACGATTTTTGATTGTTATGTTTTTTTTCAATTTTTTTTCCAGAATTTTTGATTTTTTTTCAATTTTTTTTTTCTAGAATTTTGGATGAAATCTTATTTTTTTATTGTTGGGTTTTTTTATTTGTTTTGTTTTTTGATTTGACGACATCTGATTTTCCAGATTTTTTTATGGAATTTCCAGATTTAAGAACAAGAAAAAATGTTTCCAGATTAATTAAAATGTTTCCAGATTTAAGAACAAGAAAAAATGTTTCCAGAATTTCCAGATTTGATGGAATTTCCAGATTTAAGAACAATTTGAAGACATCTGAATTTCCAGATTAATTGAATGTTGGTGGAGACCAATCTCAGATTGGATCTCCACCGTCCATCAATCATTAATATCTGAAATAATTAATCAATCATGATGGTGATTGATGGACGGTGGAGATTCAATCTGGAAAATAATAAATATCTGAAAATTTATTAAGTTAATCCCAACCATCCATCTTAAATAATCTTGTAAAATTATTAATTAAAATATTTTTCAATAACAATAAGGGCACTATGGTCATTTAAACCTCTTGTCCCGTTCTGTTCCAGTCATACCAAACACATAACAGTACAGTCAACAGTTCTGTCCCAGGCATTCCAAACACAATATGGAACAACTGTCCAGTCCTGTCCCGTCTCATCCCGTCTCGTCCCGTCCCCATACCAAACGCACCCTTAGTGAACACAACTGAGAATACCAAATGGAGAGATGGATCATCACTGCCCTGTGCTGAATTCACATAGATGCCTTGAGCCCTACCAAATTGAGCCGAGTTGGGGTCAGATGTCACCGTTAACTTGTCATCAACCGTGAATATTGTCCCGAATTCAACAGCAGACCACGGCTTCTTCTGGTTGCCACCAATCAGGATCGCGGTTGCATTCAGGCCATTTTGCTAGTCATGCATGTAGAACACAATTTTGGTTTCTTTAAGATTCTGGTTTTGGTCAAATTGACAGGCTGTATCAGATAACAAAGCTAGAAGAAGTATAAGAACTAGTAAGTGTTGTTTGTAATACTCAAAAACAATCTGGTCTGATTCTGCAAGCTAGAGGATTGTTTAGGAAATACTTGTCAATTATGTTTTCAATGAAAAGGATATTAATTAAAAATCAATCTTCAAGAGATTTATTTCTAATTAATCACCGATTCTATTTACTTAGTGATCAAGTAATCTAGAATCCAAAACGGAATTTCCTTAGCCCAATCGGAGCGGCATTCGTGTACGCGGGTTGCGCCCACACACAAGTCATGCAATCCGAAAGTTCGGGATCGATGATTTGCAACTTGAGAATATTTATTTTATTTTTCTCTGTCCAGAGAGAAGCAGCTTCTATTTTTTTAACTAATTCATAGCTTTGGGCCGTCGGTTTTTTGGAATTGAGTGACCATATTTACACCCATCAAAAACTGTATGTACGTTTCTTTTTCTATATACATCCTATTAAATATTTAAAAGTTTATAAGCATACCCCAAATATTACCGGTATAATTTTTTGATTAAATACTATATATATATACATATTACAAATTATAAAATAATAAAAATAAAAATAAAGAACAAATTACAAACAATTAAAGTAGGAACTGTTGTTTGTAATACTAAAAAACAATCTGGTCTGAATCTGCAAACAAACAGAAAGTGAAAACCATAAAACAACACGTTAGAAAAAGGTTTTGGGAAATCGAGGCCCGTGTTTCATACGGTGTCCTTAAGACAATTTCGCCGTATAACACCGTATGTGTATAGCGATTGTCTTCCAGGATACAACGATTTAACAGTGATCGTGCATAGCACAAACACTCTCGGCGAACTCAAATCAAGTCCGAACTTACCAAGAACTGAAACAGAGAAGAGACAGAGGAGAAAACAATGATTTCGTGATATGCAGTCTGTATTCAGAATATGTTTTCTGATGAATAGATTAGGGTTTTAATAAAACCGAAATCAAGAGGATTGTTTAGGAAATACTTCTCAATTACGTTTTCAATGAAAAGGATATTAAATTGAATTAAGTCTTTCCATATCAATATAAACATTGACTTAGAAAAAATAAATTCCAAGCAGTAGCAAAAGGTCGTTTGTCTTACGACAGCCCAATCGGAGCGGCATTCGTGTACGCGGGTCGCGCCCACACACAAGTCATGCAATCCGAAGGTTCGGGGTCGATGATTTGCACCCCCCCCTGCGTGCGAGAGAGAGCCTTTATGCCACACATGTTGATAAGTAGCTATCACACATTTACTTATATATTGCTTATCAATGCTTTACCCAACCAATGTGGGATGCATATTTTCCCTGTACAATGGGTACTCTTTGAGACTCAATTTCTCATTCACCCATTAGTCGATTTGTGAGTTTGAGTATACTACTTCGAAGCTCTCGCGGAGGAGAATTCGAATATACATTGATCTTCCATTTTTATGGAACCGATCATACTCAATTAATGCTCTCAAAGCACTAGTTTGTCACAAATTTTCCAACAGGAACAAACTAAAAGCAGAAGAGAGGTGCGGCTCCTTCCAGATCTAGGAGGAACCCCACCTCTTAACTTTTGTTTTAAATTTAGTTTAGTTATTTTAATTAAATTGAATGATTTTTAATTTTTTTAAATAATAGTTATTTAATTTTTTTAATTTAAATAAATATTTTGAATTTTTAATCAAAAAACAGTTTTTTTTAAAATATTGAATAAACAAAAGCTTTATCTTCCGTCCTCCGTACTTTTCTTCTCGGCTGAGTGTATATAAAAGCTGTTTTAAAATTTAAACAATTTTTTTTTAAAATCAATAAAAACATAAAATCTCAAATTTTTTTGAAGTAAGATAATATCTCAATTAAAAGATATTATATATACTATATTTGTTAATGCTCAAAATATTGAAGATTGTAATAATATATATTGTATTTATAATAGTTAATTAATTAAATATTTAGATAATTCTATATAAGGATAATATTGAATTTATTTTATTAAAAAAAATTATAATTTAATATATACATACAGTTTTTAGGGTACCAATATCACCCCACTTTATATTTTAATTTTGATTTACATACGTTTTTTTTTTCAGATACGGTGGTTGTACACTTTTACTACAATTTTCTCTTTGTTCTAATGTTTCATAATGACGCTGGCATTTTGGATGCTTAATAATAATTTAATATATTAATTATATAGATAAGTTAGGTAGAAAGCAGCATGTGATTTCTGCAATTATAATTAATTAATTAGTATATAATATATTTTAATATTTGAACTATAAACATGGTAGAGGCCTGCATGTGACCTGTGAGGCTGTGACCACGTGATACACAAGTACTAAAGATAACATGATTATCAACTTGGTACATATATTGTCCTTTCCCTTCAACGCAAACACAATACTCTTATATTCATATAAGTTCAATAGACTACTAATGGGTTTAGCTAAAACACAAATAGTTACCGAAGTAAAAATTAGATATTAGATTTTAATTCAGAGATCTATAAAATTTAAAAGTTTAAAAAATAAAAACTAATTAATTAATTAAAGAAAATATATATTTTCTTTTAAAAACTACATGTTAACTGTACTTTTAGTGTAGCTAAACCCGACTACTACTAATTATTTTGAAGCAACATACATTGCTGATTGATGAGCAATTAATGGAAGAAGAAATTTCCTAGTTCCAGATCATACACCACTGAAACCTCCCCTTTTTGTTTTGAATTAATATAATTTCCATTGAACTCCTTGTTAGTGAACACAATTGAGAATATCACATATATAAATTATGTCTTGATCAGGTCTCCCTATTTGAGTCGAGTTCCGGTCAGATATGTCACCTTTAACTTGTCATTGATATCGAATATTGTCTCGAATTCAAGGGTAGAACATGCACTGCTTCTTCTGGCTGCCATGCATGGCGTTGTTCGGTACATTTACGCCATTTTGTTAGGCTCCAAACCAGTCCAATTTCAATTCAATCTTTTGGATCAAATTATAAAGGTGCGCATTGGTTAACGGTTGCAATTTTGGCACCATTAAAAACTGTATGTATATCTCATTTCGTAATCACACCTCTAAAATATTTTAAAAATCTCTGATTTATAAATAAATCTAACTTAATACTAAAATTACCCTTCCTTTATTTTTATTGTATTAGATTTTTTTATAAGTATACATCATTACTATTATGTTATCTAATCAATTTTATTATTATTTTATATCTTTTTACTCAAATAAAAAATTTATCTTTTAAGAAGAAAAAAAAATTGTTGTCACCAGAACCAAGACACCCCAGATCTTGAATGGCAAGCAATGATCAAAAGATCTAATAATTATCTAATAAAAATAATCCAAGTTCAAAACCCAGAAACCGAATGAAAATCAAAATTAAAAACAAAAGTGGGTTCTCTCCAATCAAGAGAGAGATCCAATGATGAAAAAGTTTTATGGTTATATTTTAAAAATCTCTGATTTTGTAGGACCCATTTAAAACTTTTTTTTTCATAACCAATTTTATCCGATAGTTTTGATTCATTCTCCAATCAATTTGTGTTCTCAAAAGAAATTGAAATTAACATTTAAAATAAAAGTTAAAATTTGAGAAAATAGAATAATTTGAGAAAATAGAATAGTTTTTATTATATATATGAATATGAAACAAGAAACTTCTTCTTTTTTCCTTTTTTTTATTACAAAGGATTAATATAAAACAAATTAATAATTATTGAGGGTATATTTACAAACTATTTAATATAATTTTACTCGGGAGTAATATTGGATTTTTAAAAAATATTAATTTGAAGTGTACTTAAAATTTTTGAATGGTGCAAATATCGTCGCTCATCGGTTAATGACCATTTTCGAAACATGTTGGGTCCAATTGATCAATTCTTTACTTAAAAAGAAAACTCTGAGCTCAATTATTTACTTAAAAATACAACTTAAATTCTATAGATTGTAATCCTATCAATATATTATAACTCTAAAAGTAGGCAATTTACTTATTTCCTATATCATATAAATCTACCTGTTATTGAACCACCGGTGATTGCAAAATCACTAAAACACAATCTACCTATAAAGCTGAACAGAGATAACTATGTGTATTGGAAAGCTCTTGTCTTACCTGCGATAAGAGCTTTGGAATTTGAGGATTTCATCAATGGAGTTCGCTTGTGTCCAAACAAATATGTTGAAACTTCTCAATCCCATGACAACGAACATGAGATGGTGATCAATGGTGAGTTTCTTGCTTGGAGAAGACTTGATCAATATCTACTAAGCTGGCTTCTATCAACAGTGAGTGAAAGCTTGATAGGTCAAGTTATTGATTGTGTTTCTTCACTAGAGGCTTGGAGAACACTAGAGAAGCTTTTCTCGCAATAGTCAATGGCCAAGATTTTACAATTGAGGCACCAACTTGGAAGTATGAAGAAAGGAGCCAGTACTATAGCTGAATACGTGTTAAAAGTCAAGAACATTGGTGACTGTCTTAAATCAGCTGGTGATACTGTTTCTGATCGGGATTTAATCCTCAGTGTTGTGAATGGTTTAGGTCATGAGTTTGATGCAGTAGTTGTGCCTATCACCTCTCAGCAAAATTCAATTGCTTTGCATGAGGCTCAGTACATGCTTATGATTCACGAACAACGGATATAACATCTTAATTCAGCTACTCAGGTTGAAGTGAATCCATATGCTAATTTTGTCAATAACACAAGTAATCATAGAGGCAGAGGATACAACAGAGGAGGAAATAATTTAGGAAGAGATTGAGGTGGCAGAGGAAGAAGAGGCAGAGGTAATTGGAACAACAATAACAGACCGACTTGTCAAATATGTGGCCGAATAGGCCATGCTGCTGCTCGTTGCTATAACAGATTTGATAGAAATTATCAAGGTTCAAATACTGGCAATACTAATAACAATACAGGTGTCTCAAGTGCTGGTCATGGAAATTTTGTTTCACAGCAAAATCAGCATAATCAACATGACAATCACGGTCAAGGAAATCTTGGCGGTCAGAATCTGCAAGCCAACTTTAATCAAACATCAGCTTATATTGCAACACCAGAGTCGGTGATTGATCCCATATGGTATGCTGACAGTGGAGCTTCAAGTCATGTAACATCAAATCTTGGTAAGCTTTCAATATACTCTTCTTACAAAGGTAGTGATTTACTTACAGTTGGTAGTGGAGAACAACTGCAAATAGCTAATATAGGACATGCTAAAATTAGTTCACATACAAAGCCTGATTGTGTGATGTACTTGAATGATATCTTACATGTTCCTCATATAGCAAAAAATTTACTTAGTATCTCAAAATTTTTACGAGATAACAATGCATTGGCTGAGTTTTGTGATGGTTATTGTCTAATAAAGGACAAGGTATCCAAGAGAGTCCTACTCAAAGGTACACTTAAGGATGGTTTGTATCAGCTTGAACTGAATTCTTCTGAACCTGTGAAAGCTGGAGAACAAACAAAAGATGCTAAAGTTTTCGTTTCGGAATTTCCTGTTTTGAATTGTAATAAGAGGCAGATAGTTGATGAGTTTTCATCTTGTACAAAGTCTCCATCACAGTGTACTAAGTCTTCTTCTTGTGTAAAAAATATTGCTGTGAATAATGTACACAAATCTGCTGATGTAAATAGTATGAGTGTAGCATTGTGGCACTGTAAACTTGGACATCCTTGGGATCATGTGTTAAAGCAAGTTTTTCAAAAGATGAATATATCATGTAAAAATCTCTCTTTTGAATGGTGTGACTCTTGTAAAATTGGAAAAATGCATCAGCTTCCTTTTCAAAGATTGTCTATAAAATCCAAGTCTCCATTAGCTTTAGTGTACTCAGATATTTGGGGTCCCTCTAATGTTGTGTCTACTAATGGTCATAGGTACTATATTTCCTTTGTTGACGACTATACTAGATATACTTGGTTGTATCCTATAGTCATAAAATCTGATGCATTGTCCATTTTTCTGAGTTTCAAAAAGCAAGTTGAATTACAATTCAATGCTAAGATTAAAGTCTTGCAAACAGACATGGGAATGGAGCATCAAACCTTTGCTTCAACTCTTAGGCAGTTTGGTATAGTCCATCGGTTTTCTTATGCTTATACTCACCAACAAAATGGTGTGCCTGAGAGGAAACATATGCATGTTGTTGAAACTGGTCTAACATTGTTAGCTCATGCCAAACTTCCTTTCAAGTTCTGGGCTGATGCTTTTACCTCTGATGTCATGACAATTAACAATCTTCCTTCGTTCATCTAAATGTGTCTTTATAGGATATAGTAGTCAACATAAGGGTTATAAGTGCTTGAGTAATTCTGGAAGGATCTACATTTCTCGAAATGTGTTGTTTAATGAACTTGAGTTCTCTTACTTACAGTTGTTTTCTTTATCTAAATCTGATAACAATATATCTAGTCCCAGTCCTTCAGTGTCTGTTGCTCCAATTCACTTGTCTTCAGGTTTACAACTTCCATCATTTCATACTCAGAATGAGGTTTCTATGGCTCCTTCTACTAGTGTCTCTTCTGATGTTGCAGCTGATATTGGAACAATTACTGGATGCTCATCTCATCTCTCCCATCTAATGATCACAAGGTCTAAAACTGGATCTTTGAAACCAAAAGTATATTCCGCGTTATGTAAGTCACCTTGTGCCTCACTTACTGCTGAGCCTACATCTGTAAAGGCTGCTCTAGCTGATCCCAAATGGAAATTGGCCATGGTTGAGGGGTTCAATGCTTTAATGAAAAACAACACCTGGTCATTAGTGCCTCATGCTGATGGTATGAACATTGTGGGGCATAAATGGGTGTTCAGGACTAAGTTTAGGTCAGATGGGTCTGTTTTGAAATATAAAGCTAGGTTGGTGGCCAAAGGGTTCCATCAAACTCCAGGTGTGGATTTCACTGACACATTTAGTCCTGTTATCAAGCCATCAACAATTCAAGTGATATTCACCCTTGCTGGATGGCCAATTCAACAGGTTGACGTAAACAATGCGTTTCTTAATGGAGAACTTCAAGAAATTGTTTATATGGAGCAGCCAACTGGTTTCATTGATGACAGCAAACCTCATCATGTATGTCAGCTTCGTAAAGCACTATATGGGCTTAAACAAGCTCCGCGTGCATGGTTTCACAAGCTCAAAGGGGCTCTTCTTGAATGGGGTTTTCGATCATCTTCTTCGGATGTTTCTTTATTCATTAAAATGTCTGGATCTGATGTGCTTTTTCTTCTTATATATGTTAATGACATTCTCATTACGGGTAGTAACATGTCTCATATAAGGGCAATCATTTCAGCTTTAAATTCAAGGTTTGCTCTTAAGGATTTAGGAGAGGTTAATTACTTTTTGGGTTTTGAGGCTTATAGAGACACTTCTGGCATATATTTAACTCAGTCTAAATATATCCATGATCTCCTGTCTAAGACTTATATGCTGCATTCGAAACCTAGCTCTACTCCTCTTTGCTCAAGTGTGAAACTTTCTCTTCAATCAGGAGCACCTTTTACAGATCCAACATTGTACAATAGTACAATTGGTGCCCTACAGTATGTCACATACACAAGGCCAAATATATCTTTTGCGGTGAACAAGTTGAGCCAATTTCTTGTGGCTCCAACTGACCAGCATTGGCAAGCTTGCAAAAAGGTCCTTAGATATCTCAAAGGCACTTCTACATATGGCTTGCGGTTTCAGCCAGTTACTGAGCTATTTTTTGAGGCTTTTACAGATGTTGATTGGGCATCTTGTATAGATGATAGATGCTCCACAAGTGACTGTTGTGTTTATCTTGGTTCGAATCTCATCACTTGGTTCTCTAGAAAACAAAAAGTGGTGGCCAAGAGCAGTGCAGAGGCGAATACAGGGCACTTTCTCAGGCTGCTACTGAAGTTTTGTGGTTGAAGTCTCTTTTCACTGAAATGGGTTATCCAGTTGTTGGTGTGCCAACGATTTGGTGTGATAACACGGGAGCAGCTTCTCTTGCTCAGAATCCTGTGTTTCATTCTCGAACAAAGCATGTTGAGATTGATATTCATTTTGTTCGGGAAAAGATTGCTTCTAGGCTGCTATCTGTACAATTTATCCATTCTCATCTTCAAAAGGCTGATATTTTCACTAAAGCTCTTCATGTTTCTCAGTTTGTATTTCTTCGTGACAAGCTGAGCTTATGTGTTCCACCACAGCTCAGCTTGAGGGAGGATGTAAAGAATATAACTCTAGCAGCAACTGTTACAAGAATAAAAAAGAACAGTTGTGATAGCAGTAGCAATTCAAGTGATCAGTCAACGCAAGTCAAAGAAGTTAAGTTGTGCAAAAGAAGATTAGATCAACCACGTCTCCGCTCAAATAACAAAGATAACAATAGACATCAGAAGTCTTTCACAACCGTTCATCTGAAGCCAGCAAAGCAGAAATTGATGGTACAAGATCACTTGGTATCTAACTATATTTGGGCGCCAAAAATCAAGTCTGTAACTAACTGATTGATGACTTGGCAAAATGATTGGTTGCCCGTAATTATAGGATTCTTGTAGAGATCTTCTAGAAGCTCAAAACTGTGTATATATAGTCTGCTTGGTCACACGAAAAGTGTGTGTTGAAATCAATAAAAATAGTTTTTCTCTCTGGTTTCATTTTTCCAGGAAAGTTTTCATTTTCTCTAGAAAAGTTTAATAGTTTCTTTGAAGCTTTTCTACAAACACATTGTGAGTCATTTTCATTTCATTTAAGTTTTCTTCTGATTTTACATCAGCTAGAGCAGCTTTTACAGATGTAGGCTCAGCAGTAAGTGAGGCACAAGGTGACTTACATAACGCATAATATACTTTTGGTTTCAAAGATCCAGTTTTAGACCTTGTGATCATTGGATGAGAGAGACGAGATGAGCATCCAGTAATTGTTCCAATATCAGCTGCAACATCAGAAGAGACACTAGTAGAATGAGCCATAGAAACCTCATTCTGAGTATGGAATGATGGAAGTTGTAAACCTGAAGACAAGTGAATTGGAGCAACAGACACTGAAGGACTGGAACTAGATATATTGTTATCAGATTTAGATGAAGAAAACAGCTGCAAGTAAGGGAACTCAAGTTCATTAAACAACACATTTCGAGAAATGTAGATCCTTACAGAATTACTTAAGCACTTATAACCCTTATGTTGACTACTATATCCTATAAAGACACACTTAGATGAACAAAAATCAAATTTGTGTCTAGAATAAGGTCTAAGATAGGAAAAGTAAGCACAACCAAAAGTCTTAAAGAAAGAATAGGTAGGCTGTCGTTTAAACAATAACTCAAATTGAGACATGCCATTCAACACTACAGAATGAAGATTGTTAATTGTCATGACAGCAGAGGTAAAAGCATCAACCCAGAACTTGAAAGGAAGTTTGGCATGAGCTAACAATGTTAGACCAATTTCAACAACATGCATGTGTTTCCTCTCAGGCACACCATTTTGTTGGTGAGTATAAGCACAAGAAAACCGATGGACTATACCAAACTGGCTAAGAGTTGAAGCAAAGGTTTGATACTCCATTCCCATGTCTGTTTGCAAGACTTTAATCTTAGCATTGAATTGTAATTCAACTTGCTTTTTGAAACTCAGAAAAATGGACAATGCATCAGATTTTAGGACTATAGGATACAACCAAGTATATCTAGTATAGTCGTCAACAAAGGAAATATAGTACCTATGACCATTAGTAGACACAACAGGAGAGGGACCCCAAATATCTGAGTACACTAAAGCTAATGGAGACTTGGATTTTATAGACAATATTTGAAAACGAAGCTGATGCATTTTTCCAATTTTACTAGAGTCAAACAATTCAAAAGAGAGATTTTTACATGATATATTCATCTTTTGAAAAACTTGCTTTAACACCTGATCACAAGGATGTCCAAGTTTAGAGTGCCACAATGCTACACTCATACTATTTACATCAGTAGATTTGTGTACATTATTCACAGCAATATTTTTTACACAAGAAGAAGACTTAGTACACTGTGATGAAGGCTTTGTACAAGATGAAAACTTATCAACTATCTGCCTCTTATTACAATTCAAAACAGGAAATTCCGAAACGAAAACTTTAGCATCTTTTGTTTGTTCTCCAGCTTTCACAGGTTCAGAAGAATTCAGTTCAAGCTGATACAAACCATCCTTAAGTGTACCTTTGAGTAGGACTCTCTTGGATACCTTGTCCTTTATTAGACAATAACCATCACAAAACTCAGCCAATGCATTGTTATCTCGTAAAAATTTTGAGATACTAAGTAAATTTTTTGCTATATAAGGAACATGCAAGATATCATTCAAGTACATCACACAATCAGGCTTTGTATGTGAACTAATTTTAGCATGTCCTATATTAGCTATTTGCAGTTGTTCTCCACTACCAACTGTAAGTAAATCACTACCTTTGTAAGAAGAGTATATTGAAAGCTTACCAAGATTTGATGTTACATGACTTGAAGCTCCACTGTCAGCATACCACATGGGATCAATCACCGACTCTGGTGTTGCAATATAAGCTGATGTTTAATTAAAGTTGGCTTGCAGATTCTGACCGCCAAGATTTCCTTGACCGTGATTGTCATGCTGATTTTGCTGTGAAACAAAATTTCCATGACCAGCACTTGAGACACCTGTATTGTTATTAGTATTGCCAGTATTTGAACCTTGATAATTTCTATCAAATCTGTTATAGCAACGAGCAGCAGCATGGCCTATTCGGCCACATATTTGACAAGTCGGTCTGTTATTGTTGTTCCAATTACCTCTGCCTCTTCTTATTCTGCCACCTCCATCTCTTCCTAAATTATTTCCTCCTCTGTTGTATCCTCTGCCTCTATGATTACTTGTGTTATTGACAAAATTAGCATATGGATTCACTTCAACCTGAGTAGCTGAATTAAGATGTTATATCCGTTGTTCGTGAATCATAAACATGTACTGAGCCTCATGCAAAGCAATTGAATTTTTCTAAGAGGTGATAAGCACAACTACTGCATCAAACTCATGACCTAAACCATTCACAACACTGAGGATTAAATCCCGATCAGAAACAGTATCACCAGCTGATTTAAGACAGTCACCAATGTTCTTGACTTTTAACACGTATTCAGCTATAATACTGGCTCCTTTCTTCATACTTCCAAGTTGTTGCCTCAATTGTAAAATCTTGGCCATTGACTATTGCGAGAAAAGCTTCTCTAGTGTTCTCCAAGCCTCTAGCGGAGAAACACAATCAGTAACTTGACCTATCAAGCTTTCACTCACTGTTGATAGAAGCTGGCTTAGTAGATATTGATCAAGTCTTCTCCAAGCAAGAAACTCACCATTGATCACCATCTCATGTTCGTTGTCATTGGATTGAGAAGTTTCAACATATTTGTTTGGACACAAACGAACTCCATTGATGAAATCCTCTAATTCCAGAGCTCTTATCGCAGTTAAGACAAGAGCTTTCCAATACATATAGTTATCTCTGTTCAGCTTTATAGGTAGATTGTGATTTAGTGATTTTGCAATCACCAGTGGTTCAATAACAGGTAGATTTGACAAGGAAGTAGCTGGATTTGAAGAGGTAGCTGGATTTGAAGAAGATTGATTCATGACTATGTATGGCTCTGATACCATATAAAATCAGAAGAAAACTTAAATGAAATGAAAATGACTCACAATGTGTTTGTAGAAAATCTTCAAAGAAACTATTAACTTTTCTAGAGAAAATGAAAACTTTCCTGGAAAAATGAAGCCAGAGAGAAAAACTATTTTTATTGATTTCAACACACTTTTCGTGTGACCAAGCAGACTATATATACACAGTTTTGAGCTTCTAGAAGATCTCTACCAGAATCCTATAATTACGGGCAACCAATCATTTTGCCAAGTCATCAATTAGTTAGTTACAAACTTGATTTTTGGCGCCCAAATATAGTTAGATACCAAGTGATCTTGTACCATCAATTTCTGCTTTGCTGGCTTCAGATGATCGGCTGTGAAAGACTTCTGATGTCTATTGTTATCTTTGTTATTTGAGCGGAGACGTGGTTGATCTAATCTTCTTTTGCACAACTTAACTTTATTGACTTGCGTTGACTGATCACTTGAATTGCTACTGCTATCACAACTGTTCTTTTTTATTCTTGTAACAGTTGCTTCTAGAGTTATATTCTTTACAATTCGCAACACAAATTCCCAGCTGCCTCCCTTGTTTTTTGCACGTCCTTTTATTTGTTTTAATGTTTGTAGATATGATAAATAATTTTTGTTTTAATTTATATGGATTGTATTTTATTTAGTAAATGAATAATTATTTATTTAATTTTTTGTTATGTTAATAATAATAATTTTTTTATGGACCCCCAATTTTTATAAATATCATTAAATGGATCGGTTCCCAAAATGTTTAAAGTCGATCCTGTAAAACACTATTTGAATCGGTTTCTTTTAGCTTTTGGTTCTGGTATGAGCAATCGGTTTGTTCTGAGAGAATGCACAGCTAAGGACTAGGAGAAACTCTATTTATGCTGATTTGATCACTCTTCAACAAGAAAATTTAAGGAGAAAAGTTATATTAAGCTGTCATTGAATCACATTTATATACATATTAATTATCAGACGTGGGCATTGGAATGATTTTAAACATCAGTAATTCCACATAAAGTTGTTGAAACATAAAAGTATTGTAAATAAAATTTATATACATGCAGTACAAGCCAACTCCAAAAGTAAATGTGGCTTCGAAAAATTGGGTTCAAGTAATAAATCTTGTTCATGCCAAATTTGGGCGTCAACAAATCTTAAATATTTTTACCCTTTGTGTAGATTGATTGATAGTGACTAATTACTAAACCAGATGATACAAAGCCTGATATCTACTTTCCATGTTTTTTCAAATGGAGGATTAAATGCAGTTAGTTCAAGACTTCAGAGTGTCGGCGAGTTGACTGCATTATATCTAATGGATCAGCATTAATATTATGGCTTTGACTGGTATGGATATATATGAATCATATGATGGGCAATTGGGCACCTTTCGTAAATTTTTGTTGTTCGTTTTGAAATATGACATCCAAGAGATTAGGATCTGTCGAGACCCCGTTGAGATTAATTATTGTATATGCAATCTGATATCTATTTTGGCCGTGATCGAGAAATATATGTTCCCATTATACAGAAGAGAAAAGTGTTGGTGAGTTGACTGCATTTGTATTTAATGCATTACCTTCGTGGCTTTCACACAAGTATGAATACGATAAACACCTTACATATGTTTTTTTTTTCCTTAAAACAAATCTTACATCATAGGGTTACCGTAATTTATCTAATGATTTACTGTAATTTATTGAGATTAAACAATATATGTGTGATTCAATATCTAATTTTAAAGACAGGGGCGAAACCAAGACTTAATTTTAACATGAGCTGAATTAAATATAATTTTTTAAAGCAAATCTTCATGGTAAAATAAAATTTTATAAATTGAAAATTATATAGATATGAAAAATATAAACAAGCTTAATCTAAAAAAGATTTATAATAAGGATAAAAAACGATCTATTGTAATACGTTTTTTTTAATGAAATAGATTTTTAATTGTTAATATATATATATATATATATATATATATATATATATATTTGAAAAAAATCAGCAATTACAATTTCAATTTAATCTTTCACAAAAGTACTGCTCACAAATGCCTGTATTTTTATGCTTGTAAAATACAGATGTTAACACAGTCAAACTACTCTGACATTCACATATTTAAGCACCATAATTACAATACACGGAAATAATTTATAATTTTAATTAAGTTTATGAGAGTATAATTCAAAGAATTAGATGTCATAATACATATTACATGTACAGCAAATAATTTGTGAAGTCATTATTATAATTTATAACGTATATTAAATTAATAGTGCTAGCATGTCTTTGACAATTTTATGGCTACGAGATGGTCGTCCATGCAACTATGCATTTTCAATGTTTGACTTTTGTCTTTTTCATTTAATGTTCCCGCCAATTCCCCAACGGTTCCAACGCGTCGCCATGAACATGCACCAATTAATTGCTGTTCAGTGGAGCAGTGACCTATATTTTTGCCAGTCGATGAAGTAGTCCCTATATATAGGACTGTTCTTTCATCCAACAAGAGCAAGCAATTAGCAGCTTTGATTAATTAGTTTGTGTTTCTTCGATTAATTATTTGAATTTAATTAGAAGCCATGGCTTTAATATTCTCTCAGAAATGGCTTTCTTTGATTCTTCTTTTCCTCTGCATTGTCCTCCATTTGAGTGCAATCAGTACTCTTGGTGATAACAAGGTTGACAAAACTAGATGGGGTGATGATGATGATTGTAGATGGAATCGTAGACGTTGTGGGGGTCGCTTTGGTGGTCGTGGGCCTCGTTATGGTGGCGGAGTAGGTCGTGGTGGTGGTGCAGGTGGTGGCATTGGTGGTGGAGCTGGTGGAGGTGGAGGTCTTGGCGGTGGTGGAGGGGGTGGTGTTGGAGGTGGTGCAGGTCATGGTGGAGGATTTGGAGCTGGTGGGGGTGTTGGTGGTGGGGCTGGAGGAGGTGTAGGTGGAGGTGGTGGTCTTGGTGGTGGTGGTGGAGGTGGGGTTGGAGGTGGTTCAGGTCATGGTGGAGGTTTTGGAGCTGGTGGAGGAGTTGGTGGTGGAGCTGGAGGAGGTGTAGGTGGAGGTGGTGGTCTTGGTGGTGGTGGTGGAGGTGGTGTTGGAGGTGGTTCAGGTCATGGTGGAGGTTTTGGAGCTGGTGGAGGAGTTGGTGGTGGAGCTGGAGGAGGTGTTGGTGCAGGTGGTGGTGGTGGAGGAGGAGGTGGTGGTGGTGGCGGTGGAGGTGTTGGTGGAGGTTCTGGCCATGGGGGAGGTTTTGGTGCTGGAGGAGGTGTGGGTGGTGGTCTTGGTGGTGGTGCTGGAGGAGGTGGAGGCGGAGGTGGTGGAGGAGGAGGTGGCGGTGGTGCAGGCGGAGGATCAGGCCACGGGGGTGGATTTGGTGCTGGTGGTGGCGTAGGAAGTGGAGCAGGTGGAGGCATAGGTGGAGGAGGAGGAGCTGGAGGTGGTGGTGGTGGTGGAATAGGTGGAGGGTCAGGTCATGGTGGTGGATTTGGTGCTGGTGGAGGCGTAGGTGGTGGTGCTGGTGGAGGTGTAGGTGGTGGTGCAGGAGGTGGTGCTGGTGGTGGCCATGGTGGAGGTGTAGGCATTGGAATTGGAATAGGCATTGGAGTTGGCGGTGGTGCAGGCCATGGAGTGGGAAGCGGTAGTGGTGGCGGCGGCGGCAGATAATCAAAAACTTTTTACTCTGTTTCAAAGGGCCAAAACCAGTGGCTTCAATTTAGTTATGTGACAAAAATCTTTTTAATTGAGTTGTTATTATCATTGTCAATGTATGTCTTAAATCTTAATGCAGTTTGCGGCTGCATAAAATAAATATTAATTTCGCAGTTTTCGAATGCTATGGAGTATGGAACATAAACGGAATGATTCGATATTTCATTTCTTTTAACACAATCCAAATCTAACTTTACAAAATTTGATCTCACTAAGTTCGTGGATTCAAATCTATCCCGTTTTCAAATCTTAAATTTTAATTTAAAAAGTAAAAATCCAACTCTCACTTAAGCAGATATGATATTAGTTACAAGTCAATAACTACAATGGGGTCACCATTAATATCTGTACCACAAAAGAAGCAGGTCCATCGTGGTCCATAACATTGAGCAATGACCACTATTTTTTTCGAATACCAAATCCAATCCTATATTATTTCTCTTAGATATTTTAATTTTTAAAATACTACACTAAAAAATACAAATAATGATAAATAAAACAAATCCATCTAATTGTACGTATGATTAAAAAAAATGTATTCGGTTCATGTATATTTTTTAAAGTTTTTGTCATTGGTAGGATTCGAATAACTGATATGAGAATCATTTACCCAAATTCTGAGCTGGTCCATCTACCGGCTAAGTTACCCTCCTGAAACGTATTGGATTGTATTGAATTGGACTGTATTTGGTAATATTTTATATTAAACTGTATTATGAGAGTATCTCCAATGCTATTATGCATTTGGAGAAAATGAAGTACCACATAGGATAAATACTAAAGAAGTTATAAAAACTCTCTCCAATGCAATTATCTAAGTTGAATATGGAGATGATGTGGTAAAAAAAAGTTAGAGAATATGGAGTTGAGTTTCTAAAATTAGAAACTCTCTTATAAATGCTGACTATGATTTCTAACTATTTCCACCAATAATATTAAAGCTCGTTTAATTGTAAAATTAAAGAGGAGAGAGAATGTAATAATTGTTTTATTATGATTGGTCAAAAAATAGATACATATTTGATTTTAGATAATTGCATTTGAGATTTGAATATATATTTTTCTACAGAATTTTCAAAAGTGGGCCCATTTTGAATAGAAATACTGATGTGACACTATTTAGAAACTCAAAAATACATAATAACATTGGAGATACTCTGATGTATTAACTAATACAACATCTATATTCTGTATTAGCTAATACGACATCCACCACTGTATTAAATCAATTAAAATGTATTAACTAATCCAACACAATATACCGTATTATTTTAATACATTATAAACTCAAAACACACAACACGAGGCAGTTCAGGCAGTTTGGCTCCAAGATAAAATGCACCATGATTCTTCCGGCGCAAGCCATTTTCGCGAAACCTTTCGTGGAAGATTCATTATTATTTTTTAACCTTTGGCAAATACCCGGTAATCGTACAAAAAAATAGTAATAAAAAAATTACGGTGGAAAATTAAAAGAACCGAGACTACGGTAAACAAAGGTCATGACTCATGACCTCGAAAAATTACCGTCAAAAGATGCGCAGTAAAAAACAGTGGAGGAAGTGAGAGACAGAGGTAGAGTAACGGCATTTTCCCGCCGCCCCAATCGTCACTACTTAAAAAACACACAGTGCGTGTTTTTCTCTCTCTTACTCACTCACTCACTCACTCACTCACTCACCCACCCACCCACTCATTGAAGCCGTGTTTTTTTTTTCTTCTTCGAAATCAAAAGGAAAAATAAATAAATAAATAAAAAATCCCCAAATCGAAACCCTAAACGAAGAGAAATGGAGCTTCGCTCCCGTAAAAGCATCGGGAACTCTCCAGATAGTGGTAACGATTCAGTCTTTTTGTTTGTATTCTTTTTCTTTTCTTTTTTTTGGTTTGGTCATCGTGTTTTGATTCGATCGTTTGTAGTTTTTATTTTTTATTTTTTTTGTGTTTTGATTATTGTTTTGAGAGAGTGAGTTCTGTTTGGTTGTTAATTTTTATTATTATTACTATTATTGTGAATCACTTGGCATTTAAGAAATCAGAATTTTATTTTCTAGGAGTAATCTTAGTGCGGTTAATGTTAAGTTCTGAACTTAGGTTTTTTATTTGGACTGAAAAAAGAATAAAAATTGAGCCTGTGTTTTTATTTTTATTAATTTTTTTTTTTAATGATGATGATTATTTTGGTTGAATTTTGTATGTTTTTTCAGCAGAAGTTCATATTTCATGTTCGTGTTTGTTTGGTATTGAAGCAAGAACTTGCATTTTGGTATTTGTTAAAATTGCGTTGTAATAATGTAGGAGGCAATGAGCAAGGTGAAGCAGACAGTAAGCAACGTGATGGTGATGGCGAAATTTATTTGCCCTCTTCAAATTCTGATATTAGCAGCTCCAGCCATGAATGTAATTTATATCTTCTGTATCTTTATGTATTTTTTTTTATGCTTTTGAAATAGATTTTTACTTTTGTAGTTAATTATGGCTAAATTAAATGATTAGACTAGAAAAGCTTTTGTCTTGATGGTAAATGATATACTGAGTACATTTCTTATATATTTTTTTTAAGCGTGGCATCCAAGATAAATCGAATGTTTTTTCTTTTGTTTTTGAAGGATTTTATTGGAACAAATGACTCATGTGTAACGAGATGCTAAGCTGATTCTATTGGCATAGTGTACTGTATTTACTGTGTGATATTTACACAGGTGAAATATATGAAGAGAAAGAGGTGGTGGACTCAAATCCTAGAGTGAAATTGAAGTTAAGTGCCGGTGGTAGGGAAATTGGTGGTAGTGTTGTTACTCTTAATGATTATGCTGAGCCTTCAGCAAAAAGGGGGAGGTTGGAACATGGAGAGCAATTCAATAATGAGCAACAATCAGTTCGGTTACAAGGGAATGATAATAACATTTCTTGGTCAAATAGGAGGAAGAAAGGTCGAGGTAAGAGGAAAAGAAAGGGGGATCCTCCTTTGTTGTGGGAAATTTGGGAGGATGAGAATGAGAAATGGATTGATGAGCATTTAATGGATGATGTTGATTTAGATCAGCAGAATGGAACAATAACTGAAACGGCTGATGAGCCACAGGATTTGATGATGCCTTTGTTGAGATACCAAAAAGAATGGTTGGCCTGGGCTTTGAAACAGGAAGGATCTGAAATCAAAGGTGGAATCCTTGCAGATGAAATGGGAATGGGGAAGACCATTCAAGCAATTGCCCTTGTCCTTGCCAAGCGGGAAATTTACCGGACAATTGGTGAACCCAATGAACCCTCAAGTTCATCAACGGGCATGCATGGAATCATTACGACCCTTGTAATTTGTCCCGTGGCTGCTGTGACTCAATGGGTCAATGAGATTAATCGATTTACTTCAAAAGGAAGCATGAAAGTGTTGGTTTATCATGGAGCTAATAGAGAGAAAAGTAATAAGCAATTTTCTGAAAATGATTTTGTCATAACAACATACAGTACTATTGAGGCTGATTACAGGAAACACTTGATGCCTCCCAAGCAGAAGTGCCCATACTGTGGAAGGCCCTTTCTTAAGAAGCAGCTCACAATTCATCTGAAATACTTTTGTGGACCTGGTGCTATTAGAACTGCAAAGCAGTCAAAACAAGTCAAGAAAAAGATGAAGGCATCAACATTTACGTTGGATCAGGATATGGAATCAGGTAAAGACGGAAACAGCTGTTATGAGGATCACGTGGGAATGAGAGATGGGAAGGAGACATCATTTGAAATGGATTCTTCGGTGGGAGGTGTAAAGAACTTATCCAGAGGCAAATCAGTGTTGCACTCTGTGAAGTGGCAGCGAATCATTTTGGATGAGGTGGCGTTGCCTATGCCTTTTCTCTTTATCTTTCATATGTACTTGCTATATTGAATGCATTGTTGTTCTATATTACACAGGGGTTTTATTGACTCTCTCTTTGTGGTGAGAATCTGGCTCCGGCTGTTATTTCTGATTGCACAGACAACAATTATGTTAGAAAAAAAGGGTGAAAAACTAACTTGATTATTTAAATTAACTTGGTACTTCATGAATAGAAACTTAAATTGATTATGGATCCCCTTTCTCAAGATTATAAATGGAGTGTCATATTATTTAATTTTCTTTTTACTTTTTCAACCTTCATCATTTTATTTTTCTTATGTCACACATTATTTTGTCAAACAGTGGCTCTTCATTGATTTTTTATTAACATATATAGATTCGTCTTCTCAAATTTAGGCTCA
This sequence comes from Dipteronia sinensis, assembly GCA_033220585.1. Lineage (NCBI taxonomy): Eukaryota > Viridiplantae > Streptophyta > Magnoliopsida > Sapindales > Sapindaceae > Dipteronia > Dipteronia sinensis. The sequence goes on from CM065645.1 coordinate 42,139,534, forward strand.
TTCTATAAAAGATAGACGTAGTAATACTGCAAAAGCTGTCCTCGCCTTAGAGTCTTCATACAAATGGGCTTTAAGTGGTACTCCTCTTCAGAACCGTGTTGGGGAGCTCTATTCTCTGGTAATATTACTGTATGCTGAATAAATTTACTTTAATATATCAACTTATGTTCTCAAGCTCATGTGTTTACAATGGCATTTACACAGGTTCGCTTCCTGCAAATAACTCCATATTCATATTACTTTTGTAAGGATTGTGACTGCAGAGTTCTTGATTATAGGTATGGTTTCATTTTCAAGATTGTTAATACTTGTGTGCATATTCTCATGGTTTTATACATAGTTTGTGACTGAAATGCTTCTTTCTGCTAGGAAAATTGGATAGTTAATAATAGGTTTTTCCATACGATTTGTAGGCTTTTTCATTCAAGTAGTCTTACCTTTTATTTTTCCTTAGGGAATCCCCAAATTTGTTATCATCATTTTGTCACTCATCTGGTACTATAAACTTGGTAAAGCAGGTAGCTTTTTGGTTTATTTTTATCTCTATTAGTCTATTTCACCTTCGTCAAACCTGTCATATTTGGTTCAGATATTTCATGTTTTAAGTATGTTTACATGAATCCAGGTCAAGATCTACAGTTCATTCTTTTTTTTCTTTTTCTTTTTTCCAATTGGTTCTTTGTTTATTCGTTGTATTATTCCCTCTCCTTTTCTCTTCCTTTATGATGTCTTTTCATCTTTACTGTCTGTATTACACGGGAATTTCTGTTTAGAAGTAGTGGCTCTTAAATTTGTTTCCTGTTACAAGTCATTCTGTTCTTATTGTGACCCAAATTTTTGTTACTTCTCTTCTCCCGGGATCTCTCCTCTCTTCACAGCACTTATCTTTGCAAATTTCATTGGAATTACCTTTTGGCTGGAATGTTTAACAATTTCTTCTGTTGTTATTTACATTTTTTGCTTCTTGATGACTTATGCAGTTCAACAGAATGCCCGAACTGCCCTCATAAATCTGTGAGGCATTTTTGCTGGTGGAATAGAGTGAGTTTTGCAATTTCTTTGCCTTTGGTTTCTATGTCATTAATCTGTGATTGTGTATTTGTTGTATTCAGAATATTTTTTATGGTGGAATTATTTTTCAATTTATTGTAATTGTCAGAACGTGGCTACTCCAATACAAGTAAGGGGAAATGTTAACGAGGGAAAAAGAGCCATGATATTGCTAAAGCACAAACTCTTGAAGAACATAGTTCTAAGGCGCACTAAAAAAGGCAGAGCTGCTGATCTCGCTCTTCCTCCTAGAATTGTAAGTTTCTTTGCCACAAGGTTACAAGATTTCAGACCTGTTAGCCTGTTCTAAACTTTCAGACATTCTACCTGCATCTATGCTTGCTCTCGACAGATTTCATTGAGGCGGGATAGCCTGGATATTAGGGAAGCAGACTATTATTTCTCGCTGTACAATGAAAGTCAGGCTCAATTTAATACGTACGCAACCCTCTATGTCCCTTGCTTTGCGTTCTGTTCAAATTGGGCTTTGTTAATTGAAGTTTAACTGATCTATAACCTCTTGAATTAAATGTAAATATTTATTATATTTTTATCAAAAATTATTTTTTGAGAGATTATGATTTAATGGTTGTACTTTTATGTATTTTTTTTCTTTCCTGTTTGCAGATATATCCGAGCAGGAACTTTAATGAATAACTATGCTCATATATTTGACCTTCTCACTCGTTTGCGGCAGGTGAATAGTTAATCGAACAGTAAAATTGTTGAGGCATGGATTTTTTATTGTGGTTATTTATTTTAGATTGCTTTTCCTTAAGAAGAATTTATGTTAGCTAAACAAAGAATATGTGAAAAAATTCGTGATTGATTGTGAGTGCTACCAAATTTATTTAAGCAATTAAGCCATTGATGAGATTCTTTGGAATTAGTAAAAAAAAAAAAAATAGGAGAAATGTTTTAAGCAAAAACTAATATGCTTAAAACATTTCTCATGTTTATTATTATTTTTTAAAGCTTTCTCATGTTTTTTTATTTACATTATTACATCTTCAGAATTATATTAAGAATAATCTGTTGATCTTATCTCATTTTTGTTTGTTTTATTTACAATTCAATTTTGAAGATTTTAGTCTGAAACTTGCACCGTAGTTATTCTTTTCAATAATTTTGTCTTGTTTTTTAAATCCTTTTACATGGGATTCCCTAAATGTAGTTATAGCTTAGGTGCTGTGAAGCTCTGTGAAGTTTGACTGGGAATGTTTTTAAGTTTGGTCGTATTTGTGCTCAGCCTGTTGTTTTTTAGTTATAGCTTCGATGCTGTGAAGCAGTCATCAAGGGGTATTTTATTTAACAGAAAACCTCAAAATGTTATTTTAGTACTTTAGGCATTTTTTCTTGATGCTTCTTATATCCTTTTTGTGTAAAATTGCAGGCAGTTGATCATCCTTATCTTGTAGTATATTCTAGGACTGCTGCATTAAGAGGTGCGATTGAGGCTGAAACGGAAGATGTTCAACAAGTGTGCGGTGTTTGCAGTGACTTGGCTGATGATCCTGTGGTGAGCCATCATTTTTGTTTATAGTCAAAAGTGAGCCATTGACCAGTGCCATAATGTCTTATCCTATACTCTATCAAATGAGTATAGCACTTTCTCTTTGTTGTCTACTACTTGAAACACGCTAATCATAATAATGCCATCTTGTTTCAATCCCAAGGGAGAAATTTTAAAACTGTTGCTTGCTTTTTGGGAGTCCATGTTTCTTGTAACCATTTTGAGCCTAGTATCTAATTGATTCTCCTCCTAAAATGTTTTTTTTTTTAAATTGTTACAGGTTACAAACTGTGCACATGCCTTTTGTAAGGCTTGTTTGTTTGACACCTCTGCTTTAGAAAGCAAAACCAAATGCCCTACATGTTCAGTTCCACTTACTGTAGATTTTACTACCAATGCTGGAGATCTGACTAGTAAAACAACCATTAAGGGGTTCAAATCCTCAAGTATACTAAACAGAATACAACTGGATGATTTTCAGACAAGCACAAAGATAGAGGCTCTGGTAAGTGTTAATTCAAACTGGCTTCTTTTTTCATTTTTCCAGATATTATTTTACTTCCTATTGATAATGTATGAAATAAAGGTAAGCTTTTTGAAAGTTATTGTAAAACGAGAAAGGCAAGCTTTTTGAAAGTTATTGTAAAATGAGCACCCATTTAACTCACAGACCATTTGCTGTGGAATTAGAGAACCATAGCAAGTTGTTATGTGTGGGTAAATTATGATTATATCATATAATGGTGAGACCCCAAGTTGAAATGGTTTGTTCTGGATGGGGAGCATTTGGTATGATAAATGGGAGAGTTTGTCTCTGTCAAGGTGCTCAGCAAACCTAAATTGATCAGTTTTGTTGAGAGCACAGAAAAAAAAAATGTTCTTTTGATTTGTTCTGCAATTTCACATGTTTACAATTATCTGTTTTTATCATTAAAGGAAAGTGACTTTTTGCTGTAGAGAGAAGAAATTAGATTCATGGTTGAGAGAGATGGTTCTGCTAAGGGAATCGTTTTCAGCCAGTTCACATCATTCTTGGATCTCATAAATTACTCCCTTCACAAGGTAACAAAAAGCTGTCTTTTTACTCATTAAAAAAAAATCATCATGCTAATGTAATAAAAAACTGTTTGCAGTCTGGCATAAATTGTGTTCAATTAGTGGGAAGTATGACCATAGCTGCAAGAGATGCTGCTATTAAGAAATTTACTGAGGATCCAGAGTGCAAGATTTTCCTCATCAGCCTGAAAGCTGGAGGTGTTGCTCTCAATCTTACAGTTGCATCACATGTGAGTAATATCTTCTCTTATGGTTTAATAGGATTCCGACTAAGAACCCATGACTGGATTTTTAAAGTGTCACCCATGATTGCAAAATCCATTGTTAAAAAATAACTACTGGATGCTAAACAATGGGATTTTTCAGATGTTCATGTTCTCTCTCTGCCCTTTTACAGCTCTACTTTGGCCTAACCGCTTTAATTTGAAGAATCTCTTTATTATCTTTAACATCTTTTCTATTTTCTTAGGGCCTGTGATTGAGCTTCCCCGAATATTTGACTTTGTGTTTGTTCCTCTGTAGGTTTTTCTGATGGATCCTTGGTGGAACCCAGCCGTGGAACAACAAGCTCAGGACAGAATTCACCGAATAGGGCAGTATAAACCCATCAGGTGCCTCCAAGCTCTATAAAAACATAAGCCATTTACTTATTTCTTTGAGGGCACTGACATTGTCTTCTGCCCTTTGTAGGATTGTGAGATTCGTTATTGAGAACACAATTGAGGAAAGGATTTTGAAGCTGCAAGAAAAGAAGGAATTAGTGTTTGAAGGGTAAAAGCCTTACCAGCTTTTTTTCATTTCGAATTGATGGGTTTGAAGTTTGAACCATCAAGCCATTTTGATCTTACATTTTTTTTTGTGCCTTTTCTTTCATAGGACTGTCGGTGGAAGTTCAGATGCTCTGGGGAAATTGACAGAGGCAGACTTAAGATTTCTATTTATTACCTAGGTTAATTAAAATTCAGAATGGGGTTCAGATTCTGTCCTAAGACGGAAGCAAGTTTTTTTTGTTAAAGTTTTGTATATACATCTGCCTCCATTAGTCCATTTTGACTCTGGCTCGTTTTATATTGAATATCATATGATACATTAAGTGGTATGTGCTGCTTGCTGCTTTCTCCTCCCTCTCATAGTTTTTACAGCAGTACAAGCTATTCCTAATGATTTGGCATGTTAGAACATGAAATTATTTTTTAGTTTGGAGTCTGAAAGTTTTAAAGTTGTCAAACGGTCGGATCGAAAATTTTAAATCCGACCGGGATAGAGGTGCAGGCTGTAAATTTTTTGTAAGCCCCCGACCAATGAGCCCTCTTCAAAGAGTTAAACTGAACAGGCTTGTGCTGCCCCGGCGAGGATGGGTGACTGAATAGGTTTTATCTCTTTTTACATATAATACTGGTAACTTTTTTTTTTATCAGTGTGTATACACTCCCTTTTTGTACCTGCACTTGATTAAAAGTTGTGTCAAAAAATTAGATGTCATAAAATGTAAATGCACTCCACACGTTACCAAATGTTAATAATGTAATTTGAAGGTTACCAAATGTTAAAAGTATAATTTGAAGATAATTTTTTCAACTTCTTCCTACTCTCAAGCCTGTGAAAACCCGACCCTTAAAGTAATAGTCAAATCCGGTGGATACGGGCTAACACGTCTATTCTTGATTGTGGGCCAATATCAACTATTGACATATTAATTGAAGCCGACCTATTGTATCATAAGATTGCACAACAGTAGAATAAGGCTTTGTTTAGTTGGATTTTAAAAAACCCTTTATGTAAAACATCCGCGAAGCACCTTCCTAAGATTTAAACTATACTAGTCTCTACTCAATTTAAAATAGATAATCTCAAAATCTCAACCAAACAACTCTAAAATACTCAAATAGACATTTATAGTACTTTTGAGGCATTAGAAAGCTGAACCAACCAAACACCAAATAATGTGATTAAAATAATGTTTAAATTATGCCCATAAATTGAAATCTTGAACCCATGTAACAACCTTGAAAAAGAATATGTTTATGCTCCCCAAACTCAGGAGCGAAAGGTGATGTCTTGAAAATAGCCAGAGGACGTGGTTTTAAACCACGCAGAAGCTGAAACCATTAATATCCTCCGAAAGCTGCTCTGGCATAATCAATATAGTCATCTCTACAAAATTTTCCATCCTTCAGAGACTTATTATGGTTGAGTTGTTTCAAAATAGGAAAAAAAAAAAGGTAAAAAAAAGGTATACTGAATATCATCTCATGTGCGAGGGAACTTTGAAATCAGCCGAGACTGCTTCATACATCAAGGAGAAGCCTGCGAGGGTCCTCCACGACATCTTTGATACGGCGTAAGAAGAAAACCGCCTCTCTTCCATCAATCAGACGATGATCATAAGTTAATGCAATATACATCATTGGCCTTGGGACAACATTACCTCCAACGACCATTGGACGGCTCACGATTGAGTGCATACCCAATATTGCAGACTGTTTCATAGTAAAAAGGCATCAGTATCACAGGCCCAAAATGCAGAAGTCGCCGCCAGGTAATCAGGAAAAACAAAAGGGGTGGTTATTTAGAGTCGTACCTGCGGTGGGTTGATAATTGGTGTACTCAAAAGGCTTCCATAAACACCACCGTTAGATATTGTGAATGTGCCCCCAGCCATTTCATCAATTGAAATAGAACCGTCATTTGCCTTCTTAGCTAAAGAGTTTATTTCCTTCTCTATGTCCGCAAAGTTCATATTCTCAGCATTGCGGACAACAGGTACAACAAGACCCTTAGATAAGAAAACGTTATAGCGTTAGTTAAATGTATATACAACATAGATGTAATGTAAAACTGCAATAATATCTTTTCTTATTATGGCACTCCATCCCAACAATGTAAACCAAATCCCCTCAAGCCTCAAACTGCAATTTATTTGTTCTGAATAAGATAGGAAAACAAATAACATAGGTTGTAATCTCGTGAAACTAGGTTGACGGACATGCTATATATCAATTACAGCATACAATGTTTATTTCTTAATTCTTTCCGATTAAATCAAGTGCTCTGAACCATAATGTAAAATGAAATGTTAATTTATCAGAAAGAATTGTTAAGTTAAGGAGATAAAAAAGGAAAGAAGAAGCCTTCAACCAGGATTCCACAAGTCTAGTCTGGTAAAAACAAACCTGTCACTATTTTAACACCCTACACTTTTCATTCCCATTATTAATTAATTGCAGTTTGATTCTTGCAGTTCTTATTGTCCACTGAACTTCAGTAGAATTGAAAATATTTTCCACTAAAAAGTCATTGGAAACTTTCTTCATCAGAGCAAATCACAGATAAGATTGTTCAATTTATCTACTCATGAGTTACCTTGACAACAATGGCTATCACAATTTCTTAAGCACAAAAGCCGAAAATCTCAGATTTACACTTTTACCTAACTCTAAAAAGAACAGGTATTAAGGTAAGGCTGACCCAAGGATTTTGGTTCTTAAAAAGTTGAAAAATCTAGCAACCAAAGCTTGTTTCAGATTCCCATTCTTATGCCTAACTATAAAATGCATTATTATAAAATGGCACCAATACAACATAGTTGCTACATCAACTATCCAATAAACTTAATTATCTATTAAAATATTCTTGTATATCTTGTTTGGTTCCCAAATCCTGATTAATAGCGATTGCCTAATCCAATACTCAGAAGCCATGTTAAAATGTGGCACTCCAAGTCACTATACTTGTAATGATGACATTTAAACAATTGTAGCAATTCATGCTAAATTGTTATGATTTGTCCCATTCAACACATTTATAAAATTTAAGTAGATTATGCTCTACTTGATGCTAATTCAATTATTTGAGCACTTATCACTTATTCCTACAAATTCAGAAATAAAAAATCCATTACTGCAAGGTATAGCACAAACAGTTTCATCAAATACCGACATACCTTTGGAGTGCCAACGGCAATGCTGATATCAATATAGTCTCTATATATGATATCATCCCCATCAATGACAGCATTAACTACTGGCTGATGCTGAAGCGCACTAACAGCAGCCTAAAGCAGACCAACCCACCACGTCCCAAAAAAAATAATAAATAAAATAAGTACATATATAAAATGGTGCATGCACAAATGCATTACCGCATGCAAAATCATCGGACAGCAAAATAAATATCAAAAAATAAAATAACAGTTCACACACATCAGACTTACTTTCACAAATCCTGACATAAATCCCAATTTCACTCCATGCTTTTCAACAAAAGCATCTTTATAATCTGAACGGAGCTTCATCAAGTTAGTCCTGCACAAGAGCATATAAGTCAGAGAAGCAAGAGAGCTGTATAATGCTGTCAACAAAGACTAGGGAGAAACAATGCAAAGGACTTAGCAATTTGAAATTGAAATATTATCTCCATCAGGCATTCATTTGATAGAGAAAGATATGTTGATTACAGTGGCAATAAATATTACACACAAGGCGAAGCCAAGATAATAAACAAAAAAAGTGAAGAAATATTTGCATCATTTTAGTAATAGGCAAGAGATTCATTTAATGAACAGGGAAGATAATGATGACACATCCATTATTATTACATACACAACAAAGCCTGAAATTTAGATTATAACAGCAGTTTAAAGAGCAAGGGAACACAATTAAGCTACATCTAAAGTGAACAGGAAAAGTGAATCTGAACTTACATATCAATCTCATTAAATGTGGTAAGCAACGCAAATGTGTTCTGAGAATCCTTCAAGCGATTAGCCACTCTTTTCCTGAGTCTTGTCATAGGAACCTATAAACAGGGAAATTACAATATAATTTAGTTTTAGCTTTTACCATAAAGATAGGGTGTATAATAGACACAAAGTGCTTTTTCCTATCCTTTACAAATACTTACCCGTCTCTCCCTGTCCTTGGGAGGAAGTTGGGGTTCTGAAGCCATAGTTTTTGGGGATGGTGTAGAAGATTTTTGAGCTGTAGGTTTTGGTGGAGGCTGAGTAGCTTCTGCTTTAGGAATTTGCTTTTCTGAACTCTCCTTTTTCTCAGCAGGTGGAGGCTGAGAGGCAGCCTTCTCTGCTGGAGCAGGTTGTGCTGTAGCTTCAGCTGATTTTGAAATGACGGCAATCTTTGTACCTGGTTCCACAGTTTCACCTACCTTTGCTATAAGCTACAACCAATCATGGTAGATAATTAGAAACTTAGTCACTACTAATACTCAACCCATTTTCAAAGAGCAAGAAGCAAAACGTCACACAATCTTTCAATGATTTAATGTTGTCTTGTTACTGATATATTACCTGCAGAATAACACCAGCTTCTGGACTATTTACATCGATTGTCACCTAGTGGCAAAATAAACAAATTAATCACGTTGACAGCACTTTAATCAACCAACCACCTTGAGCAGTCATAGAAAGTTAAAGCTTTATATGTATATTCTTCCACAGAAATTACCTTGTCCGTCTCAATTTGAGCAATTGGCTCATCAACTTCAACTCTCTCACCAGGTTCTGCTCATAATACATCATAAGGAAGAGTTTCAGAATGCATCAATTATGTACGTGTGTCAGCATGTATGCAAATTTTCCCACATGCAAGCATACTTGCAGACCGTTAACAAGTACAAGCATCATAACTTATTTATTTGAATAACTTACGCTTTAAAATTTTTGCCAAAGTTCCATCTGAAATGGATTCGCCCATGAAAGGAACAACAGCATCGACCAGGTCTCCTACAAATCCATGACAATACAATTAATATTATCGAATTCAAAAATAAAAACATCTAATGTCACCCCAACAAGCATGTAACTATTACCACTTTCGGAAGAAAATGATCTAATCCTCTGTTGGATAAAAGATTCCATCCGAATCAGTTGTGTAACTTCCCTGCAACCATAAGGAAACATAAATTTCCAAAAGGGAAAAAGAAAGACAATGAGAAACAGAGGGGAAAAGAAAAAGCATTCAAATGCTTATTTTATTTTGAGGGTTTCTTCAAATAATTGTTTGCTCGAAACGCGAATAAGCATTTATTCCCATCCAGAATCCCAATTTGTACAAAGGATCCCCCAGAGAATACCATCCTTAAAATAAACGAAGCGGGTATGAGGATTCCCTCATGACAAAATATACATCTTCAATTAGAAATATGTGGCCACAAGGGATCAATTTTGACAAAAGAACAAAAGTTATTTATCAATACAGGTGAACTCATGGAGCATCGGCTCTTCCAGTGACATTTACTAGCACAAAGTCATGAACAAAATGTACAAAAGAAAAATTACTGTCAACGTATTAAATATGTTGTCAGCCTAATAATTACATTGATAACGGGGATAGGTCAGGTCGGGGTGGGGAATTAAAACCCCGTAACCGTCCCGAAATTAAATGGGGAATTAGAAAACAATATCATCCCCATACCACAACATCAATTGTAGGTACTAAACCGGCCCTTAATGGGGCGGGACCCGTGGGTAATTCTGACATCCCTATCCCATATTGGGTATGCCAGACCTCTCAAACCAAACATAAATTTCTAATGGTTACTAGCAACACAGCAAATTCTACAAAGAGTTTTACAAGCAACATTCAAGTATTTCCAACCGCCAATTTTACAATTTAATGGAATTTCTAATTCAAATCATCGAAACCATTGCTTCACACTCTAAATGATGTTCTAATTCAATTCCAAGTCTCTAACGAAATAAGACCACACACATAAGATGTAAATTATGAAAACAAATCATCTCACTAACCTCCTTGAATTTGCACTAACGTAACCGCCTACAAAGAAAATCAAGTTCAACAAATCAATCACAACTTAAAAATAAAAGAAAAATCAGAGCTGTATATATTAAAACCTTTCATATTTGTATAAAAATACCTGCAAAACAGTGGTAGCTAGAGCTCTGAACATATCCTTGGCAAGCGAGTATAGCCTGTGCAGATTGATAACAAAAATAAACATTAAAATTCAAGATTTAATTGTAAAATAATTATAAAAAAAAAACCACACAATTCATCAATATTACCTCCTTCTGCGAGTTCACATAACATCTTGGCCTAATCTTAGAGAGTGACTGACCAATCACCTGAGCCTGTTGAATAAATACATCAACAACACTACGTTTTTAACTAAAATAGATTCACAAGCATTACTACTTCTACAATCGAAAATATATACATATAATAAAAAAATTGAAAAAAAAAACAATTACCGAAGTGATTTTGCGACGAACAATCCCCGAAAACATTTCTTCGATAGCTCTGGTTGACCTGAATCTGAAATTTTGAAGATGAAATCAATCGAATATTATCCAAGATAGAACAAATATGATTATATGAGAGAGAGATGCGTGACGACTCAGAGAAGAAGAAAAGAACTTTCGCGTCGGACCATCGAACGTGCGATTTCTCGAATTTAATTCAGTTCTTTGTAGGTCCAATTAGGTTAAGACACGTCGGATGCCAACTGTGAGCTACGTGGCGTATTTTGACATGTCAAACATTTTTAAATGTTGACCTTACTGTGGTCGTGGTGGCGAAATATGGCTAATCCAGTGAGAAATCTTCAGTGCAACGGAATAACGGATACATTTTTAAAGTGATGCATCTAGCCACTGAGAATGAGATATGTGGATGTGGCAGCCACATCTTTCATTATCAGTGGTCGGTACATCACTCAATAATGTACTCAGTGCACTGAATATTTTCTCATCTAGGGCTAATTGGTTATTATCAGACGATCGATGGGTATTTTTGTCTTTGTAACTTAATAATCATGTGTGTGAGATTCGTGAATTAAAACCTAAATTGACTGTAGCTTGTATTATAATAAAGGGCGAATTACACTGAACCCTTGAGGTTTAGACAAGTTACATTTTGATGGATAAGTTTCTTTATTATACACTAACACCCTCGAAATTTAAATTTGACTTTAAAAATACCTAAAATGCCTTTAGTTATATTATTTTACACTTTATTTTTTTTACCTTTTAATCAAACACTTTATAAACTTTAATAAAATAAAAAAATTAAATAAAAGATATGATTCATTAAATAAATAAATAGTTTTTTTAATTAAATAAATAAATAATTTAAAAATAAATAAATAAATAGTTTTAAAAAATAAAATAAATAATTAGTTTTAAAAAAATAAATAAATAAATTTAAAATATAAATAAATAAGTGAAAAACTTAAAAACATTAAATTTTTTAAGGATATTCATTAATAGGGACAAGAAAAACTCTAAATATCTAAACTTTTACTGTAAAGATAATGGTGAGAGAAGCTTCAACGTTCCCAATACTCCTTAGATATTTAGAGCTTATATTGTCCCTATTAATAGATATTTTTAAAAAAATTAATTTTTTTAATTTTTTCACTCATTTTTTAAACTATTTATTTATTTAAAACTATTTATTTATTTGATTTTTTTAACTTTTTTTATTTAATGTTTTAAATTATTTATTTACTTAATTTTTAAAAAAATATTTATATATTTAATTTTTTCAAACTATTTATTTATTTAATTTTTAAAACTATTTATTTATTTAATGAATCATATCTTTTATTTAATTTTTTATTTTATTAAAGTTTATAAAGTGTTTGATTAAAAGGTAAAAAAAAATTGTTAAATAATATAACTAGGGGCAGTTTAGGTATTTTTAAAGTCAAATTTAATTTTTAGGGGTGTTAGTGTATAATAAAGAAATTTATCCATCCAAGTGTAACTTGTCCAAACCTCAAGGGGTTCAATGTAATTTGCCCTATAATAAATAATCATACCTGATTAATATTAAATCTAATCATTTCATTCCTTTCAAATATATATATATATATATATATATATATATATATCTAGTCGTTTGATCAATATTTCGGATTCGAATCGCCGTACAGCAGTGGCGTTTGGTTGGGCGGAATGGAATGGAAAGAAATACATTTCATGTGTTTAGTTTGTTAAAATACAATAGAATGAGAATTCCATTAGAATGAGGATTCCACCATTTTAGTGGAATGGGTTTTCCATCCAATAACCAATCATTCCATTCCATTAATACATTTTTTTCTTCCAAAATTAACCCTCTGCATCCTCCTCCATTGAGTCACGACTGAGCAGATATTTCTTCTCATCTCGACTTCACTTTCTTGATTCCAGGTATTTTTTTCATCTCATTCTTTTTTGTTCTCTTCGTCTCCTTATTTTTCTCAAGAAAGTGACAAGAAAATGATATTTTCGAATTAGGGTTTGGCTTTGTTTCTTTTTAGTTTTTCCTAACTCAAACAAAAACCAATTTTATAACATTATCGATGCATCTTTATTGGATTAGTTTAGTGGCGCTAGGCAGACGCACTCGGGGGGTCGAGCCCCCTGCCGAGCTCGCAGGGAGGGGGCAAAAGGCAGCGCCCCTAGAGCTTTTTTTCAATTTAAAACCCAAATTGAGTTTCGGTTTTGAATATTTCATTTTTAAAGTTGTTGATGGTTGGGATTTTCGAGTGGGGAAGATGATGAACAGTAACTTTTGTAAGTTGTCCGAGACTTTGTGAATGTGTTCCGAGAGTTTGTATTTGTGTCTGAGACTTTGTGAATGTGTTCCGAGACTTTGTGTTTGTGTGTCCGAGACTTTGTGCTTGTGTGTCTGAGACTATGTGCTTGTGTTCCGATACTTTATACTTGTGTGTCCGAGACTATGTGCTTGTGTTCCGATACTTTATGCTTGTGTGTCCGATACTATGTATTTGTGTGTCCGAGACTATGTGCATGTGTTCCGAGACCATGTATTTGTGTGTCCAAGACTTTATGTTTGTGTGTCCAAGACTATGTGTTTGTGTTCTGAGACTTTGTGCTTGTATTCCGAGACTTTCTGGGTTGTTGTTCTGTGCTCCTCTGTTTCTGTTCTGTTCATCTTCTATGCTTATTTTTAGAGTTGGAATTGTTAGTTAAATTTTCATTAGATTTTAATTGTTTGGCCTTTATAACTATAGGAATAATGGCTCGTCTAAGCTTATCCTAAAGACAAACATTGAGAAAGAAGAAGATTTTGACTCTCTTCATGCATTGGTTGAATGTTATGCATGTAGTATAACGTTTTTGTCAACTGTTAGAAAAAATTATAATGTATGACATTTGGTCCAAATCTTTGAGAAGACATTTATATGTGCTTGATATAGTATGGTATATGTCTGTGTTATGATGTTCTGGAGCCCCCCATTGCAGAGGTTTTGGTTTTGCCTTTTATGGTGTTCCCCCTGTTCTTGAGCTGTGGATGTGGATGTTGTTCTGATGTGCTAGTTCAATGATCATTTCTTGTCTTTGTTTGTTACTCTTGCCTTTTTTTGGGCCCTATCAATAAAAAAACTATTTCAAAAAAAAAGGTCTGTGTTATTGTCACTTGTTGCTGTCTTTTTTTGTTTAATTTTGTATATCTCTTTTATTTGAAAAAAAAAACTATAATTGATCTTAATTTTGTGTATGAAATTATATTAATACTCTTGTATCTAAACAAGATATATATAAATTATTTGTATGAAAAACAAAGAAAAGAGTAATCTCAAAATAAATATAAAGTAGCACAAAAATTTTATTTTTATAGAGTTATCTATTTAAAAATTTCATATAAATTTTTTGTAATTGAAAATATAAATTTATTATTTATTACATTAATTTATGTATATATATTATATAATTTTATATTTTATTATTATTATTCATAATATATCATGTTATTGTAATTGTTTTGTAATTAGGGGTATTTTGGTCAAAATACAGTTAATTCCATTCCATTCCATTCAGTTGTTAACCAAACAAAATAATATTGATTCAGATACTAATTCTACAGTCCCAACCAAATAAAGGAATCAGCTTTCCATTCCAATTCTCATTCCCATTACCATTCCGATTACCATTCTGCCATGGTAACCAAACGTCACCGGCGTGTCAAATATATAAATAAATATATATATATATATATATATATATATATATTTATATATTTATATATATATAGTGAGTCTCTCGTAACGATTCTTTATTTTAATTTTGGTAATGACCACCATGAAATCACATCGATTTGAATGAATTTTGATCTGAATTTTTGTGTGGATGATAAGTTCATCTAAATCTACCTATAAATAAAATTGATAATTTTTCAAGCACTATAACTATTTTTCTTGAATTTTCTTATATTTTGTACATTTTTCTGATGCCTTCGTATTTAAAAAAAATCGGGATAAATAAAACCAAGGCTTGAAAATTTTTCAAATTTTATTCATATATAGATTTTAATGAATTTATCATCCATAAAAAATTTCAGATCAAAATTCACTGAAATCAATGAGATTTCACAGTGGTCATTACCGAAATTAAAATAAAAGATCCCTTATGAGATTTTTAATTACAACAATGACCACCGTCCAATGTGACTAAATGGTAGAAGCGTTTATTCAGTTTGGAAATGTCAAAGTTCAAGTCGATGAAACTGCAAGTGGTATAATATATATATATATATATATATATATATATATATCATGAAAAAAAAATATTCGATATCAATAGATTCCTATATTAAAAATAAAAAAGAGATTGTGAATTCATATTATGTTAATGCTCTTTAATTTCCAAATTTATAATAATTCAAAATTCAATACATGTATTGGACAGTTGAAATATATTTTATTTTGACGAAGGAAAATATTTGTTTTGTTAACTTCACTAAAAACCTATGAAAACTTGATAAAAAGTATAGCATGTCTCCACCATTTGATACATTGAACAATCTGAGTCTTGACAAGGAGAAAAACATTGATGGAGGAAGAAATGACTTTCATCTCAATAGGTCAATAGGGTGAGGGTGATGGTTTTTTACCAGTATTGTCTATCATGAAACATTTTATAGGATAAATATTTTGATCAAATTGATATATCTTACCACATTAGTCAAATAAGATATCGTTATGTACTTTCCCTTTCATATGAAGGTGAAACAACTTTATCAAATTTAGAGAGTTGACATGACAAAAATATTTAAAAGAAAAATGTAAACATGGCTTCGGAGGTGGAGCTGCGGAGGCAACGGGGGTTGACAGGGGACATGGTCTCCAAAACAAAAATTTAATGTTAAAAATCTTATCTTTAAAAAATATATATATATATGTGTGTGTGTGTGTGACCTAGTCAGGTTGGTTCTGATTTTTCATTTTTTTTCAAATTCTAAGAATTCCAATAGGTTGAAATTAGTGGGAAAAAAAAATCTCACTGATTCTATATAATATATATATATAATTTTGTAAAAATGTACTTTATCCCCCTAAAATATTGTATTTTACTACATTGATCTCCCAACAAAATTTGTTGGCTCTACCCTGCATGTCTTTGCTATTACTTTCATGTTAGTGATGGGGTAAGAGGCTAAGAGCATCTCCAATTGTCTCCGTTGGAGACCCCCCCCCCCCCCCCCCCCCAGCTTAATTGAGGGAGAAGATATATTTTTGAAGCTCTAACAGGTCTCTTAAAGGCTCATTTAAATGTGTTTTGGTGGAGCTTACTTAATTAATTAAAGGGTGACTTCAACCCCCTTAGAGCATCTCCAAAGTTCCCTTTAAAGACCTCCTTAAATAAGAGTGAATGTTGTTATAAGGGACCATTAAGGAGTATGAATTACTTGTTGGATAGTAAAAGAACTGTTGGGACTTGAAAGTTAAATATTTGGTGTTTTAAATATGTGGAGCCCACTTATGAGGATTGAAGTCACCCATTAATTAAGGGAGTGGGAGCATCTCCAACAGCCTCCTTTGGAGACCCCCTTTAGCTTAGGAGGGTGTATTAGATTAGGATTTTAATAGACAATTTGTGAGCGTTAGGATTTTATGGATTTGTTTGATCTTAAAGACAATTATAATTATATGTACTAGACTTTTAAGATTATAAAAGAGTATTTGAACTTTATTTATAGACTATTATGATTTGTTCATAAAAATATTGTGCGAGAAAACTGGGTTTGGTTACATATGAATTATTATTTTTATACATTAAAAAACTATGATGATAAAAAAAAATTTCATAATCTTCTTGCCTTCAACTCCCATTCTCTTTGTATTCCACCTCACCCACACCATCTTCCCCATGGGTCTACCACCCACTCTTGATCATCATCTTTCCCACACACTTTCAATTTTCTAATTAAAAAGCCAACAAAAGCAACAACCGGAAAGCAACAGGCCAAATCTTCACCAATTTTTTTTCTTTTCAAAAAATTCAAACCCAGTTTTTGCAAACTTGGCTTTCACTTGAAATCCATCTCTAATCTAAAGAATTGAATCCCACATATAAAAATCTTGTAAAGAACCAAAATTAACAATTAAACAATCAACTCACACACAAAGATATAAAAAAAAAAATCCAGCGTTATTGAGATTCAAAGAAAGAGACAAAAGAGTGGTGTGCTTATTTGCGTGAGTTGCGTGAGTGAGTTTTTGGCATTTTGTTTTCAGAGAAAAAGAAACAGAGGGAGCTGAACATTTGTGATTAAGATTTGATGAGAATTTTAGAGCAGATTTGAGAAGCCTGAAACGAGTCGAAATTCTGAAAAGTATTGTGGGAGAGGGCAAAACAATTTTGAGGTATAGCTATTTATACAAATCACTAAAAAATCTGAATAATTTATTTTGTCATAAAATCCTACAAATCTTGATCTCAATCCAATATCACCGGACAATTTGATGCATCTTAAAAGTCTGGATCCAATACCATAGGACATTATGGACTTTTTAAAAAAATCTTAAAAGTTCTGATCGATTACCACTGGATTTATCTAACTTGTTAAAAAGTCTCAATCCAATACCAACAGGCTTTTACTTCCTACAATTGTCTAATAAAATCATGAACCAATACACCCTCCTTAATTAAGAGAGAATATTTATTTTTGAAGCTCCAACAGATCTCTTAAAAACTCCCTTAAATGTGTTTTGGTGGAGCTCACCCCCTTAAGTGAGCTCCACATACTTAAAGCACTAGATATTTAACTTTTAAATAATTAAATCTCAACAGTTATTTTATTATCCAATGAGTAATTTGTTTTTACGATAATAATTATAAAGTAAAAATCAAAATAATAATAAAAATTGTTAAAGGAGTCATTTAAGGGAATATTGTTGGAACACATACTCTCTTAATGGTCTATTAAAACAACATCCACTCTTATTTGATGGGGTTTCCAAAGGAGACTGTTGGAGATGCTCTGAGTATATTTAAGGGTGCGCTTGGTACGAGGGACGGGACAGGACACCATGGGACAACTTTTTGTTGTCCCACGTTTGGCGAGCCATAAGCTTGGGATGGGATAGGACGGGACAATGTAAGACAAAAATCCTAAAAAAAAATTGTCCCACCCCAGACCCTTTTTTTATTTCCTCTCTCCTCTCTTCTCTCTCTTCTCTCTTCTTTCAGTTCTCTCCAACCCGATAATCTTTCTTCTCTCCATACCGCCACAACTCATCGCCGACTTGGTTTGCCGGCGCACATGTACACCGCAGAACCATGGCCACCATCTTCCCACTGGAGAACCCCCACCATCGAAACAATACCCAAAACCTCTCCACGAAATCAACGGTTGAATATGGTGGTGGTCCAGTGGATGTGGTGATGGATGGTTCTAGGTTAAGTTGGGTTCGGTGCTGATGGTTGGGTTTGTTTAATTTGATGGTGGTTATAGTGATGGATGGTACTGGGGTTTTGTTGGGAACGGTGGTTTGGTGTTGACGATGGTGGGGTTTTTTTATTTGGGTTTTTTGACGATGATGATGATTTATTGTTTTTAGTTGATGATGATGATTTTGATTTGGTTTTTTGATCGTAGAAACTTTTGTTTTGGACATTTTTTTCTCAAATTTGGTGTTGACCGTTGATGATGATGATCTTGACTTGCTTTTTTGATTGAAGAAAAATTTTGTTCTTAGTTGAAAACCTGATTTTTTTTTTCTTCCCTGTTTTTTTTCTAGATTTTTTTATTTGTTCAATTGATTTAAGAACATATTAATTATTAGGATGAATTTTGTGGAATTGATTTGTTGTTTTTGTCTATGGAATTTCATTGAAGAATTTTTTATGGTGTTTGTGAAGTAATGAAATGATAGAAAATATTAATTTTTTATGATTTTTAATTAGTTTTAACTATAATATTTGATATTTTTCAAATTCAATGAAAGAATCCATAATTTGATCCCAATACATGAGTTTTTGTTTTCAAACTCAATAAAATTGTTATAAACATTCAAAAGGACAAGAGGGGCGGTTTGGTCTTTTGAACCTCTTGTCCCCTGCCCCTCTTGTCCCGTTTGAACCTCTTGTCCCGTTATGTTCCAGTCATATCAAACACATAAACAGTACAATTAACAGTTCTGTCTCATGCATTCCAAACACAATATGGAACAGCTGTCCAGTTCAGTCTCGTCCAATCCAGTCATGTCCCATCCAGGTGCCAAACGCACCCTAAGGGAACCCATTAGGGACCTGTTGGAGCTTCAAAAATACAGTTTCTCCCTTAATTAAGTCAAGGGAGGTCTCCAAAGGAGACGGTTGGTGATGCTCTTACGTGGTCTCCACATATTTAAAGCACCAAATATTTAACTTTCAAATCCAAACAATTATTTTATTATCCAATGAGTAATTTGTTTTATAATAATAATTACAAAGTAAAACATCAAGATAATAATAAAAAATTATTAATGGAGCCATTTAAGAGAGTATTATTGGAACACATACTTCTTTAATGGTCTCTTACAACAACATCCACACTTATTTAATGAGACCTCTAAGGGGGACGGTTGGAGATACTCTAAGTCCCAACATATATACTTTACAAGTCTACGTTAGATAGTTTTTTCCTTGATATTGTTGAAGTATATATTAGAACCTCGCATGTAATGTTTGATCGAACATTCTTTTAACCTATTCAGTTTCAACTTTTTTATTTTTTTCATTTTGAATACGGATATTGACACTCATAAAATTTAGTAGTACACCCACTTTTAGAAGTACACCCATTTCTAAAATTTAAAAAATAAATATTACTACAAGTACCCATCTTAATGCCATTAATACCCTCATTGAAATAAATATATTCATTTTAATACATATTATTTATAAACACTCTTAAATTATTAGCACACCCATATTATATATAAAAAATCATATTATTTTTGGAATCAAACCCTCTTTTAAGGATGATTCAATTTACTTTTGGAAATATCTCGAATATATGAGCCTTATAAAACGGAATATGTGGAACCATATGGGGTCAAGAGATTTTTAATCTGGAATTCTCTTATTTATACAACTATCTTAAAAAAAAAACTTATTGATATCACTTGTTGATAGCTACACAAAAGAAATATGATAATCATGTGATGATGAGAAAATTTGATACTTGAAATAAAATTAAAGTTTAATCAAAGTTTATCATAAAAATTAAGGTTTATTATATGTTAGAGTTTATCATAATTTTTTGTTTAGAAAGGTAAGTTTTTTTTTTAATAAAGAAATATATTTAAATATATGTGTGTAATTAATAAATGTATATAGTATTTTGTTTATTTTTAATTAAAGTAATTTGTTCTTATTGGTAAATTTCTATTAGGATATTTTTATAATTAAATTTTTTAATAAAATATTTTTATTTTAAATCAGAACTAATAAGGGATCCAACCGTTGAAAACTATTATCTATTAAATACAACATTAATGTAACAATGGTAGAGGAAGTTATGAGTCATGGTCCTCAAGGACCTTCTGGTATGTACATAAATCTTCTTCATGTCGGCATGAAAAAACTTTCGGCGATGGATATAGCCTCATGATTTCTTCCTTTTTAATCATAGCCAATAAAGCTAATTAACACGGTCATTACGCGAATATAGTATTTTATTTATATATTTCCAATTTCCACATAATGATTTCACTAAAAAAAAAACCACATTTGTATTTAATAAAATTTAATTTTTAAGACTAATAAACGATTAAATACTAAAATCGACCGCTAATCTTCGACGAGACACAGTTAAAAAACCCACACCAGAAAACCATTAAAAACCAGACAGCCTAGCACGACTATTTAAATTCAAAAATCAAACCCTCCAGTCTCACTCCAGATTCTCCATAAAAGCCTCTCTCTCCAGAGTTTCTCTTCTCTACTGCAAATCAACGGTCCAATCTAGGTTTTTTTTTTGATACTTTGAAGGAAGAAAACAATGATACAGTTACTGTACTCCGTGATCTTCGGTGAAATGGTTTTGATTGTAACGATGCTTTTCAAGACCCCTCTGAGAAAGCTCGTGATAGTGAGTCTGGATCGGGTCAAGCGGGGCCAGGGACCCGTCATGCTCAAGACTGTCGGCATGACCGTGTTCGTGGTTCTCATCTCCAGCGTCTATAACATGGTCAAGATCCAGCAACGCACGATCGAGGGCGGTGCCCTCAATCCCACCGACCAGATCCTCATGTCCAAGCACATGCTCGAAGCCTCTCTTATGGGTAAATTTTTTTTTAGCCTTTGATTCTCTGATTTTGTTGAATAATTTTGTGTCTCTGTGCTTTAATTGTTTTTTTTTTTTGTTATCGTTAATAATTCTGATTGATTGATAGGCTCTGAGAGTTAGCTTTATTATGCTTTTGGTTGTTTTGAAAATTTGTATCTAGGAATTGTGATGTATGATTGATATGGGATTTTCACTTCACTTACTAGTGTTCGGTTTGATGCTTCTATGCAAATTTCTAATTATATGTTCTAAAACGAAAGTTGTGTCTTGTTTAGCTGCCGATCAAAGAACTAACTAGTTTATGATGTTGGTGTATAGCCAAATGCAATGTTATTTGGTGATGCAATCCACATATAAAATGGCTTATTACATAATGGAAAATCGACGAGATTGAGTTCCATAGCGTCTTAAAAAAGGTTGTCTTTATTGTGGATTTTTCTTGAGAACATGATGTTTGTGTTTAATATTGAACAAGCATTTCAAATTTTGGAAAGCTTTGGTAATTCTGTCTGAATCTTGTGTCTCGTTTGGAATGCCGGTTTAGTGATTGTCTTGTCTTCTTGGGATATCAAGAGATGGTTTTTACTTCACTTTAATTTTTCGGTCTTTTTCCTCAATACTGAGCTACCAAATGGAATACTTTAGAATCCCGAACCACTCGTGTGATAATTTGATCAATATGAAATTTGTCATATTGGGAATTTCTAGTGACTAGTGAGTTCAACTTGTACTCGATTTAAATGGATTTGTTGGGACATATTATAATAGAAGGATGCTTCATGTGCTTGCTATGAGTTCTCTCTTTAACGAGTGAGCTTTTAGCTCTTAGGGAGGGTCTGATGATGGCTAAGCTTTTGGGTCTCCAAGTGAGCTAGGTTGAGGTAGATGCCTGCAATGTTGTTTCAGTGTTGTATGATCAAAGTTTCCATTGGAGTGCTGCTGGTTTCGTTCTCGAAGATGTTAGAACCTTATTCAAGGAGGTTGGGGTATTTAAATGCCAAGCTGATTCCCGCAACGGAAATGGGGTGGCCCATAACCTTGCCTCCATGGCTTTGTCCTCTAGAAGGATTCAGATGTGGAAAGATGACTTTCCTAGTTGTTTTGTTTCTTAGTTTCTCTGTTTTGTTTTAGTAATGTTTATGTCAAAAAAAAGAAGAAAAGAGTTCTCTCTTTAATTGTTATGTCATGCCTCATGGTGCAATACGCACGTGTTCCAAACTAGTTTTCTGTAGGATAATTTATGGTAGCAAATCGAATGCATTGATGCTCAAGTAACTCAAGTTTGGTAATGTGAAACTATTGTACTTATGGCTTCATATCAATTTTTTGAGCACATTTATAGGGATAAATGATGGTAATTTATTGATTGAAGGGATAGTCATAGCAAGCATACATGGTAATCTATTAGTCTTCTTTTTTTCTTTTATGTTTCATCGGTTTGAGTACTTTTTATCAAAATATTCTTTCTTTATCTCTGAATTTACTGTATGAATATATTTTAAAAGTTTGTGTTTTTGAACAATTTTATGATTTCCTATATCTTGTACTGGCTTATCGAATTGACTATCAAATTTTAGCCAACCAAGAGAAAAAGGAAGAATTCAAATGGAAAATGACAAATAACCACATGATTGTAAATTTGTGTCAGCTGCAGTAATGCATCGGGTTGAAATTTACTTATGTTAAAAATTCAGTCTTTTGTTTTCATGTTATCGCAGTTTTTAGATTTATAAGTGAATGAAACCATATGCTTAAAGACTGAGAGATGCTTTTGTCTGATTTGCTTCATGCAGTTTTTTCTTTTTTTGTTTGTTGTCACTCTAGATAATATGATTATACTTGAGTACGTTCCTGATACATTTTTTGAAATGGCTGTTTAAAACAGCATTATACAAAAAATGCAAGTGAGTATTGCTGTTACTTGTTAGCTTGAATGAAGAACATATTTTTATCTTTACACATCTAATTTCTTTATCTATTTGTCACCATTGCCATTTGTTCTGTTTGACTTCAATGTAAATGTTTTTTTACAGGATTCATGTTATTCCTCTCACTGATGATAGATAGACTACACCATTATATAAGGGAACTTCGATTACTCCGGAAAACTATGGAAGCTGGAAAAATGCAAAACCGAGGTATGGAGGATGGGAAAACTATGAATGCAGCAGCAGAGGAAATTAAAACTAAAAGCTTGGGGGAAATTGCTACCTTGAAGACAAAGATCAAGAAG
Source organism: Dipteronia sinensis (assembly GCA_033220585.1). Taxonomy (NCBI): domain Eukaryota; kingdom Viridiplantae; phylum Streptophyta; class Magnoliopsida; order Sapindales; family Sapindaceae; genus Dipteronia; species Dipteronia sinensis. The sequence goes on from CM065645.1 coordinate 42,162,926, forward strand.
TTAGAATCTGATTGTGATACAAAAGCAAAGGAGGCCAAGACTGCAGAAACTGAAGCAGAGGCTCTCAAAAAACAATCTGAAGGGTTCCTCTTAGAGTATGATCGCTTGCTGGCAGAAAATCAAGATCTTCGAACCCAGTTGCAGTCAATTGAACATGGTTTGTCACAATCTGATGGCAAGAACAATATGTGAAGTAATAAATATCCTGCATCGAACAATTTCTCTTCGTAGATGTATAAAAATGAGTGGTTATATGATCTCTATGTATCGAGTAAATCGGATATTTATAGAATATATAAACTGCATGAACAAATCGATATATAATTAAACTTCTCAACCTTTTTGATTCTACATTCAAGTTTATATGCCGGCTTCTTTCTCTTCGGGTTTTTCCTTTTTACACTGCACAAAGAACAGTATTTGCTATACTTCTCACAAAACCAAAAGCTTATAGAAACCAACTTTGTGTTTATACATGCATGACCATCAAAAATGGCCTTAATGTGAACACAATCCCAGTTGCTGGCTGCCGAAAAACGCAATGGTTTGTCCTCGATAACTAGTTAACAGTGACATCAGATCGAAACTCAACCCAGAAAGGGAGGGGCAAGGTATCTATGTGAATACAGAATTGGAATATCGTACGAAAAAAGCTGCAGGATCCATCACTTAATAATTATTAACATTTTATTTTTATATACACATGTAAGTGACTGTATTGTCACTTGGTTGTGATGTTCTTAGCATGGGTTGTTTCGTTGATAAAATCAAGTGAAATATATTGGCGATCAAGTGAAACTAAAATTCACGTGATTTTGTTCAAAATTCAGGGGTCGTTTGTTTTTTTTCACTAAATGCAGTTCAACACTCCAACATCTTTTTTTCTGATACTATCCCCTGTATATAACATATTTCCAATTTCATCATAATTATATATAGTACGAAAATCTTTATTTTAAAATTTAGAGTAAAATGTTCCCTAATTTCAAAAAGCCATGTAACAAAAGAAAACCCTTGTATTATTAACTTTGTATATCCTCAAATTTCGAAACGAATTAAGGGTCAAACTTGATTGCGCACATGGCACATGACATGGAGTCATGGAGGTTGGACAATTTTGACTTGCAATTACCTAAATTGGATCATGGATCGTTTTTGGAAATTTCAAATTGAATTTGATTAAATATAAAGCTACTATATATATCATTAAAAAAAAAAATTGGAGGAGACTAATCCTTGGTTGTCATTGCACATATTTCGAAATAGACACTACTAGTGTCTACAGCTAGATCTGACTAGCTACTCTCGTAATGTGAAAGATTTTATGCTACTTGTTTTCATATGAAGAAGACAATTAGTCATTCATGTAATCATGTTAATCATTCTTTTTAAATACATTAATTCTTAATTTGCTTGTCTGTAAACTGTAAATTTAGCCCAAGGAATTTTTACAAAAAAAACAGTGATGGGCATCCAAATTCGATTTAATCTAGAGAGATAGCAACACAAACTATACATATAGCACCACTCTGAATTTTATTTTCTCCTTTCAGAATCTGTGCTGATTAATCAATCAATTTTATTCAAGAAGTTGAACAAACGATTTCCATTTTTGACTTGACAAATCATGCTTTCTCTCAATTTTTTTTTTTTAATATAACAGAGAAACCATAACACATTCTGAAGTGTACCATATTTTTCTTTTGCTTTATTACCTATACCAACATCTTCAGTGGCATCAAGCGGCCCAATAGATTGGAGGCGAAGAATATCAAGTACAAGCCCAATAAATGATTTGAGGCCCATAACTTATCAGAATTCTGATGGGATTGGGCTGACATTGCATAATGATCACAACAAGCAATTATAGATAACCGTACCTAGACTCGAACCCATAATCTCGTGGTATCGGTATGAAGGGTTTACTACCGAACTTTATATTGCCATCATTCTTCTTTCTTCTTTATCTATTATATCATAACTACTTCTTCTTACTCTCTGACTTCAATTCAATCAGATAAGCAGTGGTACTTGTGCAAGTTGTGGATAAATGGGTGGATATATCTTCTCATGAATGTTTTACGTACCAACTTGTTTCAATATTCTTCCGTGTAGAAATGAGTGGAATCCACAACTTATAAGTTGTAACTTTACCTTCTTACTGTTATTTGTCTTCTTCTCTGAAAGGTATATAGATATAGTGCCATCAAAAAGAGAAAAAAAGAAAGGAAGAAAAAATTCAGCTAACAAACAAGGGCTCTATTTATTAGTGTAGTGCAGTTGCTACTTGCTACTTGCTACTAGGTAGGTAGCTATAGTAGCCTTCATGCGTGCGTTAGTGCGTGCCACAAGTTCACAACCTTGTAATAATGACTATTTAATTTACTTTTGGTTCAAAGGAAGGAAATGTGTTAGATATTATCTATCTATATGACTATATTACTGTATGGTAATGGCTTGATTTCAAGAGTACTATATAGGTAATTATATATAATAATGGATATCCACTATCCAGTTGTGGTGTTTAGAAATTAATATGAGAGACAAAAATAGTGGTTGGTGATGATAACCGAGTAGACAAGCTTGCCATACGTAATACGTTAATTGGGTATTTGGGTATTTGGGTTTGGTACGAAGAGAAGAAACTTCGAACTTTCGACTACAGGCTACAGCGAAGCAAAGCATATCTCTCCGTACAACTTGGGAATTTGGATTGGCCAATGTGTAGTAAAGTAGAGACCAGCACTGCCTTTTTATGGACCCATATTCAACATTTCAACTTTTGTCCCACCCATCCATCCACTCAAATACACATGGAGATGACTCAAGAATCATGATAACACTATATATGCATGATAATTGATTACACTATATATGCAGTGGCTATTTTTTATTATTATTTTATATATATAGTATTGCAAGGTCTTTAATTTTGTTTAATATCAAGAACATAAGCATTAAACCCTAAATCCAATCGCATAAATATTTTAGTAGGGTAGAGCGGCTTGGCTACTATCCATATATGGATATGGTAATACCAAAATCTGAAAACCATTTCAGGTTTAATTTGAAAACTATTCTTAATTTTAGGAATCAGTACCACTTTTATATAAAAAGAAACAAAAAAGTGATTCTTAATTCTTGGTGCTACCATACCAATATGGGTATAGTAGCAGAGTATCTCCAATGTAGCCGTGAGTCGTGAAAAAAAATGAATGATAACTAGAACAAACAGACATTGTGTTCATATATACTTCTCCAATGTAACCATCTCGTTCAATATCAAACTAAGGTGGTAAAAAAAAAATCATTGGAGATCAAATATTGATTTGATTGTCTATTTGACATATAAAAAGTAAATCTTTTGATATTGTTGTCATATGAACAATTTTTTGACAGACAATTCATACTTGCATCCGAAATGCTTCCAGGGTAAAGACCACATTAGACTAAAGAGAGATTCATGTGCCCTACTTGTATGGGGTATAGCTGTAAAGAGTGTAAAAACAACTCATAATAGATGACAAAACAAAGTCTAAAACGGCCAGCCGATCGTGTCCGCCGCCTCCATTTCAAACCAAGTACAGTCCATTTGATGTTACTCTCGAGTCTTGATCGACTTCAAATCTTTTTTAAGGTCTTCTTCATATCCATTCCTATATATATCAAAATCAAACCTTGCATTGCATCTATCTATATATCATATCACACAATATTATCACTAGTGAAAACTCATTATCACGTACTATATATTTATGCAAATATGGGTGATGAATATTCTGATGATCATCAGATGATCAAATCCCACACCCAACCCCACATTGAGGTTGTAATCGTCGAACCACCCATTGATGATGATCACATAATAACAAAACCACAATCACAAATTATCATCAAACGATCATTATCATTAACACCAATCCTAACAAGCCTCCATGCAGGTTACTTCAGAATAACTCTCTCCTTATGCAGCCAAGCTTTACTATGGAAGACACTCGGCGAGTCTCCTCCCAGAGACGCTCACGCCATTCGACGTTTCTTTTCGCTGTTGCCCTCCACGGCTTTCGCTCTTCTATGGTCAATAGCTCTGTTCACACTTGCCCTACTCTCTCTTCTCTACATTCTCAGGTGTTTGCTACACTTCCAGAGAGTGAAATCCGAGTTCTTGCACCACGTTGGAGTGAACTACTTGTTCGCTCCCTTCATTTCTTGGCTTCTCTTGCTTCAATCCTCGCCGTTCATCGCACCAGAGTCTACCTACTACTCTGTTCTCTGGTGGGTTTTTGTTGTCCCTGTGATCATTCTCGATGTCAAAATCTACGGCCAGTGGTTCACCAAAGGGAAGCGTTTCGTGTCCGCGGTGGCTAACCCCACAAGCCAGATATCGGTGATAGGCAACCTTGTGGCGGCGCGTGCTGCTGCTCAAATGGGATGGAGAGAAACTGCTATTTGCATGTTCTCTCTTGGAATGGCACACTATCTTGTCTTGTTCGTCACGCTATATCAAAGATTGGCCGGAAACGCAAGCAACAACTTACCGGCAATGCTGAGGCCGGTGTTTTTCCTTTTCATCGCGGCGCCGAGCATTGCAAGCTTGGCGTGGGACGCCATTTCCGGGACGTATGATAATGTCTCGAAGATGCTCTTCTTTCTCTCGCTGTTTCTCTTCGTGTCACTGGTGAGGATCATATTAAGTCAACGAAGAAGAAGAAAAATAGAATTTGAATAAGTAACTTACTAGAATTGAAAATCATGTAGGGACCTTGAAAATTACATTTAAAAGTGCTTAAATGGTCAAAAATTGTTGCTGATTTTTGTTTTGGGTGTGGAAAACAGGTATCAAGGCCAGCTTTGTTTAGAAAAGCGATGAGGAAGTTTAGTTTGGCTTGGTGGGCGTACTCTTTCCCACTAACAGTGCTGGCGCTGGCCTCGGCTGAGTATGCACAGGAAGTGAAGGGCAGTGTAGCGCACACAATGATGCTAGTATTTTCGGTTCTCTCAGTTCTGGTGGCTCTCGCGTTAATGGCGTTCACCGCCTTCAATACCAACGTGCTCCTCCTCAACAGCGATCAAAAACCTAGTAGTGATGTTATTGGAAAAGGTGGTGGTGACTTGGATAGCACATCACCTTCTGTATCTAGTTAGCAAAATAGATTTTACAAGCTTTGTCAAAGATGAAGTTTGTAGTGTAGATTCATATTCTTGGAGAGAAAAAAAAATTGGTTTTAGTGTTGCTAATTAATTGTATGGAAATACGTTCTTGATATGTTTTGATCACATATATAAAAGTACGATGCTGCATTGATGTGAAAGCATATAAAGAAGCAAATTACAATATGAAGAGAAATGCAGAAGGAAACTACAATTTGGATTTTGCTCTTAGAAGTTAGAACAGAACTCACAGGGAATGATGAATGTAACAATAAAATTGTGAATATACATAATAATACATCCTAACAAGTTTTACAGATGAAAAAATATGACGTGCGACCGGTTATGTTAGATCTTTCAGAAAAATGAAAAACTAACCTGTTACTGGCGGAATGCACTTCTTTCATTTCAAGCATTCCACGGATAATATTACAAGTATGTATCCATCCTTTCATGTACACCCTCAGCTTGTACGAGCAGGAAAAACCAAGCGCAAAACAACCGGGTTCTTACTACATAATCTCAGTGCCCACTGGATCAACACAAAAATGAATGGGAAGCGTTTTCCTGGTGATTGGCTGGAACTTGGTGCTCCATATCTGACATTTCGAATTCACATATAATTCAGAGTTTTTTCCAATTAATTTGTCTGTCAAACCAAAGGTGTAACTACAAATGAAATGAGTGAAAGTGAACTACAAAATTGAACCAAGCTTGAACCGCTAAAAAGAAACTCATACATACATGAGCATGAGCATGAGCATGAGCACGAACACGTAAAGGTTCACATCTAAAAGATAAGAAAATTCTCAAATATGAAGTATGCCAAATGAATCAGTAAGTTGCCTTACATCTTTGTATTCTGAACTGCCCATGAATATCTCAAAGGCCTCAGCTGCATCACAATTCACACACCGGTAAATAGCAGTTAACAGAAAGTACCTAAAAATCAAGATGATAAGAAACGCAAAAGAGAACTCACATGATCGGAAACGTATCACCACTCCATGCGTATATTCCTTGCTGCTGAGATTAAAATTTGAACCTGACAACCATTCAATGGTGAGAAGCAATATACGATTACAAATCCACTTAAATAAGTACTCTGCTGCATGATTAAGAAACTTTAACTTGATCATAGCATAAGTGTTCATCGTGAAAGCCTGATTTAAACTTGAATGCGTTTCCAATTCGCAAGTGGGAAATACAGGGAGGATCGCCGGATAGCCTAGCTGCCCTAGCATTCTAAATTTGTGACTTGAATATTAAATTGTGCATTTTTTTTTTCTACTTCATACATACCTTGAGTAGATTGAACAATTAAAGATGGGAATTCAGCAGTCAGCTTTCTGAGAGATGCTAATGCATCTTCTATGGGTTCTTTAACTGCACTCTCGACAAATGCAATCAGAAGGACAAACTCTACACCAAAGTTGAACTCCTGTTACCAAAAGACTTTAAATTCAGAAATTACTAGCAGCAGCAGCAACTAAACAAAAGAAACATATAGCATATCATATGGGTTACGATTTCATTTCGAAACATCTGATGATAGTGATACTCTTTGCTTGCATCACTTGCACTTATTCATAGGATATCCTAAACTTCCACAAAATGTAGAACGTCTAAGGAGCAACAAGATTTCAATTTCATTAAAAAGTAACTTATAAAACAGTGGGACCTATATAAATCTTTGATTACTTAGCTTCTGACCTCTCCTTTACGAAATATAAGAAGAATATCGTCCTCCACTTCTGATTCATAGTCCACATTCAATAATCCCTGCAATTATGTTGCAAACAAAATCCAGTGAGCAGTAGTACAAAATTCAATCATGAATATGAGTTGTATTAGAACTCAGTAGAAAAATTTAAAGAATGCGATTTCAAGGCTATTGAGTATTGGTGTTTACATGTCAGGGCATACATGGCAGTAAGGCGTCACATTCTCCTTCAGAACTCTCAAGTAGAAAGGATTCTCATAGAACTTTGCAAGATCTTCCTTTCTTTGGAAACGCATGAAGACAGCATGAGTATGATCTTCAACATTTTGATTAGAGACACGTCCTGCAAGCGTAAATAAGACATCCGCATCACACAAGACGAATCAAAAAACAAAATTATACTTGCATCAGAGGCACAGTCAATCGAACATAAAGTCCACCATATGTCATTGTGCATTTAACAATAATTGTAACACCTCCAATGAAACAAGAGGGCTAATTCAAGTGACAAGGTAGGTAACTAGTGACTTCTTCGATTACGAGATGCATACAATCAACACATTCTGAGTAATCAAATATATCAACACTCATTACTTCAAAGCAACAATTGGATGATCAAAAAACAGAAACTCACCCAAAGATATAGCAACAATGCCACCCATTTGATATTGAGATGTGTATAGATAATCCAGCATATCTTTCTCTTCCTCTTCAGATAAATCATTTTTAGCTTTAAGCAGACATATGTGCTCCACCACTTTCCTAAATTAAAATAAACAATAACCAACTCTAACCACAAAGAGAATCCAATCAATCACACTCAAGAACATAAAAAAAAGAAACAAAATTCAACCTCTTTTTATCCACATTGACACTAGAGCTCTGCTCCTTAGAAGCCGAAAACGTCATTCTACAATTCCTCCCACTTGACAAACGCATGCTCATAGCTTCATTCACTCTCGATACTACAAAATAACCAAATCAATAGCAGAAATTCAATAAATCAACCAAACAAAGTTGCAAAATTGAATTGTTCATATCAGAAACCGAAACTCACCGTTCAAAGAACCAGAGGGCGAGAAAAGTAAAGGGTTTTGGCGGTGAAAATATGTGAGAGAATTGGGAAATGGGTTCGAAGCTAGGGCTTGTGTAAGCATTGTATGTATGTGATTATGTGAAGCTCCTGCAATTTTTATTATTATTATTATTTTTTTTTTATGTTTGATATTTTAGCTTCTCTGTGTGAGCTTGAGCGACGCAAGAAATGGGTGGACGTGGAAAATAACGAATATTTTAGCTTGGCGCCTTATTACTATTTGTAAAAAAAAGATCGGAATCTGTGACTCTGTTGGGTTGGGTTGGGTTGGGATCTATCGGACCGATTCATATTTCAATTAAATCGATAAAAAACCGATATTATTTGATTTTTGAACAAAATGAGTCGATCCAATAAAATTAAGATTTGTCAATCGATTAAAAACCAATCGCATTGGATCAATTCAGTTCGGTTCGATTTTTTCGGTTTTAGACCTATTATGCCAAATTGCTATTATTACACATTTTTTACATATTTAATCAATTTGGTTCGAATTTGACTAAATTAACTTATGGGTTTAAAAGAAATTTTATTATGGGCTTGAACATATTGATTTTATTAAGTTAAAATAATATTTACAATAAAAACACACTTTCATCATTAATACATTAAAAGTGTAATGGTTGTGAATGCTTAGAACATTAGGTTTATATATATATATATGTTGGATCTCAGTTCAGTTTTTATAAAAATGAATCGAACTGAACCGGTCAGTTTAAGAAAATCAGAAAAAAAAACCGATTAGATCGGTTCAGTTCGGTTTGGTTCATTGGTTTTTGCCCACCTCTGTATTGGGTGTGTTTAGGATTCAAGAACCAAAATATAATCTGTAATTTGCAAACAACAACATCACCACTCACCACTCTTCTTCTCTTTTGTTTTTGTTTTGGGCTTCTATATATATGGGCCAGATCCAGATTCTTAACCCGTTGTTAAATGATAGTTCGGCCCATTGTGTTTGGATCTAGAAAATGGAAACGGGTCGGTCAAAACCCAGCCCAACAAAGAGTTTTACCTGTAAAAAATCTTCAGATCCCCACATGGAGTGATGGAGATATCCATTATTTTTTACTTTTCAGGATTTTTATTTTATTTTACTTTTTATAATAGGGTTTGACAATGAAAATATGACTTGAATAAACAAGTTTATGAAGAAGGTATACCACTTGATTAATCTAGTCAAGTTCAATCAATTTCTCGCATCATATATTTTCAACACTGTTTTCTTGTTGGCAAGTAAGTTGTTATTTCCGTATAAATCATGAAATAACATGGTAAATTATATGGTAATGACAACTCACTTGCCATTTAATTTGTGTTGATTTTTAAGTTTTTTTTCTCTGTAGTATAACTCCAGATTTGTTTGTTTCTTATGTTTTCTACATTCTACTTTGTTGTTAATTACCAATAAAAAATCTCAAAATCTTGTGGACTAAGAAGAATCTTAAAGATAAAATGAATTTTATAAAGTACACGCATCTTAAAAAGTGTAGGACAACTTCATTTCAAAGAAGAAGAACTGCAAAGAAGATTCATTAGTTTTTACTTTTCTGGATTTTTATGTTATTTTTTTATGGTAGGGTTTGAGAACGAATATGACTCGAATAAACAACCTTACGAGGGTATACTACTGAATTAATCTAGTCAAGTTCAATCAACTTCTCACATTATATATTTTAAACATTGTTTTCTTGTGTATTCTGGTATATATGTATGAGTAATACTATACAACAAAAAACTCACTCAATTTATATGGTAGGTAAGTTGTTATTCCCGTATAAATTATGGAATACCACAGTAAATTATATAGTAACGACAACTCACTTAGCAGTTGCCTAGTTTGTGTTGATTTTTGAGGATATTTTTGTTGTAGCATTACACTATATTTGTTTGTTTCTTATGTTTTCTACATTCTACTTTGTTGTTAATTACCAATAAAAAAATCTCAAATTCTTATTGACTAAGAATCTGAAAGATAAAATGACTTGTATAAAGCTAACGCTTCCTAGAAAGTGTAGGACAGCTTCATTTCTAAGAAGTAAGAACTGCAAAGAAGATTTATTATTTTTTACTTTTCTTGATTTTTATTTTATTTTTTTATAGTAAAATTTGGAAACGAATATAAATCGAATATACCACCTTATGAGAGTATACCACTGAATTAATCAAGTCAAGTTCAATCAACTTCTCGCATTATATATTTTTAATATTGTTTTCTTGTGTTTTCTAGTATATGTATGAGTAATACTATACAACCAAAAACTCACTCAATTGATGTACTAAGTGAGTTGTTATTCCAGTATAAATTATGGAATAACACGGTAAATTATATGATAACGACAACTTATTTGCCACCTAATTTGTATCCATTTTTGAGGGTTTTTTTCCTGTAGCATTACTCTACATTTGTATGTTTCCTATGTTTTCTACATTCTACTTTGTAGTTAATTACCAATAAAAATATCTCAAGTTCTTGTTGATTAAGTAGAATCTTAAAGATAAAAATGACTTTTATAAAGTACACGCTTCCTAGAAAGTGTAGGACAACTTCATTTGTAAGAAGTAAGAATTGCAAAGAAGATTCTTTATAATTTTTTTTTTAAAAGAAAAAGCACTTTAGTACTTACCTGAAAGTGCTTACATATATATAAAAAAAAGAACAACAACTTAGAAATTGCTAGAAGTTTCAGCTTCATATCCACTTGGCAGATTTCAATCCACCCAGCTGAGTTTTCTTTCGACCTCTCTTAGATTTGTGAGTTTGAGTGACAAGATGTATAAGGACTTATGGTTTTTTTTTTTTCAACTTAGTACTAGCTTATCAACCAACACGTGTCAATTATAGATTTATAGTTGGCAAATTTTTTTTTTTTTTTGAAAAAAATGACTTCAAAGAAATCCAATGTGAACGCAACCCTTTTTAGCTTCTTGCATGAGCTGGCAAACAACAACCCACCTAACTTGTTGAGTTGAGCAGCTGTTGTTTTTAAATATCTGTGTGTTGTGTTATGAACTTATGGTACAAGTGAGTAAAGATATTTTGTAAATTGTAGGTGAATTCATTTCCTCATGAGCATGGAATTCAATCTCATTCTATCAACTTATAATAGAGAAAAACAGACAAGTTTGGCTGGCTTTTTAATTGGGGTTCACCAAATTTGCACCAATACGTAGTCATGGCAATAAACTAAAGTGTAAGAATTTATATAATATGTATAATCGAATTTCAAGTGTTACAGGCTTACAGCCGTTATATATATATATATATATATATACAATGAATGCTATAGCTCGGGTTGATAAAAATCAACTCGAGCTATAAATAGTTATTCAATGTAATGGGCAATGTTGGCAGCCTACTAAGCAGCATTACCTACCACAAATTCACAAAAGCAGAAGATAGGATTTGGACCATTAGGTTATGGGCACCTTTGACTGCCTAATTGCCACTACTCTAATGTCTCCTGTGTATTATTATTATTATTATTATTGTTATTATTATTAACATTCTTGATATACCTTCTACGTAATTCAAACATGAAATATTGATGAACTGAAAATCGAGACAGAGATAAAAGAAATTAAGATATTAAAGAAGTTGAGATTAAAGGAGGTGACAACAACCTATCTCTAGTTACAACAATATTTTTGCTGTATGTACAAAGCCCACAAGAATTAATCCCACCACTAATTCTATTATTATTACTAGTACTACTACTAATGACATTGCTATTCAAACAATCCAACAATTTCTCACTATTATAATAACTTTTTTGCTTCTCTAATCCGCCACTAATCGAATCCAATAACACTGGCCCACAAATCATATCATCTCTGCCTTCAATCTCATCATCCATGATTGTTGTAATAATCATATTATTATTATTATTCTTATTTTCTCTAACAGTGATCCAACTCTCATCATCCCAGCTCCAACTGGGCCCCTGCTGACCATCACTAAACGACGACAACCGTCTGATCCTGTCATCAGTAACTCTGTTTAGTGAGCTTGAAGGGCTCGGATTTCCCAGACTTGTTGTTTGTGTTTCATCTACCAATGAATTCCAGATTTTGTCTTGATCGAGGATGCTTGTAGGAGAATTTGAAGTTGAAGAATTAGATTCTTGAATTGGGTTCGTAGCACACGAATTGTATTGATCGAGAAACGAGTGGCTGAGTAATTGAGCAGTTGTCCACCTCTCTTTAGGATTTCTTCTTAGACACTTTGACAAGAAATCCTTTGCTTGTTTTGACAGACAACCAGGAAGCTCCGGCAACTCACAGGAATATGCAATCCTGTACAGCACCGTCACGGGGTCCGTCGCGTCAGACCACGGCGGACCACCACTGGCCATCTCGATCACGGTACACCCAACTGCCCATATGTCACTAGCAAACCCCTGGTGTTCTCCACGCGCCACCTCCGGCGCCATGAACATCGGCGTGCCACCGCAGCTCGAAACCTCCTCCGACTGCCACTTGGCGCATCCGAAATCGGCGATTTTGGCGCCACTTTCAGTGATCAAAATGTTCCTTCCTTTGATGTCACAATGTACCAAACCGTTTGAGTGTAGGTACTCTAGGCCTTGTAATATCTGCCGCGTGTAGTTTGCGATAGTGGGCTCGTCGAGGCCGCCGCCGCCACCGTGGCGGCGGATTGCATTGGTGAGCGAGCCACCGGCTGCATACTCCATGAAGAGATTGTACATGAGTTTGTTGTTTTCACTAGTAATGTCACACCCCTTGTAGGTGATTATGTGGGGAGAATTCAAAGAAAAGAGAATTTTTTGCTCCCTTTGCAAGAATTCGGAATCCGCGAGCTCGGCAGACTTGGCGGCGAAGACGTTGCCGGAGAGGAGAGAGGTGGCGAGGGAGACGGTGGCGGAGGAGCCATGGCCTATGGTGTGGCCTCTAGTCCAGTCCATTTTTATTTTATTTTTTGTTAGAGAAATTGAAATAATAAAGTAAGAAGAAATGTAAGGAGAGTTTTGTTGGGTCTACTAAATTTTGTTATTACAAAGTGGCCAAAGTGGGTTTATATAAGGGGGGGTCTTTTAAAGTTTAGATTTTTAAAGAAGTTAGTTTTATTGGTTGGTTGGGTGATTTGGCTCTTTCTCTTTCTCACAATATATGGTTGACAAAATTTCTTCAACGTGTCCAAATTTGGTTTGTGTTGACGGGTTTCGACGTCTCGTCGGTGGCAACATGGCGAGACGGAATGTGGGCACGTGTAATTATGGGAATTGAAATTTATATTATTGGATGAATTTGGTATAGATATTTGTATGGATAATTGAAACTTTTGGATGCTTGGTTTTGTATTTTATTGAATCAGGGGTTTTTTTTTTTTTTTTTTGGTGTGAAGGGGAGGGATGAGGTGTTTTGGGGGTGGGTTGAACCACCAAATATGGTTGAATTTTAGTATCATTTTTGGTGCTTGTACAGTTGTAGTGGGTTGAATTGGTTATTGGTGGATTTATCAAATGTTTCTTTTTAGAGAGATTGAAGTCTTTTTACGATGAGAAGGATAAGAACAAATGAATGGGAAATTGGGTAATTTTGGAAATTGGATATTTTGTCTAAGTCAAAATACTAGTCAGAAATGGGAACATATAATATTTTCACATTTGGAATTAAAACGAGAGATCTTGACCAATTAATTCCAAAACCTTGCACCTTATATGATTTTTTAATGGTTAAGAGTTTACTAGATAAGATCGATATACTGATACAACCCTAGTATCATCATTTTGTGGATTTAAGTTATGTCTCCTTTTATAAATCTTATAATTATTATTATTATACAGGTACTAACTAATTTAACAGTGAAATATAATTAGGATTTGAGGGGTTTTTCATTTTATTTTTTTAATATTACAATAATTCGAGATTTGGGGAGGGAGACATATTAGAACCTATAATCTCATTGTGTATGTGTAAGAGGTAAACAGTCGAAGGGTTCTTATTTATTACTTGAATTTTATTGCTTTATTATAATCATCATTTATTTTACATGATTTTAGCATGTGTCATGTTAGTTAATTTTCTGTTACCTAATATGGTATTGATTTGTTAAAATATAGCTATCAACCTATCCTCCGTTGCCCAAAGTTTGGAATTAAGAATTTTCTAGTCTTTGTGAATATAGTCTTAGCTAGTAATCTAACCTTTTTCTAGAAACTTTTGTGTATTAGTCCGAGCTGTGGATAATTTTTCAAGCACACTGATTATTTCTAAATTATTCAAAAACGTAATCGGAGGAATTGTGTACTCCAAGCAAAGCAATCATGATAAATCTTGGACGTAAGTACTCAATATAATAATTGCTTACTATAAGTCTATAGTGATGCATGCAAAGAAATGATATCGACCCACTAAAATTACCCACCTATCACACATTTTTATTCTTGTAAAATCCATCTGCTTTTTCTATAAAACGTGAAAGTTTCTGTAACAAATTTAACGAATTTGAGTTTTCGTTGAACCTATAATCTTTTAGAAAATATAAATTATGTTATTTGACCATGTAGATATTTATGATGAGATTCGAAACCCATAATAGAAATCCAAGGATTATTATTATTTTTAAGTATTACATTAATTCGGGGGTTTTTAAGAAGAGAGATGACTCAAACCCACAACCTCGTGGTGTAGGTATAATGGGTATATCACCGGACCAACCTCATATTGTCGAAGTCCAAAGATTATTAAAAGGCGCACTTTTAACAAAACCAACAAAATTATGTGATAATATGTTATTGACACACTTATAAGTTAGCCATATGTGTTATATTTTAGTTTTATTGCTTGTAAACCATGCTTGAAATCATGATAAAAAGGTGTAAGATATATATTATCTTGAATCTTGAACCTTGATTGTAGATTAAAATAACATAATTATGCTTTAGGGAGGTAATCAATAAGATTATAATATATCGGTCATTTTCTCCTCAGTGTGTACTAATATAAAATTAATCAGTACATTATATGTGTGTTATCGATTATGAATAAGGACTGACAAATGTATACAGACTGAATCAAATAAATTGAATCTAATGGCTCCAGATTCTATGCACTGATATATATTTATCAGTGCGTACTGATGAGAAAAGTTTCCTATAATATATAGTTAAGTTTTATTTTTATTTTTAAATATAAGCAAAGCGACTTTTTTTATGGTCATTGGTTTAGCTTAATTCAATTCAATATTTAGAAATGTTTAAACGTATAAAACATGTATTTACATCAAGTAAGAGTTATTTTCAGTCTATTTAAAAAAAAATTGAAATAAATAATATTATTTTTTTGAGATTGGAAAAGTCCTTTGGTTTGTTTGATAAGTACTTCTATAAACTTCTAAATATGATTATAGAAAAACTTTAAAGGAATATGTTTTACATGAAAAACATATGATCACCATAATAATATAATATAATAGATATTCTGATAAATTAATTAAAACCAAAAGGCAGTTGGCTTGAATGAGAAGTTAAATAGAGGAATCAACTAACAACCACATTCACAGCAAAGCAAAATAAATAAATAAAAATTAAAAATTAAAAATTAAAAACAAGTGGCATAGTAGAAGGTGTAACTAATAATAATGCATAGAAGCAAGCAAAGTAAGCAAACCACATTCACACTATAATTAAGCAGGTTTAGTAGTAGCAGTAGTTGTTGTTTGTTGTCGTTGTTAAAAGGTTTAGTTGCATTAATTTACCCTAGCAATATTTCAAAATGATACTCTAAATTAACATAAATACCCATTGTTATCAAGTCAACCGTTAAGTCAACTCGTTAACTCTATAAAAACCAAATGTATGGCACATCATCCTAGACATAAAATATTTTTAATTAAAAATTGATTTTTAAAAAAGGATAATATATCAGTCCTTTACGGAAACATCTTTAATTCACGGAGGAGTCTCTTCTACGAACTGTAGGAGGTCGATCTCTAAGATTGACAAAGATCTTTTCCGGTAAGTAGGAAATCGTCAAAAATCTATTGTTTCTTGTTCCTCCGTCAATAAATTATCTTGTTTTTTTTAAATATATATATATATATATTGATTTTTCAATTTTAATTAAAAATATATTTTATGTTTGAGATGATGTGGTAAGGATATATTTGGCTTTTCAAGGGTTCTAAAGTTAGTCAACCGTTAACGAATTAACTTGATGACAATGGTTGTTTGTGTTAATTCATGATATATTTTTAAAATCTTGTTACATCCAATAAAATAAGGGTGCAATTAATCCTTCTTAACAAATCCAAAAGCTAACAGCCAAAAGCTAAAAGCCAAAAGCTAGCTACAGCAGAAGGCAGTTTCAGCAACCCTAATATAAAAAAAAATAAAAAAAATTCCCATATATTAAAAAAATTAATTATTTCTGATAAAAACTGTCCATCAGAATTCAGAATTGCTTTTGTGTCTGACTGTTTCTGAGATTTTGTTAAGTTAGTTGGTCCATCAATGATCATTGATGATTTTAATAGCTTCCTCTCTGATTTTAATAGCTTGAGATGTTGTATATATGATTTCATGCGTGGCTTGAAAGATAGCTTTTTTAATAAATAATAATAATATTATTGAGACAGAGAGACTTTACTCACACGCAACTCACGTGTGTGTGTGTATTTATTTAGTTGCTTTGCGTGCGTGCGTATTCATGACATCTTCATTGTATATATGTACTACTGTAGGAGGAGGTGGGGTCCATTAATATTTTTAACTATGCACGTGATGGAACACGTGTAGTTTTTAAACTAAGCGAGCGTGAGAGAGAGAGAGAGAGCACGTGTTGCACGTGTGATGCGTTGGACGGAGTGGAGTTTGTGTGGACAAGAGAACGGTGACGTTTACATGCGTTTAGTGCAAGTGAAAGCTTGAGTGATAGTTAGGTACTTAGGTGGTCCTTTTTTTTTTTTTCTTTCTTTCTAATATGCTCTTTAACATTTTGTTCCAACTAATATCATTTTCAAAACCCACCTACATTCATCATAATTTTATTATTCTCAATCATTTCTTTATTTTAATAACAATATTTAGGGTTTTTTTTTTCTTTTAAAGAAGGAAGGAAAATTACACAACAGAGGAAAATGATAAAAGGTTGGGATCCGGTCATAAACACTCTTTAACAAAATGATAAAAAGTTGGGATCCAGTCATAAGGCTAAAAAAGCTAGTTTATGTGCTAAGGAATTCCCCGATTTAGGGGTGGCTTGACACTTATAAATACCGACTTCAATGAACAAGGCCTTAATGTCATTGACAATAAACTTCGCCATGGCCAAGCAAGGGGAAAAGACTGCACAAAGACGAAACAACATTAATCAAAAAATTTATGTTGATATAAAATATGACTTTTAGTATAATAGTATATTCAATAACTCGAATGAATAATTTTTATAGTAAAAAATTAATGTGTATATATATATATTTTGAAGTATTATAATGTAATCCGTGGTTTTTTTGGGAGGGGGAAATTGAACCCGCAAGTCCGCAACCTCGTAGTGCAAATATGAGAGGTTTGCTACCGGATCAACCTCATTTAGTCTAACTTAAATTCATAAATATTTGATTTGTTAATTTCTTGTTGGAACTTGTTAAACATAAAAATGGCTAATTAAATGAAAGAAGATGATCAAATAGTTCGTGTTTTATGATATGAGTGTCATTTGTTGTGGTCCAAAGAAACTTTTTTGGAGGCAACCAGGTTGGAGGGTTTTGTTTGCAGTGGCCAGTGGGGGTTCTTTTTAGAGGAAATGAAATGAGTGTTGATTTGTATTGCAATGATAAGATTGTTACTTGTTATCAAGCTTTTTATTGGGCAAATGTTTCTTGCTTGCTTTGATGTTCCGTTACAAACGGAATCAGAAAGGGAAATATATCACTTTTGAGCTTTTTAAATTTTAATAATTTCTTACACATGTTTGTGGCCTCAAATTATATATTCTTTTTTTTATTATTATTATTTGTTTCTTCGTTTCTAGAAATCATGAGAAGAAGTTTTTTGGTAGATAATCAATTCACAACAGATTTTCTTTGAAAAAATAAATATATGATGAATATGTCTTGTCACATCTCTACTTTGATTAGGTACTTAATAATTTCACAATGGGAAGCAAACTTCATGTCATTTCCAACCAATTTTTTTTTTTTTTGCAAGGACTAGAAGAATCATGTCCAAACTTTTTTTATATACATTTTTGCAATAACCATATCTATAAATTATGATCCATTTATAGTTAAATTTAAGATTTGAAGAAGGGTTTATTGTTTGAACCAACAAACTCAATGTGGGGGAGTGACGGGATTACCATTGAGCCACATATTTGCATCTTAATTACTATATAGTGTTACTGTATATGAAAATTGGATACTTTATGTTAACTTCCATATGTTCATGAAATGACATATGACTAATATGAGATCAACTTGGGGAGATCAGAGATGTATGTGGAAATAGGAAATGGAAGTCATTAGGGGACAAAAGTAGCTGTAACAGCATTAAACGATCCAAATTAGGTGAGGATTGTGTAATAGACTAATAGGGAACATTTACTGTTTAAGTAAATATTAAACGTCTTGATTAAAACTAACATCAGAAACCATCCCCCACTTATTTTATTGGTTTTTTTTATACTAACAATTTGACGTGTTTGCAGTGGGAGTTACATTCCGGATTGTGTCTGAAACTGCCCGATTTCAAAGAAAAAATAATAATAAACCCAACTAGAATACTAGACTACAAATTACTTTTACAACATAATAGCATTTCATTGAAAGCTAAATCCAAACAGTCTACAATTAGATTTAAACAGCGAAAGAGAAAATAGTTTATGTTGGCAATTAGGGAGCAGTGGTTTTATGAGTGCTGATGTTATCATATTCACAGATATAAGTTTACATGACGAGTTCAACCACACAGTTCTCTTGTAACACAACACCACAACGTATGATATATATTACACACTGGTACGGAAATGTAAAGATGTTTATGTAGTAATTAACATGGATTTCATTCAAGCCGCTTCTGCGAATCCAACTTGTGAGTTTCCATAGTCGAACACAGTGTGGTAACGACCCATGAAAATATCTCCCAAGATCCTGCATTACATGAGTTGTTTTAGATGGTTTAAATTGTATGCTGCTAGCAAAGTGCAATTAAGAGCCAACAGAAAATGAATCATGAAGGTAAATACAATGATTATTATCTAGTACAATGGTGCTAGTCTCGTACTGACAAGCGCGTGACCTGGGTTTCAAATTCATGCAAAAATGATTTTGAAACGCCATCTAGTCAAATGGTTTAAAACCATTCGATCATAATAATTATAGCAGTCCTAATTTATGTTGGGTAGGAGTCCATTTATCAGCTGACACTGTCACTACTAACCTTGTGTAGTTGTGTTGCACAAGTTCAGTTTAAAGTCCTAGCTAGGAATATTAATCAGCCATAGTTATTTCCAATTACCGTACCCATTTACTGTTGAGAATAAAGTATATGCTACATGCAACAATGGGAGAAGGAAAAATACCAGAGGGGGCCACGAGGAGGGGACACATCTAAGGCGGTAAATCCACTAATGCATTGGGCTGCAACTCCCTCTCCCACTTTAAGAACATACTGGCATCATAAAGCAGCCATCCAGAAAATTTGAAGAAGAAATCATTAGATTGGTAAAAATTTAACAACATAGCATCAAAATTTTAACAATGGATAGATGTCTACAGCAATGAGAACATTGCTTGGGACAAAAAATTGATGGGCAAAACACATGCCAACTGTACCTTGACAACCTAAATTGTCTAATGATAAATAAAACTGAAAAATATGAGTGAATGGCTCACATACATGTGATTGATTTAGTTAAAGTATATTTAAAAATTTAAATTAAAATTAGATCAATTGAAGCTTCAATGACAAAAGTTACAAATTACAATAATCTATAAAACCCATCGGGAAGATCTTCAATCAAGCTTTCTAAAGTAAACTCAATTGGCAGATAGTAGACTTAATAGGTAGCAACAAAAGCATGATTTGTGCCCTAGATGATCATAACACCATACCTGATCTGGTGCAAGATCAAATACTTTACCACCAATGCTGAAGGAAACATTGGGCATGGACGATAGACTCCCACAATCAACTGCTGATTCTCCATTAGGACTGGGCAGTCGATCACAGAGCTGCAATACAATTAAGGGAATGAGCTTGTTGCAAGGCCACTTTTCCTACGAATTTGAACAAGAGACTAATCACCTGATTCACGTAATTCAAGATTTGGTCTTCTGTCTGATTTTTTCTGAGCTTGTTCTGCATCCATACCACTGCCATCTCACAAGCAGTACACATAGTGTCATGCAGACCATCAGATGACGTGTCTACAACGCTCTCAATGCCCATACTGTAAAGACAAGTCAAATTTATTCATGTTGCTAACTAATGTTTAGTTGTTGATGACAACCCTAACAAAACAAGAACTACTACTTATTATAATGCCTATATGAAGGTAGGTTGAGACTGACCTAACACCACGGGTGCCATCGAAAGTGCACAGACCGACTTGAGAGCATATCTGTTGTGGCTGTGTCTGTGAAAATAGCAACAAAGCACCTCTCAATCCATCATGCAGAATTCCAAAATTAGACTTGGCCAAAAATAAAAGTTACCCGTAGCATCGACTCTTAATCACATCTAATCTCTTATATGGAAGAGCATTAATCGTTAAACAATATGTCAAGATGCAAAAGAAAACATCTACAATTTACCTGAGCTACCAGCATTTCCAATATGGTTTTTCCATATTGTTCAACCATTGTCTTGCATTCTTGGCTAATAACACCAGAGGCTCCAATGGCATGATTAATTTGAGTAATGACTGTCTGAAATTTTGAAATCAGAGAGTGATGTCAATCATAACCAGCTGCAACAAATGACACAACTACAATGAAAGATGACAGACTTTTGTGTTTTATATTTCAATCCAATCATACAAACAAGTATAGAAGAATGAGGGATGGATGTGTAGATCACAATCATATCTGTATTTGGTAGGAACCTTTCAAAAATCAAAACGTATTGCTAATCCTGGACAGCTCAACCAAAAAGGGAAGATTAATATTATTACTGTTAGCAATACATACCGTTGGGCCTGCCAACAATGAGGTTCCAGAATCAGCAATTGCTTTACAACCATCAGAACAATATCCTGGAATAGGTACGATTATTTCTTAATACAATTTCAAGCACAACTGAAACAATAAAAGCGATAAAAGTTCAACCATATGAAAGGGTTACAAGAACAAGATCTGTATAATTACCAGTTGTTTCGCCATCAATCAGGACATCAGCCATTTCAAACTGCCAGAAAATGCAGAACCAGATTAAAACAGAAACAAGATTATGTATATTATGAAGCGTAGTTACCTAAGATGGAAAGTTTTGACAACCAACCTGCCAATAGCCCTTCTGAGTTACGGGAACATATGTGTGCTCACCCTTGAAATGATCAGAGACGACCCCACCAAACACAAGTTCTCCCCCTTCTTCCCCTTCAGTATCACGGTTTAACCAAAATGAAAACACTGGTTCGTTTACAAGTCCTTGATTAACCAT
This sequence comes from Dipteronia sinensis, assembly GCA_033220585.1. NCBI lineage: Eukaryota > Viridiplantae > Streptophyta > Magnoliopsida > Sapindales > Sapindaceae > Dipteronia > Dipteronia sinensis. Next base: position 42,184,518 of record CM065645.1, read on the forward strand.
ATTATACCTGTACAATTTCACAAATATATTCAATTTGAAAAAATAGTTTAGCCAAAAAAATAATCCTTAAGACTCATTTAAAGTAGTAAATTAAGCACACTTAATCAAGTAAATTTAAGTTTCAAATATGAAGTTTCCAGGATGTTAAAAACTGTGATGCATTGACTCACCACACAGGCACAGCTTTTCCAACTGAGATCTCTTGAAATCCAAGCCCAAGTATACCATCAAACTTTGCTGCCAAAAATGTGATGCTAGCCTCTTTGGTTGCCTCAATGAAATCCTAATGGTAAATAGCATATGTAAACTCAAACAAGAATACTGAATTGAAGACCACAAAAGAGAACATCTTGCCAGGTTTACCTGATTCTTAACAACAAGATCACCAACTTTGACACTGTCCTGGCTGAAGAAACCAGAAATTGCTCCAGTTCCATATTGGATCGCAGCAGATGTCCCTGCATCGAAAATAAAACATGACTTACCACAATACAGTTTCAACAAATGATAGCAAATAACCAGTTGGATGATTCAGGGATGCATCACCGACCTTTTTTTTCCTATCACTGCCCTCATGTTCATATTATGAATAGAAGGAATAATAGTGATGAAAAAGTTTAACATATATTTACACAGTTGTCACCAATACATACATCCATGCATTGTAGACTCAATCATATATCCATAAATATATGTATAAATCTTCATATGTACACAAGCATTATGCATGTATTTCTGGTAGCAAGAAAATAATATATCAAAATGCACAAACCTAAAAGCTAGGAAACTATGATAAATAAGAAATTTTCAAAATAAACCATGTATAATTGGCATCTAAACCATTTATTTGACAAAATCAGGCAGTCAATAAATACAGTGTTATCTTTCTACTATGAGATGGTTGTATATCATCCATCTAAAGTCTGGGGGTCAGTCATCAGAATACATCCAATCCAAATGGTTTTGAATGCATCAAAAATGAAGAGGCTGGGAAACAGAAATAGAAAAATGGATGATGTTATCTAGCAGAAAGAAAACTCCGGGAATCAGGAAAAAGGATCATACCGTTCTTATTGTAAGTAGTTGACTGGCTGGACTTGTACTTGGAGTGGAAGTAGCAAGCAACCTGCACACAAATGGAAGATTATATGTTCTTTTCTTTCCAACCAACTAGCAACAAAATTACGCTAAACAAAGATTCTTAAATAACTCAAGTGAAGGTTAAGGAGGCTTACCGAGAAATAACACTTCGTAGAGGGTACCCAAAGATTAGAACTTCCCGTATCAAATATCACAGTGAATGTTTGGGAAGGTGAGCCGATACCAATCTCACCAAAATACTGTGCATCCATATAGTTCTTTAGTGAAACAATATCAGTATCTGAATCTCCCAGATTGCCATGGAGATGATACTTCTTGATAGGAGCTTGCATTGCTTCCCCTTCATTAGGGTTAATCTGTCCACTAAGCCGGTTGATTTGATCCAATTTCTTCTTTTTCAGTCCTATTCTAACCAACCCATCCTTGGGCGAAGAAAAGACCGTAGGGGACAAAAGGAGCGAGAGGAAAAGAGTGACCCAAATGGCTCTGAATTTCGTTCCCATGTTAACAGCTGCAAAATTCCAAATGAGCATTTCTTGTTTAGAGATCATCCATAATTCATAAGAGGCACCCAACTTGAGAGAAAAATTGCGACAAGCAGACAACCCGAAATCATAAACTATGTATGTAAGCCAACAAAATGTTGAGAGAAAGAAGAAGCGTTTAAAACTCTGTCTCTTATCATAACATAGTTCTCTACGTACATTAATCTTAAATTTTAATTTTTGTTTTATTAAAAAAAAACACTAATCTTAAACTAGTACCAACAAAAAAATCACATTTGAACTAAACAAAATATATTCAAAACAGATTATTTTCATTTTCTTCAACACTCTCATCTACCACCAAACAAACTAAACAACTACCAAAAGCATGAATTTAGCACACACTATGTGTAAGGCCATCATTCATCAACACAGGCAATAAATCAGCTAAAACCCAACCTAACACGCACATGAAACCTCATGCAATCAAAATTCTAACAACATCACAGTCTAAAAATTTTCAATAGTCTAATTTCAAGTTCAACGTTGTCAAAATTTAGCAAGTTATTAATTTCTGAGCAACAGAAACTGACTGATGGAAGATCGTTAAAATACAACAGTAAAATATAACGCCGCAGAAAATGATATAAGGTCGAGATTCCATACCTGAGTAGTGTTTTAATCGATCGAAGGAGCAAAGGAATTGAATTGACGAACCGAGAAACCGGGTCAAGAGTCCAAAACGAAGAGAGGTTAGAGTTAGAGAGAGAGAATGTTGATGCGTTTCGTGTGTTGATGTTTGCTACCGTTTTGACCGTTGATTGGAGTTTACAAGTTTTGTATCCAACGGTGTCTAGGCTCGTAGCGTGCAATGGACCATCACTGTGATGATGTGGCGTGTTGTGTGAGTGACACGTCGTCAGTGTTATTAGGATTATTGGATGCTCCTACCATTCTGCAGCCCATCCACCAGTCAACTTTTTGGAAAAGGGAGATTAGTGGATGGAGATTGGAGACTTTAATTTGAGCCGTCGGATTTTGTTTAGTTATGATCAAACAATCTTAGTGGGTTAATTCATAATCCACATGTTTGGGCCCAGAGCAGGCCCATTGTGATTACAAGTACCAATCTTATGTAGTTATACCTTCTCTTTTTTTTTTTTCTTCTTAAATCTAACACCTAAACGAGTCAACACGAACTGGATATCTACTTTCACAACCACACCATCAGAAAGAAAATATTTAATACATGTTTGTAAAATGTGTATGGTGAAACTCGAACCTTATATTATTAACGTCAAGGTGAACATCACACATGCTAATAAGGGATGTATCCATTTTCTCAAAAATAGAAAAATAATGTCATTAAAAAACTAAAAAAATAACTTCTTTTTTTCAAAATAAAAATACCCTTTTTAAAATTCTGAAGAAAGTTTTGATCTATTTTTAGTAAACACTATAAAATATGTATCATGCTGTATAAACTTATATAATTAATTCACTCATTTGTTTTGTTTCGCATTCTTTGTTTTAAAGGAAACGAGACATAAACAAAAAACATTATTGAGAGTAAGGAAGAACACAAAGAAGTGACTTTTTTAGAATTTTATCAACATATAAAGATTACTTGCTTGATTACACGAGTTGGGAGATGAGAATACGACTCAGACCTATAACTCGTGGTCAGGGCTGGCCCTGACATCTTAGAGACCTAGAGTGAAAATAACTATTTTATTATTATTGGACTTATTTTTTAAAAATTAATTAACTTTTGGACCCCTCTATGCTAAAATCTAATAACAACTTTAGTTATTCTTTCATGGGCCCTAGGCGGATGTACTTGTTTCACAAGCTCAGGACTGACCCTGCTTGTGGTATAAGTGTGAGTGATAATTGTATCACTGTATGAATCTTTACCTCTATCTTTTATCTCATAACACAAACAAATAAGGCTCATAGAGTGATATAGAAGGACAAATATACAAGGTTTTGGACCCAAAAACAATAAGTGCACATGCGGGTGGGGTGGCCAACAAAATGCAAGCGTGTGCACAGAGAGTTTTTACCTAAATAATAGGTCTTGTTATATTATATTATGGCATTAACTATTTAACAAATTTTTTCAAACACTTTAATTGGATCATCTTCAAATGAGAAAATCTTCAGTAAATCTCGATGTACTGTTAATGGTACATCCAATGACAAAGCCACTGAAAATAAGGTATATGACAAGAAAATCACATGAGACACACATATGTGATGATCATATATCTTATTTTCAATGGCTTGAATGCTCGATACACCATTCAGCAATGCACACTATATACTTGAGATTTTAATAAAGGGGATAGGGGGAAATAGCACCAAATGCGTTTGGTTTTGTAGGAATATTACCAGGTTATTAATTCTATGATTTTTAGCACCAAAGTATGTGGTGAGACCAAAATACCCTTATTTATTCTTTTACTTTTTTTTTTACTTTTTAAATTTATCTCTCTCTCTCTTCCTCTCTCCTATGATTTTTTTTCAAAGCCTCCAATGATCCATCAATGGAGGTCGGACAGACCTCAAATGGAGGTCGGAAAGACCTCAATTGCTGGTCGGAATGGCCTCAACCTCCATTGCCGGTCGATGAAGAAGAAGATAAAAAACCAAAAATTTATAGAAATAAGTCTCGGCAATAAGTCTCGGGTAGGCCACCCGAGACTTATTTCTAGATATCCGAGACTTATTTTCAGATACCTGAGACTTATTACCAGCTACCTGAGACTTATTTCTAGTTATCCGAGACTTATTTTTAGAAATTCGAGATTTATTGCCAGCTACCTGAGACTTATTTCCAGTTACCCGAGACTTATTGCCGAGACTTATTTCTAGAAGTTTTTTTGACGGAGCTCGTTTCGACAACCTCTAATGGAGTTGACTGTTTTGACGACCTCCATTGAAAGTCGTTTTGACCTCCATTGGAGGTTTATTCGACCTCCATTTAGGTCTTTGAAAAAAAAACATAGGAGAGAGAGAGAGAGAAAAATTAAAAAGTAAAAAGAGAAGTAATTAAGGGCAATTTTGACAGATTCCATTAATTGATGCTATTTCTACAAAACTTATTAACTATATGACTTTTCTACCAATAACTTTGGAAAGATTGCCATAAAAAAATACATGTCTTTATTTGATGTTAGTGCAATAATTGCATTACTTTAAGTTCATAAATACCGACAGTTTTTATTTTATTTTAATAATAATAATAATAATAATAATCTAATAATACAATATCCACAGTTTGGCTTAGCAAACTAGCCCAAGTTGAGAGCCTGGTTTTAGTGTATAATGTATATATTTTTTAAGTTTAAGTAAAATCAAACAAATCATATAAAAAAAATCGAACAAATTATTCATAGATAATTGTGAATTTATATAACTTTTTTTTTATGTCAAAGACCACAGTAACGTTTCGTAAAATTTATAAGAGGTTTTCACCAATTTTTCATAGTAGAAAAAATATACAAGTAAATAGATCAAAATAACTTAATGTTTTTATTTAAAAAAAAACTTTTTTCTTTTCTTTTTTGAAAATAAACCTTAATATTTTAACATCCTCCAAAAAGGAATATGAACAATGTCACTTGGCTACTAGCTAGTTCTACTTCGATGGTGATCATTCTAAAAAAAGCTAAAAAATATTTAATGATACGAGGTTAACCGATAATATTCTCTTTACATTTATACCATCGCGATCGTAAATCCGGAGTTTATTCCAAGAAAGACTAAACTTTTGTGGTCATTACTCATTAGGCTACCCATGATGGGTCCAAGATTGCCTACCAACTTTGACACCATGCACACAACTTGCCTTAATTTTACAGTTTATTGCCAGAAGATTGTCTCAAATCTCAATATAACTCCAAATTTGTTTTATTGTGAGTTTATTTACTATATAATATTAATATTCTCTTAAATATTTAAAAAAAAAAACAAAAAACAAATGAACAATGCTGCTAGCGAGCAGCATCTGGACTAGAAATTGAAGTGAGTCTGTTAATTTCAACATAATTTTTACAATTTCGTTTCTTAAATAAAAACTAATTAATTATCAAGATGCTGAAATTCAGAAAGTTTCTGCTGGAAACACTTTAAAGAATTGAACTTTTTAAAGTATTTTTCAGATAAGTTAAAAAAAAAAAAACTTTAGATTCTGAAATCGTGAATATTAACACGTGATAACAAATCGTGAATATTAACAGGTGATAACAAATACATTGAATTGACACAAACAATAAAAATTTTGATATCTTATTGGATTGGAAATAAATTGACCGACTTACTTGTTATCCCTTTACATTGATCACAAACATCAAATATTAATGTTAGTTTTAGATTACAAGAGGAAAAGGAAATAACGAAATCGAATTGAGAGTTTTGTTTTATCATTGTAAATACCGAATTGATAGTGGAAGTTGAGTGCCGGATTACTGGTACGTTCAGTGAATGTAGGTTTATTGATTATTGGACTTAACAGCCATAACCCTATCTCTTGTGTATCAACTTTTCACTTTAATGATGTGGGTTCGGGTTAACTATTACTTTAAATTTTTTTATTTTATTTTAAATATTACAATAATTGATCAGGAGAATCGAACCAGCGACCTTATAGTTTTTTAGGGGCGGTCAATGTGAGATGTAATCCCTTAACCCTAACTATGTTTGTATCGTTTTTCCAATTTCCATTGCACGTCAAAACAAATTCCATTCTATATTTTAACCACTTTAAGACGGTTTTCTTGACTCTCCTATAGAGTTTTTGGCTTATCAAATACGTAACTCCAACCATGAATTCATGAAATGGTGGTCTCTTTACTCTACCTTTTTATTTGTTCTTTTCTTTGTGGTTTTGTATTTGGCTTCGTTTACGTTATAGAGTCGTATGTGATGCATCTCCTTATTTTGATCAAGTCATTCACATGTCTGTAAAATAAAATACTCAGAAAAAAAAACATATATCACATCAAAGAATAATAGTGTTAATTTAAATAGAAGAAGATAATATTTAGGAATAAAAGATTGAAATAAATAATAATAATAATAATCTCATATGAAGTATTTTTTTTTTCCAATTCTTCTTCACTTTTTTTTGGACTTTGTATTGACTTACAATTTGGGATTATTCAAAGAAAAGCATGAATAATAAACCTATACTTAGTCCTACTCTAAGAAAAGAAAGAACTCGGAACATGTATGACTATAGTTTCTTTAATTAAAAAAAAGGAAAAAATAAAAAAATTAAAGCAAGGAAAATTCTTAAAAAAAAAAAAAAAAAAGGGTTCAGTTTAATTCACTGGAAAACTTGCCATTGCTATTGGTATTTGAGGTGGTGGTGTTGGTTGTTGTTGGAAGGTTGGTGTTATTATTGGCAATGCTATTTGGATGAGCACCACCCATTATAGAAGTGATTGCGGCGGCTAGAGCGGCGGTGAAGTTGGGATCGGCCGCGATGGCAGCGGTGGCTGCACTCACACTATCAGCCAATGAGTTGTTGTTCTGTCCAGCTTGGTGCAATATTGCTTGGGACTGCTGGTGCTGGTGGTGGTGGTGACCCAATTGAGCAGGGTCCATGTCTTGTGACATTTGTAGGCCAGAAAACTTAGACTGATTATAAAGTGCCTGCCCAAAAATCTGAGGCAGCAGTGAAGTAGCGGCGGCCGCCGAAGCATTGCCAAAACCGTGCTGTGGGTTCGGACCGAGCGGGATGTGAAATTGGTTTGGCTGCCTTTGGACTAGTTGTTGCAAGGGATTTGGTGTCTGTGTGAGGTCCAACGTAACAGTTGGGAATGGGGCCGATGCTGATATTGTGGCCATGCTAGAGGAGCATGGAAGTAGAGTTCTTGCTAGGAAATTCGGGTTCATCAGTCCATCAGCGCTCGACATTGAACCCGATAATAGCAGCCTGGCCGCGGAGGCCGTGGTGGATGCCATCGCCATAGCTGCCGGAGGCAAAGGGTGGTTGTGATTGCCCTCATATGTTGTGATTAGAATTGTTTTGTCTTCTGCACATCTTTGTACCTATTTAAAGTACATATATCAAATATTTGATCAATACATTGAAAATAACAAAAAACAGTAATTTCATCAAACACCTATACAATTTTTTTTTATTTTTTTTTGATAAACTAACTTATACAATTGATTCTAAGTATAGCAAATTGAGAAATACATTAAAATTAATTTGTACTTTATAAAGTGAAATAGTACATACTTGTTTTCTAACCGGGCAACCAGCAGCCATGGTACATCGATAGTAAGCTCGAGGACATGGATTTCCCTTCGCCATTTTCTGTCCGTATTTTCTCCATTGACATCCATCGTTGATCTAAAAAAAAAAAAAAGAACACAAATTTAATCATCGAATAATTATCATTTAATTCAATCTGATTCAATCCAATTACAATTACGTACCATAGGTGCCTCTGATCGAGCTCTAACGGAAACTCGTGCCTTCCTCATCGTCGCCTCCGTTTGATCAGCATTTTTCGATGAAGACGAAGAACTGAATTTAGGAACCTTATTAGCTCCATAACCTTGATCTGGACTATCCTCTCTCCTTACAAATTCTTTCTTATCCTGATCAAACACAACAGTAGTACTGTCTTCATTATTGTTTCCTGGTGAGCCTGTACGGTCACGGCTGTTTCTTCCTTCCGATGAAGAAAGCGAAGGCTCGTCAGATGTATCAACCGCGTTGTTGTTGTTGTTGTTATTATTATTAGCAGATGCTAATCCAAGATCTATGAACTGTCTCGGCGCCACGAATCCTCCGTTTGGTTTCTTGTCTTCTACTACTACATGTTCTTCATTGTTTTCAACCTTTTGTTCTTGTTTGAGTGTCACCAAATGCATCTGTAGAATGTTGTAATTGTTCGTGAGCTCGTTTAACATGTTTCTCAGTCGTTGATTCTCTGTGTTCATTCGATCAAGTTCAGCTTGAAGAACTGCAAACTAATAATAAATAAAAAAAAACAATCTAAATCAGTTCTCAAACTCAAAAATGAATCAAAATATATAATAAAATAAAAAATAAAAAATTTAAATTTATTTACCTCATTTTTAGTTTTTTTATCTTCCATGTTGGTTGATATTCCATCATCAACCATCGACTGATCACTGCTAGTGAGCAGATTCAATCCAGTCTATAAAATTCAAACCCCACAAAAAAAATCAATGAAATGAATAAAAACTGAAATGATTTGAATTATCAGGCGAGTTAGATCACTTACGTTGACGTTGAGCTCTAAACCGGTGGCGGGTTCACCGGAGTCGTTATTTTTATTGGTGGCAGCGGCGGTGTTGGTGATGGGCTTGACATCACCACCGTTGCTGAAAAAGTCCATCTCATCAACCACCTTCCGTTTAACATCATCAGACGGCTGGGGAGAATCCCTATGACCATGATCATCATCATCATCATGGGAACGGTGGTTGAAGCTGTAAACCGGGAACTGGATAGTAGTGGGTGGTGGAGTCTTGGAATCCATTTTATTATTGATCCACTTGTCGCTTCCGCTGCTGCTGCTGCTGATGTTGTGGTGGTGGTGGTGGTGATCTTCAGGAAATGAATTGAGAACAGTTGGGTTATGAAGAAGAAAGAAGTGATGATGATCTGAATTGTTATTATGATCAATGGAAAGTCCACTTCCTTGGGCCATAAATGAAGAAGAAGAAGAAGAAGAAGAAGAAGAGAGAGAGAGAGAGAGAGAGAGAGAGAAGTCTTTTAGACGGTGCAATGGACTCGGCAATAATAAAGGGTGGGAGGTTGAGACTTTACAAGAGGACCAAACAGTACATACAACTACTCTCTTTTCTTACTTTTTATTTATTATTTAGATTTTGATTGGAGAGGAGACTAGGAAAATAATAATAACAATAATATTACATGCACACAACACGGTCTCACCACTCCAATATTGCTTATATCTTACACACACTCACTTCATTATTATTTTCACCTAATTAGGAAAATAAACCTCAAGCTCTTTTATATGTATAGTAGTAGATGGTTCTTTTCTTTATATACTACGTGTATCATTACCCATCAATCTTATAATAATGTTTACAGTGACAGGGGATTAAGTGATTAAGACAATATATATTAATATGGAACCAGATATTTTTTTTAAGTTATCATTATTAATAGGATGTGAACCGTTATTTGAATCATTAGTCCAAGCCACATGCCACATGCCACAAGCCACAAGTCTCGCATTTGTGGTGGAAGTTGTATTTCGACTTTTGCATGTTAATTTGACAGACCCTTACCCATGTATTAATATTTCAAATAAAAAAAAATAGTATATATATATTGAGTTGTAACTTGTAAGTTAATTTATCTTTATTCAATCAACTTCAGTTCAAATTTAAATAAATAGATTCCCTTGAGTTAGCTTAACAATTTTACTGAGAATTAAAATTAGATTTAATTTATCAATCAAATTGCTTTATCTCAAGATTATAAATATGGTTGAATTCAATTCATCAAAGGTTATCTACTAAATAAAATTAATTGGTTTATATTGAAAATAAGTTTAAATGTGTTAAAAATAATTTTATTTATTTAAAACATAAATATACAAATAAAAAATAAAGTTTCAAAAAAAAAATGTTAAACTATTTCATAAATTTAAGGGTTTTGTTAGAAGAAAAAAAAAAACCGAAACCCACTACCTCAACAGTATAGATACAATGGTTTATAATCGACCAACCTCATCCCATCTGATATTCCATAATTAGGCATGGCATTTATACAATTCTCACAAGTTGGCAAGTAGCTGACATTACAGGGTGCATAAAAGAGAAAGGTAGCAGTGGGACCATCCAAAGGTAGACCCCACTGATAGAGAGAGAGTGTGTAGTAGGGTCCACGATTCAAAGTGACCAAACTCGTTTCATTTTATTTTTTTGTCGTTTTAAAAAGTAAAAAAAAAAAAAAAAAAGGAGCGTGGAGATTGACGCGTTCCAAAAATTCCCCGCCCCGATTGGTCCGGCGCCTGAGGCTGAGAGAGAGAGTGGAAAAAGAGCAGTCTGAGTCAACGGTATTGATGGGACCTGGTCCCACTTAGTGACGACTGACTTGTGGGGCTCTTCACATAAAAATAACTTTGACTTATTGACACGTAGGATCGATTCCGTTTCGACCTACTATAACGGATTGACTCCGTAACCTCTTCAAGAACGAATCTCTTGGCCTATAATAGACCACATTGTATTTGTCTACTCCACCTTAATTTTCACTATTTTTTTTTATTCTTTTACAAAATAACATATTTTAATTGTAATACTTAAATTAATTTTGTGCTGTAAAGAATATACATTTCTTTACTCAAAAGTACCGTAACTTAATAAATTCAAATAATCTTCCCATTGATTAGTTAATATATTAATTTGGACAATTACCAATTAGGTCCAAAACTTTTTTTAAAATTTCAAAAGTTGTTTACTACTTTTATAAAATAGAGTAAATTGGTCCTTACATTTTTTCCAAGTGTCAAATTAGTTCTTATATTTTTCCCAAGTGTCAAATTAGTCCCTCTAACTAAGTTCCATCAATCAACTTTAACTTTTTATGGGTAAAATTGTACTTTACTCTTGACCAATATAATAATGACACATGCACAGTTTTTTTTAACACATGTATATTTTTATTTATTTTATTTGTGGGTTTTGATTTTTGAATAATTTTGACAAAAATGTTTGTATAATATTAACAAAAAAACAATTACATAAAAATGGTAAAATACTAAACTGTAATGAATGGTAACTTTCTTTATAAAATAATGGTATAATTGACATTGTCTTATTAAAATATTTTTTGATTTTTTAGAAAATTTAATTAAAAAGGGCACAAATATGTTTTAATAATAATATTTTTAGATTTTTTTTGTAATTGCAATAGTGAATTTAATACAAAAAAGACAAAACAACTTTGCTCTAATGTGACAAATAAAGGGTATTTACGTACTTTAACTAAAATTATTAAAATCAACTGTTATATTTAACACTGTTAAACAATTACAGAGATCAGAGATGAATTTGGTCACTTCTAAATAGAGGGACTAATTTGACCTTTGAAAAAAATGTTATGACCAATTTGGTTACTTTTATAAAAGTTATAAACAACTTGGAATTTTTTTTAAAAAAATCCAGAATCTAATTAGTAATTGCTCTATTAATTTTATGTAGCAGTTAAATGTAAGTGGAGATTTGTGATTATATACAAAGCTTTTCGCTTTGTAATTGATTTTTTTTTTTCATATATCAAGTAATGGAAAAAAAATACTTAAATTTATGTGTTTATAAACTTTTTTTTTAAGTTGTTTATTATCTTTATTTATAATATTTTGCATAATTTAGAATTATTTTTGGTCATATATTGCTTTCAATGTTTAGTTGTTTACAACACTCACAAAACTCATAAAATTGTCATTGTCTATAGAACACCTCACTTTTTATCATCTCCTTTAAATTTTCTTTTGCACGATCTTTTCATTTTCCTTTCTTCTAGTTTCTTTCCCTCTACGCTTTCAATATTTATTTCATATTAATCTTCTTAATTAAATGAATTTCCTTTAGACAATATATATATATATAAATTGTGTTTTAATATATGTTCGTAGTACTTCATTGAAACAACTAAAAATGAAGAAATTAAAAGTACAGTTTTCCAATGCTTAATTACTAATCTTGAAAATATTCCTTTACATTTAAAAAGTTTTCTTGTAAAATAAATATATATTGAAACATTTTATATATATATATACAAAAAATAACTCAAATGCATGAACCAGATAGTTTAGTGAGCTGGGCCGCAATATTTAAAAAATGAAAGTCAAAAAAGCGAAAAATCGAGCCTCTTCCCAACAAAAACAGTACTAGCTTTCTTGTATTGCAGTTGTTTTTGAAAATAGGAGTTGCTTTTATTAAACACAAGAACGGTGTAGTCTCACGTGAATTTCAAAAGCAAAAATTAAAGCTAACTCCTTTTAAAACACGAGCCTTTACAATTTATACTTAGTTTGTTTGTTTATTTAATTATTTAAATTAGTTTTTTATTTATTAAAATTTGATACGGAACTGATTAAGAATTTATCAAAATATATCGAGATCAAATATTATATATACGGTTCAGATATCGACTCTCATAATACCAGAAAGAAAAACTTCTCAAATATATTAAGGTACAAGCCACCTGCACTAAGAAGGATGTGTGATTATTTAAATTAGTTTCAAAACCTACAAAAGTTTCAAAATAATAGTCAAAGAATATAGTTAGGCGTTATGGGTATTGTTCAAAAAAACACACTTTATAAATTTTATTTTCTTTATTTTGACTCAAAACTTGAACCATCAAAATTCATGTGAAAAGCCAGATATCATTATAGTTATATTTTTTTTATAATTAATTTTACATATTCTTGTTATATGTTTAAATACCCAATCCATTGCCATCGGTAAATTAAGGGGTCGTTTGTTTTTTTCACTTAAGACTTAATGGGTCTGAATTGAACTCATTAAATTGTTTTGTTTTTTTAAGTGGTCAAACAACTTAAAATAAAAAGTAAGAAATCCTGACTTTTAACTTAATTTCAAATCACTAGATTACAATTAAAATATTCTCTTCCAAGTCTATCCTCCAAAATATTTCCAAATTTATATTAATTTAATATGGTATAAAAAAATTTCTTTTAACATATTTCTTATTTTAAACATGTTTTAGAAAAGAAAAAAAAACCTAAATACTTTTCATATTGAAATTTTTCAGAGATTGAACAATTGAATTTCTCTCCTGCCAAATCCCGGTAAGAACTCTTTATTTATTTATTTTTATCTAACTATTCGTATAGTGCTCAATAAAGTTGTCTATCATATTAAGTAAATTTCATGGCTTGAAAATATTATAGAATTATTGTATATAAAAATTCAAGAACCTTTTTTTTTATTTGGTTTCCGGTGCATATGATCTATGAAACAAAAAAAAAACAAAAAAGGTTTCATGAATTATATTCACCGGAAACGTGGACAACGTATAAAATTGAACTTGAATTTGAACTTTTTTTTGACAATAAATTTAACTTAAACTTTGTTTACAGAACATGCAAATTTATATTCTTTGTTTAACTTTTTATTTTGTTAAATTAAACTTTGTTTGTAAAAAAAAAACTATACAAAATGTTATAAAGAATGGTGCATATTAAATTACATCTTTTAATTAGTATGAGTATAAATGTACAATTACTTATTTTCAGACAGTTTTATTTTTAAAAAACAAACATGTTAATAGCACATTCAGATGTGAGGAAAAAAAAAACAAACATGTCATTCAGATTCAGATTTCAGTCTCTATTCAATATTCAGAAAAATTCAGGATTGTTCAGTGTTCAGACAAAAAAACAAACGACCCCTAAGTTTCTTGAGAATTTCGTCAATAATAAGATATTCTTATTATTTTTAGAGGGGTACTAAATTCACTCTCTCAACTCACTCTCTCAATCCACCCTCTCTTCATATAATGATATTTGTACACATTTTACTTTTTTGACATTAAATTTGAAGCCATATAAATGCACAGTTTTTTAATGTTATTTACCATTCAAACCAACTAACATCTCCCTAAATTACCCTTTTTCTTCTTAAATAAATAAAATCCAAAATTAAATGTTTTAAAAAAATCAAAATTAATAACTTTAACATTATATAAATATTGTAATATTAAAAAAACAATATATAAATAAATAAATGTATATATAGTATGCAATTAAACTGCATATTATACTAATTAAATTGTATATTATAATTGCATATCAATTAGTCTTTTACCGTTGCAATTTTATTTTATTATATTAAGTATTAATTAAATTATTTATTTTACATGTAGAATAAAATAGTTATTTTAGAATTGCTTTAAAACATCTCTTTTTAGCCTATTTTTATGGTTTTGAATGTACATTTAAATTATATATATATATATTAATTATAGGTATTTTTTAACATATTAATTTTGGTTTCATATATTATAGAAGAAAAGGGCAATTTGGGAATATAAATTTGAATTGTAATTAACATTAAAAAAGAAAACAATGCATTTATATGGTTCTAAATTTAATGTAAAAAAAGCCGAAGGTGTACACATGTCATCATAGGAAGAGAGAGTGGATTGAGAGAGTGAGTTGAGAGAGTGAATTTAACAATCCTCTTATTCTTAACTTGTATGAGTTAAATTAAATACATTTAAGAAATTGCAATCACATTTATGGAATGTAATAACGATTCAAGTTGTTTATTTAGAGCATCTCTAACGTAAAAGTAATCGTGAAAAAAATGAGATGTCACATATGATTAATAGATATTCTATTAATAAATCTTTTTTAAATACAGTTGTATATATTCAACCTTAAGCTGATGTGGGAAAAACAAATTAGACAACGTCAACATAACCGTCTACTTTCAGACTGTTTGTTACATAATTATTTTTTCGGTTGACTTAACAAATATTTAAAACTGACATTAATTTTTCATCTATTTTTTGTAAGAAAATAAAATAAAAAATAAAACAGAAGAAAAAAAAATAGACATGTAAAAAAATGTGTTTTAGATAGAAGTATTGGAGACCAAATTTTGAGTTGATTGTTTATCAAATCTATTTTTATATCACATAGGAAGTAGGTCCATTGGTATTGTTATCATATCAATAATTATTGGTATGTAAACCACTTTTGTATTAGAGATGCTTTTGATTTCTAACTCATTTCACATTCATTTTTCATAGTTATGGATACATTAAATGAAAAATCAAAAACTATTATGTGGTTCGATCAAAATTGAACAATGATCTTGTTGTTTTTAGCTAACTATAGTGTGTTTTAATTTAGCTAATCATAGTCGAGGGTTTATAATCAATTTTGAAATCTTACTATTGTTGTTCATTTTCAGTCAAACTTAGCTTTAAAGTAGGGTTTTCGAATTCTCTTTTTCATTAAATCCCGATAGGGATCAATTAAATTTACATGAAGCTTGTTATGTATTATTATGCTATACTCACTGTTGACTGCCCAGGCCATTTTTATTTCCATACACACAAAAAGATCGAACCAATATCTGAAGTGAAAAGAAGTTGTCATGTCTAACAAGGATGTTAAAATGTTGTGTTTTGGAGTATGAAAACAAAAATCAAAAGGAGTAAAACGTGTTTCAATTAATACAATATAATTATAGTCACTTAATGGTCGAAAGTTGAAACCACCTGTTTTTGTTTACTTTTAATGACCATAGTCTTCTTTCCTTTACTTTGTCATAATTATGATATTAATATTTGTTTGTCACGTCTCTTCAATTTTTAGCTTTTTTCTATCTACAAACAGTCCTGGAGGGGTATACTAGAACGATTTGGAAATAGAACGAGGAACCTCCTCTATTCATACTAATTATTTATCGGAAGATAATTCAAAATTAGCCAAACCATGAGCGACTTGATTAGTCTATATGTAAACAAAATGAAAATTTGAGATACGAGAATGATCGAACAATTTTAAAATGTATAGAATCATCGTTCCAATATCAACCGGAGGAAGGTTCTTAGAATTCAAGAGATTGGTCTCAATTTCGTTTTTAATTGTTCCATTCGATCTAATAAAATATTATCATTTTTTCATATTTTCTAAATCTAATATCATGTAATTTTGTGTGTTTGTCTAATGATTAATGCATAATATAATCACATTAAAAAATATAAGAAATACCACAATATGTCTCGTAATAAAACTTAATTTCCTGGTTGAAATAATCAAAGAAGACTATATATTTTATAAATAAATTTATTTATATATGTTTTAATTTGTATTGATAGATGTAAAGATGTTGTGATACATTCTTTGGTTCCGTTGAAAACATTTTTTGGATACATTTGTAAACAACAACTAAATATACGAGAGAGATGACGCAATTAGTTTTAAAAGGAGATGGTTGTAATTAGTCTTCGTTGAAATTGATTTGGTGTTAAAGGCTCTGGAATTTCAAACACGTATTTATGCAATAACTTAAAAAGGAGAATTTATTGCTGATTTGGTCAATAAAAATTAGTCTGTTAATGTTTTTAAAGGATTAGTGAGAACATATATTGTTCTTTGTAAAATAAACTGTGATTTTAGTTTCTAAAATTTAGGACATGCATATCCTAAAATTATATATTTTATTTATTTCAACATTTTTTGGATACATTCGTAAAGAATAGCTAAATTTATAAAAGAAAGGATACAATTAGTTTTAAAAGGAGATGATGGTAATTAGTCCTCATTGAAATTGACTGGGTGTTAAAGGCTCCGGAACTTCAAACACGTATTTATACAATGACATAAAAAGGAGGATTTGTTGATGATTTGGTCAATAAAAATTAGTCGATTAATGTTTTTGAAGGATTAGTGAGAACACATTTGTTCTATGTAAATTAAATTGTGATTTCACAATTTAGTTTCTAAAATTTAGGACATGCATATACTAAAGTTATAGATTTTATTTATTTCAACATTTTTGGGATACATTTGTAAACAATAGCTAAATTTATGAGAGAGAAGATACAATTAGTTTTAAAAGAAGATTGTGGTAATTAGTCCTCATTGAAATTGACTTGGTGTTAAAGGCTTCGGAATTTCAAACACATATTTATATAATGATGTAAAAAGTAGAATTTGTTGATGATTGGTCAATAAAAATTAGTCGATTAACTTTTTTGAAGAATTAGTGAAAACACATTTGTTCTAGGTAAATTAAATAGCACGTATTTACACAATGACATCAAAAGGAGAATTTGTTGATGCTTTGATCTATAAAAATTAGTCAATTAATGGTTTTGAAGGATTAGTGATAACGCATTTGTTCTTTGTAAATTAAATTGTGATTTCACAATTTCACAATTCAGTTTCTAAAATTTAGGACATGCATATACTAAAATTATAGATTTTATTTATTTCAATATTTTTCATATACATGTGAAATGTGTGATATTATTAGTGCGAAGATGATCAATCCCTAAAACTTCATTTTTTTTTTCTTTTTGAAAAATCACTTTTTAGTTATTTCACTTGCAAGAGCCTATTTATTGATTCAAGATGGAAAATAAAGATTTTAATATATATTTTTAATTTTTTGATTTATTATAATAAACTCGGAGTTTGAAAATAGCAATAGACTTAAATGGACAACCTCAATAGTTGGATGTGTATATACAACTGAGTAAACCCCATTTAATCTAAACGATTATGTTATGAACAGGATTTCTCACTTTTAATTTAATATATTGGAAAATAATTAACTGCATTACCGATGTACAACTGATGACAATCATGATTAATTTCGTATTGTAAGGCTTTTCTAACACGAATTCTGGATCCAACAACAATATTGACAATTAAATAATATGTGAGAGTTCCTTGGATATTTTATTTAAGAGGTAATAATGCAGGTGATTGGTCAGAAAGTAGTTGTAATTAATTAATATTCTACGAGTTAGATAATCATATATATTAGGGATCATAACCATCTCATTGTCTTGTTTTTTCTTGACTTTTTATAATCTAATGACATCTAAATAAAATAAAAAATATATGGTCAATATTTGATCACTTTTTTTTCTAGCATACAACTTGATGCTTTAATTACATTTGAAAAACACAAAGGAAAAACAAGTACCAAAGATAGAATCCTGATCTATATATTAAAAGGTAGTGTTAACCTGTGCTCTAAAGACACATGAAAATAACTACTTTATTTCCATTTATGAAAATAAAAACACTACATTTATTGTAACAAAACAATTAATGCACCAGTTGACCTGTGTTTTTTATTTCCATAAATGAAAATAAAGTTGTTATTATTCTTTACCCAATGACACATGTTAACGTTACTCTATAGTAAATACTATATTAAAGCTTCATTTTAATCTATATATAAAATTATTATTATTATTATTATTATTATTTTCAAAAAAGGGTTAGTTGTAGGATCAATATATCATATACTGTATGTCTACAAATACAAAGAAAATTAAAATTAATTAGAAATCAATAAAGAATTGCATTGAAAAAGGCACTGAGATATGATCATGATGATGATATGTTAATTTATACCTATCAAACTTTGCAAAAATTATACTAATTAAAAAAAGTTGCATGAATTGATAAAACTATAACATAATATAAGAATTTATTGATTGGACCTCCAAATTGGAAGCAGTACGAAATAGAGAACTATATATAAAATTGTTTGAAGTAATGCTTTTAGTAGTTCAAGTGTGGTGTAAATCCCCTTTCATATATACAGTTGGGTTTTAAGGTGCTCTATGTGCATTTACCTGTATGTTACATGAAGAGTTTTCTTTTTATATAATTTCTGGATTGCGGAAGTATATATCATAAATACACATGTAATGATTGGTTAAATCCCATATATCAGATTCATTTGGTATATAAAATAAAAAGTAAAAATAAAAATAATTAAAAAAGCTTTTCCCACAGATTATGCCTGTATTAGCTAGGTTTCATATTCCTCAACTTAAGGCATTGTTTTCAACGCTCAGATTTATTATTGTTATTATTTTGAAGAAAGCACTCAGATTTTATTTTAGGGTATCGTTAACTTGGGATCTAAGGGTACATGTCATAATAATATATTACTGTAAATGAAATTTAGACAATACATTTAACTATTGTATTTGTTAAAACAACAATAAACATATCGTTTGACTTCCTTTTATAGTAATATTTATGATGTTAACAATCGTTCTTTAATATTACCTTTTATTTTAATAGAACAAAAACATTAGGTTCTTTTTTGTTCGCTCATCCAAAGCTAGAGGACAATAATGAGACATAATTATAAGTTTATACATAAAAACTCACTTTTGTCAAAATTAAATCGGATTATTCTCTACATAATCAAAGCAACATTAATGAGTATATCATTTAATAAAGGGTAGTATTAATATGCGTCCATACTAACAATTAGAAATTTATTATAATAGAAAATCCAATAAATATATAATTACTATATTGATCGTATTGTCTATATATATGTATTTATTTAATTTCCTGTTATAGTAAATTTTTAGTCGTTAATATATGCCCTTACCCTTTAATAAATCAAATCAAATACATGTAGCTAACCATGCATGCATTAATGCATATGAAATTATGAATATGATGGAGAAAGTTAAGAAAATGGAAATCTGTTTTCCAAAAACCACTTTTTATTTTTTTATTTTTTTAGTTTAGATCTGTATTATGATATGCCTCTACAGTTCTATATTTATTTATTTCTTGTTCTTTTTTATATATTAATGAACCCATCATTCATTGTCAACCTAACTGCAAACTTGTCCCTTGTTTTCTTCCCCATGTTGTCCATTATAATGACAATACAGCCTACTAATATACTACGATCATTCACACACACACACATATATATATATATATATATAGAGAGAGAGAGAGAGAGAGAGGGTTAACATGTACCCTTATACTTATTATAATATTTATTAATATTATATATATAATAATATTTATTGTTTTAATCCTTGATTAACGCTACACTCTCTCTATATAAACTAAATTTGATTTTATTTTTAAATACAAACCTAGTTTTTACCTAATTAATAATATCAATGTTTCTCGTTTAATATTTGTGATTGATTGTAACAAAATAGAGAATAAAAACATAAATAAATCATCATCATAATTATTTAATACTAATGTAAAAAAAAATTTAAGTTACATTCATATATATACATATATTCCATCTAACTATCATATATCTTCCAAATATAAAGGTAAATGTTACTTAGTATTCCATTAAATTTTAGCAAAAATAGAAAACCAAAAAAAAAGAAAAAAGAAAAAGAAAGAGAGACTATGATGATAATTAATTGATTGGGCCACAAGTTGTGTGAGTCTACAAACACAAAAGAAGTCACAATCTAAGCAGGAAATAAGTGATTTTCATGGGTGGACCATATATCGTGTGTATTTAATTTAATATGGGTTTAATTAGACCCACCACCCTTTCTACATCGTTTGATCGTGTCCCTTGCAAACCTAACAATTCATTTACTAAAAAGTTAGGCATGCAAAAACGTGCATGAGATAGATTGCACTTTCATTACGTGCTTCTTCATATATATATATATATATATATATAAACGGATCGACTTTTCAATCGGTATATATTAAAAGTTTTTTGTTGTTGTTATTTTTGAAAATCTGAAGAAAATAACACTACAAGATATACAAAATTGAACGAGTTTGATTCATCGTTTATACATATCAAAATAATTATTCAAAACCTACTATATATATATATATATATATATAAGAGCTTTTGTGATAGTTTATTTGTATGGATGTAAATTATAATCTTCCAATTAAAAGTATTGTAATAGATTATTATTGTTTTTAATTAATTATATATATATATATAGATAGGTAGGTAGTGTTAACCTATGCCTAGTACTAAGTTAACAACTAGAAATTTACTATAATAAAAAACTCAATAAATACATAAATAGATACAAAACAATTAATATATTAATTATTTATTTATTAAGTTTCTTGTTATAGTAATATTCTTGTTGTTAACCTGTATCCCGCACAGATTAACACTACTCTATACTATATATATATAGAGAGAGAGAGAGAGGTCTATATATAGAGAGAGGATGTACAACTTTTTTGATAACTATCATGACCAAATATGTTTTATTGAAGATTAATTATAAGCACAAGCTCTAATCATATTCAGAGAGATGCGATGTATCATGGCAATATATAATTAATTATAGTTTGGTCAAAGAACACTGCTGTTTGCTGGGCATGGTTAATTAGTTTTAGTTTTAGAGATTTAATTTTTTTTAAAGCATATGATCGTTTAGTTAAATAATAGCTTATAAAAAAAATAAAAAAAAAAGTACTTTTGTATTTTTTTATTAAAATATTATAATAATTTAGGGTTTAAGGAGACACGATTTGAGCTCACAACTCATGATGTAGGTATGAAGGGCATACCACTGGACCAACCTCTAAACCTCATCTTATTATATATTTATTACTATCAAGTGTATTTTTTCTAGAAAATGGTTATTATATATAATAAATTTGGATCCTCTACTGAACTAATCTTTATCTCGATTTATATAAATTTGTTGACATGTGTAATCAATGGGCGTAATTTATTTCTTTTATTTATTTCACTTTCATTGTTTTTAAATCGAGAGTCTTATTCTCAAGTGTGAGGATCCTGATCCCATGTGTAACAACCTCTATTTTAATTAATTAGTACTGGAAATTGTTTTTAAACAACGAATAAATCAAAATATATATGTTGCCCCTAACATCTAAGATTGTGGTTGGACTCCATTCCCCACCCTAAATTCTTAATTATTATAATATTAAAAAAAATCAAAATATATATATGGGACGTTTTCATTTTCAATCTTTTTAATTTTTAAATATCAACCAGCCAACTAACATTATTATATAATTTACATTTTAAATTACAAAATTATATTTAAATCACAAATTATACTGTCTACAAATTACTTCTGAAAATTAATGTCAGGCATATGTAATCATAGATTTCCAAGAAGATCTGGATCTTAATAGCCGACACAATATTATCACAGAAGATCGAGTATAAGTTAGAAAAATAATTATGTAAATAAACAATTTGAAGAAGCCCAATTAAATTGAAACATGGAAGCTTGTTTGGTTGTGCAATCATGTAGTGATCTAATTAAAATAATTATAAACCAGTTTGTCATTTACAAAAAAAAGTCTACACCAAACACATTCTTTAAAATCTTCTTGTGATGACAGCATTATTTCAGCAATTTAGCATATGTTTTTTTTTAAAAAAAATGTTTATATTATATTTGAAATCAAGCAATAAAGAATAATGCATGTTCATGCATCGAAGCGTTTTCAGTCAAGGAATTTTTTTATTTTTTTAATAGGATTTTCGCACTAGAAAAGCATGGCATGAAGTGATCATTCATTTGTCAAAAAATTACATGATTTTGTCTTCTTTTTTTGTTTAATTACCTTGAATTAAACTCTAATTTGGTAATAAAAGATGACTATAAGTCTATAATATCAAATAGGATTTGATTGGAATTAATATATTTAAATAGTTGGTCTTCTAATTTAATTGATAAATAGGACTCGAGAGAGTATTTGTATGTATCGGTAAAGCCATGTTAAGTTCCGTAGGGTTATGTTTTAAAATAAGGTAAACTTTTACCCTAAGTTTTTATTTATTTACTATTTTTCATTAAAAGTTTAACAGTTTTTCAAATTGTCCCACCAGATTGATGGAGTCGACTTCGCATTTGTCTCTATGTATCCGAATTTATGAAGATTTTTTCCGATACAAGGAATAAATAGTTTTCCTTACAATAATTTAAAAAACAAGAAATTGAAGTGTGAAAGCAAACTGATAGAACCAGCATAATAATTCACGATATTAATTATATATAGTGCATAGAAGTAATGAGTTCACATTCAACAACTAAACCAAACTATATTGTATGACATGATTTATATGTATTTAGAATAAGAACTACAAAAACATGTGATAAAAAGTGGATAAAATCAGTGTGGAAAAACTGCAAAATAAATTAAAGGATGTGTGGCCCGCCATTTTGATTTTGATTTGAATTTATGTTGAGAAGTTGAACTGCAACTTTCAAAAGTTTCATATTTTTTCTATGGCATTGTTTAAACAGTCTTAATTATTCTCAATTTTTCTTTGGATTTTACAGTAACTTAAAAACAAGAAATTGAAGTGTGAAAGCAAATACTTTTTTTTTAATAAAAAATTAAAAATTTTGGTATATATATAGATTAAGGATAAAAAATCATAGATGATAAAATTTAGGCTAATTGACACATATGGAACCTCGACTATACCCGAATTCGCATGTTGCTCATTTATCTATTTTGTAGGCATTAAACCCCTCAAACTCTTGTTTATCGGTAAACAGTTGAGTTTATTGCCACCTCAAACAAACTCTCGTTTATTGACAAACATTTGAGTTTATTGTCATTTAAAGGCTTGTTTGATGGGGCATCTACAGTTAGAGTTTGCCAATAAATGAGTGTTTTATAATGTCTAAATTTTTGTTTATGAGGAAACATATGAATTCGTATATAATCGAGGGAATATTTGTACCAATTAGCCTAAATTCTAAGCCAAGACTGTCATCATTATTTTTGTTCCAACTCGTATCCTAAATAATTGGTCTCGCAACCTAGACAAAAACAACTAATCTAACGATCTGATCTCAATGAAATTAAATTCAGGATGTTCTTTCAAAAAAAAAAAAAAAGGAAGAAGAAGTAGATATAGGTATATAAAATTCATCCCAATTTTATCAGCAGTTCTACATTATTGTTAAAAAAAAAAACTAAATTAATGGCATGCTGGACCTGAGTCACCTGACTTAATCAAGTCGGTTTCTTTTATTTTTTGAGTATGAATCAAGTCGGTTTCATGTTTGCATTTTCTTTTCTTTGTTTTGACCCGAAAAACTTGCATTGCATTTATGGCTATGAATAATTAATTAAAATCGACATTTAATTTACTGCTGTGGTGTCAAAAGCTGTTCATCAATCATGTTTCAGTTTTTCTAGAAACGATCTAAGAATATCTCCAAAATAAATATAAATATGCATTCAGAAAAAATTGACTACCACATAGGATAGAAAGTTAAAAAGTTAGAAAAACTCTATCCAGTGCAATTATCTAACTTCAATATGGAGATGATATGACAAAAAAAAAGTTGAAGAATATGAAGTTGAGTTTCTAATTCTATAAACTCTCCTAGAAATGCTGACTATGATTTCTAACTCTTTCCACCAATAATATTAAAGCTCATTTAACTGTAAAATAAAGGATGAGAGGGAGTAGAATAATTGTTTTATTATAATTGGTCATAAAATTTGACTTTAGACTTTAGCTAATTGCATTGGAGATTTGGAGATGTAAAGTATTTCTCTAATTTTATTTCAAAAGTGGATCCATAATGAATAAAAATACAGATGTGTCACTATTTAAAAACTGAAAAAGTACATACTTACATTGAAGATGCTCTAAAACATATATCGTCCACGTCCATCTTCCATTCAATTTACACGATGTGACATAAGTAACCAATTACAATCACGGAAAGAAGAACGGTACAACGAAGGTGTCGTAGATTTGACCCTTACGTTTATGATATTCTCAAACCTGCACCGACCTTGACTGAAGCTCACTATCAAACTTGGGCTAGCTCTTCATAAATTTCAACTAACTCAACCAACTCTAAAGAAATTAGCAATGTTTCAAGATTTAACTTCGAATTTAAATTATACTTGTGTGCGTAAACACGTTGAATGATGATACCATTTGAACAATACAAACCTTGGATTTGCTATGAATTATGAGCCTTTAACAAAATATAATTTCGGTGATCACATATTTCAAGTCAAATTACAATAATTTAATATTCAATGTTAGAGATTCATAGTCTAATTCGTAAGTTAAATGTTAAGTACCCATTGATAAGTTCATCTTTTGATATCACAATTTAGTGTTCTTATACACAAATTTAAGGTGGGTGCCGATCCTAATGGGACCGTAGCAAAACTCTATAATTTTCAACCAACGAAGTTATTTTTTTGTAAGCTATTACAACTAATTTGAGATTCAAAAGAAAAAATCATGACTCAAACTCATAACTTTATTAGTTTTTTATTGATGCAGGCGTAAATGGACCAACCGTATCTCGCCTAACTTACTATTTGACCAGTGTACAAAGATTAATAATAAATGGAAAAGGTGCTATCTAGCAAATTCTCCATAAAGCAACTAAGCTGATAAGTTCTCATTTTCAAAGAAGGAAGTTTTCATACAAGTAAAGCTGTATTTTGATGACCAAAGATTGGTCATCAAAATAGAAAATCAGTGTCATGCAAGAATATATGCTCAACTCCAACTGGAAACAAGAAAAAATGAGGACCATCTCCATTACTTTTTTGAATCACAAAAAAATTTTTTTTTTTTTTTTTTTTTTTTATAAAATTGAGACCTCAAATGAAACTCTGGCTCTGCGTTGAATCATGCTCCATCCAAGTCTCCCCTAAAATGCCCTGATTTGGTCAAATCTCAAATTTCTACTCTTCTAAAAAACCAATTAGTATCCTGCTTGCAAGTCAGTCAGCTACTCTTGATTTGGAAAACATATTACAGCCTCGCATGATCCCTGTCAAAGTTTGATCAAGCCAGACGGCATACTAGGTCCCCATTCACACAAGTTGTTAATAAGATCTACTTTCATGAAAGCATACAAGATCTCAGCAAATATACAATCTATACAAAAGCAGTTTGTATCAGAACAGTCCAATATTTGAAGAATATGAATTACTATTTTGAAAATCTCAAGCAATGGTGATCGCTATTCGAGCAAATCCATTGTAGTCTTGTAGATAAAGAAATGGGACATCTAAAGTTGAAAATTTGAAGGCCACTGAATAAATATTTAGAAGAAAACTAAACTTTTTTATTATATTCACACTGAAAAACTTCTAAACACACTCTTAGGGTAGAAGCATATTCTGAGCCTTCCGTTATTTCTAGGTAATAAGGGGGACACTTCTAACAAAACAAGCAAGTAGCACATAACAAATGCATAAAACTAGTGAATTACTTAGGTTGACAAGAAGCGAGTCATCCATGACTGGAAGCGAGACCATGCCAGCTCCACTGCTGTTGCATCTTCATCCGGCATTCCCATACCCTTCCTCCTCTTCACTCCTTCAGGAGACCTGTTCATGAAAGCGTGTGCACTGCCAGGATACATGTGCACCTCATGTGGAATGCCAGACGCTTTCAGCTTTTCCTCCAAAGCTTTGGCAGCCTGAAAAATCGAAAGAGAAAATAAAATAAGTTTTTTTTCTATTTTTTTCTTGGTGGGCACCGTTACCTACTTAAGGTATTCTACAATTACATAACTGCAGCGAAAAATAAACAATAAACATATAGTACCTGAAGTGACAAAAGAAACAAAAGAATTTAATCAACATGAA
Organism: Dipteronia sinensis; assembly: GCA_033220585.1. Classification (NCBI taxonomy): domain Eukaryota; kingdom Viridiplantae; phylum Streptophyta; class Magnoliopsida; order Sapindales; family Sapindaceae; genus Dipteronia; species Dipteronia sinensis. The sequence continues at coordinate 42,211,258 of CM065645.1, forward strand.
TCACTTCTTAAATTGAACCCAATGCAAACTGTATGAGGATTACTACTCAATTAAAACGGCATACTTTAGAGCAACATACCATGTTGGCCCTCTGAATTTCAGTCAAAATTCAATTCCATCCTCAGATTACAAGCAATTCTATCAGGTATTTCAAATTTTGTGATTACTTCAATTTAGCTTGCTTTACACCTGATATCTACTGATGTGTTGTTCATGGAGTCAGTATTGTTGCTACAATCTCTTTTTTTTTTCTTGACATATTCATTTTATACTGATTAGCGGAATAGTTTTGTTGATAGAAACTACCAAGTAGTAGGTTTTGAAGTTATCATGTGGCCACTTTAAAGAAGCCACCATATTTTTCTTTCTTCCCTACAATAAAAAGAAGCCCTAAGATGAAGCCAATTTCCTACAAAGAAATGAACCTAAATGTTTTGAGTAAGTTCTCATCATTACAGGAATTCAAAAATGGAATTATTCAGCTCTGCGAAGAAACAAAAATATACTACAAATGCTCTGTGCTCTGTTGTAGCAAACTGAAATTTCACACAAAACCCAATCCACCAATCCGTATTCCATTCCTTAAATCTGTGTGGTGTGTGTCCACTTACTAATTCATGGACATCATTTGGCAACTCAACTGGGAACATGGAAACTACTTAATGGAAACAACAAGTATGAGTCAAAATAGAGAGTGTTGGAGGAAATAGACATACCGTGACATCTGAAAAGCCAACAAAACTGTCAAGCTCCCCAAAATGTGCCTGAATAGGTGCCTTAACCTGGGCTGGGTCTGCAAGCTCTGATGAAGGAACCCCATAAAATGCAACAACAGCATCAACCTCAGGAACTAAAACAGCACTTGCAATAGAGAGAGCACCCCCCATGCAAAATCCAGTCACGCCAACCTATTACCAATGCCACAAGTTTGTTACTAAACAAAAGCAATATTTGAGCAGGACGATTACAAATTAAAAAAAAATGATCTAAGTTCAAATTAAACAAACGACATGAACAAGCATTTAGAATATCTGAGTACATTAAATTAGTTCATGCACTCATTCAAAATAACACAAGAAATTATTAAATAGAGTTAAGCATCACTTATGTGATCAATGCCTACAATTTCAAAGTCAACCTAAGTTTAAAGGAATGTGGCATATATCATACACATAACATGTATTTTACGACACAACTTGAGGGCAGCTACCGATATACTAATCTAAGACAATCTACAGGAACATTAATAAGATATTGTAAGTTAGAAGAGTAGAGTGTGCAAACCTTCTTAGAACCATTTGCCTTGAGCCAATTAACGGAAGCACGGATGTCCTTGACAGCACCCTGCCAGTCAAGTCCATCCATCAAGTGCTGTGCTTCCGCAACATCCAAACCGACCTTACCTCGATACAAACTGAAACACAAAAAGAGACAAAATATTACAATCACTCCAATTCAGAAACTAAAAAAATATACACAAACAAATTGAAATTCAAAGAAAAAAAATCACAAAACTGTAGAGTTCACCAGATACACTTACTCAGGGATAAGTGCCTTGAATCCAGGATTCAGTTGGGAGATTTTAACAGCATGGTTCTTGATCTCATAATCCACACCCCACCACTCCTGAAGCACAACAATACCAGGTGCGTCTTCTTTGCCAACCACGTATGCGTCAAATGTCTGATACATTAATTACAAACACAAAAAAAAAAAAATCCAAATAAAGTCTGAAATAGAAAAATCCATTCTTGCTAATGAAATAGAACCTGCAAATCTAAAAATGATAATTGAAAAGGAGAAAAATTTCGAACATTTGTACTTATATCATAACCGAAAAGAAGAATTAACCAAATTCGGATAGATTTAACAGGAAAAATATAAGATAAGACTCACAGTGCCGTCTCTCTGAATCTGGATTTTGTTGAAGGAAGAAGCGGAAGCTGCGGCGGAGTCAGCCATTGAACGAAATGCGAAGCGGTAACCGGAGGCAGAGGGGAGGTGGGTCCGTACAAGAGAAGGCTTGAAGAGATGAGTTCTGGTAGAGAAGATTCTGGAAGCTGCTACTAGCATTCTTCGCTGCGGTCACACGACTGTCACACTCGATCCAATGGATTGTTTAGTAAAGAGTGGAGACTGGAGACCCTTTAAACGATGTCGTCTTGTGGAGACTTAAACGACGCCGTCTTCTTGGTAAGCTCATGCCCAAACGGCGTCGTCTTTTTTCTCGCAACATCACGTTGTTTCCCTCCAAAATTATCTTACAAAAAACCAGACATAACTGAACTGAACTGAACAGTGATATATAACTCAAATTCCACAAAATTATTACAAAACATGAGTTGCTGCTCTCATGACACACTACTCAGCTGAGTCTCTACTTCAACTCCTCCAACGTTTCATCAAAAACCAAAACCAAATCAAGCAAATCCATTCACTTCTAATCACCAACAATCAACTAATACAGACTTCGATAATCTCAAAACACAAACAAGCCCTTCTCTACAACACTCTAATAAGAGCCTACCTCAACATCAACAAGCCTCACAAAACCCTCCTCTTTTTCACTCATATGCTCTCCCACCGAGCCCCGCCCAATACCCACACCTTCCCTTCATTGATCAAAGCCGCCACCGCCATTTCGCCTTCTCTGTCTTCGCTTGCTCTCCACATACAAGCACTTAAACGCGGCGTTTTGGTCGATCCCTTTGTGAGGACAGCGTTGGTGGGTCTATACGGGCAGATGGGTGACTTGGGTAATGCACGTTTGGTGTTTGATGAAATTACGAATCCGTGCATTGTTGCTTGTAATGCGATGGTCGATGCTTATGCGAAGAATGGTGATATGGGTTCTGCTGTTTTGATGTTTAAAAGGATGTTGAAGAGAGATGTTGTTTCCTGGACTAGTGTTGTTAGTGGGTTTGCGAGGAACGGTTGTTTTGTGGAAGCGATTCTTGCTTTTGGGGATATGATGTTTCATGAGGATTTGGTGAGACCAAATGAGGCCACGTATGTTAGTGTGCTCTGTTCGTGTGCTGGTTTGGTTCAAGGTGGGGGTCTTAAATTAGGCAAGCAAGTTCATGGATACCTTGTGAGGAATGAGAGTGTTTTGAGTGTTTTTACAGGGACAGCGTTGATTGATTTGTATGGGAAGGCGGGTTGTTTAGAGAGCGCAATGAAGGTTTTCAATCGAATGGTGTTTAAAGAGGTTTGCACTTGGAACGCAATGATTGCTTCTCTCGCAAGCAATAGTCGAGAGAGGGATGCTTTGGACATGTTTGAGGAGATGAAAAAACAAGAAGTCATTGTCAATGGGGTTACTTTTGTTGTTGTTCTTACAGCCTGTGCTCGTGCTAAGCTTGTGGAGTTAGGCTTGCAATTGTTTCACTCAATGTCAAGTGAATTTGGGGTTGTACCGATAATGGAACACTATGGATGTGTCGTGGATCTCCTAGGAAGAGCGGGGCATTTAAGTGAAGCTGATGAGTTTATAATGAGAATGCCCTTTGAGCCTGATGCTTCGGTTCTAGGAGCCCTTCTAGGTGCTTGTAAGATTCATGGTGCTGTAGAGTTGGGCCATGAAGTGGGGAAAAGGCTTCTTGAATTGCAGCCACGGCATTGTGGGCGATATGTGGTGTTGTCAAACATTCTTGCTGGGGTAGAGAGATGGAGCCATGCTGCTGATCTGCGGAAAGCTATGGTAGATGCTGGAATTCGGAAAATTCCAGCCTATAGTTTGATTGATTCAATGTGAAAAAATTTGGTCTCAATGCAGAACACAATTTAATCTAAACTGGTTTTTGTGGGGTGAGGGAACAGATCACAAGTGACAGAAGTTCCAATTTTGACTGAGATTCCATTAGATTTGTAAAGTTTGGAAGTTATTGATGAACATGAATAACAATAATCTGGAACTTTTAATGGAAAATTTCAGTTGGGTTTTTGTTTTTCATTTGGTTGCCATATTAGAATTGGACATGGGATTGCCATTTGATATTCTTTTTATTTGCGAGCAATTGAATTTAGGACCGGAGATGCCATAGTGGGCCTGTCACTTTGCAGCCCAAGGCCCAAGCTTCTCCTTCATTTTTATTTATTTAATTTTTTAAATCCGAAAAAGATGGATTCGAACTTTGGAACGTCAACATTTATTGAGTTCACATCCGTATGGTAATAACGATACCAACCAAACACACCTTTTTATATCAGAAAATATTGCTTGCATATATTTTTGGTACGATTTACTGGGGATATGCTAACATGCATTCTTAGAGCACTTATTAGTAATTAAAAACTTAAATAATTTATTAATATCTATTAATTTTGCTATATTAAAATATAAAATCCCGTGTTAAAAAATATATAACATTTTTATTCATTTTTCCAATCTTTAATATGTGCTCTAAACTTACATGCTAACATTATGTTAGGTTACAGAGTAAACAGTGATTGAAAAGTTTGTTTTTGATAAAATTAGACCGATCAAATATCCCGAAACTATGGGAGCAGGGATAGTCCAGTAGTGAACACATTTCTTGACATTGGTTGGGATCAAGCAAGAGGCATCAGTTCCCTTTTCCTGGCATTTCTTTCACTTGTTATCAAGGGCATAGCCACTGGTAGGCAATCTCGGGCTGCAGGCCAGTCTAAAACTAAGAAGAAAAAAAATAGTTTACTAATTAGTTCAATTATTTATGAGTTTTGTAAGATTATTTAATCTAATCATGCTCAATTCTTTCAAATCATATAAAAACATTTTAGAGCAAGTTCAATATTGTTACCCGGTCAGTTAATTATAATCTCATTAGACTATCAAGTAAAATAATTTCATAAGTCAAATTTAAATACTGATCGTTAAATTATTTGATCTTTATTTTATTAACGCGTCTTTTTTACTCTATCATCATTTTCATAATCATTCTCATTAAAGTAATTCCAAAGCATTAATTTAACCATCAATGTATTTATACAAAAAAAATTATAAAAAAAAATTAGGAAACTCTATTTTTTTCTTTGTTGTTGTTTATTTTATATTTTATATTTTATGCAAAATGTAAAATAAGTAAGACTTCTAATATATGTTTTAACTGTATATACATAATATTATATTATTAAAAATTTAAAACTTTTATATCTCATTGGGTTTCATTTAAAAAATGTTAAATATTTAGACACTTAGGTCTTGGCCCATCCCAAGAAAAAAAAATCCAACTATGTCACTACTTGTTGTCCCAGAAAAAAAATATACAAAAATGGAGCTATTACCTTTGCTGAATCTGCTCATGCGGCAATGCATGAAAAACAAATTAATATAAAAAAAAAAACAAAAAGAAAAACAAAATACATCAATATTTTTGTATTGAAGGTGGTGTCCACAACAATTATTGTTGGTGGTCCAGTCCTGACTCCTGAAGCATGGTGTCTTAAAGCTTTGTATTCAAACTATTGAACTCTTAAATCAGCTAAATGTTTCCTTTCTTCTCTAAAACGCTGGTTGTCTGAAAATTAAATCGAGACAAATTCTCTAATAATTAAGCAAATTGACTTCCATTGATCAATGGAAACATGATACATTGATTGATATTTAAACATCCTAACTAACTTTCAATAATAGTTTACAATTATATATATATATACAATTTTTCTATTATCAAGTCGTTTTGATATAAAATATATGAAGATGAAAAATGTGAACCATTATATTTACATACTTTGACTTAAAATGTATGCACTTGTCAAAACTTCTTCATAATTTATAGTCCACATGCTCAATAATAACTTTTGTCACTGACATGATATTTTAAATGTGTCTTATAACCATTCATAAACTGTTGTGAGTTACTTTTCTAATTATTGGGTTATCTCCACCCAACTTAAATTTTTGTATATATCGGTTATTAATATAATATTAGAATTTTTTATATTACGGTATTATTATTAGATTATTTTATTTTATTTTATTTTTTAAAATTTAGTACCATTATGGCTTTATGGTCAAAGGTCAATCTTCAACTCTAACACACCGGGAGAGGATGAGATTATATTTACGATATCATAATCATTTTTAGGTTATATATATATATATTGACGGTATTTATCTAGATTAGATATTTTTTTCGAAACTTTTACCATTGATAGGATTCGAGTCGCTGACTTATGAGTCATTTGCTCAAACCTCAACCTCGTCCATTTACCAATACTATCACAGTGCACATCAAAATAGCTAGGCTATAACGGTCAAAATGGAACCATAAGAGTATTGTTGAAACAAATTTATTGAAGCAACAACCTGTACCATAACGAAACACCCATATTTTAAAGAGTCAAAAACCGGAGGGTCAAAAACAGGAGAGTCGTAAGGAAAACTTAATGGAATTCATAATTGTTTCAATGTTATTATTATTGTTTTTTTATATTTTACTTTTTTGGTTATTGTTTGAATATTTTAAAAGTAAGACCATTCCGATGCTCCTTTTTGCTATGCATAAACTGAACAAAAAATTATGATAAATTATTATTATTATTTTTGAAATAAACCAGGATAAGTTATTTATCCAAAATCAAAGTTAACTAAAAGATTTTTATAAGTGAAGTTTCGTTTTCTTTCTTCCCAAATCCAAATTCCAAAGTACAATTATTTGAGATTTTCAGAAGTCTCAACAAAAAAAAGAAAAAAAAAGAGAGAGAATCAGAATGGTCATTGTCTGTCTGTCTATAGCTGGCTATTCGAATTTAATAGAGTATATATAATTATATCGTAAGATTTATGTTTACTCTTTTTATTGTTTTATTTTGTTTTACTATTTTTAGGGGAAAATAGAAGTCTCTTTCCCTCTCTACACTGAATTATTATAATATTTTTTTTAAATAAAACAATTATTCTCTTCTTCAAGTAAATAAATAAAGAGAAATTTTTATAAGGTGCAGTAAAATATTTTATGAGTACAAATCGGTTTAGATGTGACTATGTGAGGTGACATACCAATATAGCACGTGCTTTTCTTGAATTGCAGTTTTTTTTTTGTCGTTCTTTGGAAACTTTTCTTGAATTGCAGTATACCACAAATTGATATCACATAAAATTTCATCGGTCTTTGGAAACTTTTCTCGTAACACGAGATATATATATCTATATATATATTAGCCAACCACACTCATGGAGGCCTTCTAGTTAGCTTAAACACTTTCGATAAAACATATACGAAAAATAGTTGAATTTCTTCCTTCTTCTTTGGCCATGGCTGCCAACCATTACTCTCTTCATCTATACGAAAAGATATTTCCAAAAAACACAATCCAAAGAGTTGTAGATGTCACCGTCTTGTTCCTTCTCTTTACCCTTCTCATTTATCGTTTTTTGTCTCTCCAAGACCATGGATTTCCATGGTTTCTTGCTCTCTTGTGTGAGTCATGGTTCACATTCAACTGGGTTACAATCATCATTATCAGATGGACTCCTCTCTATTACAAAACATACACACAACTTCTCCAACAACGGTACTATATACACTTAATTGATTTCTTCGTCATTTCTCTATCATTATTATACCAGTATTTTTTTTTTTTGGAAAAATATTATACAAGTATTGAACATTAGATATTTGAATATAAATATTCTCTATCATTAGTAACATGATATTTGACCTTTGAGTTTGAATCCCCTCACATATATCTGCTTCTTTATTTATTCTAAGATCTACCTCTTTATTTACACTTGATCCACGTGCCGGTTACTAACACTGCATATCAAAATGTGACCACATATTGTTAATTATGATATGTTTTTTTTGAAGTGTTATTGAAACTGTAATACATGTGTAAACTAAACAGGGTACGGGATCTTCCAGCGGTGGATATGTTCGTGACAACTGCAGATCCGGTGCTGGAACTGCCTATCATCACTGTGAACACTGTGCTATCTTTGATGGCAATTGATTATCCGGCTAACAAACTAGCTTGCTATGTATCGGACGATAGTTGCTCTCCTCTCAACTACTACGCTCTAGTTGAAGCATCAAAGTTTGCTAAGCTTTGGGTTCCATTTTGTAAGAAATATAGTGTTCAAGTTAGAGCTCCATTCAAGTACTTCTCGGACGAGTCTGTGCTGTCCAGTGGAACTGATCATTCATGGGAATTCCAACAAAAATGGAAAAAGATTAAGGTAGTAGCAATTATCTTCAAATATATCTGTCAAGAACATTTATATTTGGGTTTCAGGAGGGAACACTGCTTAAACCCACAACTTTATAGAGTAATTAATGTGCGGATATATTATGCTAGCCGCATCTTATCAGATAATTATCGATTCAAAGTATATCTATAGTGCCTTGACATAAATGCATGCATTGGAATGTACAAATAAATTGAACTTTAATTTGTTTGGTATTTTGCAGGAAGAATACAAGCTTCTTAGCCGAAAGATAGAAGATGTAGCCAAAACGTCTACTGCTCTTGACTTTGATCTATATGACGAGTTGGCTGTTTTTTCTCACACAGAGCGCCGAAACCATCCAGCAATAGTCAAGGTAAGCATTAAGCTATATATATTGTCTAGTCAATTTTGTTGATATTAAAGGTTACACATTTCTATTCATATTTTAACTTGTATTTCAATAATGTGAGAATTTATCTAATTTATATGAGTTAGGTCAAGTGGTAAGTTATTGTTAATGTTTATTCATTTATCAACCCGTCACCATATCATGCTGTCGAGATACAAATTATAATATTAATTAGGATATCTAGCATTATTATTGTTTTGTTAATCATATAAATTTATCTTATTTTCTTGAAAAAACGCACGAACTTCCCCTGAGTTTAGACAATTTTACACATAATGACAATATTTGTTATAACTGCATACAAATTTCTTAAAATTCATTGACTAACGGTTCATAATTATCTCCCCATTGTGCCAACGGTGGTGGATCCTAGTGGAGTTCTTTGTTTTATATTTTATATTTTATAAATAATTTTTTGAGTTATTATATTAAAAATAATAATAAAATAACTAGCTCAAAGGCAATTTGGTCATTTCTCAGTTGAAGGGGAGTCAAACGTCAAGTGTAATGGGGGTCAATGGATTCAGAGTATTTTTGTGCAATAATGACAAAAGTTGCCGATGTAATATTATCTAAAATTGAGGGTATTTTTACAATTTTTCTCATATTCTTTGATTATTTTGCTTTTATTTAATTCTCAGAATTTTATTTACTTTCACAAAAAAAAAAAACATTATTCCATAACAATGAAGATTCAAAAAGAACACAATTGAAGATTTATTTACATTAATTCCTTTTTTTTTATTGTAGATTATATGGGAAAACAAGGAAGGTCTTTCGGATGGGATACCACATTTAATTTACATTTCTCGAGAGAAGCAGCCAAAGCATCCACATCATTACAAAGCTGGAGCCATGAATGTACTTGTAAGTTATCATCTCAATACATATTTTATAAATAAAAATAGTTTAAAAACTATATTAAAATTTTACTTGAATGATATAACATTCTCCTTACTATAAATATTTTCGACAAAGATCGTAATTATTTTATTCTTTTGAAACATCAGATACAATAATAATCTGTAAATATTTTGCGTATGATAATTAATAGACAAGGGTCTCCGGATTGATGACAAATGCTCCATTCATGCTAAATGTGGACTGCGACATGTTCGCCAACAATCCACAGATTGTTCGTCAAGCAATGTGCCTGCTTCTGGGTTCCAAGGAAAAAGATTGTGCTTTTGTTCAATTTCCTCAGTTATTCTACAACAACCCCTCTCATAGCCTAGTGCTTATACATGAAGTGAGTCGCGTTTCATTCTAGAGTAATATGATGTTATGTAATTATCATATCATTTACGGGTAGTTACATATCATCTTGCCATCTTTTAAGATAAAATTTGAAAAAAAAAAAAAAACGTTGAATAGTAGTGTTCTAACTGGGTTAACTAACTAATGTGTATATTTAGTTTGTGGGCAAAGGAATAGTGGGAATTCAGGGTCCTTTCTATCAAGGGTCAGGATGTTTCCATAGACGAAAAGTTATATACGGTTTATGGCCAGATGACACCGAAGATCATGAAGGTGGAAAATATTACTAACTCTTGTCTCTTTTACCCTTTAAAAATTTTCTCCAATGTCACGAGATTTCTGTCTTTTTTCTTCAGGAAATGTAGACGATGATGATTATGATGAATTACTAAAACAATTTGGAAATTCAAATGAATTCATCAAATCAGCTGGTCATGCTTTGAGAGGAGAGACAGGTCCTCCAATGAACCCATCAAACTCTCTTGATGCGGCACACCAAGTTGCCGGTTCAGCCTATGAGAATGGTAGTAGCTGGGGTGAAAAGGTTAGTGAATTTCTCACAATACCCAATTCGAAGAAAATGGAATGAACTACTTAAGCTATGATATAATTACTGTATTGTTAATGGATAGTTATCAAGTTTTCAGTCTAGTAACTATACACTGTATTGTAGTTAAACCTTGGAAGGGAGACAAAACTTGGCTAAACTTTAGCTGTATCTATCTCTTGAAAAAAAAAATTACAGGTTGGGTGGATGTATGGATCTGCAACAGAAGATCTTCTAACTGGGTTGATGATACATACAAGAGGCTGGAGATCAGGATATTGTAATCCAGACCCACCAGGATTTCTGGGGTGTGCACCATCTAGTTTGCTCGCAGCCATGATCCAACAAAAAAGGTGGTCCACAGGATTCCTTGAAATCCTCTTCAGCAAAAACAACCCCATCTCTGCTACTCTCACAGCCAATCTCCAAATTAGAATGTGCATTGCCTATCTGTACGTCATTATTTGGGGGTTACGCTCCATTCCTGAGCTCTGCTATGCTGCTTTACCAGCTTATTGCATTATCACCAACACGAATTTCTTGCCCAAGGTGAGCGCAAATTTCAATCGAATTGGATATATTCTCTGTTGTTCTTATGACACGTTTACTAATCAGGAATCATAATGAACGAAAGAGAACCTAATTCCTGATTTATGATTTCAGTGTTTAGTAATCAGGAATCAAATTATGTGTCTTACGTACAAATTGGGAATTAAGTTCCTACTCTCACCCCTAAGAAATCAAGTTCACTTCCCTGATTCTCTTTCGCATAACATTTGATTCCCTTTCATTTCATTAATTTTATACATGTTCAGTAAAAGTTCGGATCTAAATCTCAAGTTCATCACACTAGTCACTAATGAAATCTAAACAATGCAGTTCCAGGAACCAGGAATATTCATACTTGTTGCCGTTTTTGTGATATACAACCTGTATACTCTATCCGAATACATTCAAATCGGATTCTCGATTCGTTCATGGTGGATTAACCAAACAATGGCAAGAATTATCACAATGACTTCATGGACGTTTGGATTTTTACATGCAGTACTCAAGCTCTTGGGGTTATCAGAGGTAGCTTTTGAAATTACACAAAAAGATGGTTACGACGATGACAACGCTGATGAAAATGCCAGTAAAGTTACCTTCGACGAGTCCCCATTTTTCGTGGCAGGCACGACAGTTCTGCTGGTGCAGCTGGTCGCGTTGGCCACGGGCTTGCTAGGGTTGCAATCACCACCAGGTGGTGGGCAGGGTTCAGGGATAGGTGAAGTTTTCTGTAGTGTGCTTGTGGTGCTATGGTTCTGTCCCTTTTTGGTAGGGCTGTTCAGGAAAGGAAAATATGGGATTCCATTGTCAACCATATGCAAATCAGCTGCTTTGTCATCACTTTTTGTGTATTTGAGTAAAAAAATCTACATGGTTTGAGATTCATCGAAGAAAAAGTTAATTGTAATTTTCTTTTAAAAAAGTTTATTTTAAACATGGCCAGAATGCCATGACTAGTATTTCTTTAATCGTACATAAACTCGTACGTTTTAACTTTTTTGATATATTTTGTATTAAGTCAATTCTAATAAAAAATTTAAAAAAAATGGAAAACTGAAAAGTCAAAACAAAAATCAAAACTATGGAAGCATTTTTATCAATTTATCATAATATGTGCTATTTAAACTCAAATTATTAAAGTGATAGCGACAAAAACCCCGTATTTACCCATTTAATCATCCTAATTAACTTTCCATATTTATGCTCAATAGTAACTTTCTTCAGTGATATGAGTCTTATAACCGATCATAAACTGTTGTGATTACTTTTCTAAATAGCTAGGCTTATATAATTATATATACACCTTATTTAATCCAAATTCAAGGTTCATTAAAAGATTTTAATAAAGTCATATATGAAGATGCCTTCCCTTTCTTCCCAAATCCAAAGTAAAATTACAGTATTTGGATTTTCAGAAGTACAAGTAAGATCAGAATATGGTCAATGCCTCAATGGTGTCATAGTCTGTCTATATAGCTAGCATATTCGAATTTAACAGAGTATATAATATAATTATATCGTAGGATTTATATTTACTCTTTTTATTCTTTTAAAATAAATAAATAAATAAATAAAAATACTCTTTTTAGGGAAAAATAGAACCGGCCGGCCTGGACACAGAAAATATTACACTGCACCATTAAAAGTTTTTCTCTTTATTTATTTATTTTAAAAAGAGAATAATTGTTTCACTAGTAATTGATAGATAATTTATTTTATGCATGTGTTTCCCATGAATTGCAGTTGGTCCGTACCATAATTACCGCCTACAATAATAAAAAAAAAGTTTATTCAATCTAATAATAGTTTAGTTTTGAATCATCATACCTATAAATTAACATCAACTAAAAAAGTTCATATGTCTTTAGAGATTCTTCTCGCAGCATTATATATATATATATATATATATATATATATATATATATATATATCCACTAAGCCACGACAATCATAGAGGCTTTCTAGTTAGCTACATACTTAAATACTTTAGATAAATCGTATACAGATCGAAAACAGTACTTGAATTTCTTCCATATTCCTCGGCAATGGCTGCCAACAATTACTCTCTCCATCTATATGAAAAGATATTTCCAAAAAACACAACCTAAAAGTTGTAGATGTCACCGTCTTGTTCCTTCTCTTTACTCTCCTCATTTATCGTCTTTTGTCTCTCCAACTCCATGGATTTCCATGGTTTTTCGCTCTCTTGTGTGAGTCATGGTTCACATTCAATTGGATTACAATCATCATTATCAGATGAACTCCTCTCTATTACAAAACATACACACAACTTCTCCAACAACGGTACTATATATAATTGATTTCTTTGTCATTTCTTCCCTATCTCTATTATACAAGTATTTTTTTTGTTGAAAAATATTATACAAGTATTGAAGTATATATTGAACACTAGAATATTTGACTGTAAATATTCTAATTAACAGTTCAATGTAATATAATCGATCATGTGTTTAAATACTATTGTTGAACCCTTGTGCTTATACTTTTCAGTTGGATGATTAGTAACTTGATATTAATTTGACCTAGGTCCCCTCACATATACATATTTTTGTATTTATTCTGCAATCTACATATTTATTTAGGCTTGGTCCATGTACTGGTTACTAAGTATCAAAATGTGACCACATATTGTTAATGATATATATTTTTTGAATTGTTCTTAATTGAAACGACAAAACACATGTAAACTAAACGGGGTACATGAGCTTCCAGCGTTGGACATGTTCGTGACAACATCGGATCCGGTGTTAGAACCACCCATCATAACTGTGAACACTGTACTGTCTTTAATGACAGTTGAATATCTGGCTAACAAACTAGTTTGCTATGTATCAGACGATGGCTGCTATCCTCTCAACTACTACGCTCTAGTTGAAGCATCAAAGTTTGCTAACCTTTGAGTTCCATTTTGTAAGAAATATAGTGTTCAAGTTAGAGCTCCATTCAAATACTTCCTGGATGAGTCTGTGTTGTCTGGTGGAACTAATCATTCATTGGAATTCCAACAAGAATGGAAAAAGATTAAGGTAGCAATTATCTTCTAATATCTCTATCAAGAACATTTATTTCAAGGTTTCGGGAGGGAACATCAATTGAACCCGCAACTTTAGAGCATCTCCAATGAAGAAAATTTATTGCCACATAAGATTAGATAGTTAAAAAGTTAGAAAAACTCTCTTCTATGCAATTATCTAACTTCAATATGGTGATGATGTGGTAAAAAAAAGTTAGAGAATATGAAGTTGAATTTCTAATTCTAAAAACTCTCCTAGAAATGCTGACTAGGATTTCTAACTTTTTCCACTAATAATATTAGAGTTCATTTAATTGTAAAATAAAAGATGAGAAAGAGTGAAATAATTGTTTTATTATGATTGCTCATGAAATAGATATATATTTGATTTTAGATAAATGCATATTGGAGATGTGAATGTGCATTTATCTTTCTTTTTTTCAAAAGTGGGTTTATAATGAATAGAAATACTGACATGTCACTATTTAGAAACTTAAAAAAACATTTTTACATTGGTGATGTTCTATATCAAAACATAGGCCAATGGCATCTTACCGGATAATTATTGATTATATATATATATTGCCTTGACATAAGTGCATGCGTTGGAATGTATAAATTGAACTTTAATTTGTCTGGTATCTTGTAGGAAGAATACAAGCTCCTTAGCCTAAGCATAGAAGATGTAACCAAAAAGTCTGCTGCTCTTGGCTTTGATTTATATGGTGACTTGGTTTTTTTTTTTTTTTATACAGAACGCCGCAACCATTCAGCAATAGTCAAGGTAAGCATTAAGCTAGTTGAGTTTACTTTTATATAAAGGCGGAGTTAGGATTTTAGCTTTGGGGGTGGGGGTAAAAACTAATATTGAAGATTACACAAGACAAATATATTAATATTCAAAAAACAAGCTCTTAAAAAACAAAATGTAATATTCAAAAACCAAGTTCTTAAAAAACAAAATGTGATACCGTTTAGGTAATGTCCCAATTAAATGAATCTTTGAGAATTAAAATATAATAAATCACTCTTTTATATCTCAAAATCATCCTTAACCAAATTTATCTCCGGTCTTAGTGTTAACAATATATATGTATATCTGAAAATGATCTTTTAATAGTTTTCAACTATTAAAATATAAATTTTAATTGCTTAATTAAAACCTTAAAAAGACTAATAATCAATATTCACACTGAATTAAATGATGAGAGCATACACAAAGCGAATATATTCATTATAAAATATTTAAAATATGATTATACCATTAATATGTTTAAATCTCAATTATTTACATAATTGCATTTTAATTTTATAATATTTATGTTAAAGCAAATTAACTTATTTTTTTGAACAAATTTAAATAAATATAGATTTAAATAACAAACCAATACAATTAATTTATCAAAATAATAGTAATAACCTAAGATAATAGTAAATATATAATAACACAAGTTTAAAAAAAAGCATAAAATATTTATTAATTTACGATTTCAAACTTAAAATCTTGGAGAGATAAAGATAATTTGAATGGTCAAATCAAAGAATTATTTGTCCCAACAGAAAATAAGTATGGTATAATAAAATAGTTAAAATGTAAGGATTCAATATTTACTTGACTTGTTGTACTTAAAATGTAAGAAAAAAAATAATGTATAGTATACTATACAATAATATATGAAATAATAGGAATATATAAATAAATATATATATATATATTATGCTTTGGAAATTAAAATCATAAATGAGATTGATTTTGTCTCATCATTTTCATTGACAATAAAATATGAAAGATGTTTTTATATAATTAATGAAAGATATTTTTATATAATTAATGAATTTTTTTTAAAGAATTAATGAAATATTTTCATATAATTAATTTATACTATTATTTAGGAGAGGAGCCAGACTATGAGACTAAGGGGCTGTTTTTTTTTTTTTTTTTTTTTTTATATCTAAAGTCTTATAAGATCTTAATTTATTAGATATATGGATAAGTCTTATAAATTAAGATACTATGATATGTTTTTTTTTTCATTTTTGGATGACTTATTACAAATGTAAAATTGATTAGGTTGTGTTAGGGTTTCTTCAATATTGGGAATTTTTACAAAATTGATTTTTAAGGTTTTATTATGTGTGGATAAAATTGTAAATGTAAGAATTATTATAGGACATTTATGAAAATTTACTAAAAAAACTCTATTGTAGCACTTTTTTAATAAGATAAAAGTATAAATTTTTTACTTTTTCTAAAAGACATATATATCTTAAAATAAGATATAGGTCGAAAAAAAATATATACGTTGATATCTACGAGAAATGGTGAAGTGTAGTTTCAGGGGAGAGCAAAGAGCAAAGTGAAAAGAGAAACAAAATCAATTGATTTCTATGAGAAGCAAAGAGAAACAAAATCAAAGTGAAAAGTGAAAAGGGAAAAGGGTAAGTGCTTTTGACTTTTGTGACTTATGTGAGGAAAGGAGGAAAAAATAAAACAAAAGCAATCTCATCCATCCATTTTTTAGTGGCCACGTGTTGAGATCTTAGGATAGCTCAGCAAAATACTCAGGTCAGGAGAGGATCCTTATCCCATTTGGGAGGTGTGAGGTGACTAGTGTGTGATGATAAGTGGCAAGTGCTGCCAAGTGCATGCAGTGCCGGCCCTATTGTGGGTCAACTAGGGGCGCCCGCTTAGGGCCCAGAAAAAAAAGGCTTAAAAAGGGCCCACTTTTTATTTTTATGCTTTGTATTTAGTGCTCACATCTTTGAACTTTGATAAATAAAAAGCACTTCCAAAATTATTGTTAATTTTCAAACTTCATATAATTATATCAAATTTGGACCATAAATAACAAAAAAAGACGTGAAAATCAACTTCTTATATAAAGATTGGACTCCATATGGATTTTCATCAGAATTATTAAAATTTAAAAACAAATAAGTAGTTCTATTTGCACCCCAAAAAATTTGTATGTACATTCCTTTTTGCATGTACACCTCATTAAGAGTTTTAAAAAAAAATCATATTTTGTAAACACACCCCAAACATTACCAAATATACCATTTATTTTATTTATTTTTTAAAATTCTAAAAAAATTAAAATAAAATAAAAATGAAAAGGAGGTCTCCTCCCTTTTCATTTTTTAAGCAAGTTCATCTATCCTTATTTACATAAGCTATTTCTTTGAATGGGAACTGTCATGCTGATCTATTTGATTGTAACTTTTTTTTTCAGTTTTGTTTTTTCTATGTATCAAGCTGTTGTAAATTTTCTTTTATATATATATATATATATATATATATATATATTATAGTAAATACGAGATTTCACAAGATTTAGATACAAGATTAAACAAATAGCTCTATTTTAATTATTAGCTCTGGGGTCTCCAAAACCTCAGGACCGGCATTTAGTGCATGTGTGAGTTAGTATCAATAATAATATATATAAAAAAGAGATGTGAGAAGAGATAGGGGAGGGATTCGGGCGATCAAAACAGAAAACAAAACCAGAGAAAGAAAGAAAAGACGAAAAAGAAAGAAAAGAATATAATTAAAAAAGAATAATGAGATCTGGTGTGTGTGCGTGAGAGAAATATAGAGAGAGAGATAGGTAGAATATGAGTTTTGAAAGAAATAAGGTGCAGCCGGAGATATGTTCAAGATGGATCCAGAAAGTGCTGAATTCAGAAGGAACCAATTCCAGAATAGATTTGAACACGAGTTATGTGATTGGATAGTTTTTATTTATGATTTAAATGATTTATTTTAGAATTATATGTTAGCATTAATTATTTAGAAGAATAGTAGAAATAACTGATTTATTCTTTTATTTAGAAAACGGATTTCCAGATGATTTGATATGTTTTAATAAACGTGTAGATTTTCAGAATCCAGAAATAGATTATGAATTAAGATTTAGAAAGAAAAATAGTTCTCGTATGTTTAGACATATTTCCAGTTAGATTTACAAATTTACAGATAGATTTTCAGAAATCCAGATGGATATAAGATATGTACCCTCCCTACTCCCTAGTAGTATTATATTCAGATAATTAGCCTCTGGAACTGCTCTGCACGTGTATGTGAGATTATTCTGCACGTTCGATTAGATATCGACGTGTATGTGAGATTATATGCAGATTATTAGCCTTTGGGTTGCTCTGCACGTGTATGTGAGATTACTCTGTACGTTCGATTAGATATTGACGTGTACGTGAGATGTTTCTTCCCCTGCTCTGCGTGTGCATTGAGGTGCTTTGCCACGTACATGAGATATTCCCCTGATTACTAGTTTGGTAAAGAGTTTTCAAATTTTATATATTACTGATTATGATCAGTAAAGAAAAGATTTCAGATTATCAAAGTATCAGTTTTTATAAAATGAGAAAATGTTTTTATTATATTATGTAGTATTTACAGGAAAATGTGATTCATTCACAGAGAATATATTTAATTAGCTTTAAAGCACATATGTTAATAATTTTCAGATTGTATTTTTGTTGGCTAGTATAAATTTAAACGAACTACAAGGGCTTTGCTCCTTATTAAGTATAGGGTACGTAAGCGTTTGTGTTGTAAATCTCAAACTCAAGCCCACTAGAGAAATAAAAAGATAAGATTTTCACAGGATTCCCTCGTACTCAAGATATGAGTCTGGTTGGGTTCTGTCAAGAAATGTTTTTGGCCTTGAATGCACGCTTTGAGCAACTCCTTGAGTCTCAGGCTCGGGTTCATAAACAAAGAGATCTACATGTGATGTTTTTGCAATCAAACATTTTGTTCAAGTTTGCAAATCATCAACAGCCGATGTTCAAGCATCAAAACCAATGACAGTGGTTGTATGATCGTCAAAGTCAACATTTTCAACTTGAACTGGTTCAATTCAAACAGGCACACAGAGATTCATTTTAAAAAAACCAACGATGTACAACAACTCTTTATCAATTTCAAGATTGAGTCCGAATGAATTAAAGAACATGAAAGAGAAAGGTTAGTGCTTTAATTGCAATAAAAAATTTGGACCTAATCACAAATGCGAGAACCCTTGAAGTAATTGAGTCAGAGGAAGAAGATGAAGTAAACAAGAACAAAACTTTGAGAAATTGGCTAAAAGAGTTGGATGAAAAAAGAAAAATCCAATCAACATCCTTGAGGACAAGGATTTTTCAAGGGGTAAGTAATGCTAAGTGCAAGTCCACAACAAATCAAAGATAACATTAGTTTTTTAGACTTTTATTATTAGTTTGATAATTGTTAGGTTAAATAAGATTAAATTGCAGTTATTTTCATATTTATCAATCTTGCTGTATAAATTAGAACTTACTATAATGAAATAATAGAAGAAGAATTTATTCATAAAATTAAGTGTTATTTTACTCTTAACATTTTGAAGATTTTGATTTCTCTAAACAGAATCAGTTCCATTCCATTTCTGTTTCCTTGTTCGCTCGGTGGCCTGATGGGTTTGTCTTTGTATCTTAGTCCTTTGTGTCGAGCTGTCTGTATCTTGTTTTTGTGGTGCCGCTTGTTGGCTGTTTTTCCCTGGATTCGTGTTGTTTGCTTGTTTGTATCTGTTCTCTTTCTATGAATACAAGTGCTGTTAAAAAAAAAAAAAAGGATGTCATGTCATTGTTGTTTTAACTTTTAACTTTGAAATGGTCGGCCTCATTAGTTTAATATATCCCGGAAATTAAGTACTTTAAATTTTGGTTGATAAGTAAGCGCAGAAATGTGTGCGTGGAGAACAAGTGAAGAACTTCTAGTGGCAAGAAAAAAAATGATCTTCTTTGACAGGAATTTTCTAGTCTGCTCCACCAAACAGTCAACAGGTCTTTGTTTTTTTCTAAATTATCCACACATCAAGACAGTACTGAACATGCATACCAACATGTGGCTGATCTTCAATATTGATCATCGATCTCTTATTAAAGCTTATTTTCCATACTAAAATATATGCAAATTGAGCTTGTAATTGTCAATCCTGGTGCAAGAAGCGTCCCATTTTACTATTTTATTTTTTAAATTAAGTGGTTATTCATAGATAGATCCGATGTATCTTTGACCGTAAATTAACAGTCACACATTTGACACTTCCACCAGTTATTCAAGGATTTATATGTATTATACGACGTGTATAATTATATATATATATATTTATTTATTTTAGAAGCTTAAATATTTGAATCGAATCTCCGCCAGAAGCATACGAGGCATCAGCGCTTATGTCATTTCTTTCGCTTCGTCCCAGAAAAGGAAAAAAAAAATTGGACCTAGCTTTGTTGATATATCAATGCATGAATACTATCATATAAGATATTATTAAAAAATATATATAAATACAAAAGAAAATTAAAAGAGAATCGAAAAGTATCATAAAGTTGGAAGATTGCATCAATCTCTCTCATTTGGAGGTACATATGGCATGGTGTACACATTTGTCTAATTGTCTTCTTTATATATATCGTTAGAACTAATTATTAGATGTCTTTTAGAGTGTGTTTGGTAGGGAGGAAAGAAAATATGAAGGATAGAAAGATTTGGAAATATAGAAAACATGAGGGAAAGAAAGGAAAATAATTTTCTCTTGTTTGGTAAACATGAAGGAAAGAAGATATATTTCCTTTACTTTATTTGGTATTGTCGGGGGAAAATATAAAGGATAGAAAATCTTTTTTATCAATTTTACTATTTTACCCTTATATTATAGTGAGAGGATTTAAAATTTTTTGGCAAATTTGTAATTTTAATTAAACCTAAAAATCATTCCCTCTTTTCTGTCCATTTTCCTTTCACTCCTAGCATATTTCCCTATTTTCTTTCCTCTCCATTTTCATTCCTACCAAACGAACTCTTAATTAGTTATTTCATGTTTATCAATCCAATTGTATAAATTAGAACTTACTGTAATAAAATAATAGGAGAAGAGTTTATTTATAAAATTAAGTGTTATTTTACTTTAATAATTTAAAGGTTTTGGTTTCTCAAAGTAAATCAGTATCATTTCTTCTTTAATTCAATTATACACGTAACAGAATCAGTTTCATTCCGCTTACCACGGAACCACGTTGAAGGTGTCATGTCATTGTTGTTTTAACTTTTAATTTTGAAACGGCCGGCCTCCTTAGTTTAATATATCCCGGAAATTAAATACTTTAAATTTTGGTTGATAAGTAAGCGCAGAAATGTGTGCGTGGCGAACAAGTGAAGAACTTCTTTGACTGGAAAACTCTAGCCTACTCCAGCCAAACACTCAACAAGTCTTTGTTTTTTTTCTAAATTATCCGCACATCAAGACAGTGAACATGCATGCCAGCATGTGGCTCATCTTCATTGACCATCTCTTATTAAAGCTTATAATTGAGCTTGTAATTGTCAATCCTGGTTGCAAGAAACGTCCCATTTTACAAATTTTTTTTCTAAATTAAGTGGTTTATTCATAGATAGATCCAATTTATCTTTGATGGTAAATTAACTCTCATACATTTGACGCTTCCACCAGTTATTCCAGGATTTATATGTTTATACGACATGCATAATTATATAGTAAAAATTCACTGTAATTTATTATTAATTTTATTTTAAAAGCTTAAATCATTGAATCGAATCTCTAGAAGCGTATGAGACATCAGCGCTTATGTCATTTCTTTCACTTCGTCCCAGAAAAGAAAAAAAAATGGGACCAAGCTTTGTTGATAAATCAATGCATGAACATCATATTAAGATATTATTCAAAAATATATAAAAATACAAATGAAAAGGAAAATTAAAAGAGAATCGAAAAGTATCATAAAGTTGGAAGATTGCATCAATCTCTCTCATTTGGAGGTACATATGGCATGGTGTCTACATTTGTCTAATTGTCTTCTTTATATATATCGTTAATGTAAAAACTCACACTCACAAAAGAATTTACTGAAGAAACTGTTTATTGAATTGAATTGATGTTTTACATTGAAATAATACCAACTATTTATAGTAGCTGGGATGAGGTAACCTGATAACATCAAACCTCTAAATAACAAGGAAATAAAAAAACTTTGGTAATCCTAACTAAAAGATAAATAGGAATTATCTAAAGGATAAATCCAACCTAATATCTAAACTGATAATCAAAGATAATTATTAATAATAACTTGGTTTAATTCTACATAGCTCCCCTTAAACCAAGTCCTTCATAGCTCATCATGCCCAAAGACTTCTTAAGCTTCTGAAAAATGTCAACTTTGAGCGGCTTCGTGAAGATGTCTGCAACCTGTTCCTCTGAACGGCAGTACTCGATCACGATCTCCTTGTCTTTCACCAAGTCTCGTATGAAGTGAAACTTGATGTCAATGTGCTTACTTCTACCATGGTAGACTGGATTCTTAGTCAGAGAAATGGTGGACTTGTTGTCGCAGTAGATCACAGTAGGAGTATTCTGTTGATGCTTCAACTCAGAAAGCATACGACGTAGCCACACAGCCTGTGTAGCACCACCAGCAGCTGCAATGTACTCAGCTTCAGTTGTCGATAGAGCAACCACCTGTTGCTTCTTCGATGACCAAGAAAATACCCCAGAACCAAGATGGAATGCAAATCCGGATGTACTTTTCCTCTTCTCTGTATCACCTGCCCAGTCACTATCTGTATACCCAACAAGCTCGACTTTGTTAGCGGAAGAGTAAAAGATACCATCACCCAGTGTACCTTTCACATATCGCAAGATACGTTTGCCAGCCTGCAAGTGAGATTGTCTCGGAGAATCCATGAACCTGCTGATAAGCCCTACTCCATAAGAAATATCAGGCCTAGTAGAAGTTAAGTATCTCAGACTTCCTACTAGCCTCCGAAAGATGGTAGCATCAACTCTCTCACCAGTCCCATCCTTCTCCAACTTCAACCTTTCCTCAACTGGAGTCAGCATCGGCTTACATCCATCCATCTTGAACTTTTTCAGCACATCACCAGCATACTTCTTCTGACACACAAAGATGCCATCATCTATCTGAGTCACCTCAATACCGAGAAAATAAGACATCAACCCCAAATCTGTCATCTCGAAATGACTAGTCATTGCACTTTTGAACTCTGCAATCATCTCAGGGTTATTTCCGGTAATGATCATATCATCAACATATAGGCACACAATAAGAATATCTCCTCGGGAGTTGGATTTGATATACAAGGTGTGCTCATAAGGACATCTCTGGAACTCATGCTGGATAAAATATGTGTCAATGCGTGTATACCACGCTCTGGGTGCCTGTTTCAACCCATATAAGGCCTTTTTCAGCTTGTAGACCTTATTTTCTTGCCCCTTCTTTACATACCCCGTAGGTTGCTGTATGTAGACTTCCTCCCCTATCTCCCCATTCAAAAATGCGGATTTCACATCCATCTGAAAGATTCTCCAGCGATTCTGTGCAGCAAGAGACACAATCAAGCGAACAGTGTCAAGTCTGGCAACAGGAGCAAACACCTCGAAATAATCGATCCCTGGCTTTTGCTTGTAACCTTTTGCAACCAGACGCGCCTTGTAGCGTTCCACATCACCGTTTGGCTTGTATTTTGTCTTGTACACCCACTTAACACCAATGGGCTGCTTTCCACCTGGTAAATCAGTAAGCTCCCATGTGTTATTCTTCTCAATCGCATGAATCTCCTCCTCCATTGCTTTCAACCAGTAATCATTATGAGCAGCATCTTCATATGTGATAGGATCACAATCTGCAAATAATGCAAAGTTCACCAACTCTTCATCTGTTGGATCGTCGTCATTACTGAGAACACAATCCTGCAAACGAGCTGGCAACACCCGTTCACGTTGTGGACGACCAGAAGATTCTGCTGGATGTGGATTCACCAGAGATGGTGGGGCCACTAGGGTAGGAACCGGTTCATCTCTCGGATGACCATCAATCTCATCCAGGTCAATATCAATGTCAGAAGAGCTCCCCTTACCGCAAGACCAGTCCCAGCATCCTTGCTCATCGAAGGTAACGTCCCTGCTGACAATCACTTTTTCTGTCACTGGATTATAAAGTTTATAACCCTTCGTTACCTGACTGTAGCCAATGAAGATGCACTTCTCTGCTTTATCATCAAGCTTCTTTCTCAAAGCATCAGGTACATGAGCATAAGCAATACACCCAAACACTCGTAAGTGTTCAATGCTAGGTTTGAGTCGAGTCCAGGCTTCCTGAGGAGTCTTTCCGAGAACACTACTGGTGGGACATCTATTCAACAAATAGAACGCACAAGCAACTGCATCACCCCAAAAACCTTTGGGCAGTTTCTTCAAGTGTAACATACACCTGACCATGTCCATGACCGTTCTATTCTTCCTCTCTGCTACACCATTCTGCTGAGGAGTATATCTCGCTGTCAACTGATGACTGATGCCATGTTTCTGCAAGAAACCATCGCAGACAACATATTCTGTCCCCCGATCTGTTCTCAAAGTCTTGATAGACCTTTCACACTGATTTTCCACCAATGCCTTAAATCTCTTAAAAGCATCACAAGCATCTGACTTCTGCTGCAAGAAATACACCCAAGCCTTTCTGCTGAAGTCATCGATAAAGGTAATAAAATACCTATATCCCCCATTCGACGGAGTCTCCACAGAGCATAGGTCTGAGTGCACTAGCTCCAAGGGCCAACTGGCTCTCCATGTATTCTTTGTAGGAAATGGGTCTCTGTGCTTTTTTCCTACAACACATGTCTCGCATACCCTATTAGGAGGATTAATGACAGGCAATCCTGAAACCATCTTCCTTGAAGAAAGTAGCTTCAAACTCCCAAAGTTCACATGGCCGAACCGCATATGCCATAACCAGCTCCCATCTCCGATTACAGAACTAAAGCATGGTAAAGTGTCACTGTTAATATGCAGCGGAAACAAACGGTTTGGTGACATGTTTACCTTTGCTATCAGTCCTTTCTGTTCATCGTTGATGGTGCATACCCCTCTGTAGATCCGCATATCATACCCTTTCTCTGAAAGTTGCCCCATGCTCAACAAATTTTGATGCAGACTCGGAACAAACAGTACCTCTGAGATGGTATTCTTGGATCCGTCCTTCAGAGAGATGGAGATTTTACCCTTCCCCATTACTGGCACCTTTGAGTCATTCCCAAACTTCACTTCCGAAGTAAAGGTCTCATCCAATTCTGAGAACATCTCCTTCCTACCACACATGTGGTTGCTGCAGCCTGTATCAAGAAACCATTTGTACTTGGCATCATTCACTGCTAAACTACATGCTAGCAACAATGTTTCTGAATAGTCTCCATCTTCTGCAACATTAGCCTGGAAATTTCTGCCATTGGATTTGCACTCATTCTTGTAGTGGCCATATTTTTTACATCTGAAACACTGAATCTGAGATTTACTCTTCTGATTAGTGTTATTGCCTCCTCCGCCTTTCACCTGGCTAGATCTGGAAGCACCTCCCCTCCTATTTTGCGAGTTCTGACCCTTCTGGCTTGCCTCAGAATTTTTTTGGGTCTCGTCTTTATCTTTCTTAAGACTCAACTGGCTCTGCAAAGCTTCCTCCACCTCGATCTCAGACTTCTCATCCAGACGTTGTTCATGAGCTTGGAGTGAGCCCATCAATTCATCCAACGTCATTGCCTCGAGATCTTTGGACTCCTCGATGGCAGTCACCTTGTACTCAAACTTCTCGGTCAGTGTTCGGAGAATCTTCTCCATGATCTGAACATCTGAAATTGACTCACCATTGGACTTCATCTGGTTAACAAGTGCCAATGTCCGTGAGAAGTAATCTGCCACCTTCTCCGTTTTCTTCATCTGGAGAAGCTCCAACTGCCTACGCATGGTCTGCAAGCGAACTTTCTTCACCTTTTCAACTCCTTTGTAGGTGTTCATTAGAATTTCCCATGCCCGTTTTGCTGATGTTGTATGTGCGATTTTCTCAAAAATCACCGGATCCAGCGACTGGTTAATGAAAAACCTCGCCTTCAAATCCTTCCTGGTTGTTGCAGCATCTGCTGGCCCAACAATACCCTCGGAAACAACAGTCCACAACTCCTGGTATTCAAACAATAGTTGCATCTGGACCCTCCAATACTCAAAATTGGTTTTTCCGTCAAACTTTGGTATTTGTGGTTGTATTGTATTATTATTATTATTGTTTTCTCAAAAATCACCGGATCCAGCGACTGGTTAATGAAAAACCTCGCCTTCAAATCCTTCCTGGTTGTTGCAGCATCTGCTGGCCCAACAATACCCTCGGAAACAACAGTCCACAACTCCTGGTATTCAAACAATAGTTGCATCTGGACCCTCCAATACTCAAAATTGGTTTTTCCGTCAAACTTTGGTATTTGTGGTTGTATTGTGTTATTATTATTATTGTTAAGGGTGGCCATTGTAAATTGCAATGTAATTTGCCAACAAAACAATAATAATAATAATATAACACAAAAAAATCAAAAGCAACAGCAAATCAAAATCCACGTGAACCCACACAAAAAAAATCTCACACACACAAACCCACGTGAACCCAATCAGCAAAACACAAAAAATAGTCAAACACTCCACCCACTTTCAAAACGCACAGTTCATGTGTCTTCAAAACGCACCAAATCTCTTCGTCCTTCAACGAGTCTGTCTCTCGTTCGCGACACTGGTCACAACTCCTCTTCAAGTCACGATTCTGGTGACTTTCTTGGTCAGCGACGGCGTGCTCCGGTCAGGCAAGGGACAGCCACCAACCTCTGCTGGTCAACAACGGTCAAATATCGACGGATCTTGGCGGTGGAAAAACCAACCGCGAACTTGGATCACTCCGATGCACCGGAAAACTCGTCGGATCTGGTCAACGGACACTTGGGTTTTGTTCCCGGTCGTCTTCTGAAGATTTTGGTGCTGGCGGTGACAGTCCACTCGCGGCTTAAAGTGAGACCTGTTTCCGGCGGCCGTGGGTTGTGTGGAGGTCTGTCCGGCGGCGCTGGCTGCTGCTCCGAACTCCTGGATCCTCAACTCCTGGATCCGCCTACCACTCCTGGATTCTTAACTCCTGAATCCTACCCTACTGCCCACCAAGCATCAGGCTCTGATACCAAATGTAAAAACTCACACTCACAAAAGAATTTACTGAAGAAACTGTTTATTGAATTGAATTGATGTTTTACATTGAAATAATACCAACTATTTATAGTAGCTGGGATGAGGTAACCTGATAACATCAAACCTCTAAATAACAAGGAAATAAAAAAACTTTGGTAATCCTAACTAAAAGATAAATAGGAATTATCTAAAGGATAAATCCAACCTAATATCTAAACTGATAATCAAAGATAATTATTAATAATAACTTGGTTTAATTCTACAGTTAATGGTCCAGATTCCTGAAGCTATGGTGTCTTGTTGGCTACAAATTGTTGGATTCTTTAGAGTTATCTATACCAGCCTAAGGCTGCTGGCGGAAAATGAAATACTGAAAGATTCTCTCCAATCGATATATCGTAGTCAGTCGATTTTTGGTGGCCTAAAATAGGACATAAATTTTTTGGGACACGGATATGCGTTTATCATTCATCTGGATTTGAATTCTCAACCATAATCCATAAATCATAATTACTGCATTATGCATCCAACAACTAAAATCTGTTTAGTTTTTGAGCTTTTAAATATATCTTGCCACATATATTAGTCGAAATTGTTAATGACGAGCAAATGGGATTTACTTTTTCCATTTATCTTTCTATCAACAACGAATCACAAACATTAACCGTTAACTATATATTTTTGTGCATGATTCCAATAGATACTGGCTTTGGATTCTAATTAAATTAATTAAATAGTGTATTATAGGTATTTTTTTTTAACTATTACAATATTTTGAGATTGGGAAAGGGTTATAACTCGAACCCATAACTTTTTGGATGTAGGTGTGATGGACTTAACACTTAGCCAACTTTTTCTTATCGTGGTAATAATAAATTAAAAGACAATCAAGTACTTGCAATTAAATTTGTTCACGAATCTTCCATTGTCAATGCATGCATTTTATGCTAATTAATTGAGGCATGCAAAAATATCCGAATCGACATGGATATAATGTGCTGCTTGGTTCTTCTTCTTCAAACATATCATCAACTTGGACCCGGAAAATTTTACTCTGCATTGTTAAAAGCTTTGTTGTGTTCTTACATGTATCGATGTATCTAACCACTAATTATTATGTCATGTCACATAATTAAAATTTCATATCATGTGGTATGATTTCAGTTGCCAAATGTATTGCATCCTGTTCATTAAAGATTAAAGATTATACTTATCTTAATTGCCCATGTGACCACCATGATCAGGGTAAGATTCTATCTAGGTAGGATTTAGGAGGTGCATCGTTTTTCTTTTAAAATTCGGTGGAAAAGTGTTTTTTTGTTCTTTTAATTATTAAAATTCGGAGAAATGATATAATTCGGACACAACCTCATTAATATTGCACGAAAAATTTAGTATTACAACAATTTTAACCTAACTAATCGAAATATCTTAACGATCATTAATTAAAAGTAATTGATGCAATGATTTATAATAAAATGATAAATCAGTTTTTTTGTTCTTTTAATTACAACAGTTTTTAAATGATAAAGTAATTACATTTAAATTGATGCAATGATTTGTAATAATAAAATGATAAAATGATAAAGTAATTACAACAGTTTTTTTGTTCTTTTAATTATTAAAATTCGGAGAAATGATATAATTCGGACACAACCTCATTAATATTGCACGAAAAATTTAGTATTACAACAATTTTAACCTAACTAATCGAAATATCTTAACGATCATTAATTAAAAGTAATTGATGCAATGATTTATAATAAACATGTATTCAGTCATATTCTAATTTTGTCCAGATGCTTGCATTTGTTTAATTAAGATAAATGCCAACGGTAAACTGATGATATAGTTTTATGTTTGTGTTCGTCCGATATAATTTATTTATTTATTTTATGTTATTTTTGTAATTGTCGATTCTCACAATCATTTTCAAACAGGAAAAATAGCTAAACGAAGCCAAGAAAATCAAGAAAATTTCATAGGCTGTTAGTGTTAGTGACTTGCTGGAAATAAATATCAGTTTCGATAAAAATTTCATGGGTCATAATTTTTGATATAGATATTTGCTTCGTTTTCGATAAGAGGAATGGTTACTTCCTTGACTCAAAGCACAGTGAGCCAACCACGTACTGTAGATGTGCAATTTCGTCATCACATATGCAACCAATAGTAAGTCAATCACGTCAGTACAATATTTAAACAACTCCACCATTATATATATAATCACACTCATGGAGGCCTTCGAAGTAGCTAATTAAACACATAAAAACAACAAATTAAATTTCTTCCATCTTCAATTTCTAGCTCCGCCATGGCCGCCAACCTTTACTCTCTCCCTCTAAATGAAAAGATTTTTCCGAAGAACACAGGACAAAGAGTTCTAGATATAACCCTCTTGTTCCTTCTGTTTTCTCTCCTCATATATCGTCTTTTGTCTCTCCGAGACCATGGATTTCCATGGCTTCTCGCTCTCCTTTGCGAGTCCTGCTTCACCTTCAACTGGGTTCTCATCATCACCACCAGATGGACTCCTCTTTATTACAAAACATTCTCACAACATCTAGAACAACGGTAACATTTACTTATAATTTTTTCGACATATTTTCCATCTTTATTATTTATTACTTGTAGCTTATTTTTTCTAAAAGAATAAAGTAAAGTGAGAGAGCAGTTGCATAATGGTAGCTCATTTAAATACATGTAAAACTAAACAGGATACAGGAGCTTCCAGCGGTGGATATGTTCGTGACAACCGCGGATCCGGTGCTGGAACCGCCTATCATCACTGTAAACACTGTGTTGTCTTTGATGGCAATTGATTATCCGACTAACAAACTAGCTTGCTATGTATCGGATGATGGATGCTCTCCTCTCAACTACTATGCTCTAGTTGAAGCATCAAAGTTTGCTAAGCTTTGGATTCCATTTTGTAAGAAATATAATGTTCAAGTTAGAGCTCCATTCAAGTACTTCCAGCTGGACCAGCCTGTGATGTCTATTGTAACTCATTCATTGGAGTTCCAACAAGAATGGAAAAAGATGAAGGTGATGATCAAATTTATCTTTTAATTTTCTCTATGTCAAAAGATCATTTATTATTGATATTCAAGTGTGTATATATATATATATATATATTAGTAACTTTCCGGTGCATTGAAATTCCGTATGAAATCGTTGATAGTTACTGGTAGTATTGGTATCAATCCAATAGTTATCGATAGTTATCAACTATTCATACGAAATTTCCCATACTTAAAATTTTTAATACATACATAATATATCTGCGGTGCAAGTGGTGTGTACTCATTAAAGACGACAAATTGTTTTGGTTTTGACGTGTAACTTGTATGTAGTTACTTTTTTTTTTTTGAATCATTCAATGTAGTGCCCTTGGTATATATGTAGAGATAAACTTGAATATTTGTTTGGATTTTTTTGTAGGATGAATACGAGAGACTTAGCCGAAACATAGAAGATGCAACCCGAAAGTCTGAAGCTTTCGACTTTGCTTTAGTTGGGGAGTTGGCTGTTTTTTCTAATTTAGAACACCGAAATCACCCGGCAATAGTCAAGGTATATTAGCTATATATAAATTGGCCGAATTGCTATTCGTGTCAAATTTTAAATTGTCATGTGTTTTTAAAATTATTAGAATATTTTAGAATTAGAAATAGGTAACACTCGAACCTATATCTTTTTAAGGGGGGTGTGTTGGTTCAAGATTTTATTAGACAATTTGGAGAAGTAAAACCCTGGTGGTATTGGATTGAGACTTTTTAACAAGTTAGATAAGTCCACTGGTATTAGATTAAGACTTTTAAGATTTTTTTTAAAAGTTCATATTGTCTTATGGTATTGGATCTAGACTTTTAAGATTTTTTTAAAAAGTCCATATTGTCTTGTGGTATTTGATCTAGACTTTCAAGGGGCAACAAATTGTCTGGTGGTATTGAATTGAGATCAAGATTTTTAGGATTTTATTACAAAATGGATTTTTCAGACTTTTTAATGATTTGTATAAATAGCTTGAACCCAAAATTGTCTTGTCATCTCCCTCAATACTTTCCCGACTTTTCTCTCTCACTCAAAATCATCTTCACGACTTCACTTTATCTCTTGCTTCGCTCTCTTTGGTTTCTGAGTTGCTGTCATAACAATTCTAAAGACAATTCCTTTTATTCCAAAATTATCCATTTTATCTTTTAGCAATCATATTCTAAACACTCCATTTAAAAAAAAAAATCAAAGACACTCCATTTTATTTTAATATTATCAATTATTATTTTTGAATTTTATTTTTAATTTTAACATATAGCAAAAAAAAATTTAATAGTTCAAAATGATATATGCATTATTTAATTTATTCAAGTACATAAGATAAAAGTGATAGGCTATTGATGATCAGTTGAAAAGTGTGTTGAGCAGAGCATTCATGTACATATATATATATATATATATATATATATATATATATATAAAATAATGATATGAAGAAGATACCAAGTCGACATCATCACGAGCAGCAAGTGCTAAGATATCAGCGCATGAGACGATAACAGGGCACAAGGCTTCTAGTTGTGTTTTAGCATCATCGACACTTCTAAAACTTGGGGAGAAAATTGAATACTACAATCGAATCTTGAAAGTCCGTATTTTTAAAAGTCTAAAAAGTATTAAAATAAAGTCTAGATAATCATAATAGTCCATAAATAAAGTTCAAAGACTCTTTTAGAATCCTAAAAGTCTAATCCATATAATCCTAATAATCTTAAAAGTATAATTATAACAATCCTAATAATCATAATAGTCTTGTAAATCCATAAAATCCTTACACTTCAAAATTGTCTATTAAAATCTCAATCCAATACACCCCTAAATATAGGTTTATGGTTACCATCAGTTGGATGTCACAATTTGTAGTTGGTGCAGAGAATTTACGTGATTTTTGTTTTTTTTATTGAATTTGACGCAGAAGACAGAATAAAATAAATTTAGATTACTCGAAAGTCATTAAAAGTACAAAAGTCATTAAATAATTGTAGAATATTATTCTCATTAATAAAAGACAAAAACCAAAATTTAATCATAGAATAATGTCCGTATAAGATCTAAATTATATAATTTCTTTTTTTATTATAATATATGGACTCACTTTAATATTTATTTAATGGTTTATTTTTTCTTCTTCTTTGTAGATTATATTGGAAAACAAGGAGAATCTCTCCGATGGAATACCACATTTAATTTATATATCGAGAGAGAAGCGGCCAAAGCATCAACACCATTATAAAGCGGGAGCCATGAATGCACTTGTAAGTTATCAACTCTATACATATTTAAATATCTCTAATTCAGACATACAATGCTCTCTTTGTTCAGGCAGACAATGTCATAGTTATATTGAAATATTACTTATTAAATGATCCTATAAACATTCTCCATAATTTAAATGTAATATAATTAGTTCTTTATAATTTTTATTTCAAGACAATAGATATAACAAAATCTTTATACCTTTTGTCTTCATTCTCCTTTAAATATCTTTAGTTGATCTGATAATGACAATTTATAATACAAATTTCAAGACATTAGAAACAACAAAATAATCTGTGAACCTTTTATCTTCATCTGAACAGTACATTTCAAAACATATGCATTAAATTTTTTATTTTTTTAAAATGCATTAATGTTAGGGTTTGGCTACTATACCCATATAAGTATAGTAATACCAAAATCTGGGAATTAGTTAAGGTTCAATTTGGAAACCTCTTTGAATTTTGGGAACACTCTTGGAGCTGTAAATGTGGGCCCGGACCATACTAAAAAAATGTAAATTATTTTTAGAAGAATGTTGTTATTGAACCACGGTTACCAGAATCTAAACAATTTCAGATAGCCTAACCAATACAACCATACTAAATATATTTATTATTATTTCAAATAAATATTTTAAGTAGTATAAAGAGTTAATTTAAAATGTGTATATTTCAACCGGAACCAATGTCAAATTAATTCTCTGAATCAAAACAAACACGGTTGCTGTGTTGGACCACAAGGAAAAAAAATTATCAGTATACTTAAATGAGGTATGAAATTGACACGGTACGTAAACATTAAGGGTTTGGCTACTATACCCATATTCAGCTGGGAATAAAAAAGCAGTTGCATCTAAAATATCTAATTGAATACTGAAAATAATTTTATTTTATTTTTGTGTATATTTATGATTAATCAACAGACAAGGGTCTCGGGATTGATGACAAATGCTCCATTCATGCTAAATGTGGACTGCGACATGTTTGCCAATAATCCACAAGTTGTTCGTCAAGCAATGTGTTTGCTTCTGGGTTCCAAGGAAAAAGATTGTGCTTTTGTTCAATGTCCTCAATTGTTCCACGACTGCCCCACTAATACTTTAGTGCTTTTGCATGAAGTGAGTCACCCTAAATTCTTAATTATATATTTCATATATATATATATATATAATTTCTTCTTATTAGATTCTGATAAATATTTATTATTTATTGATACGTTATATAAAAATTATTAGATTTAATTGTTTTGATTCAATTTATATATATTTATTGATATTTATTTATAATCTATCACCCTCATATAATACATCGATATATTTTATATCAATATATACTAAACCTAATATATATATATATAGCGACATCGACTCGAACCTCAAATATTACCCGATTAAATGAATACGTTAAATACCGATTCACATTTTACGGTGATTTGAGTAATAATACATATGTTCAATCACTTTAAATATTACTAATTTATGCATGTTTATGTTTATCAGTATGTGGGCATGGGAATAGTGGGAATCCAGGGCCCTTATTATGCAGGGACAGGATGTTTCCACAGACGAAAAGTTATATACGGTCTATGGCCAGATGACACAAAAGATGAAAGCGGGATATATTTTAATTCAGTGAATGGTATGTACTTCAACTGTTATTATTATCAGTATTCTAGTAATCGGCGTAGACAGCCGACTAGTTGGTTAACTAGGTCTCAGGCTGCTTCGGCTGTCGGCCTTCCTCGGCGGCTAGCCGTCTAGACCGATTTATATAGCCGATTAATTGATAAAATCGTTTAAAAAAAAATTATTTCATTAAAACTGCGCTAGGTTCATTGGCTTGAATACCGAAGAGTTGAAGCAAAAATCCCACTTTCCCAATTCGAACCAAATCTCCCAAATAGAGCCTCTCGTCGCCACCGCAGCCGCTGTCGTCGCAGCCGCCGTCGTCCGTGTATGGGAGAAGCACAGCTGCGAGTAAGGGAGCTAGAGTCCATCCATAGCTTTCTTAGTGAGTTAGCTTAGAGAAAGAGAAAAAAAAAAAAAAAAGCTTAAAAAAGTAAGTCTGGTAAGAAAAACTTAAGTTGCAGAGAAAATAAATGATGAGTTTGAAATTTGAGGAGAGAGCGTGGGGTTGAAAATTGAAATGGGGAAATGTCATTGAAAAGAGAAGAAGATAAGACCAAAGATAAGACCAAAAAGAAAGAAAATAATGGAAATTAGAAAACATATTAAAATCTGATAAGACAATTAGACAAGTTTGGTGGGGTCCAGCTGTCTGTGATGTGTTCCATAAAAGACAAAAACGAAATTTAAAAGTAAAAAAAAAAGAAAAAAGAAAATAAATATATAAGAATTATATATATATGCTTAGACAGTGTCTAAATGGTATAGGCACTAAAACTTGCTTACAAGAACATTGATTATTACTTTTCTAGTTTACAATTCTTTTCCCATGTACTCGTCTTTTTTACCCTTTGAAATTTTCTCGAACGTCATGAGTTTATTGTTCTTTCAATGCAGGAAAGATAGATGGTGATGAAATATTACTAAAAGAGTTTGGAAATTCAAAGGAATTCATCAAATCAGCTAGTCATGCGTTGAAAGGAAAGACAGATATACGAATGGACCCATCAAACTCTCTTGATGCAGCTCACCAAGTTGCTGGTTCTGCCTACGAGTATGGTAGTAGTTGGGGAGAAAAGGTTAGTAAAATTTTAAACGATCGATACCCAATTTAAAGAAATTTTATAACACATGAGGCTTATTCTTGATTGGTTTATAACCTTCGGGGGAAGGTTTTGGAGGATGCATCTGGATTCTGGAGTCCTTTCCCATATAGGGGATGGCCTTTAGAGCTCCTTCTAATAGAATAATAACAAATGGTTAAGGTGACCAATGAGGTATGTAGGGTTTTCACTAAACGAGAACCCTTACTTTGATTTACCTTTCTAAATGTTTTTATATGTTATCAACACTATTGTAGGTGTGAGGGGACACTTGTTTGGCTACATATGAGAAGTGTCATGTAGGTAGTTTATCCTTCTAAGGTGGTCATCCACCGAGAGTGGTCACTTGGTTAGAGATATGTCTGTTGTCACGTATTAATTGGATTTGGTTATAACTGATAATTTTTTGCCAACAATTTAAATTCAACTTTTTTTACTCTAGAAAGTTTGGGAGGAGACAGGTCAAAAAAGAAAGGTTATAAATTATGGGTGTTTTTTGTTTGATTCAGGTTGGGTGGATATATGGATCGACAGTAGAAGATATTCTAACAGGGTTGACGATTCATAAAAAAGGTTGGAGATCAGGCTATTGCAATCCGGATCCACCAGCATTTCTAGGGTGTGCACCATCTGGCTCACTGGCAACCATGACTCAACAGAAAAGGTGGTCCACAGGACTCCTTGAAATCCTCTGCAGCAAAAACAATCCTATCTCTGCTACTCTCAAAGCCAATCTCCAATTTAGAATGGGCGTGGCCTATCTCTGGATCACTAGTTGGGCCTTAAGATCCATTATTGAGCTTTGCTATGCTGCTTTACCAGCTTATTGCATCATCACCAACTCCAATTTCTTGCCCAAGGTGAGTGACTGCAAATTTTGAGTGAACTTGATTCTCTGTCAATCTGATTAAGCTTTTACCGATCAACTTTTAAAGCTGTCGTGATTAATTAGTATTAATAATATATATAAAAATTGGGTCATTAAGTTCTTGTTTGATTCTATATATATATATATATATATATATATATATATAAGAAATTGAATTTTATATTTTTAGTGTCTAACAAGCAGTCTAGTAAAAATAATTGAAAATCAAACAGGTAGTAAAAATCATTTATTAGGTTCTATATGTAAGTACTTAACCCAACCGATAAAAATAAAAAATAAAAGTACAACGGTGAAAATGTAAAAAATGAAGTACCCCGTTTTTTATATATCAATACAAATGAAAAAAACATGTTTTTTGTTTTTCAAGTTTTCCTTAAAAAAAAAAAACATTGGTTAACTAACATGTTTTTTCTGCTTTTAGTCTTTAAAAAAAAAAGAAGAAGGGAAAACGCATTTATAAAACATTATATATGAACATGCCCTAAAACATTCAAGTTCTTTCACTAGCTAGTTGCTGATAAAATCTAAAGCATAATAATTTTAGAATGTCTATTCATATATGCAGTTCCAGGAACCTGGAATATACATACCTGTTGCCGTTCTTGTGATGTATAACCTGTATACACTATCCGAATACGTTCGAACCGGTTTCTCAATTCATTCATGGTGGATTAACCAAAGCATGGGAAGAGTTATCACAATGACTTCATGGGCATGTGGAGTATTAAATGTAGTACTCAAGCACTTTGGCTTATCAGAGACAGTCTTTGAAATTACACAGAAAGTAGATCATCAGTATAGTACTGCTTCAGGTGGCGACGACAACATTGATGAAAATGCAGGTAAATTTATCTTCGACGAGTCTCCAGTTTTCGTGGCAGGCACGACAATTCTGCTTGTGCAGCTGACCGCGTTGGCCACAGGCTTGCTAGGGTTGCAACCACCAGCTGGTGGTGGGCAGGGATCAGGGCTAGGTGAGGTTTTCTGTAGTGTGCTTGTGGTGCTATGTTTCAGGCCCTTTGTGGAAGGTCTGTTCAGGAAAGGAAAATATGGGATTCCATTGTCAACCATTTGCAAATCAGCTGCTTTGACATCACTTTTTGTGTATTTGAGTAAAAAATGCTACAAGGTTTGAGATTCTTTTGAGAAGATGATACATGTAATTTTTTTTTAAAAAAAATCTAATTTAAACATGGTCAGATTGCCATGATTAGTATTTCTTTTATTTTACATTGTTGCTTTATACTGAATAAATATTTTCGTCATCTGAAAATTTAATTTCAGCACATCAAAAAATTTGGTAACTTAAAAAACCAAATAAGTTTCTTTGACTTAATTCACACACAAATGAAATCAAGAATTAATTAAGTTCTAGCTTGAAAGGGGAACTTAATTCCTATTTTCTTTCTAATGAAATTTATTCCCCTTCTGTTTCAGTCCATATTGTAAATGTGGTCTAGAATGAGTGATAAATTTTTTGTTACCCTCAGTGGCCCCTAACAAAGATTTCGTTACCTGAACAAAGATAAAACTTTTAATTAATTATTGTTGTGATATATATACATGTACGAGAAGACTTTTTCTTACCCCCCTTCAAGGTGGGTGAGCATTACCCACCTCCCCAATAAATGATATGTGTCCAAAAATGAGTATTTTTGTCCAAAAACTCTTATGTGTTTGGACAAAACTACCTTCTCCCTAGATACGTGGCATGTATTGGGGAGGGGGGTAATGCTCACCCCCCTTGAAAGGGGGTGAGCAAAAATGGACTCTATACGTATGGTCCCTATAAGACTTTTAATTAATTATTGTTGTGTTATATATATGGTCCCTAATTTAATGTTTGTTGCCATCCTAATTATTGGTTGATTATCTATAACAAGCAAAGTAATCTTAGATTTTTTTTTTATCTTAATGGTTAAACTCAAACAAGAAAAGCAGTTGCTTCAAAGAAAACTTTAAACATCCTAACAATATTAGAAAGTTGTCTTCGATCCGTCAAAGCAGGCAATTCACAATTGGCCCGAATTGCTCCCACAGCTCTGAGATTGAAAATTAATTATATATAAGGACCATTTCATCTTTGCCACTATTTTGAAAGTGATTTGATGTAAGACTCGACACTCCCCCTTCAAGTAGGATATTTATATGTAAATAAATAATGTATATATATTATTGTCTAAATTTAAATTCATTTAAAGAAAAAAATATCACAAAAAATCATATATTAGAAACCTCTGTATAGTATAATATATATATATATAATAAAAGGAAAAACAAAAGTCAAGTAAAAAACGTAAAGAGTACGTAGACCCAACAACAAATGAGAGAGGTACTTAGGCCTTAACAATAATAACAATGCTAAACATTCCATATATAATTTCATCATTTCCATTCCAATATATGTGATAGTTGAATTGTCATTTGGTAAGTGAACACACTTTAATTGATATTTATCTCTCTTACCTATATATTCAATTACCAGTTAATATGTGTTCACCGAGTGATATATCAGCTGTCATATATATTGAAATAAAAATTATAAAATTATAGATGAGATATTTAGCATTACCGAAAATATGAGAATTAATTGATCACTTTTGATTTTTATCTTTTTGTTGTTGTTGCTTGTTCGATACCCTAACCATAATTAATCTGCTCCATGACAACACATAAGTACACATATTTTTTTCATGCATGCACAGTCCACTCATATGACATTTGACATATATATAGTTATATACAAGTCTTGTAAGTTGTAATCACGTATGTACAATAATGATCCAACTCCACAATAAATATATTGTCCCCGCAGTCAGGGAGTCCGTGTAGCTAGGTAGGGTCTATCTATCTAGCTAAAATACAGTTTTTATAAAAACACAGTCAGAAAACAGTTGAATTTCATGGCTACCAACTTTTACTCTCCCAATCTATACGAAAAGATTTTTCAAAAAAACACAACTCAAAGAGTTCTTGACGTTACCGTAATGTTCCTTCTGTCTTCTCTCCTCATCTATACTCTTTTGTCTCTCCACTACAATGGATTTTCATGGTTTCTCGCTCTCCTCTGTGAGTCGTGGTTCATCTTCATCTGGGTTATCATCGTCACCAACTCACCACCAAATGGACTCCTCTCTTTTACAAAACATTCCCACAACTTCTACAACAACGGTAACATATATAAATAACTTGATTTCTTTATCAATTTTTCTGTTTTTATCATTTATATAATTGGACTCATTACATACATATGGAAGTTTTAGACATTGACACAAACATCATATCACTCAATATTTGATAAATATTACACAAACATCCCATATCGTTAACTTTTTGCAGTTAATTCCTGACGATTGATGGTCAAAAGTGAAAAATAACTAAACTACCCATTATTTTCGTTTCATAAAAAATCTTCATCTTCTTCGTGTTGCCAATTTTTTTTTTTATATGAAGATGGTAATGTTTAATGAAGATTTTTTTTAATTTACAAAAAGAAAAAGAAAATAAGGAGTATTTTAGTCATTTTCTTTTTTACTTTTGATTATTGACTATTATGTGTGTTAAAGGCAAAAATTAATGATATGTGATGTTTATGCAACATTTCTGAAAAGGTTGAGTGATGTTAGTGTCAATATATATGTCCAAAACAATAAACCATCTATATATGTGTAATTATGCCATACCTAGAGAATGTTTGTGCAATTAGCCCTTTATTATTACCGGTAGCTCATTTAGATATATTCACATGTACAAACTGAATATGGTACACGAGCTTCCACCGGTGGACATGTTCGTGACAACGGCGGATCCGGTGCTAGAATCCCCCATCGTCACTGTGAACACCATGCTGTCTTTGATGGCAGTCGATTATCCAGCTAACAGACTAACTTGCTATGTATCTGACGATGGCTGCTCTCCTCTCAACTACTACGCTCTAGTTGAAGCATCAAAGTTTGCCAAGCTTTGGATTCTATTTTGTAAAAAATATAATGTTCAGGTTAGAGCTCCATTCAAGTACTTCCAATTGGACAAGTCTGTGCTGTCCAGTTCTGAAACTGATGATCATTCATGGGAGTTCCAACAAGAATTGAAAAAGATGGCGGTAGTAAAAATTATCTTCTAATTTCTCTGTCAAGAATATTTAATTTTTCTATTTTGTGAGAGAATAATTTGTTTGTTATTATATTTTTGTAGGAAGAGTACAAGGGACTTAGATGAAACATAGAAGATGCAACCAAAAAGTCTGCTTCTTTTGGCTTTGATCTATTCGACGAGTTGGCAGTTTTTTCCAATACAAAAACGCCGAAACCATCAGGTAATAGTCAAGGTATAAACAGTAAGCTAGTCCATTCTGTTAAGACTTTTTAAAATTTAGAGTACATTTTTGGGCTTGTTTAGCCAACTTAACACGAAAATGAGGAAAACAGAACTGAAAAAAGAACCAAATTAAAGAATCATTTACATCAATTTTTTTTTATTGTTTGTTATTTTATAGATTTTATGGGAAAACAAGGAGGGTCTCAGATGGTATACCGCATTTAGTTCACATATCGAGAGAGAAGCGACCGAAGCATCCACATCATTACAAAGCTGGAGCCATGAATGCACTTGTAAGCTATCAACTCCATGCATATTTAATAAAAGAACAATGTATATCCATTTGATTGTCAACTCATTATTGATGACAATTTTTTGTATATATATATATATATATATATATATATGATTAACAGACAAGGGTCTCTGGATTGATAACAAATGCTCCATTCATGTTAAATGTGGACTGCGACATGTTTGCCAATGATCCAAAGATTGTTCGTCAAGCAATGTGTCTGCTTCTCGGTTCCAAGGAAAGTGAATTTGCTTTTGTTCAATTGGGCTTAAAAAATAAATAGCACTTTTTAGAGGTGACATTTCAACATTGTCACTACTTTAATAACTTATGTTTAAAAGATACATATTATGGTGAACGGACAAAAATACCCCCAATAGTTGTTCCACATCAGATTTCTTTCATTCAGTTTACAGTGAAGTAGAGAGAGAAAGTCCAGTTGAAACTCAGACAATCACTCGATCGGTGATTGAGTGGCGCTACGCAGACGCATTCGGGGAGTTTTTTTTTTCAGTTCATGAAAAGGCTCGGAGCCTTCATGAAAAAGGCTTGGGCAATTCATGAAAAAACTCGGAGCCTTTATGAAAAAAGTTCGGAGCATTCATGAAAAAGTTCGGAGTCTCATGAAAAAGCTCGGAGCCTTCATGCAAAAGGCTCGGAGCCTTCATGAAAAAGCTCGGAGTCTTATGAAAAAACTCGGAGCCTTCATGAAAAAAGCTCGGAGCCTTTATGAAAAAAGCTCAGAGCCTTCATGAAAAAGCTCGGAGATTCAAAATTGACAAAACTAATATCCTTGAAAAAAGCTCGGACAACAATTTAAAAAACTCGAATAGTTTTACAAAAAGCTCGAACACATTGTTAAAAGTTTCGGAAACCCAGAAATTCATCGTCTTATGCACAAATTTTTTATAAATTAAGTTACTGAGTTACTTAATTTTCCAGACAAGTTTATTGTAGAGAGAGAGAGATGAGTTCAGTGTTAGAAGTGTGGAGATGAAAGTACAAACAAAATAAAAAACTGATTATTTAAGGGCAATGTTGGCAGTTCACTATAGTAGGTGCCTTTTAAACATAACTTATTAAAGTAGGGACGTGAGTGCAACACATCTCAAAAAAAGTGACATTTCTCACCATTTCCACTTGTGGAATTTCCTCAATTATACCACAACAGCGCCGCTGATTCTCTAGTGCTTCTACATGAAGCGAGTCGCCTAAAATTCTTAAGTAATACTATTCAGTCAAATTATAACTTACAAATATTGCTGTGGGAAAAATTAGTTCTAATTGGATTAATTAGTAACTAATTCATGTATTCCGTATGTTTATGTTAATTAGTATGTGGGCAAAGGAATAGTGGGAATTAAAGGTCCTTTCTTT
Organism: Dipteronia sinensis; assembly: GCA_033220585.1. NCBI lineage: Eukaryota > Viridiplantae > Streptophyta > Magnoliopsida > Sapindales > Sapindaceae > Dipteronia > Dipteronia sinensis. The sequence goes on from CM065645.1 coordinate 42,253,203, forward strand.
CAAGGGTCAGGATGCTTCCACAGACGAAAAGTTATATATGGTATATGGCCAGATGACATTGAAAATCAAAGTGGAAGATATTTCAATTCAGTGAATGGTACTTCATATCGATTGTATTATTATTTTTTGAATTCTATTTTATCCATTGGAATTATCTTGAATGTCACGAGTTTACTGTCCTTTCAATGTAGGAAAGGTAGATGATGATGATGAAATATTAGTAAAAGAGTTTGGAAATTCAAAGGAATTCATCAAATCAGCTGGTCATGCTTTGAGAGGAAAGACAGATATACCAATGAACCCATCTAACTGCTCTCTTGATGCGGCACACCAAGTTGCTGGTTCTGCCTGAGACTCTACGAGTATGGAAGTAGTTGGGGTGAAAATGTTAGTAAATATTTCGAAAATGATAACCCAATTCTAAGAAATTAATAAGGATGATCATGTTACTTTGAACACACGTTACTGCAATTGTCGTTGTTGCTGTTTCAGGTTGGGTGTATATATGGATCAACAGCAGAACATAATCTAACCGGGATCATGATTCATAAAAAAGGGTGGAGATCAGGGTATTGTAATCCAGACCCATCAGGTTTTCTGGGGTGTGCACCATCTAGTTTAATTGCAGTCATGATCCAGCAGAGAAGGTGGTCCACAGGACTCCATGAAATCCTCTTCAGCAAAAACAACCCCATCTCTGCTACTCTCACAGCCAATCTCTAATTTAGGCAGTGCATGGCTTATCTCTGGGTCATTTCTTGGGGCTTACGCTGCAGTCCTGGGCTCTGCTATGCTGCTTTACCAGCTTATTGCATCATCACCAACACCAATTTCTTGCCCAAGGTTAGTACGTACAAATTTTAAACTAACATGATTCTCTGTTGATCTGATTTTGGGTCACTGATACATTTTGAGAATATCTATGAATGCAGTTTCAGGAACCTGGAATATACATACATGTTGCCGTTTTTGTGATGTACAACCTGTATATTCTATCTGAATACATTCAAACGGGCTTCTCAGTTCGTTTATGGTGGATTAACCAAAGGATGGCAAGAATTATCCCAATGAGTGCTTGGATATTTGGATTTTTAGATGCAGTACTCAAGCTCTTGGGCTTATCAGAGACAGTCTTTGAAATTACATAGAAAGACTTAGATCACAAGTTTAGTACTTCCAGTACTGACAACAACAACTATAATGAAAATGCCTGTAAATTTACCTTCGATGAGTCCCCATTTTTCGTGGTGGGCACGACAGTTCTGTTGGTGCAGCTGGCCGCGTTGGCCATGGGCTTGCTAGGGTTGCAAGTTGCAACCACCAGGTGGTGAACAGGGCTCAGGGCTAGGTGAGGTTTTCTGTAGCGTGCTTGTAGTGTTATGGTTCTGGCCCTTTGTGGAAGGGCTTTTCAGGAAAGGAAATTATGGGATTCCATTGTCAACCATACGCAAATCTGCTGCTTTGGCATCACTTTTTGTGTATTTGAGTAAAAAAAGTTACATGGTTTGAGATTCTTTCGAGAAAAGGATACATGTAATTTTTTTTTTTAAATCTAATTCAAACATGGCCAGATTGCCATGACTAGTATTTCTTTCATTTTACGTTGTTGCTTAATAGTGAGTGACGATATTTATAAAGAGAATGGATAGTGTTTGATAAAAGCACCAGGTGCTTGATAAAAGTACACAGAGAGAATACAAAGTAGAAACTCAGAGAAACTCCATTAATGGAGAGAGACACAGAGATTAGAAACTTTTTATTTTCTTTTTGTTAATAGCATTGTTTACAAGAGTCTGATACTTATATATGAGATTCTAACACACTAAACGTGTGTTGAAATACTAGCCAATCAGAGATTAGGATTTTTGTCCACATCATCAAGTTAGTTACAAACGATAACAGATTTCTAACAAACTAATCTTCAGCTAATTACAAGCGGTCAACGTTAGTTGACTAACATCAGTTTCCTATTACTGTCGATGTGATCATGGTCTGATGATGATTTATGAGGTTGTTTCATCATACCATAACCTTGATGCTCTGTACTCTGTTTCTTTAAGACTGGCTTCAACAAATCTGCACATGATGCAACCTGGATGCAAAACAAGCTCGTTGGTTGTTTTGAGTTGCAATATCCAGCTTTTAAATATTCTATAGACTGCACACTCTTATCACTCCCCCGCAAACTGAAGTGAGGTGAGTTAACCAACTTCAATTTGGAACATAAAAACCGAAAACGATCCTTGGCAAAGGGCTTAGTGAATATATCAGCAACTTGGTGTTCTGTGGGAACGTATCTAGTCTCAATCTCACCAGATACAATCTTCTCTCGAATAAAATGAGTGTCTATATCAATGTGCTTTGTACGTTGATGAAACATTGAGAGAGTGAATTGGCACCAATGTTATCACACCACACAATGGAATTCACATCAGTAGGAATATGCAGCTCAGACAGTAGAGAACGAAGCCATAATACTTCAGTAGTCACTTGAGCCATAGAGCGATATTCAGCCTCCGTACTTGAGCGAGCAACCACCCGCTGTTTCCTAGAGCACCATGACACCAAATTACCCCCAAAAAGAACACAATTCCCACTTGTAGATCGACGATCATCTATGCAGCTAGCCCAGTCCGCGTCTGCAAAAGCCTCAATAGACAATGACTGAGCTGGTTCGAAATGTATACCCAAGTATGGCGTGCCCTTCAAATACCTGAGAACCCGTTTACAAGCCACCCAATGGACCATAGTAGGAGCCACTAAAAATTGACTCAACTTGTTTACAATGAACGAAATATCGGGTCGCGTATTTGTGAGGTATTGAAGAGCTCCGATGGTGCTTCTATAAAGGGTAGGATTCTCAAAAGCAACCCCATCAGAGAGTGACAACTTCGTACCAGCAGCCACTGGCGTGTCACAAGGACGAGCGTCAACCATATTGGTTTTCTTAAGCAAATCAGCAATATATTTGGCTTGTGTGAGGTACAAACCAGAGGAATCACGAAAAGCCTCGAATCCAAGAAAATAGTTTACAGGACCTAGATTTTTCAAGGCAAAAGACTTATGTAGAGTAACAATTAGATTTTTGATCAAGGTAGGATTATTACCTGTCACAAGTATATCATCAACATACACAAGTAAGAAGAGTGAATCTGCACCCATGAATTTTGTGAATAGAGATGAGTCTGAAATGGAGGTACTGAATCCCCAAGAAGTGAGAGCTGTCTTGAGCTTGTGAAACCAGCTCCTTGGAGCCTGTTTAAGGCCATACAAAGATTTATGTAGCCTACAAACATGAGAAGGCCTGGAATCATCAACGAAACCCTCCGGTTGCGCCATATAAACCACCTCCGATAAATCTCCATTCAGAAAAGCATTGTTGATGTCGATTTGCTCAATTTGCCAACCATATGATACTGCAAGTGAGAACACAACTCTGATCGTAGAGGCCTTTATTACAGGGCTGAAGGTGTCTAGAAAATCCAAACCAGGTGTTTGGTGAAATCCCTTTGCAACCAATCTAGCCTTATGCTTCAAGAGGCTGCCATCTTGTCGATACTTGGTTCGAAAGACCCATTTACATCCAACCAAGTTCATATCAGAAGAAAAAGGGACTAAGGACCAAGTTTTGTTGTTGTGCAAGGCTTGAAACTCCTCTTGCATAGCCTTCAACCATTTAGGATCTTTAAGAGCAAGTTTAACCGAGGTGGGATCAGGTTCGGTCAAATAGCAGCTAGGAGAGGAGACTTGAAACACTTTTGGCTTGAAGATCCCACTCTTTGACCTAGTATGCATAGGATGGGTGGAAACAATTGCTTTGGTTGGAGGTTGAGCCGATACATCAGTTGTTGGAGACTGTATTGGAGGTGATACATGGGTGGAAACACTGCCATTGGTCGATAAAGGAGACTGTATTGGAGAGTGCATAGAGGACTGATCACTCCTTAATATTGATGAGTTTTGGTTGTTGAGTGAAGGAGGAGGTGTCGTAGACCTGATAGCACTGTTGTTATCAGATGTAATAAAGCTGGGCATATGAGACAACACTTTTTGGACAACAGACAGAGGCATGCCTTGTGAGTTGTTGCTGTCACAAACTGAAGGATGAGCTGAGAAAAGTGTCTCAAAAGGGAATTCAAGCTCATTAAATTCCACATGCCTAGACAAGTAGACCCTACCACTTGGGTGTAGACATTTGTATCCCCTATGCAAATCACTATAACCGATGAACAAGCATTTGGTGGTGTGAAAATTAAATTTTGTCTTGGAGTAGTCTCTCAAGTAAGGAAAGCTACTACACCCAAAAGTCTTGAAAAATGTGTAATTCGGCTTCTTGCCATACAATTTCTCAAATGGAGAGATAAATTTGAAACTAGCTATAGGCATGTTGTTGATAAGAAAGACAGCTGTGCTAAAAGCCTCATACCAATATTTAAGTGGCATCTTGGCATGAGCCAGTAGGGTTAACCCAGTCTCCACTATATGTCTATGCTTTCTCTCAGCAACACCATTTTGTTGGTGAGTGTGAGGGCAAGACATCCTCACTTGTATACCTTGTGTAGCAAGATAAGAGGAAAATGCAAGATATTCCCCACCCATATCTGTATGTAGATATTTGATTTTCTTGTCAAACTTTAGCTCAACATTCTTATGGAATTTAATAAACACTCCAAGAGCATCCGATTTCAGCTTTAAGGGAAAAAGCCATGTAAAGCGAGTGTATGCATCCACAAAAGAGATATAATACCTATATCCATCAGTTGAAAGCATGGGAGCTGGTCCCCAAATATCTGAGTATATCAGTTCTAAAGGAGTGGTGACAGTGATATCCAACCTTGAAAAAGGTAATCTATGGAGCTTACCCATTTTACAAGAATCGCAAAAAGGAGGAACATGAAACTTTGCATTAAAATGTATCTTATGTAGCATTTTTTGAAGAATTAAAGGGGCTGGATGCCCAAGCTTGGCATGCCACACAGCAGCATTCACAGCAGCATAACTATTTACACTAGCTAGCTGTGACTTGGAGTTACACAGTTTTCCAAGGCCAACATTATTTTGCAATGTAAAACAACTATTTACAGTAGGTGAGTGCCCAGTTGTAGCTTTATCAAAGACTCCAACATCACCAGACTTGTCATCAGAAACTTGCCATTTTGGTGCCTCAACAAGCTTTATTTGATAAAGGCCATCTCTAAGAGCTCCTTGAAGCAAAACCCTCTTCGTTTTGAGATCCTTTATCACACATTTATCACCATAGAACTCAGCACTTGCTTTATTATCAAGAGTAAATTTTGAAATACTTAATAAGTTCTTTGTGATTTGTGGAACATGTAAAATATTCTTAAGATGCAACTTTTGTGAAGGCTGTGTATGTGACTTAACATAAGTATCACCTATATGAGAAATCTCTAGTTGATCACCATTACCAACAATAAGTCGATCATTACCTCTATAGTTGGACTTGATGGAGAGGTTGTTGAGATCGGAAGTGATGTGGTTAGTAGCACCACTATCTATGTACCATGCTGGGTCATTCACCGATTCTGGTGTAGCCATGAAAGCAGAGGATTGATGAAAATTGGACTGAGGTTCATTCACGCTCATAGCTGATTGTGAAGGTGGTCCAAGCATCAGCTGGCCATTGAATCCCTGAGATTGGTTGAGAAAGGCTTGATTTGCCTGACTTTGTTGTTGTGGTGGTCCTTGGAAGGCTTGGTCAAATCTGTGATAACACTTGAGAGCCCCATGTCCTGGCTTATTACACACCTGACAGTGAAGCCTTCCTTTTCCACCAAATTTGTTGTTCCTACCTCTTCCACGTTGATTGCTTCCTCCTCTATTGCTTAGTTGATGTCCACCTCTATTGCTGTAGTTATTGCTGTTCTGTTGGTGAAAGTTGGACACATAATGAGCAGAAGTGTGACCAATATCAGGACTAGTGGATGAGTCAAGATGCTCAAGTCTTTGTTCATGGACCATTAAGAGATATTGAGCATCTTCAAAACTGATGTATCTTTGAGTGGTGATAACAGCAACTATTGCATCAAAATCGTGTCCCACACCATTGACCAAGCACATAACCAGATCACGATCTTTAACATCCTCTCCTGCAGCCAACAATGCATCTCCAATGTTCTTGATCTTGAACACAAACTCACTTATTGAATTTGAGCCTTTTTTAATAGCTTGAAGTTGATTTCTAAGTTGAAGAGCTTTAGCCATTGATTGTTGACAGTATATCCTATCAAGCCGACTCCAAACATCAAACGAAGACTGACAACCAACGACTTGTCCGATTACGTTTTCACTGATAGTTGTATAAATCCATCCCATAAGAAGTCTATCAATCCTTTTCCAATTATCGTACTCCTTACTAATACGTTTTTCAAAAGATTTTTCTCCAGAATCATTTGTCACTTCTATGTTTACATACATGTTTGAAGGTTTATTTGTTCCACAGACATAATCCTCAAGATTTAGAGCTTGTATTATAGGCAAAATCTGAGTTTTCCAGTACAGAAAATTGGATTTACCTAGTTTTATAGGCAGGTTGAAATTCAGACTCTTTGAAAGTGAAGAAAACTCCAAAGCTGCAGCTGGTTCTTGTGAAATCTGACTTGAATCCAGGTTCGGAGAAGAAGAACCAGCTCCTTGAAACCTATGATTCTGATTCCGAGTCGGAGACTGAGAAAAGTTGCGTTCTTGAGTTGTCATGACGTTAGTCCAACAGGCTCTGATACCATAAAGAGAATGGATAGTGTTTGATAAAAGCACCAGGTGCTTGATAAAAGTACACAGAGAGAATACAAAGTAGAAACTCAGAGAAACTCCATTAATGGAGAGAGACACAGAGATTAGAAACTTTTTATTTTCTTTTTGTTAATAGCATTGTTTACAAGAGTCTGATACTTATATATGAGATTCTAACACACTAAACGTGTGTTGAAATACTAGCCAATCAGAGATTAGGATTTTTGTCCACATCATCAAGTTAGTTACAAACGATAACAGATTTCTAACAAACTAATCTTCAGCTAATTACAAGCGGTCAACGTTAGTTGACTAACATCAGTTTCCTATTACTGTCGATGTGATCATGGTCTGATGATGATTTATGAGGTTGTTTCATCATACCATAACCTTGATGCTCTGTACTCTGTTTCTTTAAGACTGGTTTCAACAAATCTGCACATGATGCAACCTGGATGCAAAACAAGCTCGTTGGTTGTTTTGAGTTGCAATATCCAGCTTTTAAATATTCTATAGACTGCACACTCTTATCAATTTACACCTTCAAAAACCTGAATATATGTATACCCTAAGTTAATATCTTTTGAAAATCCAATATTATTCTTGAGTGAAATTATTAAAAAGATTTGTTAATTTTTTTTTTTTTTACTAAAATGACTAAATGGTTTATATGTACACCCACAAACATTAATTAACCAGTTTCATAATAATCTTTTGATTTTCACATATCATAAAACCTTTCCTATTTTTCAAATCCCAATTTTTTTTTAAACGAAACAAATAACAACAACCACAAAACAAATCAACGAACTATTTTGGAATTTCTTCCAGAACCTGTCTCTTCACGCAGGGGAGGACACCCTTCGTGCCACACAGATTCACCTATTGAAGAAAGACTAAATTAAGACACTGAAGTAACCCCAAACTGATTAACTAAGTTTATGATAACTCAAATATATTTTTTATTATTTTTATTAGAAGTACAAATTCATTGTATATTGTCTTCTCTGTTTTAATATACTTTATTTATTTAGTAGTTAGAAATTATATTATTGAACAACAATAAATAAAATAACAATTTTTTAATATGTTAGATAATGAAATAGGGGTAAGTAGAGTGTAGTTAAAAAAAAATACAATACAATAGAATTAAAGAAAGGGTAATTTTAATGCTAAAAAAATGGTAAGGAGATTATTTAAGACTAGAGATTTTTTAAATTTTTAATGGGGTGTTCTTACGAAAGATGTGTATATACAATTTTCAAGGGTGCAAATACCGTCATTCTAAAACATTTTGTCAGGGGGCGTTTGGTACGGGGACGGGACTGGACGAGATTGGACAGGACAGGACAGAACAGTTGTTCTATGACGTGTTTGGAATGTATGAGACATGACTGTGGACTGTACTGTTATACTTTTGGTATGACTGGGACAGGACATGACAAGAGATTCAAATGACCAGAGTGTCATCCTTGTTTTGTCTAATATTAAATAATATATATTAAATAATTTTTATATATCGTATTTAACAATATTAAATAAATATTGTAATTGAAATATATTATAATACTTAACAAAAACAAAATGGTTCAAATGACCTCTTGTTTTCAATTACAATATTATTATATTTTACACAAATAGTAATATTGTAATTGAAATATATTATCATTATTTAATTATATTATATAATAATATGATATATTATATCATTATATATATATATATATCTTATATATATATATATAATATTAAATATTTGTACATATAAAAAATATAATATTATATATATTATAATACATGTATATATATATTAATAATAAATATTGTATATTATATATATATATATATATATGTATCCTATATATAATAATATAATATATATGATATATATTATTAAAAAATATATATAATATATATAATATATAATATATATTAAATATATATATAATATTAAATATATTATTATATAATAATATTTAAAAATATATATTATAATTACATATATAATATTATATATATTATAAAATTATATATAATAATATATAATATATTGAATATATTATTATTATATATAATAATATTTAATATATATATAATATTATATATGTATTTATACATATTGTATATATATAATAATATATACATATTGTATATATAATAATATATATAGGATATATATATATAATAATATATATAGGATATATATATCATATATATTAATATATATTATTATATTATATATATATATATATATATAATATATATAGGATATATATCATATATAATGTGTTATATATATATATATATTATATTATATCATATATAATATATATTATATATATTAATATATAACATAATATATATATATATATGATATATATCCTATATATATTATTATATATATATCCTATATTTATTATTATTATATATAATATATATATATATGATATAGTATATATTATTAAATATTATTATATATAATAATATATTTAATATGTTATATATAATTTTATAATATATATTATATTATATTATTATATATAATAATATATTTAATATGTTATATATAATTTTATAATATATATTATATTATATTATATATGTAATTATAATTTTTATATATTATTAAATATTAATATATATATTAATATATTTAATATATTATATATTATTATATATAATTTTATAATATATATATATATATATATATAATATAATATATTGGATATGTTTGTAATTATTTGAACATTTAAAGGGTAAATTGGTCTTTTTGACACTTGTCCCATGCCATGGGACAAGTTGTCCTAGGGTTTTGGGTGGGACAATTTTTTGTGATTTTTATCCCACCTTGTCCCGTCCTGTCCCATGCTAAGGTCGCGCCAAACGTGGGACAAGAACAAGTTGTCCCACCTTGTCCCGTCCCGTCCCGCGTACCAAACACACCCTCATTGAGAAAATGTAATTTCAGCCTATCAAAAAATTTGGTAACTTAAAAAAACAAATAAGTTTTTTGGACTCCACACAATTAGTTTAGTTCTGGCTCCAAAGGGTAACTTAATTCCCGATTCTCTTTCCAATGAAATGTAATTCTTGATTTTGTTTTTAATGAAAATTAATTCTTTTTCATTCTCATTCTATTATCCGAACAAAGATAAGACTTTTAATTAAGGGATATAATCATTTCCTCCCAGTAATTTATCATATTAGACACTTTGTCCCCACTAGTTTCAGTAATGATCGTTCTCTTCTCTGGAAACTAAAATATTAGACGTTTCCCTCTCTGCCGTTAGCTTTTCAATTAAAACTCTCGTTGACTGTTAATTTTCACCGTAGAAGACATTAATACCCTTCAATGATTGTAAATAAATGGGTCAGAAAACAAAAGGCTAAAAAAGAAAAAGAGAAAGAAAACAAAACGCAGAAAAGGCAAGAGAAAGGAAAGAAATCAAAAAAGCAAAAAGAACAAAAGGTTCAATCTCCACCATCATGGTCGAGATACTTTAAAAACAAAAAGACAAAAAATAAATAATAAATAATAAAAACCAAAAACCAAATTCAACAATTGGTCACCATCATCATCAACACCACCACCACCAACATTATCGGTCCAGATGCAACCCCTCCCACCATCAATACCAAAATCAGCAGCCTCTTTAACCCATCCACTCTCCATCTCCATCAAACCCAAACCCAAACCCAAACCTAGAAATCCTCATTTCCTCAAACCTAAAAAAAATATATGGTCGTTTTATATAAAGTCCCTAATTTAAAGCTTGATGGATCGTGTCGGCAATTACCACCCTAATTATTGGTTGATTATCGATAACAAGTCAAGAAGTCTTTGATCTGTCAAGGCAGGCAATTGGCCTCACAATCCCTAAGTTTCAAACTTAATTATATATATATGGACCATTTTATTAGTACCATTTCAATTCATCTTCAATTTTGAAATTAGTTTGTTATGTTCCACATATATTTTGAATTATAATATAAGTTTAAATTTTTTGAGAGTGGTTTGATATAAGACATTAAGACTCGACACTCCCCTTTCAAGAAAGATATTTATTGGTAGATAAATAAAATATATTCATAATAATTAGTAAACTATAGATCTCGAATTTTTTTAATCTAATATGTTAGCTTATTATTGTCCGTCGGTCAGTACAATAATTTCTCCAAATTTTAAAATATTTTTGTGGTTGTCAATTCTCACACCCGAAAAAGAGAGCTAATTAATAAAGCAAAGAATTAAATGATCACATCAGGTTTTTAATATATATGACCTCACACTCATGGATGGCTTTTTAACTCAAGCTAACTAAAATGGACGTTTGATAAAACGTAGATAGAAAATACTTGAATTTCTTATCATCTTCTTCGGTCATGGCTACCAAAATTTACTCTCTCCGTCTATACGAAAAGATTTTTCCAAAAAACACAACCCAAAGAGTTCTAGATGTAATCTTCTTGTTCCTTCTCTCTTCTCTTCTCGTTTATCGTCTTTTGTCTCTCCAAGACCATGGATTTCCATGGCTTCTCGCTCTCCTCTGCGAGTCATGGTTCACCATCAACTGGATTATTATCGTCATCACAAGATGGACTCCCCTCTATTACAAAACATTCCCACAACTTCTACAACAACGGTAACATGTAATTTCCTTCTTATTTTATCATTCTTTATCATTTGTAAACTAGATTGACACAGCTGGGTATGGCGAAAATAAACATAAATTAGAAAATAAATCCTAGAAGAATGAAAATTCTCCTAAACTATCCTACATCATAAATAGGGTACATGAGCTTCCACCCGTGGACATGTTCGTGACAACAGCGGATCCGGTGCTAGAACCACCCATCGTCACTGTAAACACCGTGCTGTCTTTGATGGCAGTTGATTATCCAACTAATAAACTAGCGTGCTATGTATCAGACGATGGTTGCTCTCCTCTCACCTTCTACGCTCTAGTAGAAGCATCAAAGTTTGCTATACTTTGGATTCCCTTTTGTAAGAAATATAATGTTCAAGTTAGAGCTCCATTCAAGTACTTCAAGCTGGACCAGTATGTGCAGTCAAGTACTGAAACTGTTGATCAATCATGGGAGTTCCAACAAGAATGGAAAAAGATGAAGGTAGCAAAAATTATCTTCTAATTTATTTGTCAAAGAACATTTATTTTTTCTATTTTGTGAGTGAATAATTTGTTTGGTATTATATTTTCGTAGGAAGAGTATGAGGGACTTAAACAAAACGTAGAAGATGCAATCAAAAAATCTGCTTCTTTTGGCTTTGATCTATCCGGCGAGTTGGTTGTTTTTTCCGATACAGAACGCCAAAACCATCCGGCAATAGTCAAGGTAATCAGAGAGTAAGCTAGCTGAATTTACATTAGTCAATTTTGTAAATAGTTACAATTTACACATCTTTTTCTTTTATTACTAAACACTAATCACTAATGCTTGTCATCTCCTAATTAATCATAATTTGTTTCAAGATCATTTGTTATTTATCACGACATCTAATGGTCATCTCGTGTAACTAATTATGATTACATCCACTTATTTCAAGATTATTCTCCACAATATCTTAAGAGATGTCCAAATTTGATTGGAATATATTCAATCAAATATTGTTAAACTTTCTTTAGTGTTTTCTGTTTAACTATTGATTGTTATATACTTATATGTAATTTTAGTTTATCAAATTATATAATAGTAGATACTAATAATTACATATATTTTTTTGTTTTTTCTTTTTATGGCAAATCTGGATTCATGGTGGTTGTGAAAGTTAATGTTATGTTACATCATCGGTTCAATAATACTAATGTGTATTCATTAGCTAGTGTAGCCGGAGTTATCAAATTTGGAGGTTTTTGGGGGTCAATTTTAAAATTTTATTAGAAAATTATAAATAACAAAAGAAAGTAGAGTATAATCTTAAAAAACTTTTAAAAAATTTTGTGAATTTGGGAGCTAGGGCGGACCGTCGTGGGGCGGGTCGGCCTTTAAAAAAAATTATAATAAATTTAATATTATTTTAATTAATCAACTGACAATCGGTATAGAGTTAGAGGGCTATAGTAGCAATCTATTATTCTCTTCTTTCTGTCCGCGGTCACGTCAACATCAATAACCACAACCATTTTATTACTAATTTTCCTTTAAAGCATTCAGAATTGTGGAGACCCAAATATAATATTCATTTATACCGTATCATCAAATTTGGGTCTTCTTTTCAAAATATGGTCTTTCCATTTGAGTCTTATTTGTTTGGGTTTCTTTTCCCAACAATAGGTCTAAATTGAAAAATAGAAATTGGATCTATTTATTTTTTTATTTTTTTTCAAACAATTATTACTCTTCTTTAAAATATTATATATATATATATTAATAAATAAATTATATAATATATTTTATCAATACTTATTTAATAAATTATAATTAATTTAAAATAAAAGAATTTATTCGAACCAAACCGGAACCGTCAAAGGAAAACCGGAACCGGAATTGGTTTTTTCGATTTTGGTTTTGGAACCAAACTAGAACCAGTACAGGGACTGTCTCGGTTCCGATTCTCTTTTTGGAATTTAAATATATATATATATTAAATTTATTTATATTTTTTCATTATATATATAATTATTAAAATTAATAATTATATATTTAAATTAAAATAATTGAAATATATATTAAATTTATTTATATTTTATCATTATATATATAATTATTGAAATTAATAATTATATATTTTAACTTAAATTATATATATATATATAAACCCAAACCAATTATTGAGAGTTATTGGGAACCCACCTTTAATTATTGGGCAATCCCAAATGGAGTTCCAAATTTGGAACCCAATTTGGGTCTAGTGTGATGGTGCCCACATTTGAAGCTTATTTTTTTGGGTCTCTTTTTGGACCATTGGGGAGGCCACAAGACCCAAAAGAAAATGAATTCACCAAAGTGGGTCTCATTTTGCAACCAATGTGGATGCTCTTACCGGTCCATTCTATTTCTAATTTTCTATATATCTTTCTCTCTCACCAATCCCAATTCTCTCCCTCTTCCCAATTAATAATTCTATCCGTACCTTTTCGAAATCTTCAATTATAAAATTGAATATTTGTTTGATTCAAATATATTTCTTGATTAAAATTTATTTTTTCTAATTAATAAGTTAGGGTTTTAGGTTTATTCTTTTTTTCATGAATTTATTTTCAAATTATAATTTATTATTTCTAATGTTATATTATAATTTATAAAGTATCATTTAAATCAAATTGTTTGATAATTTTCTAGTACTTACTTATATATATATATATATATATAGAGGTGTTCACATAAATATGCACTTCTGAATTTTATATGAGTGCATTGAATGTGAATTGTTGGATTCAACTACTTTGACTTAGACTAAATCAAAATAATTGAATCCAACGACCCACATCCTATGCACTCATTTATTTATATAAATGCATGCTCAAGTGAACACCATCCTAACAAAAAGTCCTGGATAAGCCCCTGCTTGGGAGCTATGGCCACGTAATAAGATGATCTCCTGTATTATTGTTTTGTTAATCATACAAGATTTTATCATTAATCCTTTCTTTGGTTATTTTGCTATTCAGTTAATTCTTAGCTCACTTTATTTTCTACCAAAAAAGAGAGGAAAATTTCAAAATAGTTCCTATATTTTTGTAAAGAACTAATGAAGATTCAAAAGAACCAAAAATAACGATTCATTTACTTCAATAGTTTTATTATTAATATTTTATAGATTATATGCGAAAACAAGGAGGGTCTCCCAGATGGTATTCCGCATTTAGTTTACATATCGAGAGAGAAACGACCAAAGCATCCACATTATTACAAAGCCGGAGCCATGAATGCACTAGTAAGCTATCAACTCTGCCATATTTGCATATTTTATAAACGACAATGTATATCCATTTACCGATTGCCGTCTCTCCATTGATGACAATGTGTTGTATCTATATGATTAACAGACAAGGGTCTCTGGATTGATGACAAATGCTCCATTCATGTTAAATGTAGACTGCGACATGTTTGCCAATGATCCACTGGTTGTTCATCAAGCAATGTGTCTACTTCTCGGTTCCAAGGAAAAAGATTGTGCTTTTGTTCAATTTCCTCAATTATACCACAACAGCGCCGCTGATTCTCTAGTGCTTCTGCATGAAGTGAGTCCCCTTAAATTCGTGAGTAAAACTACTATTCAGTCCCTTAAATATTACTAATTTACACATGTTTTCCATATGTTTATGTTAATTAGTATGTGGGCAAAGGAATAGTGGGAATTCAAGGTCCTTTCTTTCAAGGGACGGGATGCTTCCACAGACGAAAAGTTATATACGGTCTATGGCCAGATGACATAGAAAATGAATGTGCGAGATATTTTAATTCAGTGAATGGTATACTTCATCAATTGTATTATTACTTTTCCAATTTTCTTTCCATTTACTTGTCTTCGGAATTTTTTCTCTGGTGTTGCGAGTTTCTTACTATCCTTTCAATGCAGGAAAGGTAGATGATGATGATGAAATATTAGTAAAAGAGTTTGGAAATTCAAAGGAATTCATCAGATCAGCTGGTCATGCTTTGAAAGGAAAGACGCATATACCAATGAACCTATCAAACTATCTTGATGCGGCACACCAAGTTGCTGGTTCTGCCTACGAGTATGGTAGTAGTTGGGGTGAAAATGTTAGTAATTAAAATTTCGAAAACATCGAAGAAATTAATAAGGATCATGTTACAAGCTTAAATATTACTATTGGGTCATTTTCTATTGGATTAAGCTTTTGGATTTGATGAGTTCTAACATATATTAGAGTCAGGTTTTATCTAGGAGTTCAATTGCCTGCCTTGACAGATCAAAGACTTCTTGACTTGTTATTGATAATCAACCAATAATTAGGGTGGTAGTTGCCGACACGATCCATCAAGCTTTAAATTAGGGACCATATATAAAACGACCATATATTTTTTTTAGGTTTGAAGAAATGAGGATTTCTAGGTTTGGGTTTGGGTTTGATGGAGATAGAGAGTGGATGGGTTTTTGGTAACGAGGCTGCTGATTTTGGTATTGATGGTGGGAGGGGTTGCATCTGGACCGATAATGTTGGTGGTGGTGGTGTTGATGATAATGGTGACCAATTGTTGAATTTGGTTTTTGGTTTTTATTATTTATTATTTATTTTTTGTCTTTTTTTTTTTTTTGAAGTATCTCGACCATGACGGTGGAGATTGAACCTTTTGTTCTTTTTACTTTTTTGATTTCTTTCCTTTTCTCTTGCCTTTTCTGCGTTTTGTTTTCTTTCTCTTTTTCTTTTTTAGCCTTTTGTTTTCTGACCCATTTATTTACAATCATTGAAGGGTATTAATGTCTACTGTGAAAATTAACAGTCAACGAGAGTTTTAATTGAAAAGCTAATGGCAGGGAGGGAAACGTCTAATATTTTAGTTTTCAGAGAGGAGAACGGCCATTACTGAAACTAGTGAGGACAAAGTGTCTAATAAATGATAAATTACTGGGTTAGGGTTTGAGTCCTCTCATATGCATTTGTTTTTGTATTTATTCTGCAATCTCTATCTCTATTTGAGTTTCTTTAGTGCCAAGCCTGTCGATCAGTTACGTATTTACTATTGGTTTAAGATTTTGAGTTTGATGGTTACTGGCAACCGTAAATGTGGCTGTTGTTTGTTGTTTCAGGTTGGGTGTTTATATGGATCGACAGCAGAAGATAATCTAACCGGGATCACGATTCACAAAAAAGGTTGGAGATCAGGCTATTGTAATCCGGACCCTCCAGGCTTTCTAGGGTGTGCACCATCTAGTTCAATTGCAGTCATGATCCAACAAAAAAGGTGGTCCACAGGACTCCTTGAAATCCTCTTCAGCAAAAATAACCCTATCTCTGCTACTCTGACAGCCAATCTCCAATTTAGGCAGTGTGTGGCCTATCTGTGGATCTTTACTTGGGGCTTACGCTCAATTCCTGAGCTCTGCTATGCTGCTTTATCAGCTTATTGCATCATCACCAACTCCCATTTCTTGCCCAAGGTGAGAGTATACAAATTCTAATCAAACTGGATTCTCTGTCGATTTGATCTTGGGTCGCTAATATATTCAAGTTCATGATTTTACAATTCTAATTTTAGAATGTCTACGCACGCAGTTCCAGGAACCTGGAATATACATACCTGTTGCCATTTTTGTGATGTATAACCTGTATACTCTATCCGAATATATTCAAACCGGCTTCTCAGTTCGTTCATGGTGGGTTAACCAAAGCATGGCAAGAATTGTCGCAATGAGTGCATGGATATCTGGATTTTTAAATGCAGTACTCAAGCTCTTGGGTTTATCAGATACAACTTTTGAAATTACAGAGAAAGACTTAGATCATGATCAGTCTACTTCCAGTGACGACAACAACATTGATGAAAATGCAGGTAAATTTACCTTCGACGAGTCCCCAGTTTTTGTGGCAGGCACAACGGTTCTGCTGGTGCAGCTGGCTGCGTTGGCCACGGGCTTGCTAGGGTTGCAGCAACCACCAGCTGGTGGGCAGGGCTCAGGGCTAGGTGAGGTTTTCTGTAGCGTGTTTGTGGTGCTATGCTTCTGGCCCTTTGTGGAAGGGCTGTTCAGGAAGGGAAAATATGGAATTCCATTGTCAATCATATGCAAATCTGCTGCTTTGACATCACTTTTTGTGTATTTGAGTAAAAAAAGCTACACGGTTTGAGATTCATTCAACATTTTCATGGCAATTATGTCAAACTAAACAATTTCTGCATTATTCTGTTCAAGATTAATTTTCATATGATTTGTATTCTTCTGTCAATTTCCATTGTGAATGGAGTAATTAGAGGTAGAATTAATCTCGGTCACTGATTATAGATGTCAGTAGATCTGTTGAGTTCATGACAAATTAAGATCAGCTCAACAGAGAATCTCAATACTAATTATATATATTGACAATAATTAGAACAGTAAATTCTGGAAAAAATATATATGAAGAGAAAATGAAAGTGAAAAGGACGGTGGCATTAAAAAAATGATCTTCTTTGACAAGAAAACTCCAGCCAATTAACATCCAACAGGTCTTGAATTGTTTTTGAGCATCAATAGATTGCCTTTGGCTCCAAGTCTTTCTAGAATATTAAGGTGAAAAGGAAATAAACAATATAAATAACTTGAAGCAGAGTACTGTGAAAACAAGCCCTTGTTGTTGTATGTATATGAATGGTGACCAGTCAAATCTCTCCAATTATATGAAAAACTTGATTGCAAAAACACTACTAAACGAAGAGCTTTGAACATTACTATACCATTCCTTCTTTTTACTCTTCTCATATATCGTTTCTTTTCTCTTCAAAATCATCATGGAATTCCTTAGCTTCTTGCATTTCTATGCGAATCATGGCTCACTTTCATCTGGGTTCTGTCTACCGCCATGCGATGGTCTCCTGCAGACTATCAAACTTACCCAGATCATCTTCACAAACGGTAAAATTGTTTGTTTGTTTTTTTAGATCATTTACAGGTCTATAACATTGTTTTCTTAACAAGAAATCGATTTTATTTATAGGGCACTTGATCTTCCATCAGTGGACATGTTTGTCACAACTGCAGACCCTGTGCTAGAGCCACCAATCATCACTGTAAACAATGTGCTTTCTTTGTTGGCAGTTGATTATCCAACTCACAAGCTATTTTGCTGTGTATTGGATGATGGCTGCTCACCTCTCACTTTCTACTCTCTCGTCGAAGCCTCTAAGTTTGCTAAGCTTTGGGTGCCATTTTGTAACATGTATAATGTCCATGTTAGAGCTCCTTCTATATACTTTCTGCATTATACATCTTCTAATCATCATGAAAACTCATTCGAATTCGAACAAGAATGGGAAAAAATGAAGGAAGAGTATGGTCAGCTTAGCTGAAAAATAGAAGATGCAGCCCACAATATTACAGGGGATGAGTTGGCTGTTTTCTCCAATGTTACAGAACCCAAAAATCATTCAACTATAGTCAAGGTAGATAATTCGATCGAGCTGGATTTTTATTTCTGACATTGATTGAAGGCTCTAAATTGTACATTGATTGTAGGTTATCTTGGAGAACAAGGAAAGTTCCTCTAATGGAGTACCACATTTAGTTTACATATCCAGAGAGAAGAGGCCAAAACACAAGCTGGAGCAATGAATGTGTTAGTAAGTTGTCCAGTCATTAATTTAACTTTCAATTAATTTTCAAAATGATGTGATCAATTTAATCTTTTTGATCAATTTTTCGTATGATATATCAAACAGACTACAGTTTCTGGGTTGATGACGAATGCTCCGTTTATGTTGAATGTGGACTGCGACATGTATGTAAACAACCCACAGGTTGTTCATCAAGCAATGTGTCTGCTTCTTGGTTCCGAGAAAGACAATGATCAATGCGGATTTGTTCAATATCCACAGGTATTCTATGATGGTCCGGCTGATCAAGAAGTTATTTTGCAAGAAGCGAGTCATGATATTCTTATATGAATTTACAAATGTTTTGGGTTTCTGATGGTGAAATTAATCCAAATTAATTTGTTGATAGTATATGGGGAAAGGAATCGTGGGAATTCAAGGACCTTTGTACGAGGGAATGGGATGCTTTCATAGGAGAAAAGTTATTTATGGTCCGTGCCCGAACGACCTAGTAAGTAAAGAAAAAGGTTCGTACACTTCAATAAATTGCGATACTGAAATCAACATATATGATGTGAGTTATATATGATCACTAATTTATATCTTCTTTTGTAGGAAAATTATCTGAGAATGATAAATTAGTAAGAGAATTAGGAGTTTCAAAGGAGTTCATCAAGTCAACCGGTGATGCCTTTGGAGGAATACAGCTGATTGTCCTCCAAGCAACATTTCAGACTCTATTGAGGCAGCATACCAAGTTGCAAATCGTGACTACGAATCTGGTACTGACTGGGGTAAAGGTAAAAGGGTCGGTATCAAACAATACATTGATAAAGCATATATTATTCAGATTCAGATTTCATATACTATACCTTCAATATTTTTTTATATAAATTTTACTCTGTTTTCAGATTGGTTGGCTATATGGATCCAAAACTGAAGATGTCCTAACTGGGATTATAATCCATAAAAGAGGCTGGAGGTCCTACTATTGCTCACCCAACCCACCTGCCTTTCTAAGTTGTGCGCCACCAGGAGGGCCAGTATCAAGGACTCAACATAAGAGATTGGCTACTGGCCTACTTGAAATCCTGTTCAGCAAAAACAATCCCATACTTGGTGCTCTCGCTGGAAAGCTCCAATTCAGGCAGTGCTTGGCCTATTTGTGGGTTCTTATTTGGGGGTTGCGCTCCATTCCTGAACTGTGCTATGCTGCTCTACCAGCATATTGCATCATCACCAACTCGAATTTCTTGCCTAATGTGAGCAAATTAATCAATAACCGACTTTTATTAATAACTGTTGCAGAGCTAGCTCTATAATTTTTTTTTCTGACCTCTTATCAATGCAGGTTCAGGAACCACTAAGCATGTGTATTCCTGTTGCACTTTTTGTGATATACAACCTACATACTCTATCAGAGTACCTTGAGACGGGGTTTTCGATTAAATCATGGTGGACTAGCCAAATAACGACGAGAATAACCACAACTGGTGCATGGTTATTTGCAGTTTCAAGTCTCATACTCGAGCTCTTTGGATTATCAGACACAGACACAGTATTTGAAGTAACACAAAAAGATCATGAGTCATCTTCTAGTAATGATCATGGATTAATTAGCTTTGATGAGTCTTCAATGTTTATTCCAAGCACCACCATGGTGCTGGTGCAGCTGACTGCGCTAGCCACCTGTTCGCTAGGGCTGCAACCACCAGGTGGTGGTGGGCAGGGCTCAGGGCTAGCTGAGTTATTGTGTAGTGTGTTTGTGGTGCTATGCTTTTGGCCTTTTGTGGAAGGGCTTTTCAGGAAAGGAAAATTTGGGATTCCATTGTCAACCATATTCAAATCAGCTGCTTTGGCATCACTTTTTGTGTGTTTTTAGTAAAAAACTAGTAAAATTGCCCGCGCTTTACTGTGGGAGTATTATTCAATTTTAATAAATTTTATTTATTTAAATTATGACAAAAAAAAAATAAAAATGATTGAATATTAATATGTGAAAATAAGAATCTATTTAATTTTACTATTTAATGACATTTTTGTAAATAAATAAAAATCCATTCAAAATTGGGTAGAGATTTTGTATTTCCCTATAATCTAATCCACAAACAAAATTGGGTAGAAATTTTGTATTTCCCAATTTTGTTTGTAGATTAAATTTTTTGAGTTTTGATATTATGGGTTTCTATGGATTTTTGATGTTATGAGTTGGAACTTGGAAGTTTTGGATTTTGATTTAAAATGAGTTTTGGTTTTATGAATTTCAATTTGAACTGGTATTGGATCATGAAAATAATTGAAGTTTTAGGGTTAATTTTTTTTTTTTTTTTGTGGAAGTTGGTGGATGGGAGGAGGCGCCGTCTACCTTTATGTTTTTTTTTCTTTATTTACTTGAAGTATTTTTGTCATTATATGAGTCACTTAGTCAAACTAACAAAATTGTTAAAAAAAGAAAAAAAACTAACGGAATAGTAACTTCTGTTAACTTCAGGGGGTGTTTTTGTGTAATAAACATCTTTGTCTATTTGGGTGCAATTAACCCAAACCTCATGGGTGTCAATGCAATTTGCCCTTTAGTTTATTATATTATATATTCAATGACATTTTTGTAAATCAATCAAAATCTATTCAATTTCAATGTTCATATGAACAGTGAAATTGAAAAGATGAGTTTTGAATTGGTTTTGAATCGTGAAAATAATTGAAGTTTTAAGGTTTGAATTTTTTTTTGGAAGTCGGTGGATGGGAGGAGGCGCCGTCTCCCTTTATGTTTTTTGTTTTTTTATGTTTATTTTTCTTTATTTACTTAGGGTATTTTTGTCATTATATGAGTCACACTTGGTCAAACTAACGGAATTGTAAAAAA
Organism: Dipteronia sinensis; assembly: GCA_033220585.1. Classification (NCBI taxonomy): domain Eukaryota; kingdom Viridiplantae; phylum Streptophyta; class Magnoliopsida; order Sapindales; family Sapindaceae; genus Dipteronia; species Dipteronia sinensis. The sequence goes on from CM065645.1 coordinate 42,275,035, forward strand.
AAAAAAACTAATCGAATAGTAACTTCCGAACTTCAGGGGGTGTCTTTGTGTAATAAGCATCTTTATCTATTTGGGTGCAATTAACCAAACCTCAAGGGTGTCAATGCAATTTGCCGTTTAATATTTTATATTATATAGTTAATGGCATATTTGTAAATAAATCAAAATCTACTTCAATTTCACTGTGTAAAATTGAATTGGTGTTTTTATTTTTATTTTTCTTTATTTACTTGGGGTATTTTTGTCATTATATGAGTCACACTTGATCAAACTAACGGAATTGTAAAAAAAAAAACTAACGGAATAGTAACTTCCGAACTTCACGGTGTGTCTTTGTGTAATAAGCATCTTTGTCTATTTGGGTGCAATTAACCCAAACCTCAAGGGTGTCAATGCAATTTGCCCTTTGGTATATTATATTATATAATCATTAATCAATGGTATTTTTATAAATAAATCAAAATCTCATTCACTTTCACTGTGTAAAATTGAGTTTGTGTTTTTAGTATATATAATAATTTGGGTGCAATTAACCCAAACCTTAGGGGTGTCAATGCAATTTACCCTTTAGTATATTATATTATATAGTTAATGACATTGTTGTAAATAAATCAAAATCTACTTCAATTTCATTGTGTAAAATTGAATTGGTGTTTTTATTTTTATTTTTCTTTATTTACTTAGGGTATTTTTGTCATTATATGAGTCACACTTGATCAAACTAACGGAATTGTAAAAAAAAAAAACTAACAGAATAGTAACTTCCGAACTTCACGGGGTGTTTTTGTATAATAAGCATTTTTATCTATTTGGGTGCAATTAACCCAACCTTAGGGGTGCAATTAACCCAAACCTCAGGGGTGTCAATGCAATTTGCCTTTTAGTATATTATATTATATAATCAATGGTATTTTTATAAATAAATCAAAATCTCATTCACTTTCACTGTATAAAATTGAGTTTGTGTTTTAGTATATATAATGCTACATGGTTTGAGATTCATTTAAGATTTTCATGTCACTTATGTCAAAACCAACCAATTTATGTATTATTCTGTTGAGAATTTTTATATGATTTGTATTCTTCCATCAATTTTCTATTGTGAACAGAGTGATGACTATGCTCCCTTCAATCTGGAATTAAGTACCATTTCTCCCGTTGAGAATTTGAGAATCATTCTTCAAATCTAGACAAACCCTAAGGGCCGGTCCTGTAAGCGTTTTTTAACAGTTGTTTTTCTAAAATAAAAATGAAAATGAAAACAAAGTTTTTGGTTTCAGTTTCGAAATCCGAAAACACGTCTGGTAACATATACTGAAAGCTGTATTCTAAAAATGAAAACGTAAAAACCGCGTCTGATAGGTTAACCGAAAAATATCAAAAATAAAATTTTTTAATGAGTTGAAAATTTTCTAGATTTGAAAAAATCTATGAACTTCCAGATTTTATGAGATTTGAGAATTTCCAACAACCAAAAAAATCAAAATATTAACCAAAATTACCAGCAACCTAGAAATCATTAATAAATTTGCCCCATAAATTTTGTCTCTCTGCTCATACAATTCAATTCAGCCTTTTCTCAAACGAATTTGCATATAAAATTGAATATTTTTTCTTCTTTTTCTTTCTTTTCCATGCCAATTTTCTTCGGCTATCAAATCCAACCACCAATAAAACAGGATTTGAAAATGAAATTCAATCAATTATTGTACCTAACTACCACCAAAATCATTTAATTCCATAAGAAATTATTCAATCAATAAGGCATGTTTTTTTTTTTGAAAACATTATATTATTGAAAGAGAAAGCCCACGTAAGGCAATACAAAGATCCAAGAACACCAGCCACAAAAAACCAGACTCAACCTAAAACACATAGAAGGCAAAGCAGCATGCAGAGTAACAATCCCAAAACAATAAACGTGCCACACAGCAGTGCCACAAACAAAAACCTCTTGAATCCACCAACAAACAGGAATGCAAAATATAAAAACAAACAAGTAAGGCATGTAAACATACAATTTTTCACTAGCAAGTAGCAATCCAGGTTCTATATATTTAAACATATCAAACTCTCTCTTCTTGAATTGGACTACTGTATTTTCTCTATAATTGAATACTCGCCATCTTCACTCACTCTCTCTCTCTCTCTTCTCTCCTCTGTTTCTAAGAAGAAGATAAGCATAAGAAGAAGAAGTAGAAGAAGAAAATGATCGTTGGTGAAGAAGAAGACCATATCGGCGGGGAAAAACAGAACAGATCGACGAGAAGAAGATGAGCAAATCGATGGACCAATTGGTGGCTAGAAAGAAGAGCAGATTGGCGGGAGATGAGCAAATCGATGGGCCGATCTGCATTTGGATGAAGAAGAGCAGATCGGCGGCGAAGACGAGCAGTTCGGTGGCGAAGAGCGATGGTGCAAAGCTGGTCGGCAGTGATCGGTGAAGGAATAAAGAAGATGAAGATGAGGAAGAAAGAAGTGATGAAGGAGTGAAGAACTGATATTGGAGAGAAAAAAGGAAAAAAAAAATTGTATTGTTAATTTTTTTGAAAAACAAAAACAAAAACGAAAAACAAGTTTTTTTTTTTTGTTTTTCAAATATTTCACTGTTAACAATAATATTGTTTTTCATTTTTTGAAAATAAAATGAAAAACAGTTAACGAACGCAAATTCGAAATTGTTTTTGAAAAACAAAAACGAAAACGGACCAAAAAACAGCCGTAGGAAGGAGCCTAATTTTCCCAAAACTTTGTGAAACAAAGGCACATTCTTCCTTTTTAGACCAATTTTGGGTTCAATCTTCTCCTTCCTTTCAACATTTTCTGGCTTCTTTAAACCATTCTGAAAAGAAGTTCCATTCCTAGAGAATTCCAGGGAAAGCTGTGGAATGAGTTTGTTCATCGAGTCTCTGAATGTTCTTGATACTTCGATGTTATTGTTCTTAGAAGATGATGATGGCCTATAATCAGAAAACAAACCAATCCTGACACGACTGTCTCTGTAGGCCTTGGAAGCTCTCAAGATGGTGAATGCACGATCCCAAAAATGTTGAACAACAAAGCTTTCGAAATTCTTTGGGGGTTTTTGAAGCTGGGAAAGCATTGTTCTGCAGGACAACTCGAAACTTTGTCATTGTAACTTTCCCAATAGGATGCTGGCTTGGTCCAAAGCTCATTGTAGTAAGAGCATCCACTGTTGCAAAATGAGACCCATTTTGATGGATCCATTTTTTTTTTTTGGGTCTTGTGGTCTCCACAATGGTCCAAAAAGAGACCGAAAAAATAAGTCTCAAATGTGGGCCCCACCACACTAGACCCAAATTGGGTTCCAAATTTAGAACTCCATTTGGGTTTTGCTTAATGATTGGAGGTGGGTTCCCAATACCTTTCAATCATTGGGTTAGGCTTATATATATATAATTAAAATTAAAATATATAATTAATTAATAATTATATATATCATGATAAAATCTAAATAAATTTAATATATATATATATATCAATTATTTTAATTTAAATATATAATTAGTAATTTCAATAATTATATATAATGAAAAAATATAAATAAGTTTAATATATATAAAAATTGTTATAATTTAAATATATTATAATTAATTTCAATAATTATATATATAATGAAAAAAATATAAATAATTTTAATTTCAATTATAAAACTTTATTTTAATGAAATTAAATTAATTTGAATGTAAAACATTAGCCATTCATGAAAACATTCGGCGGTTCCGGTTCCCTTTTTTTAATTTAATTTAATCTTATTTTATAAAAACATTAGTCATGTAAAATTGTAATTTGTAAATGTATTTTATTGGGTCACCTGTAAAATAAAATAAAATAAAACAAATGCATTTTATTAGTTCAATCGATTTTTTTTAAAAAAACAAATTAAAAAAAAAATTATGTTGGAGCCGCCCGGTTCGAATCGGAACCGAACCGCCGGTTCCGGTCCAGTTCGAACCGGGCGGTTCCACCAAAAAGAGAACCGGAACCAAACTTTTTTGTTGATGTAATTCAGTTGTGCTAATTTTAAATGAATAAAATGTTTTATTTTAAATTAATTATAATTTGTTAAATAAGTATTGACAATGTTGATATTTTAAATATATTATATAATTTATTTATTAATATATATAATAATAATAATTTAAAGAAGAGTAATGATTGTTTGAAAAAAGTTAAAAAAATGGATCCACTTTTACTTTTCCAATTTATCCCCATTGTGAGGAAATGAGACCCAAATTAAGTGGATCCAAATGGCAAGACCCATTTTTTAACAACAAAACCCATTTTTGATGATGTGGCAATAAATTTTTGGGTCTCCCCATTGTGGATACTCTAAGGTTTAGCACTGAGAACTAGTCCCTGGATCGAAACCAAAACCTAAAGAATCATTGATATAGTAGGGACCCATTTTTCGTTTCTTTTGCCAACCCAAGTGTTCAAGAGGCTCAACAAACATGACCTCCGTAAACAGGTTTGGATTCAGTTTGTGGCCATGTGACATGTAAAAAAAACCTAAGGAGGGTTTTCAAGATAATTGGAAGGGATTGTGATGCCAAAGAAGAATAGAGCTTCGTGATATGGAGTCCTTTGGGCTCCAACGATCACAGCTCTGAACAGATCAATCATTTTTTCACATGCTCTTACAAATATCGAATTAGAAAGATTCGTTTAACTAAAAAGAAAAAATAAAATAAAACAAATTAGAACCGGTTGGATTCAGGACTCTTGATTTGACTAAAAAGAAAAGGATAAAAGTAAGTTTGATTTATTTGCAACACCTAAACTTGATTCCTAATCAAATCTTTCTAAACTTAAAAATAAATAATAATAAATAAAAAAACCTAAATCCCGTCTAAAACAGAAAAACACAAGAAGTTTCCTACATCACAAACCGAGAAACCATTGGCGATTAGCAGTCCTACTCCTAAAGTCCTAATACTCTTACATAACAAGAAACTTATAAAAACCCTAGTTATCACTTGTTTTTTTTTTTTTTTTTATATAGAGAATTTCTCAATCTTGGTTCAAACACAAGGCAGAGCTTTATTTTGGAGAACAGCCATGGCTTCAGATTTTTATAATTATCAATTTTACTATTACTATTATTATTGTTATTATTATTATTATTATTATTATTATTATTATTCTGAATTTAAAATTTGGCACCCACATTGAGCTCGTGCTTATATTTATTATATATGATTTTGTTCTTTTTCTTCATATGACTTGAATTTCTCTAATGAATTTTAGTCTTTTTGAGTTCAGGCTTAGAGCAGAGCATCAAAAAGAAAATTTTCGAAAATTTTGATCTTGTAGAAGACTACTCAGACCATCACTATGCTACAAACAAGAGTCAAAATTGCTTCACCGATACTGGGAGTTGTGTGTACAACAAGATCATGAGAGAGTGAAAAATTCTTAGCAACGATCTTCCTGAGTCGATATTTGTGAGAGTCTATGAAAAAAGGATTGATCTGCTCAGAGCTGTGATCACTGGCGCTCAAGGGACTCCCTATCACGACGCTCTATTCTTCTTTGACATCGCATTCCCTTTCGATTATCCTAAAAAACCACCTCAGGTTTTTTACATGTCACATGGCCCCCAACTGAATCCAAACCTGTTCACGGAAGGTCATGTTTGTTTGAGCCTTTTGAACACTTGGATTGGCAAAGGAATCGAAAAATGGATCCCTGCTGCGTCCACGATTCTTCAGGTTTTGGTTTCAATCCAGGGACTAGTTCTCGATGCTAAACCTTACTACAATGAGCATTGGACCACGCCAGCATCCTATTTGGAAAGTTACAACGAAACAGTTTTCGAGTTGTCCTGCAGAACAATGCTTTCCCAGCTTCAAAAACCCCCAAAGAATTTCGAAAGCTTTGTTGTTCAACATTTCCAGGATCGTGCATTCACCATCTTGAGAGCTTCCAAGGCCTACAGAGACAGTTGTATCAGGATTGGTTTGTTTTCTGATTATGGGCCATCATCATCTTCTAAGAACAATAACATCAAAGTATCAAGAACATTCAGAAACTCAATGAACAAACTCATTCCACAGCTTTCCCTGGAATTCTCCAGGAATGTAACTTCTTTGCAGAATGGTTTAAAGAAGCCAGAAAATGTTGAAAGGAAGAAGAAGATTGAACCCAAAATTGGTCTAAAAAGGAAGAATGTCCCTTTGTTTCACAAAGTTTTGGGGAAATTAGGGTTGTGTCTAGGTTTGAAGAATGATTCTCAAATTCTCAACGAGAGAAAAGGTACTAATTCCAGATTGTAATTATGACTATGCTCCCTTCAATGTTAAAGGTGGTGATTTATATATATTGACAATAATTATAACAGTAAATTCAGGAAAAATAAAATAAACTTGTCTTCCTATTTGGGCTTATAACCAGGAAAGTTGAAAGTGTTTTGACCGCATTACATATTTCGGTAACTTGAAAATTTACTGTGATTGTGATTTGTGATATCACTGATCAGTCTCTACTGACTACTATTAAACTTAGTAAAAAAAGAGAAGATAATCTGTACTAGGTAATATGTGATGATTTAGTCGAATCATGGATTGTTGTATATTACTTTCTAGTTTTTCTATTTTTTCTAAAGCTAGTAATAGTAATTTTATAATTGTATTATTCTCTCATTGAGTAATAGTATTACTTGGTTGGGTAAATTCTACTTCACTCAAACCTACTGGATGGTTATTAGGGGTTTCTGATGCTAATTCAGTTAATATCCGTACGAAATTATTATTCATTCAACTATAATTTTTCTAACTGATTGTAGTTGTTGTTTAAGTTCTTTTTGTGCTTGCCTGATTTCTTCTACTTCTAAATGAAGTTTTTCAACTAAGGTTTTGATTTCTAATTCTACTGGCTTTGGGTTTTTAAGTTCTATTAGGTGGTTCAAATCTGTCATTTCTTTTCTACTAGGAAACTTTTTGACTTGGTTATTGAAATCTAACAAAGATTCTCTTATATAATCTATATTCTTTCTTAAAGTTTCTACTTTGCTTTTTTCAAAGAAACTAACTAGGTGAGTAATAGTTTTGTTAGTCTTATCTATATTTTCTTCTGAACTTTGTCCTTAGTTTATTAACAAATCTACAATAAAGTTTTGTTGACTATTGCTTGTATGGGGTAGGTTTGGCTGAGCTCATGAAAAAACACTTTTTGGTTGATAAGTCGAAATATATGGAGAAAGTTAAAGTGAAAAGTACTTTACTGGCTTTAGAAAACGAAAACGATATACTTATTTAAGACAAGTCATCTTTGACAAGAGCACCTTGGACCGTCGCATCAATGTACATTACATGTGGGGGTGAGACTTGACGAGATCAAACAGTAAATGTACGATCAGGATATCTACCCCACAATACCATAAACTAAAAAACGTGGAAGGAGAGGTACAGTACTACTGCATGTGCATCAAAATGGACGTTCCAATCGCCATCGAAAAACACCTATAAAGACCTACGCATGCATATTCAATATATACATAGTTACACTCTCAAGCACTGCATCTGTAAACAAGTTTTGATTTCCAATGGCCAACTCAATCTCGTCTCTCCCCTACATGAAAAACTTAGTTGTAGAAACATTAAACAAAGAGCTTTGGATGTTACCGTATTGTTGTTACTCTTTTCTCTTCTCATCTATCGATTCAATTCTCTCCAAAACCATGGATTTCCTTGGCTTCTTGCTTTCCTACGCGAGTCTTGGCTCACCTTCACATGGATTCTCACCACAACTGGTCGATGGACTCCTATGGAATACAAAACATACCCTGAACTCCTTTAGGAACGGTAACAATTCATTCAATTAATGAACGGTAGAAAAATTTGAGATTACTGTGTTTAATAAAATCAGTTGTGAATCAGATTATTCAGGTCCCATTAATTTTCATGTCTGATTAGTAAACGCACTCTACGATTAATTGAGTTTTATTTTCACTTACAATTTACGAAACTTTGAATATATAGGGTAGCAGATCTTTCACGAATGGACATGTTCGTGACAACTGCAAATCCTGTGCTGGAACGGCCCATCATCACAGTGAACACAGTGCTATCTTTAATGGCAGTTGATTATCCAGCTCACAAGCTAGCTTGCTATGTATCTGATGATGGCTGCTCACCTCTCACTTTTTACTCTCTCGTTGAAACACAGTAATGATGTCAATTTAGTTTATATATCGAGAGAGAAGAAACCGAAACATATTCATCATTTGAAAGCTGGAGCAACGAATGTACTTGGTAAGTTTTTTCACTTTTCCTTGCCAACAAACTTAAAATTAGTGACATTCAGATTATTAAATGATGTCAATTTTTGTTGTTGTGGAATGATGAATTACAGACTAGAGTTTCTGGGTTGATGACAAATGCTCCGTTTATGCTGAACGTGGACTGCGATATTTTTGCCAACAACCCGCAGATTGTGCGTCAAGCAATGTGTCTGTTTCTTGGTTCCAACAAAGAAAGAGAAAGCGGATTTATTCAATGTCCACAATTCTTCTATGATTCAGCAGCTGATCATTTAGTTGTTTTTAATGAAATACGTACTGATCAATCATCCTTAAAATTACAAATTTGCATTAGTGATCAGTTGATGATATGTAGTGTAATCTAAGATGTTTCAATTTGATAATTATGTTATACAGTAATTGAGAAAAGGAGTATTGGGAATTCAAGGACCTTACTACGAAGGAACCGGATGCTTTCATAGACGAAAAGTTATGTATGGTCTATCGCCAGACCACATAGATTCAATGAATGGTACTCAAATCAACTATAAAGATGAACTAGTACAAGAATTTGGAGGTTCAAAAGAGTTCATCAACTCAGCTTCTCAAGCTTTGCGAAGAAAGACAGATTGTCCAACCAACCTTTCAAACTCTCTTGAAGCAGCATACCAAGTTGCAGATTGTGACTATGAATCTAATACTGACGGGGTGAAAAGGTCAGTATATATCTAAAGAACATATAAACCACAAATAATATATATGCAAAAGTGAGAACTCATCAGGAGCGAGATTCCGAACGTTTTTCGTGCGGGATCCCGACTGACACAGTTGTACAATGTACATTTTTTTCATTTTACATCGGTGTCAATTGGGATCCAACATGAAAAAACATGTGAAATTCGCATCAGTACTCTAAATTTTACGTTGTTTTCAGGTGGATTGGCTATATGGTTCAAAATCAGAAGATGTTCTAATTGGGTTGATGATCCATAAAAGAGGCTGGAGGTCCAGGCGTCCAGCTATCTCTCATCGAACCTGCCGGCTTCCCTCAGTTGCTCCCCGTCAGGCGGCGGGCCAGCATCAATGACCCAACAAAAGAGATGGGTCATTGGCCTACTTGAAATCTTATTCAGCATCAATAACCCCATATTTGCTACTCTCACCGGCAACCTCAAATTCAGACAGTGCTTGAGCTATTTCGAGGTCTTCATTCTGGGCTTCCGCTCTATTCCTGAGCTCTGCTAGGCTGCTCTACCAGCTTATTGCATCATCACCAACTCCAATTTCTTGCCTAAGGTCAGGACCTACACCGACTTCTGATAAATTATCGGTTAGAAACAGAAAAAAGTCTAGAATATATCCAATGTATAGTACATCTTTCATTCAATACTTGCTTTGCAATATGATTGATTAATCATGTCACGTGACATAAATTGAATAGAAGATATATTGAATGTATAAAATTTATACTTTGCTTATTATCAACTATTAACTTCATTTTAGGCATTTTCTTGCATGAGGTGAGTACATGCACAAGAGTGACCCACACCAACTTTTTCTAAGTTGTTGATTAGAAAACAAGGAAAAAGTCTAAATGCATTGTACATTTTCCATTGTAAATTAATGTGATTGGTTAATCATGTCATATGACATAAATTGAACAGAAGATGTATGATTTATTGAATATATAAATTTATACGTTGCTTATTATCGGTGCAGGTACAAGAACCGGGAATATATACTTTTTGTGATATACAACCTATATACCCTATCAGAGTATATCGAAACCGAGTTTTCGATCGGATCATGGTGGACTAGCCAAAGATTAGATAGAATCACCACAACTAGTGCATGGTTATTTGCAGTTTCAAGCTCATTGGATTATCAGACACAGTATTTGAAGTATCACAAAAGGACCATGAGTCATCATCATCTGCTAGAGATGGTGACAATAATAGTAATGATGGTGGATTTAGCTTTGATGAGTCGTCAATGTTTATTCCAGGCACCACAATGGTGCTTGTGCAGCTGATGGCGCTCGCCGCCGGTTTGCTAGGGCTGCAACCACCACAAGCTGATGATGATCATGGAACGGGAGGGTCAGGACTAGGGGAGTTCATGTTCAGTGTCTGTGGTTTCATGCTTCTGGCCTTTTGTTAAGGGGCTGTTTGGGAGAGGAAAGTTTGGGATCCATTATCAATCATATGCAAATCAGCTACTTTAGCATTTCTCTTTCTGTATTTAAGCAGAAGCATTTCTTTAGGTTGATCCACCAAACAAGCATTAGCATTAACATTTGTTTTCAATTATTACAATTAATTCCGAATTTGGGAGAAGGGGAGTGAGGTCCTGGGGACAAGAAAAACTTGGGTGCACTACAGAGCCACTCATAACAAGGCATGTAGTAATTTCTATTTAAAAAAATATTAAAAGAGAGAGAAAAGTTGTTTAAATATTATATTTAATTTAAAAATTAACGCATGTCAACTTTTTAATGGCCCAGTGTAACACTCAACTGATGCATCGGGTCCATCCAAGATTTTCTCCCTGGGGACACCACTCAAGTGCATTTCAGTAGTCTAAACTTATATTATTTGCATTTGTGTATTCTTATATGCATATTTTTCACAAGTTTCTTAATTATTAGATATGGTATACTAAAGATAGGTAATAATTTTAAATAATCAATAATAAATACATTATTAATTTTCTTGATATTGTGTTTTTATAAACTTGTCACTAACTGATTTTAATTTATACTTTGGAGAAAAAAAAATTAATTATGCATTAGCTACACGGTAAATAGATATTTTAACCCCTCTTTTGTCTCTCAATAACAGCACAATTTGTTATTACTAGATGATGCTTTTTTTTATTGATTTTCTTATAATTAAACATTGTAATTTAGAAATACCACTTATCCATTGTCAAAATAAATTGTGATAACTTTAATTTGGTTTTAAAAAAACAACAACAAAATTGTTGTTTGTTATTAATAGGGAAACAAAATAGTTTAGGTAATAATTAAAGAGCAAAATATTTATCTAATACCCTTCATTAATGTCATTACGATATTGATATACCACTAATAGCTTATAAATTATAATACACTAGCACCATCTTGTGAGCCTCCACCTCCACAAAGAGTCCACAAAACAGAGGCGGCTCTTGTGAGCTGCCTCATGGTTGGAGGGGACGGCTTGCACAAGCCGCTTTTGTTTATGGAGGCAAGCATTCCTTTTCATGACGGTGATATCCTCCATTATTTTTGGTATTCTTTTTAAAGGAAAATTAAAATTAAAATTATATATTATTTTAGAGTGGTTCCATTGGTACACCCCCTATTGATCTATTCATACCCTAATTTTTAAAATTTTGATTAAGTTAAATTAAATTAAATTTTTTTATTAAATTTTTTGGTTTATTTCCAAAACTACCCATTTTATTTATTTTTCAAACTTAATACATATCATATATGATATATTTATCTCTAATCTCTTTATCTGAATACATCTCTTACCTCCATTTTTTTTCTTCTTATTTCACGGTGAAAAAGAAAAAGAAATAAAAAATAACATGGTGTTTCAATACAATGACAGCTTGATATCATTCTAAAGAAAAAATAAACTTCAAACTTATTTCCAAAGAATGAATTGTTTCCATATGCTTACTATCATTGTTAGACAATTCTTGTTTTATATCATTCTCAGACAATTCTTCTAGATGTTTGATATCGTTTTCAAACTCTTCCATAATATTATATAGATATATATGTTTTTTGAAGAAACAGATTACTGTGTTTTTTTTTTGGAAAATGAATGTGAGATTTTAATAGATTTACTTTGTAGAATATCTCTTTCCTTAAATTGTACGTCTCTATAAGTAATTTTGATAAAGGAAAAAAAGAAAATTATATAATTAAAAAAGTTGGACATAAATAGACAGACAGAGGGTGTGACAATAGCACCACTCATTATTTTATTACTAAATATTAGAAAGGAAGGGAAAGTTCTGCCATTTTTTCAATCAGTCAACAGGGGATGTTGGTGTATAATAAGATATTAGTGGCATCATCTCAGTGTATTTATGCCATTAATGAGGGGATGTCAGAGTATTTTGCCTATAATTAAATTAATTAAACTCAATTATATGAATACTAATAAAGCCATTAATTTTTCGTCAATATAAGGAAAAAAAAGTCAGTTAAAACGGTTAGAGGGCAACGTTGGATCGTCTTCATGACTCTGCAACTGATGAACTAAAGAAATCAAAAAAGATTTCTTGAAGGAAACAACAATGGCTGACCTGCAAGAATCATCATCAGCAGCAAGTACAAGCACTACGTCTCCAGCAAATCCATCGGGACAAGAAGGCTCGATTAATACTGTGCCTTCGGACCTGGAGAAGTTGATCGAGTCACTCCTGCTGATTCCTGATAAACGAGACCATACTCTCGCTACCCTCTTCAAGGTATGCACTTACACGTACATTTTCTTTTACAAAAACAAAAATCTGTTTGGTTATTGAGAAAATCAAAGTGGGAAAGTTAGAAGAGAAAGAAATAAGTAAGTTAATTGGTAATTATGTGCAACCCTTTTCTTCTTTTGTTTTCTTGGTCACCAAACAGTAGACAATAAAAGGTACGCACTTCCACGTACATTTTCTTTTACAAAAACAAAAATCTGTTTGGTTATTGAGAAAATCAAAGCGGGAAAGTTAGAAGAGAAAGAAACAAGTTAATTGGTAATGTACGTGCAACCCTTTTCTTCTTTTGTTTTCTTGGTCACCAAACAGTAGACTATATATAGTTTTCATTTGTTGTGATGTGATGATCAGTAGTGATATTGTTTATTTAATTAGAAAAAGAAGTAATTAGCTGATAATTAATTAAGTTCTTGATCAAGATCATTAATTAATTACCTCGTATTGTCCAGAAAATGGAAAGTGGTGAAAATTTGGCGCCATTGTTGTGGAACTCTGTTAATACAGTTTTTATACTTATACTGGTAAGTATAAAGAGCATTTTGTTCTTCAAAAACGGGTCTCGTGCTTAGATTCTCTCGCATCTAACGACTGATATTTGATTTTGATCGTAAATTCAGGAAATAATATCGGTATACAGGTTAGTATCAACTCCAAATCTTACCCAAAAATTATCAAATCGAGCTAATCATGCTGTTTGTCTATTCAAGGTTATATATATTTTCGTCTCAAACCAATAGCTATATCTTCTTCTTCACATGTTTCAATTTACAAGAAACTAATTAGCCATTGTGCTATTATTTTTGTTTTTACAGTGTATAGCTTCACATCCGGTTACCAGGACTCGGTTTCTCAAAAGTACATTTTTCTAACTCTTCTATATGTATATATATGGACTTGTCCTGGAGATCGATGTTGATTGAATTTCATCTTTTGCAGGCAAAATCTTATCGTTTATTTACCCGTTTATGGAAACAAAGATCCAGGACAACAAGCCTCATGAAACTGTAAGGACTGGCAGCTTAAGTGTTTTCGATGGCCTACTGACAGTACGTACATTTCTCGATCAGATTCATCGATCTGTGATTCTGTTCTTACTCTATATAGATGTGTATTATTTATTGTATATAGTGTTTGTGAAAATGACAAGAATTAACTAGAATCGTTTCTAATTTTCACAGCATCAGCATGGTGACGAATCTGATGATGATCAAGTTGTGAAACTCCTTCTTGAGACCAAAATATTGCCCTGTTGCATAACCTGCATGAAGGTTGGCAATGCCAAATCAAAATCAGTAAAGTGACTGAACTGAACCTTAATTTCTTGATCGTTTGAATGATTGATTGATATATAATTGTAAGAAACTTTCGAAAATAATATTTGGTTCTACGTACAGGTTGCCTTGAATATAATTCGCAAAATCTTGGAGAATGATGCAGCGTTGAACCATTTTAGTAACGCGGCAAGGTTCGTTTCACTACATGTAACTTTAGAATCCCTGATTAAACAACTTCTTGTGGAATCCTCACCAGAGCTGCTAAAACATGTAATTCTTTGTTGTCTCCGACTAACTGACAATACTGGGTGAGTTAATTAGCAGTTAGCAAGTACAAACATTGATGCACTTGTAGATTTTTTTTTTCTTTTCTTCAACATATATACAATCAATTAATTTGCTTGCTCGTTTGTGTTCAATTCTGTTTGGAAAAATGCAGGGCACTTGATGCACTAACTAGTAGTGTTCCTCATATTTTACGATGCCGCGTCTTGTTGAGGCAAATAGTACGTTCTACTTCAAAAACCTTTGTTTGTTGTTTGTTTTCAGCTACTTAACCTCTCAAGTTTAGATTATTATTGTATATCAACATGAAATTCTATTTTTCCTAAAATGTAGGATGACCCGGTAGTCACAAATGACCTTAACACTCTAATTAGAAGAGTCACTGGTAGAGCAATGCACCAGAGGCAATAATCACTGGTAGAGCAATGCACCAGATGCTAAGCAAGTACAATTAATAGTCTATGGCAGCCGAGTTTAATATTTACGTATTGGTTATACTCTGTAGTGTAGAGTTGAGCATATTGTGTGTTCAAAACACTAACCCCAAATTATTACTCGTATTGGTTATACTCGTATAGCATTTACTGTAACAAGAGATTATAACTTGCAGAGTTGCAGTAATATGGATTTTGGTTTATCATGATGTGATGTTGAATTGAAACAAAGAAGCATAAACAAAGTCTGTAAAGAGAAGTCTTTTTTGTCAAGTATTCAATTGTATGCTTTTCCAATCTGGCGAACAGTACACAAAGGAGAAAACAGCTGTTTGAAGAAAGAAAAAAAAATCACGGAAAAACTAGAAGATCAAGCCATATGGAAGCTTAACACAATAAAGAATACTGGTATAAGGATCGATTGGAACTAGAATACATATCGGACAACGGACACTATATACTAAAAACTCAACAAAATAAATAAATAAAACAATCAGGGTCTCAACCTTTAGAAAATGAATGAAACTCATCTTGTTTTTGGGGTATTGAGAGATTGCTTTCAAGCATGAATGAAAGATCATGCATCTGGGAGATTAACATCTCTACATTGTCAGTCGTTGATCCTGTAGTTGCTGTGGGAACATCGATATCTTTTGCATTCACATCAGAAATCCTGAAAACAGGGGACAAATGAAACAAGAAACAGTTATATTAAATCAAGCTTTATCTTTATTGATGTTTACACTTCTAAATGTAAAGAATCCTGCATAGAAACACTCAAACAAAACAGGTTTTCGAATGAGCAAGTGCAATATGGCTCTAAAGATGCAGCAAGGAAGTTTTCCCAATTATTTCCACTTTCCTTTTTGAAACCAAATGAAATTCTTTAGTTAAATAAATGACCAGTAATACGAAGCAATCCAGTATAGAAGGGGAAAGCCTTTTTCAAAATTAAATAGTGTTTGGTTGATGCAAAAGGTGTTATGGCATCAACATCTATCAACTTCCTTCTAAATTTGGTTCATGAAATCCATGATTGGCACTCTGGCAGCTAAGTGAGGTAATTTGTAATTTCAGGATAAGAGAGCAGTGGTTGCATATTCAGTCACATGACCCTTCAAAAGTAAATATCCTGACACATACAAAAGTTTTAAACCACATTTGTGGATCAGTGACTTCAATAAAATTCACTTGCCTCCACCCAACCACACTTAATCTGCAATACCATGAAATCCTAACAACTCTCCCGGAACTAAGAGCCTGCTCCACTCATCCTTCTATAATTTAACTCATGATCCCAACATGTACCCTGACACAGTACCTTTAACAAATTCATTTGCTTCGGACACCAACATCCACCACCATCCTGCACTTATCTTTCCCCAGTAAACAACCTCTTGATGGATACATAGACAACATTCATAAATGACAAAGTGGATTTATCAATAAGCTCTCTAGTCCTCCTACGCACTTCACCTTCTAACTATCCTACTTGGGGAGAAAATGGACAATGAGGGAAGGGGCGTCAATAGATGGGATAAACAAAAAACCCAGTACCGAGTGGTTAGTCTCTTTTTTTGGCCAAAAGGCAAAGTCCTCCAAAATCCTATTAAGGGAACCCACTGGTTTTATTTATTCTCTTTCACTACATCAGCTCATGTATTTCAAGAGAGATGAAAAGGAGGTAAAGGCGGTGGGGTGGGGTGGGGTGGGGTGGCAACGACGGTTCTGAGGTAGGTGTAAGTGTAAATATAATAGTACTAATATCTTAAATCAACAAGCCTGAGTGACACCTCACACCTCTTAAGGAGATGTTAAGAAGGCATTGTATACTATTTAGTAGGTTTCTATTAAAAACAAAAACCCAAGTGGTTAAATTTAATTCCATAAAATGACAATTGCAGCCCATGTATATATATACGCACCTATCTGACACCGAAGGCTCTGACGTCATAATGTTTACTTCTGTAGAACCATTTTGATCGTTCAGCAATCCTGGAGAAACTTGTGGTTGTGAAAAGCCACCAAAATCAAAATCCTGCAAGTTGTTTTTAGCAGTCTGCTCAACTGATGGCATCATATGATTGACAGATTGCTTATTGGAAAGATCTTGCGCACTACTTGAGCTTGTAAAATCATTCCAAGTATCAAATGGATCATAGACTTCATCAATGGTTTTCTTATCAGGTGCCATAGTGCTGCCGGTTTGCAATTGATTGCATTGAAACCAATCAAAAGAAGAATCATCCACCCCCATTATTCCATCATCCTTGACATTTGCAGTCATTTCAAACTGTTTGGCTTGTCCAGTTTGTTTATTAAGAGAATCTTGTGCATTGGTTGAGCTTGTAAAATCATTCCAAGTATCAAATAAATCATTGCGATCATCGATGCTTTTATTATCAGGTGTCTTATTCGTACTAGTTGACAACTGGTCATCTTGAGTCCATGAAATACTTGCAGAATTATTCACATTCTCCACCATTTCGTTATCCTTAATAGTTGTAGTCACTTCAGGATGCTTGGCCTGACCACTTTGTTTCTTAGAAGAGTCTTGTGCAGCACTTGAGCTTGAAAAATCATTCCAAGCATCAAATAGATCAACATCCATTTCAATAGTTTTACTATCAGATGCCTTGTTGCTGTTGGTTTGCCATTGATTATCTTGAAACCAATCAACATTCATGGAAGAAGAACTGTTAGAATTTTCTTCTGTTGTCTCATCCTTAACATCTGCATTCCATTCAAACTGCTTGGCCGGGCCAACACTCGGACCACTAGAAGGATCTTTTGTACTAGTTGAACTTGCAAAATCATTCCAATCATCAAACGAATCGTCTTTTTCATCAAAGGATTTACTATCAGCTGCCTTATTATCTATGCTTGTCAAGGAAGAATTATTTGTGTTCTCCACTTTTCCACTATCCTTGACCACTGCAGTCACTTCAAATTGCTTGGCCTGGTCATTTTGCTTATTAGAAGGATTTTCAGCACTAGTAGAGCTTGTAAAATCATTCCAAGCATCATCAAATGGCTCATCTTCTTCATCAACAGCTTCGTTATTAGGTGCCTTGTCACTTTTAATTTGCATTTGATCATCATGAATCCAATCGATACTCATCAAAGAAGTATTTGCAATCTCTGCTGTCCTACCATCCTTCATAGTTGCGGTCATTTCATCATGAAACCACTCACTTATGTTGGATGAAGAAGAAACTACATTTTCTTTTCCTTTTTCATCAAACAAACTATTTCCAGATCCAAAGACTGCATCCATGTGAACAGAAAGATCAACAGAGGATTCTACAGCAATATCAACTGATTTGGACACCACAAAAAGATCAACAGAGGATTCTACAACAGGATCAACAGATTTGGACTCCTCAAAAAGATCAACAGAGGATTCCACAACAGGATCAACAGATTTGGACTCCTCGTGACTAGTTATGGAACCAGCAGACTGAAAGCTAGCTTCCCAGCCAGTAAAAGAGTCACCACCACCCTTGTCGTCCTCCTCCATAGACTTCATCACCGTTCCAAAATGCTCAACGTTTCCCAACGAACTGAAATCATCCCTAACTTGAAAATTATTACTTCCACTACCATCATCGTTTTCATTCACTTGAGACAGTGACCGCTCTTCAGGGACAGCAGAAACAGTGTCTACCTTCCTTTCACCCAAAAAATCGTCAAAATCAACTCCAACTAAACTCAAAGAACTTTTATCATTCATAATCCCTAAAGTCTCGAACTTCGAATTCCACTTTACTTCTAAATCTAGAAAATTCGAAAAGCAAAGCTCTTCCTCTGGCGCAATCCGTCCTCTGTTCGATTCATTTGCTTTCAAAGGCTGTCCCACAATCTCCTACAAAGCATTTGTCGTAGTTTAACACACCTCTCAAACGTTCGAAGTTGATTTTATAAAAAGTTTTAACAATTCAACCTATCTAACTATGCTAGTAAAAATCCACAACATTTCAATTCACTAAAAATTCTACATTATGTGCTAGTAAACTGAAACAAAACAAAACATATCCAAAGTTTTCAAAACACAAACTTCTCATAAAAAAAAAACTACATATATCGACTTACAGATCCGTCTAAGTTGAGAGAGTTGAGGAGCCAACTGCAGCCAAACGTGGTCTTGAAATGGATAGGTTCTGGTGGGTCTTCCAGTTGCGCGATTTGCTTCCCGCAAAATACGCACAACAAAGACTGCGTGCCTCGGAGGAGTCTTCCATTGCAATGCTTGCATCTGAGATGCGGAGGAGACGGGTCGAGCTCAGATATTGAAGATTCGATCGACGGGAATTGCTTGGAAAGCGACGCGTCGTTTGGATCGTACGACGAGAGGTTGACTTCTCTGAGGACCGCGGCCTGGACTTGCTTGATTAAATCGTGAGGGATTTCGATTGACATTATTAGGGTTTGCGAGATCGATATCAGGGATTTTTCATATTTTTTTTTTAGTATGGTAGGTAACTGGTTTTGCTACGTCACTGTCACCGTCTCACCGACACTTCTGTTCCCTCTTAAAACGCATATGTTTCCTGCGTTTTACAGGCTAAAAAACGCTGCGTTTTGAAAGATTTTTATATCTCAACTATTTCTTTTTAATATTTTATTGAAATCGATATCAACCGTGTGGCAAACGAGACGCGGCTCGAATAACAACCTTAATAAACGGACCCAACTAGTGCAATTAGACCATCTTTAATTTATTACACCAATTTTTACAACTTTACAGTAAAATACAATAATTTCTACATTAATTATTTATTTCATCTCCGATCAATTGCACTAAATTTTACTCTAAAAAAAAATATTCCTTAAATATTCAATTGGAGGGACTTAAAAAAAAAAAGAAAAAGAAAGCAACAAAGTAGCACAGCAGAAGAGAGGTGCGTTTGATTTGGCGTTGAGGAACAGGGTGCTACAATCTGGCGCGGAGAATGGCGCCTCAGTTGGAGTTCAAATATGCAACAATTTGGAGAATGACCCTTTGGTTGGAGATGCCCTTAACACTAAATTATAAAATATATCGGTAGTATTTTAACTAAATTTTAAAGTTTGATATTAATGGCTCAATATACAAATATTAAAAAAAAAACAATTATATTCTTAATGTTGGTATTAATAAATAAAATTTGTAAAAAATAATTGTTTTTATCCAAATAATTAGGTAATTTATATATTGATTTATCATTCACAGCTCATTATTAAATTTAAATTATGAATTATTTGTTACATTATAACTAAAATTCGTAATAATATGTAGTTTTGTCAAACAAAACAGATTGCATCCAGTCTAATTTGTTTCGTCTAATCATGACTACTTAGATTCAAACAACATAATAAATTATTCAAATATAGTCCAAATAGTAAGTTTTTATTAGAAGTTTCATTAAAAAAAGTTTAAATTTAAATTTAGTCCAATTTGGTCTGATACTCTAGTTTGAACTGATTGGAATAAGATATTTAAATCGGATTGGATATTTTGAAAATTTTCTAAACCTAATTCGAACCAATTATTATTTTTAATCTCAAATCTATGGATTGCATTTAATATATTTTATTTCAAGATTATCCTACCAAAGATAACGTATATCTAATTTTATCATAATTTTATATTATACGAATTTATTTTTTTTAAACTATTACTTCTGATAAACATCTAAAGAAAACATTAATCCTTTATAACCTTTAATACATGATCATTCAATTCTACTTTTTTTAATCAAAACCATTTTAAATCATTATTTATCCTTTAAAAAAACAATTATTTATCATATTTTAATCATGAACAATATATTGCATTATTACATAAAAATGATTTAAGATTTATTAAATTATTTCTATTTAGTTGTTTGTATCATATAAAATAAAAATACATAACAATTAATAGTAACAATGGTATAAATGTCAAATTACTTGTTTTTAAATTATTTTATAATTAAAAAACAAGCAAGTTGAGATTATATTCATAAGTGATAAAAATGAAAAACAAACATGTCATTTCAAGTTTCAATCACTATTCAGTTTTCAGTAAAATTCAGGATGTTCAGTTTTCAGACAAAAAAACAAATGACCCCTAAGTCCGAACCAAACCAATCTAAAATCCAAAAATTTTGGACCTAGGACCGGACCAGACCGAATTGGACCCTATTGATACTTTTAATTATTATGTTATTAAAATGATTTAATTTTTGAGTGATGATATTTACACCTCTTAAAAATTGTATGTCCATTCTAAATTAGTATGAGAGTTTCTTTTAACAATCCAAATTTTCATTTTTACAATTATTTTCTAAAGACACTTCATTCTCAAAATTTAAATGGACCATATCATCACAGTGCGCAATATTCCTCACAGCCCATTCATTTTAGCATTGCCATAGATTCTAACCTGAATCAGAGAAGCGGGACTTGAATTTTACCACTGTACTGCTGCTGCTTGCTGATGATACTTCTTACCTTTTTATTTATAAAATAAAGTACCTTTCCCTCTTGAAGGATTTAATTAGATTATGTAAATTCTAATTAAATTATCAATTTTTAGCATTTCAACATTATATGGGTTCGTGCATCCTCCCATAGCTCAGATGTCAATGGTGGTAGTTCGAGTCCAATTAACATGTTGAGTGTTTAGTGTCAAATTTCAGATTACACAGAAAAGAAAAATGAATATTAATCGAATGGTTAAAATATATTTGTTTAGATTTAACCCACCTAAACCTTTCTTAAAAAAACAGAGAATTGTAAATATTAATAAAATAAAATGGTTAAATATATTAATTTGTTAAGATTTAATACCATGATTTCATCATAGTTATTCTTCTCACTCTTTTTTTTTTCCATTTCAAAACCATAATGCAACCTCTGAATTTTTTTTTTCTCACTTTATTTTCATTATATATGTATATTGAAATGTTACAATAATTCGGGTTATAAGGGTTAGAGGACAGACTTAAGAAGCTAGCATACCACTGGAACAATCCAATATTGTCTATTTTATTTTGATTTTTTCACTCTATTACTTAGCATTTTAATTTGTTTTGTTAACTTAAAAAAATTAATATATCAGCAAATAAAAATAAATAAATAAACTCTGATGAGCTGTAACTAACATTTCACACCTTGACAATATCACAAACAACCTTTCCCGCCATATGTAACTAACCCTTTCTTTTTCCTTATCTGATCTCTCTCTCTCTTTTTCTTTCTCTCTCTCTCATTCACTCACGCGCCACCATGTTGTTAGAATTCAAGCTCAACAGAGCAATTGATCTGAAGAGAGCCCTGACACCGCTCACGAACCTGCAGGCACAAACGGCCACCACCATCAACTCCTCCACCGATGCAGTGACGCTGCTGGCCACAATCCTGGACGGTCACGCGATAGCTATTCTTCGAATCTCTTCTACAGAATTCGATCACTTCCTCTGCCATGAGGGTGACGTTGCTGGTTTCGATCTTATAATGCTGTACAGATATCTTCACTTTCTTTCCAAAGACAATTTGCCCGTGACTGTGGGTGTTGTGGAAGACGAAGGTGGCAAGTTGACGGCGACGATGCCGAATATTGGTCAGTACAATGTTGCTCTTTTCTTGAAGTCTTTCAAGAACTTTTGTGCTTCATTTTTTTTCAAGTCTTTAACAGTTTGTTAATTTCTTGTCAAATGAATTGTTTCCTTTCACCAATCTTGTATTTAATTTCATAACATGTTATTGCTTTGAATGTTAATGGGGATTATATTTGATTTAGAGGGCAAATTTGCATTTTTGTTGTTGTTGTTGTAGTTTTTGATTAGTATATCCTCTGTTTTCAAAGAAACTTTGTTGCCAATCCAAACAAGATTAATTGTTGAGGGTGCTATATCTTCTATAATAATATGTCAATAAGGTCTAAAATTCTGTTGCTTTGCACATTGTAGGATCTACACCGTACACATCCTTATCAATGGGATTGATTCAACCTAATGCTGAGCATATGAATTTCTTTAACCAAGTACGACAATACGATGTGTCAGTTGGGATACTCACAGCAAAGTTTAGAGCGATAATCGCGGATATGGCACGAACATCTGTAGGCAGTACAAGTATTGTGCATCACTTTCGCTTTTTCTGATTGAATTTGTTGCTTTGATATATTTGCTGTATTGTTCAGGTTTATTATCTTTCCATGTGCTAATTAACAGCTTGTTTATCATCGCAGTTGTTGTCGTGACCATACACAGATTTCATGTGACGTTTAGCGTAACAGGCGTGTATCATATCCTTCCACATGTAAGTTACTTTCTTCTTGCTTTTTTTGGGATTTTTGGATGTTTCAGCTTCTAGTTGTCGAGTACTGATATGGCGCTCCTATATATTGTGCAGCTTCAAGAATGTGTCATTGAAGGTGATACTGGCACCGACCCAATTCTCTTACATTTCCGTGTTGACCACTTGGTTTCCATTGGGAAAGCAATTTCTCTCTCAGAAATGGTATGTATATATGGATCTTACAGCTTGCTGCCCATGCTGAATTGCTGTGTTCCTCCAATTGGTAAACTCTCGTATTACTTTGTTTGAAGATGTAACAACTTCGAAAGTATTTTTCCGATCGAATTCTGTGAATATTGCAACAGTCCTTGCAAGTTTTTGTTTCAGGAAGCAGCCTCTGGCAGGGCTGAAAATACATTTGGTTCTCATGTTTAGTATTTCATTTGGTTTTAGAGTGCTGGACAGCAGGCAGTCAGATGAAACCAATTGATATGGATATTAATTCAGGATATATAGCATATAAATTTGTGCTTCTTGGTTGTTCCCATCAAAAGATTTATCTGTGATATAAAATTTGTTTCTCATCTTTCTAGTCTGGTTTGGTTATTATTGTGCATTTCTCACTTATGTTTCATCACTTTTGTTTTTTATAACTATAGTGTACTTGTGTTTTTGTGAAATCAAAACCTTTTTTTATCCCTTCCTAATTAATTGATCTTAGTTTTCAATAGTTTCGGTTTGACAACCGTTGATTTGGGTTCGTGTGTTTTGATAATTGTAAATATTGTTTGATTTTATCACTTTGTTGTTTATAACTATATTGAAATCGTGCTTTTGTCGAGTTAAAACCCATTTATTTGTAACAAACCGTATCCTAATTTATTAAACCGCGATTTTGTCAATTTTAGTTGCCTAATGGAGATCATCAAAAAGACTAATTTCTAATTACATTATCAACTTTTAGTATTTTAAATCTCAAAATCTTGTGTTCGTGTATCCCCGTTTAGCTCATGGTGTATCTCTCATTCTATGTGTTAGTGGTGGTAGTTCAAGTCCCCATGAAACCTAATACCTTAACATGTTGAGCCCCACATTTCAAATAAAAAAGAGAAAAAAGAAAAATGAGTATTAATAAAATGTTTAAAACTTTATTAACTTGTTAAAATACGTCACACGTAACCCTTCTTAATAAAACAAGAAAAGAAAATTGTAAATATTAAAATGGTTTTAATATATTAATTATATTGTTAAGATTTAAGTAATTGTTTTTTAAATATTACAACAATGGAGGTGGTAGAAAGATTTGAACCCACAACCTTGTGGTGTGGGTGTGAAAAACATATTACTGGACCAACTTAATCTTGTTAGATTTAAGTAATTTAAACATTTTTTTATGGATGAACCTTGTTTACTCTCACCTTTTTATTTTCATTTCAAAACCATACTTCCCTCTCTGATTCAGAATTTTTTTCTTCTCTTTTTTTTTTAAATTTTCATTCTATTACTCTTTTTTTTTTTTTACAATACTTTAATACTTAATTTTTTGGGGGGAACTTAATACTTAATTTAATAGCAATTTAATTTTGTTTTGTTTATTTTTTTAAAATTAATAATTTAATATATATCAGCCAGAGAGCTCTATAGAGCTGTAACTAACATTTCACACCTTGAAAGTATCACAAACAACCTTTCCCGCTCTATATGACCAACTCTTTACTCTTTATTTCTCCTTCTAAGTTCTCTCTTTCACACACACTCTTACTTTCTCTTTCTCTCACTCACACTCTTCGTCCAAACAAACACACCGTGATACAATTTATATTCACCAAAGCAATTAATCTAAAGAAAGCCGTGGCGGTGCTCTCCGGCCTGGCAAAAACTGCCACAGTCTTCTACTCTGCCGACGCAATGTTGCTGCTAGCCACACACCCTGACGGTCACATCATCGCTGCTCTTCGAATCTTGCCTACGGCTTCTGTATGCTTCAAGTGCTCTAAAGGCGCCGTTTCTTGAATTCTTTCGACAATTTCTTGAGTTTCAATTTTTTTATTCTTTAATCGTTTCATTGTAGGGATGCAAGCATTTAGAATCATGGAGTTGGAATTGATTCAAGCTGATAATGTGCATATAAATTTCGAGAATCAAGAAAGGAAATATGATGTGAAAGTTGGGATACTTTCGACAGAATTTCGAAATATGATTGTGAGACTAGCAGCCATTGGAGTTATAGGTATTGATTGTGCTTCCCTTTTTGATTTTCCGATTCAATTGCGAAATGGAACCATACCCATCTCCCTTTTCGATTTTCTAAAATGGAGATGATGATTTCGTCTTCTCTGTGACGGTCTCTCTTTCTCTGTGTGTTTGAAAACGCACCGTTTAAAGAAGCTTCTTGCATGTGCTAATAAATAATAACACAACTGTTTATCAATGGCAGCTGAAGTGACTATAACAGCAACAGCAACTCAAATGAAGATTGGTGTAGGAAATGTGCACTTTGTCCTTTATAAGGTATACCATTTTGCCATCTTCAACACCATATGAATTTGCTTTGGTGATTAATCTGTGTAATTTCATTACTTCTTTTGGGTTATTTTGTTCTTGCTTTGGTGATTAATCTGTGTAATTGAATTCCTATATATATATATATATATATTGTGCAGCTTCAAGATTGTATCATTGAAGGTGATATAGGGGTCGAACCAGTTCACTTACATCCGTGTATTGATGACTTGATTTCGCTCAGCGAAGGAATTGTTTTGGCAGAAAGAGTATGGACATACCACTCTAATAGCTCACCTCCCATGCTGCAGTGCCCGATGTATTACTTTGTTTGAACATGTAACAACTTCAAAATGATTTCTCCTATCGATCATTCTGTGAACATCAATTGTCTCACACACACACATTCATTGTTTCAACTTCATATATACAGCCTTTGCTCATAGAAGTTTGACTAAAAGGCTTGATAATTGATGTATCTTTCTGATCTGGTTCGTCCTGTATATGTGTTTTCTGAATATTATGTGTTTATATGCTTCTACTGTTCTACAACCTTGTTAGATGTCTAGAATAAGGAAATGCTAATGTCCTTGGATACTTTTTCTTTTGTAAGTATTCATCAGTTTTGCCATAATGTGCATTGGACTGATATATGAAAATAGTTTTATATATTCAAATCATTTTGTTAGATTAATAATTATATAAATGCCTATTTTTCGTTTGTTTTTCTTTTATGTGAATTTTTGGTGTATAAGCCTATGTTTTCTTGTGTTAATAATCGGAGTGAAATTGCATCTCGAACTTTTAAATTTTTGGTGTATAAATGCTTGAACACAAACCGCAGTGGCTTAAAAAAAAAATTCTAAAACACGTGTTTCACTCTTTCAACTATCTAATTTAGTTGCACATAGGAATGACAAAGGGTGGGGTTTTGCCAAACTCAAAATTGTGAACTATTTTACAACCTGAACTCAGCCATGAACCTAAATATTTTCACGGGGTTTGTGTTCGAATTTCAACCCACAAACCCAAAATGATGTTTGGGTTTAAAATTCTAATTTAATAAAGACAACGTCAATTTGAATTTGGATTATTTAAATATTCGGGTCCAAGAATTTTTTTTCCCGAACCCAAACCCACTTCTAGTTTACATTTTACATTTAACCTGCAACCCAAATAATGAAAGTATAGAACACATACTTGACCCATGTGGTTCGGGTGAAATTTTTATCTCTAGTTGCACATCCATTTTTAGTAAAGTGGTTAGACATTTCTCTTTTACCTTAAAGATAAAGGTTCGAGTCCCACCTTTGCTCCCTTCTCAATAGTGGGAGTTGCTTTTCAGGCCATCCTGAGTATACTTATAGTGGTTAATCTCGATAATTTCCACTGAACCCCTGACTAAATTGGTGTTAGATTTACTTCAAAATTTTTTGACTTGTTGCTAGTTGTTACTAGAAAAATTAAGTGGAAAAATAAATGGAATGAATCAAATTATTTATGTTTCTCTTATTTTTTTTAAATGAAAAAAAAAATGATTTTAAGACACTAGCTTTTAGCTTTATATATATATATCAGTCATTTTCTCCTCAGTACGTACTGATATAATTTATATCAGTGCGTTGCATGTGGACCACCGATTATGGAGAAGTTTTGACAAGTGCATACACATTGAGTCAAAATATATAAATCTAATGGTCCACATCCAACGCACTGATAAAGTTATATCAGTATGTACTGACTTGAAATTTTTTGTATATATAGTCCTTTTCTCCACAGTGCACACTGATATAACTTATATCAGTGTGTTGTATGTGGACCATTGATTATGGAGAAGTTTTGACAAATGCATACACTTTGAGTCAAGGTATGTAAATTTAATGGTCCACATCCAACACACTGATGAAGTTATATCAGTGTGTACTGACTTGAAAACTTATCTATATATATATATATATATAAATTAAACACTATCGGTTGATTTTAAGATAGCATAATAGCATTACAAATTTGTTGAAATAAATAAATCCAAGGAGGATTTTATTTTTTAAATTGCGATTAAAATCATTTTTTAAAAGGTTAGATATAATTTTGCTTTTAAAAAAAAGGTGAGATATAATTTTAGTTTGATTGACAATTTGGAACGATTTTAAAATATAATAATTATTTTTCTTCAAGATTTTAAATTAATAAGATTCTAAATAAAAGTATGAAAACCACCTTAGTGACAGTATAAATATAGTTCACAGTAGCTTATTCTACAAGCTATCTCTTTCCCGCTAACATAGCGGTTACAAAAATATGTTCAATATTGATGTTGGCTTATTCTTCAAGTTACTTCTCTCTGGCGTTTTTTTCCTTCAAGTTTCTTCATTTTCTGGCGTTTTTTT
Source organism: Dipteronia sinensis (assembly GCA_033220585.1). Taxonomy (NCBI): domain Eukaryota; kingdom Viridiplantae; phylum Streptophyta; class Magnoliopsida; order Sapindales; family Sapindaceae; genus Dipteronia; species Dipteronia sinensis. The sequence goes on from CM065645.1 coordinate 42,302,933, forward strand.
TCTTTCTTTCTTCTTCTCTGTTACAGAACCAAACACACTAAAGAGGGTGTGTTAAGAGTAAATCAACTAACCGAAGCGGTTTCACAATCCGAGATGGTTTCTTCAGGGAATGAGAACTCTTGTCTCTAGTGGAATTGGGTTTTATTTCTCTCACTTTGTCCAGGAAAAAAAACTAAACATTTTGTCTTTCAAACGATTTAGACAAACACCTTTTAGTGGATCGACTTTTTGGGTTTGGTTTTTTATTATATTTTTTTTCAGGCGTGCAGTAATGACGCAACAATGGAGAAATCGGGTGTTTCAAATTTTCAATGTGTTTTTAGGTGTTTGGGATCAATTTTTGTGTTTGAAAAGACGAATCGGTATAAATGTATAATCTGTTATAAATAATATCAATAATATAAAAGAATAAGATGAAGAACAGTAAAGAGAAAAGAGAGACGAGAGAGAGGAATATTACTTGTATTGATTGAGAGCAAATTTTTGTGTTTGTTGATTAATTCTCACAAAGGAATCAAACATATATATATATAGACAATAGAATAGGGAGGGAGGCGGTAGAAAAGGTGAGATCTTGTGATATGAGGGAGGCGGTGGAGGGTGAGATATTTGTGGTGTAAATCCACATATTATAACACTCCCCCTTGGATTTATACCACGTGTATTACTATTTTAAGAAAATCCTAATGGGATAAAATCTGAGAAAAATGTATACAATGATTTCTCTGGATCTATTGAGGTTGGACATTAAAAACTATCTCATTAAAAACCTTGTCAGGAAAACTCAGTGGGATAAAACCTGATCGAAGGGAAAAAGAGTATAGTGTACACATGTCCATTCAAAACTTTGCTCCCCCTGATTGAATGCTCCCCCTCAAAAAAAAAAACTTTAGTATTAATCTTGTATTTTACAGAGTTGACGCATGCCTATTCCATATACCAGCTTCTCAAAGGTTGATGTAGGCAATGTTTTGGTGAACAGATCTGCAAGATTATCTGTATACCGTATTTGCTTAACATCAATTTGTCGACTCTGTTGGAGCTCATGAGTATAGAAGAATTTAGGAGAAATATGTTTGGTTCTATCTCCTTTGATATATACCCCTCTAATTTGAGCAATGCAAGCCGCATTATCTTCAAATATATGTGTCGGCATTTCTGTAGATAATGAAAATCCACAAGTATTTTGAATATGATGAATAACTGACCTTAGCTAAACACATTCTCGACTTGCTTCGTGAAGTGCGACGATTTCAGAATGATTAGAGGATGTAGCAATCAAAGTCTGTTTTGTGGAGCGCCATGATATTGTTGTGCCATTATATGTAAAAACATATCATGTTTGTGAACGGGCTTTGTGGGGATCAGACAAATACCCGGCATCAGTATAACCAAGTAAACCTGGAAAATTGTTAGATTTTGTATAAAATAATCCTAAATCTTTCGTTCCACTAAGGTAACGGAAAAGATGTTTGACCCCATTCCAATGTCTTCGAGTTGGTGCTGAACTGAATCTAGCCAGTACATTCACAGAGAATGCAATATCTGGTCTAGTACATTGAGCCAGATATAATAAGGCACCAATTGCATTAAGATACGGTACCTCAGAACCAAGTATCTTTTCACCATTTTCTTTTGGACGGAATGGGTCCTTTTTAGGATCAAGGGTTCTAACAACCATAGGAGTACTCAATGGATGAGAATTATCCATATGGAATCTCTTTAAAATCTTTGTAATATATGCTGATTGATGGACAAGTATTCCATTTGATCTATGCTCGATCTCGAGGCCGAGACAATATTTTGTCTTTCCTAGATCTTTCATTTCGAATTCCTTTTTCAAGTATTCAACAGTTTTCAGGAGTTCCCCGGGAGTTCCAATTAAGTTCATATCATCAACATAAACTGCTATGATAGCAAATCCAGATTCTGATTTCTTAATGAAAACACATGGACATATAGGATTATTAATATATCCTTCTTTTATCAGATATTCACTGAGACGGTTATACCACATCCGTCCGGATTGTTTTAATCCATACAAGGACCTTTGTAATTTTATAGAATATAAATTACGAGGTCTTGAGTTACATGCTTCTGGCATTTTAAATCCCTCAGGGATTTTCATGTAAATATCTGAATCCAGTGAACCATATAGATAAGCGGTCACTACGTCTATCAGACGCATTTCCAGTCTTTCCAAGACAGCCATGCTTATCAGAAATCGAAACGTAATTGTATCCATCACTGGTGAGTATGTTTCATCAAAATCGATCCCAGGTCTCTGCGAGAAACCTTGTGCTACGAGTCGTGCCTTATACCTCACGACCTCGTTTTTCTCATTACGTTTCCGTATAAAAACCCATTTGTACCCAACAGGTTTAACTTCTTCAGGTGTCTGGATTATCGATCCAAATACTTCACGTTTGGTTAATGAAGTCAATTCTGCTTGAATTGCTTCTTTCCATTTAGGCCAATCAGACCTCTGTTTACAATCATCGAGATTATGAGGTTCATAATCATTATTTATAATCTCAGTTGCCACTGTGTATGAAAACACATCATCGATGATTGTTTTTTCACGATTCCACAATTCTCTTGTATAATTTATAGAAATTTCTTCATTTCTACATTCTTGTATCTCTTCTGAGATTCCTTCCCCCATAAGGGATTTTGTCACTTCAGTAACTTGTGTCCCTTCAGGGACATTTAACTCTTCTGGAGTTAATTTAGAGAAAGTGGATTTATTTATTTTCCTTTTTCGAGGAACAATATCTTTTGAGCCAACTGGTCTACCACGCTTCTGGTGTGCAGTAGATGATTCTTTAGCTATCATTAGTTTAGATTGTTTTTCAGGAACAATCACCTGTGTTGGTACATTAACAGCTGGGATGTATGATTTTGTTACCCTAGTAGCATCTGTAAATGCATCTGGTAACTGATTCGCTATTGCTTGAAGATGTACTATCTTACGTACTTCATTCTCACATTGAGATGTGTATGGGTCTAAATGAATTAGACTAGGAACTTTCCAGGAAAGTTCATGATTCTCTTTAGAAGAAGTTTTTCTTTCCCCTAATGATGGGAAATTTGTTTCATCAAAATGACAATCTGCAAACCGTGCTGTGAAAAGATCACCAGTCAAAGGTTCCAGATATCTAATAATTGATGGTGAATCCAGACCAACATATATTCCCAAACGCCTTTGGGGTCCCATTTTAGTTCTTTGTGTTGGCACAACTGGGACATATACTGCACAACCAAAAGTACGTAAATGAGATATATCTGGTTGATGACCAAGTACAAGTTGTACTGGTGAATACTGATGGTAAGCAGTTGGCCGAAGCCGGATTAATGCAGCAGCATGTAAAACAGCATGCCCCCATACAGAAATTGGTAATTGCGTTCGTAATAATAGAGTCCTTGCAATTATCTGGACACGTTTAATAAATGATTCTGCTAATCCATTCTGAGTATGAACATGTGAAACTGGATGTTCAACATCAATCCCAACCACTTTGCAATATTCATCAAATGCTTTGGAAGTAAATTCACCGGCATTATCAAGGCGTATGGATTTAATTGAGTGATCGGGAAAATGAGCCCTAAGCCTGATAATCTGTGCAAGTAATCTTGCAAAAGCAACATTACGTGTTGATAATAAACATACATGTGACCATCTTACAGATGCGACAACTAGAACCATAAAATAGCGAAATGGTCCACTTGGTGGATGAATAGGTCCACATATATCCCCTTGAATCCTTTGTAAAAATGATGGGGATTCAAAACCAACTTCAGAAAAAGATGATTTTATTGTTAATTTCCCTTGGGAACATGCAGTGCATAAATTCTCATGTGATAAAAGAACCTTCTGGTTCATTAATGGATGTCCATGAGAATTTTCAATAATTCTACTCATCATTGTAGATCCTGGATGACCGAGACGGTCATGCCAAAGTACAAACACTTTTGGATCTGAGAACTTCTGATTCATAACTGCATAAATTTCTACACTTTTGATAATAGTGTAATATAATCCAGAAGATAAAGCATACAACTTTTCTATAATGAGTTTCTGGCTTGAATCATGAGAAGTAATGCACATATATTCAATATTATCTCTATTCATAGTTTCAATATGATATCCATTCCTCCGTATATATTTGAAACTGAGCAGATTCCTTCTGGATCTACTTGAGTATAATGCATCCTCGATACATATTTTAGTATTGTTTGGTAACAATATCGTGACTCTTCCAGAGCCTTCTATCAGATCCGCTGGACCTGATACTGTATTAACATTTGCTCTGAGCAAAGTTAAATTTACAAAATATTTCTGACTCCGCAGAATTGTATGAGTTGTTGCACTATCAACTAGACATATATCTCCTGCTTCTAGCTTTTCAATAATCCCCATTTTATTATTTGGATTCATTTTGTATGCTTCATAAAGAAAAATAAAGTGCATATTAGACAAAGTGATTCAAAAAGTATTTATTGCATAGAGATATATTTTACATGAACGAAGTTACAAAATAATACTACTGTAAGTAGTATTTAATTGGTATGGACATTTCCATCACCAATTGAAGCAGCTGGCATGTCTTTCGGGTCTGAGAAGAAATCTGTAACATTGAGATGCGTAATATCTCTAGGATATGAATCCTCAATGAAATGAGTTTCCGGTTTCTTTCCCTTTTCTTTGATTGATGCTTGATACAGATCTACTAGATGTTTTGGTGTGTTACATTCATTCGACCAATGATTGTCACATCCACACCTATAACAAACACGGTTATTTGTATTGGGCCTACTTTGAGCATCTTTTCTTTTGAACTGTTTTGCCTCATAAGTATTCCACATCTGTTGAGCATTTTGATTATAACCACCTGATCTTTTAAAACTACGGCCCCGGCCCCAGCCAGGATTACGACCATAACCACGGCCTCGATCAGGATTACGACCGTTACCACGACCACGATTAGAATTACGATCATACCCATGGCCTCGACCACGACCACGACCACGATATCCGACAGTACTAGCATTCACCTCCGGAAATGCTTTAGAACCAGTCGGATGTGATCCGTGGTTTTTTATTAGTAGCTCATTATTTTTTTCTGCTACTAAGAGGCATGAGATAAGTTCTGAATATTTTGAGAATCTGCGTTCTCGATATTGCTGTTGCAATATTATGTTTGAGGCATGGAAAGTTGTAAAAGTCTTTTCTAACATATCCTTTTCAGATACCTCTTCACCACATAATTTCAACCTTGTGGTGATTCTGAACAAAGCAGAATTATATTCAGAAACTGATTTGTGGTCCTGGAAACGTAAATGCTGCCATTCGTATCTAGCATTTGGTAATGCTACATCATGCTGCTGATCATAACGATCTTTAAGCTCTTGCCACAGATCCTCAGGGTCTGTGATAGTAAGATATTGAGCTTTTAAATCCTCATTCAAATGATGACGGATTATGACCATAGCTGATGATCTGTCTTGCTCAGTAGCATTAATTCCATCATCAATGGTGTAGTATAGGCCTTGGGATTTTAAGTATAATCCAGCATCAATAACCCATGACATATAGTTATCTCCTGACACTTTGAGTGCATCAAACTTCAGATTCGTAAGTCTAGCCATGCTTACAACTTCCCCCTTTTTTTCTGTAAATTAAATTGTAGGTTTAATTTAGTGTGAATATAATTAAAGAGTATAATGGATTAACCAATTTCAGGGCCATAAGATCACCTTACAGGGCCATAAGAACACCTGCGATGTGCATAAAAATAAATGGTTTCAGGGTCATAAGATCACCTTACAGGGCCATAAGAACACCTGCGATATGTATGAATGTATATGGTTTCAGGGTCATAAGATCACCTTACAGGGCCATAAGAACACATGCGATATGTATGAATGTATATGGTTTCAGAGCCATAAGATCACCTTACAGGGCCATAAGAACACTTGCGATATGTATAAATGTATATGGTTTCAGGGTCATAAGATCACCTTACAGGGCCATAAGAACACCTGCGATATATATGAATGTATATGGTTTATAAATAAATAAATCCAGAACTATATATAGATTCAGAATATTAAGATGGGATCCTATCTATTTACATACATTCGTGCTGATAACGTGTTATAAATAATATTAATAATATAAAAGAATAAGATGAAGAACACAAGTGAAGAACAGTAAAGAGAAAAGAGAGACGAGAGAGAGGAATATTACTTGTATTGATTGAGAGCAAATTTTTGTGTTTGTTGATTAATTCTCACAAAGGAATCAAACATATATATATATATATATATATATATAGACAATAGAATAGGGAGGGAGGCGGTAGAAAAGGTGAGATCTTGTGATATGAGGGAGGCGGTGGAGGGTGAGATATTTGTGGTGTAAATCCACATATTATAACATAATCTTGATTATTTCTTTCAAGAATTTTACGTTTGATTTTTTTTTTCCAACAATTTTGTGTTTGGTTATCACTGCATTATGAATCAGATATTTGTAATTTATTTTGAAAAGTTAATTGAGATCATTTTTTTTATTAATGCCCATGGGTATAATATTAGCAATTTTGTTGTTGTTGATTATTGTAATTTATTTTTATTTTTTAGTATTTGAACCGGTGTTACCGTCTCAATTTTTATTTTTGAATGATTTTTTGTAATGAAATTATTACTGTTTATTTTGATTTTTCCAGACAACCAGAAGCCTTTTTATGACTATCTTTTTCAAATAATGCTATAAGAGTAAATTTTAGTTGATCAATATGTTGGAAACAACAAATTATTTTTGGTAAATTTTAGATTTTTTCAAAGATTAAATTAATGCATTTTAAAAAAAATATATATATATATATATAATTTTTATATCCTTATTTAACAAATAAATTTTTTTACAACGGTAAATTATATGGTTATATAGATTTTTGAAACTGTAACGTTAAATCATTATATAGTAGTTTCCTCTTTTAAAAAATTCACTTAATTATGCTTTTTAAATATATATATATATATATATATAAATATATATTAAAAAATAATAAAATAAAAATATGGAGACCACCTTAGTGACACACTGTGACAGTAAAAATACAGCTCACAAGACCACAGTAGCTTATTCTACCAGCTATCTCGTTCAATATATGTGTTGTTAGTTTACTCTCCAAACTTGTTCTTCAAGTTTCTCTTCTTCTTCGTTTCTTATAAAACCAAACACACACCTTGCAATTCTAAAATTCAAGTTCCCCATACTAGTTACGTTGAAGTTGAAGAGAGTTCCTGTCACCGGTGGAATTGGGTTTTATTTCTCTCACTTTCTCCCATTTTCTTTCTCCAGCAAAAAATTCCATTTTATTGAAATGACTTTCTAGGTTAGGTTTTTAGTTTTTCGTCTTTTTTCCAGTCGCATTTCACAATGAAATATGCGACTGGAAAGTTTACGCATTACTTTATAAAAATAAATATTTTACAAAAGATTTAGAATTACCTCAAATTTTATACGCATGTGAATAAATTATTTTAAGTAGTTTCATGAAAACAAATTGAATAAAATCGCATTTTATACTGGAATTTAAGCGAAAACTTATATACACTTCTTAAGTTTTCGTTTATATTTCTCTTACTAACATCTATAATGCATACTGTGCGACAATTTTTGAATTGCCATAAATTTTATATATTAGTAGTATAAAATCGCATTTTACAATGAAATATGCAAATTGTAAGTTTTCGTTCAAATTTCCCTTAAAATAAAAATGCATATTTTGCGAAAATTGTAGAATTTAGCCAAATTTTATACGTACGTTGAAAAAAAAATGAGCATCTACTGCTGTTAGCTATACATACAATTAAACAACCAAAGCTTCCCGCATATGTTTATCAACACAGTTTTGGATCAAGTTATTAACTATTTATTAATTAAAAACTTAAAAAATACAATAAATATTAAAAATTAAATAGATTAAATAATTGTATTAATAATTAAAGCAATTGAAAATCTATCACATGTAATTAAATAAAATCCAAGGTAAAATAAAAATTAAATAAAATTTAACTTAATTAATTTAATTGGGCCCTTGATCAAAATCTGGTTTTCATTCTCTTTTTTTTTAAAAAAAGAATTTGGGCAGTTTGATATTGGGCCCGGGGCGGTTGCAGCTGGTGCACCAGGCCCAGTATCAAGCTATTTAGATAGTCGGTGATAGCATAATTTATATATTTAAAAAATAAAAAAAATAAAAGAAAGCGCTTAAAATTGAAGCAAAAGCAACGGTCATATTATCCTATAAATGTAATTAGAGCGTTGCTTGGTGCTTAAGTTGAACTACTAACCAATTTTAGAGAGAGAGAGAGAGAGAGAGACAGAGAGCGCGTTGCATGGTTGCAGATCTTCTTCTTCTTCTTCGTCTTCAAATCCAGTCGGTGTCAATTTTGTCTTCAAGAACCTAGGTTGCAGATCTTCTTCTTCATCTTCAAATCGGGTGTGTAAACAATTTTCTTGTTTTTTCAATTTTTTTGCATCAAGAATTGTCAAGTAACCTGGGTTGCAAGAATTGTCAATTTTTGCATCAAGAATTGACAATCTTCTTCTTATTCTTATTCAAATCGGGTGTTTTTTCAATTTTTGTTGTGTGTGTTTCTTTTGCATCAAGGAAGAAAAAAAATGTAGACCATTGGATTTAAAAGCCAAACTGGTCCCGTCTAGTTTTCTCTCTTTTTCCATCTTTCTCTGATTTTTGTTGAGTAATTAATGGATTACAGCACCCCTGGGAGGAATCGGCACCTGCCTTCTTCTTGGGCAAATATGATCTTTCTCAACAATTCCTTTTTCTCGTTTTATGGTAAGGTTTTTTTCTTCTTCTTCATATTGAATTGATTTTCTTTCTTGATTGTTGAATGAATGAATCTTGTTCATTTTACTGAGTTGAAATTACCACTAAATTTAAGACAATTTTGATTTCTTGACTTTCTTGATGCCTTTATTTTGAATCTGTTCAGCTCAATTGTCTTAATTTGTTGATAGAGAGCAATGCCAAGTTTTCACGTTTATTATCAAGTTGTGTTCTTTACAGGTTTTCCTTTAATTGACTGTGCAATGTTATTGTTATATTCCTTTTATTTTTAGTTTTTTTCTTTTGGGTCTTTTGTCTCAACCGTTAGAACACTGCTTCTTAATCAAATGTCTCTTCTTTGTCTTCTTTATCTGTCTTGTATAGTCTTTCACTCTCTAAAATTCTTACTTTTTCCATCTTTCTTTGATTTTTGTTGAGTAACTAATGGAATCGGCACCTATCTTCTTTGGCAAATATGGTATTTGATTTTCAAGAAAACGCACATACACTCAACAATTCTTTTTCTCGTTTTATGGTAAGGTTTCTATTTGTAAATCAACTGTTGCATGAAATTAAGTGATTTAACTCTTTATTTTTTATTCCCTTTCATTGATGATTACTTGACAGGTCTGCATACTGTGATGCTCGTTTGATTCCGGTATTGACAATGCTTTGTGTAGTTATTGTTTTTTTCTTGCTATTTTTTTCCAAAGCCATTTGCAATTTCTTGTCACATACCTGAAACAACTTTTGTATCGGTGTTTTAACTAAAATTCAGAGCTAGCATGAGACTTTTTTGGTTCTGTGAGAAAACCTGTTGAAGTGGGAAGTTTTTTGGGTACTGTTATTAACGGTTGATGATTTGCGTGGTAAAAGCTTATATATATATGATGGATGAATCACATTGAATGCACAGAACATACATTTATTGGCCTCATGCAAAAGCAGCAGACTTAGAATTATAGGGTTGTTACATTGGCCCATTGATCATACTAATCTAATAGGAGTTAAGTAGCATCTCTGTCCTGTAACTCATGGATGGTGTTTGTGTTGGATTATTGTGTACAATTTTGCAGCAAGCCATTTGCTGTTGTTTAAATACTTATTTTCAGTTCTCAAAAACTTTAGCAGGCTAAGTTGTCAGCTAGTGGTGATGAATTCTGAAAAGACAGTTAAACTGATGTTTTGGCTCTTGGTCCCATAGCCAAGGGTTGCATTAGTGGCGAGGTAATCCTTTGTTGCATGATCTTGATTAGCAAGTTTTTTACTATAAAGAAATTAATAGGGGAAGCTCAAATTATATGCAAGTATGTTGTAATCTACATTTGTGGCCATGAAAGTTCTACATTTTACATATCAATTTGGTTCTTTTCTTTGTTTCACATTATGATTTAAAATCTAAAATCAAACTGGTTCTGTCTAGTTTTCTCACTTTTTCCATCTTTCTTTGATTTTTGTTAAGTAATTAATGGATTACAGCACCGCTGAGAGGAATCGGCACCCGTCTTCTTCCTAGGCAAATATGGTCTTTCTCAACAATTCTTTTTTCTTGTTTTATGTTAAGGTTTTTTTTTCTTCTTTTTCTTCTTCTTATTGAATTGATTTTCTTTCTTGATTGTTGAATGAATGAATCTTGTTCATTTTTCAGAGTTGAAATTACCACTCAGTTTAAGACAATTTTGATTGCTTGACTTTCTTGATGCCTTTACTTTGAATATGTTCAGCTCAATTGTCTTAATTTGTTGATAGAGAGCAAAGCCAAGTTTTCACATTTATTATCAAGTTGTGTTCTTTACATGTTTTTCTTTAATTGATTGACTATGCAATGTTATTATAATATTCCTTCTATTTTTATTTTTTCTTTCGGGTCCTTTGTCTCAACTGTTAGAACACTAAATGTCTCTTCTTTGTCTTCTTTGTCTATCCTGTCTAATCTTTCACTCTATAAAATTCTCACTTTTTCTATCTTTCTTTGATTTTTGTTGAGTAACTAATGGAATCAGCACCGGTCTTCTTTGGCAAATATGGTATTCGATTTTCAAGAAACGAACATACACTCAACAATTCTTTTTCTAGTTTTATGGTAAGGTTTCAATTTGTAAATCAACTGTTGCATGAAATTAAGTGATTTAACTCATTTTTTATTCCATTTCATTGATGATTACTTGACAGGTCTGCATACTGTGATGCTCGTTTGATTCCGGTATGGACAAGCTTTGAGTTGTTATTGTTTTTTTCTTGCTATTTTTTTTCCAAAGCCATTTGCAATTTCTTTTTATATACGTAAAACAACTTTTGTATCAGTGTTTTAACTAAAATTCAGAGTTAGCATGTGACTTTTGTTTGTTCTATGAGAAAAGCTGTTAGAACTGGGAAGTTTTTTTGGTACTGTTGTTAACTGTTGATGATTTGCGTGGTAAAAGCTTATATAAATGATGCATAAATCACATTGAATGCACAGAACTTACATTTATTAGCCTTACACAAAAGCAGCAAACTTAGAATTATAGGGTTGTTACATTGGCTCATTAATCATACTGATCTAATAGGATTTAAATAGCATTTCTGTCTTGTAACTCATGGGTGGTGTTTGTGTTGGATTATTGTGTACAATTTTGCAGCAAGCCATTTGCTGTTGTTTAAATACTTGTTTTCAGTTCTCAAAAACTTTTGCAGGCTAAGTTGTCTGCTAGTGGTGATGAATTCTGGAAAGATGGTTAAGCTGATGTTTTGGCTCTTGGTCCCATAGCCGAGGGTTGCATACTTGCATTAGTGATGAGGTAATCTTTTGTTGCAAGATCTTCATTAGCAAGTGTTTTACTATGAAGAAATTAATAGGGGAAGCTCAAATTATATGCAAGTATGTTATAATCTACATTTGTGTCCATGAAAGTTCTACATTTTATATATCAATTTGGCTCTTCTCTTTGTTTTCACATTATGATTTAAACTCTGAAATCAAACTAGTCCTTTCTAGTTTTCTCTTTTTCCATCATTCTTTGATTTTTGTTGAGTAATTAATGGATTACAGCACCGTTGGGAGGAATCGGCACCTGTCTTCTTCTTGGGCAAAAATGGTCTTTCTCAACAATACATTTTTCTTGTTTTATGGTAAGGTTTTTTTTTTCTTCTTCTTCATATTGAATTGATTTTCTTTCTTGATTGTTGAATGAATGAAACTTGTTCATTTTTCTAAGTTGTAATTACCACTCAGTTTAAGACAATTTTGATATCTTGACTTTCTTGATGCCTTTCCTTTGAATCTGTTCAGCTCAATTGTCTTAATTTGTTGATGGAGAGCAATGCCAAGTTTTCACATTTATTATCAAGTTGTATTCTTTACATGTTTTCCTTTAATTGACTATGCAATGTTATTGTAATATTCCTTCTATTTTTATTTTTTTTCTGTTGGGTCTTTTTGTCTCAACTGTTAGAACACTACTTCTTAATCAAATGTGTCTTCTTTGTCTATTTTGTCTGTCCTATCTAGTCCTTCACTCTCTAAAATTCTCACTTTTTCCATCTTTCTTTGATTTTTGTTGAGTAACTTATGGAATCGGCACTGGTCTTCTTTAGCAAATATGGTATTTGATTTTCAAGAAAACGCACATGCACTCAACAATTCTTTTTCTCGTTTTATGGTAAGATTTATATTTGTCAAGCAACTGTTGCATGAAATTAAGTGATTTAACTCCTTATTTTTTATTCCGTTTCATTGATGATTACTTAATAGGTCTGCATACTGTGATGCTCGTTTGATTCCGGTATTGACAAGGCTTTGTGTTGTTATTGTTTTTTTCTTGCTATTTTTTTCTAAAGCCATTTGCAATTTCTTTTCACATACCTGAAACAACTTTTGTATCAGTGTTTTAACTAAAATTCAGAGCTGGCGTGGGACTTTTTTGGTTCGGTTAGAAAAGCTATTAGAATCGAGAAGTTTTTTAGGTACTGTTGCTAACGGTTGATGATTTGCGTGGTAAAAGTTTATATATATGATGCATGAATCACATTGAATGCATAGAACTTACATTTATTAGCCTCACACAAAAGCAGCAGACTTAGAATTATAGGGTTGTTACATTGGTTCCTTGATCATACTGATCTAATAGGAATTAAGTAGCATCTCTGTCCGGTAAGTCATGGGTGGTGTTTGTGTAGGATTATTGTATACAATTTTGCAGCAACTCATTTGCTGTTGTTTAAATTCTTGTTTTCATTTCCCAAAAACTTTTGCAGACTAAGTTGTCAGCAAATGGTGATGAATTCTATAAGGACAGTTAAGTTGATGTTTTGGCTCTTGGTCCCATAGCCGAGGGTTGCATTGGTAGCGAGGTAATCCTCTGTTGCATAATCTTGATTAGCAAGTTTTTTACTATGAAGAAATTAATAGGGGAAGCTCAAATTATATGCAAGTATGTTATAATCTACATTTGTGGCCATGAAAGTTCTACATTTTATATATCAATCTGGTTCTTCTCTTTGTTTTCACATTATGATTATTATCGCTTCTGCTTTTTAATGCCACTGGGTCTCCTAGACTAGAATGGTTTTGTCCGGTTTAGATATCTATAGCACTTATCACTACGTATTAGTGTCATCGATTCTAGAATGGTTTAGATTTTTCCCCTTTTACTAATGTATTCTTTATGTTTCTATTTGTCATCCAACTGTTGCATGAAATTAAGTGATTTAACGGGATCTTTTGTCATTGGCTTTAGTGTGTATGTGTGGACAATATTGACTGGGATCGGCAAGTTGAGAAGCAACTTGACAAGACTCCTTCAACAATTGACTTGTTTAATACAACACAATGTCAGGAGTTAGGGATGGATGGGGTATGTATAAATAAAGCTGTTTTTATTTTGGTTTATCACGAAAGAGAATAATGCCGACATTTATTCAGAAATTGACAAATACCGGAATAACACACATTAAGATTTAAAATGATGCATGCATTACCAGCTGCTCCAATGAGGAAAATCGTGTTCAATGTCTACGCATTTTTATGAAATTATTACTGTTTATTTTTATTTTTTCAGACAACAGAAAACCCTTTTATGACTTTCTTATTCGAATAATGCTATACTTTTTAGTTGATCAATGTGTTGGAAACAAAGAAATTATTTTTGGTAGATTTTAAACTTTTTCAAAGATTAAATTAATGAGTTTTTTTTAATTTTTTTAATAGAATTTTTATTTCTTTATTTAACAAATAAATTTTTTTACAACGGTAAATTACACTATGCGTGTAAAGATATTTTTTTAGGAAAAAATTGGTATTATATTAAAAAATAATAAAATAAAAATGAAATACTGTGACAGTAAAAATACAGCTCACAGACTACAGTAGCTTATTCTACCAGCTATCTCTTTCACATCAACATAACGGCTATAAATATGTGTTTATTCTCCAAACTTATTCTTCAAGTTTCTTCTCTCTTTGGCGCTACTTCTTCTTCTTCTTCTTTTCTTATAAAACCAAACACACACATTGCAATTCTAAAATTCAAGTTCCCCAGACTAGTTACGTTGAATTTGAAGAGAGTTCCTGTCACTGGTGGAATTGGGTTTAATTTCTCTCACTTTCTCCCATTTTCTTTCTCCAGAAAAAATTTCTATTTTATTGAAACAACTTTCTGGGTTAGGTTTTTAATTTTTTGTCTTTTTTTTTTTTTCAGGCAAGCTATAACGGATTGGAATCAATTTTTGTGTTTGAAAAGATGAATCGGTATAATCTTGTCCATTTTCTTGATTTTTTCTTTGGTTTTTGTTTTTAACAATTTTGTGGTTGGCTATCACTGCATTACGAATCAGATGTTTGCAATTTATTTCGAAAAGTTCTGATTGAGATCGAATTTTTTTTGGTAATGCAAATCTTGAAGGGTTTTCTATGAAATCTTTAAAGGGTTTTTAATTTTTGTTTCTTCCCATGATTATTGCAATTTTTTTTTATTTGAACTGGTGTTTCTGCCTCAGTTTGTGATTTTTAATTTTTATTCCAACAACCGAACCTTTTTTTAATGGTATAAGAAGGCCTTAATAGTTATAATTGAAGCTTATTCTACAAGTTTCTTGTGTTAATATAATGTCTCTTCCCTCTCCCACTTTCTCTGTAATGTTCCCTAAAACAGTTCAACGATGGCTCTTTCTTTGGTTGAGGCAAGGCTTCGAGTGGCGCTGAAAATGGAAGTGGTGATATATACTATACGATGGCTGTTTCTTTGCAATTTAATTGTAGATTTTTGTTTTTAATATGTTTAGTTTAACTGTCTTCGATTCAATTATTCTCAACTCATTGTTACTTTATATTAATTTACGATGCAAGTTTTGTTTCTTATTCGTCTCTCTTGATTTGAGAATTGTGAAATGAGTCCAATCGATGATTAAATAATTTTTTCTTACTTTTGAAATATATGAGGTAGTCGTTTTTTGTAAATTAAATTGTGATTTGGTAGTTTGTTTATTCCGGTGATTGTTGTTTTTTATGACTTGGTATGTGTTCTTTTATGTGTTTAGACTGTTTTACACTAATTCCACGTAGTCTTTAACATTCTGATTTGTATATGATGTTTTATACAGAGATTCTGTTGCTGTCATGCTTTATCTTAGATTAGTAGATTGTCAAGCTTTATCTTTGATACATTTCCCCTTTTTCTTTCCAATGTTTGGAATTGAAGGTTTCAGCTTAATAGAATTTTACAATGCATGCGTATTAAGATACCTTCTTCACTCATAAGACTTGGGATATAATTTAACTGAACAAGATTGCTCAAACATTCAGAGACATATCGATGACCTGGGATGGTTTTGTTTTACTACCTATATTTTTTTCAAATAAGTGGGGAAGAGGAGGTTTTAAACATTTGAAACTGTGTTTTGGGCTTATTGTGACCTTATTCAATCATTGTTTCTTAAATCATTTACTTTCAGTTTCCCTCATATCTCGTCTAAGATGTGTAAAAAGTTTTTCTTGATGCATCAGGTTTTCCTTCCCCTCAACTGTGATTATTTTGCACATCAACCATCATGCACACATGCATCTGTTTTTCATATATTGATCCGTTCATATAAGGCTGAGTGTAGTAGATGATAAAGGTACTATCTGCGTTGAAGCATAGTGAAAAGCTTCCCGAATGGCCTGCCTACCTGCTATAGTTTTTGATATATTGTGAAAATTCTATGTTCTTGCCTTTTTCATTTTCTGAAGCTTATGGTATTTTGCAAGTGCTAAGGCTTCTCAATCATCTCAATTTCTTAAGTATCCCTGTCTTAATTAGCTATACTAACAGTATTTGTTGAACACTGAAATATTATGTAGTAAAGTTTCCTAAATTCTGGTCAAACAAAGTATAAGGTAAAACCAGAATTTTAAACAATTGTCTTAATTGTTTCTTTTTTTTTTTTGTGCAAATTAGAGACACTAGAGAAGATCCAGTTCACACTTTGTAGACTGTATACTGTAACTTGGTCCTGCTGGCTGCCATCATGCCCTCAATTACAGAGAGACAAGTAATGACTGTGAGTAACTTTAATAACAACTGATCAACTACTAAACTTACTAATTTTTCTTTCACTTTCTTTGCAGCTTGATATTGAAGAAGCTTATCTGGCAGAATATGTATATTCAAATCAAATGGATAGTCCAGCTGCTCCAGTTGGTAAAATCATGCTCAATCCCTGCTGCCTTTTGTAGTAGTTGTGATCTAAAATTACTTTTGAAAACAATAACATACTTTAGAGGTTAAAAAATACAATTTAGACACAATTTCTTGAAGTATAATGAAAATAGTTAACTATTTTACTCTTTTACAGTATTCGAGGGATGGAGAGAAAGAATGTCTAGTACAAGAATAAGTATTGAGACTCTCCTAATTTGTTCTCCATTTATTATGCATACACTGCAACATATTCATTTTTTTGGTTTCAAAATTTTTTATATACAGCTGATTTTGTCTTCTTCTCTTTTTTTCGGAAAAAAACGAAAATTATGGATTCTGCACATGCCAGCATCTTTGACTTATAATTTAAATTATACCTTTGTTTTGAAGGTATAAAACCGTTACTGCATGAAGCTTTATAGTTTTGAAGAAAACTTCCCCCTCTCTCTCACATTATCATCTGTGGATTTGGGCGAGTGGTCCTGGTGATGACTTGATTTTCAATTCATATTTGGTAATTTAGATTTTATAATTTCTTACAGTAAGTTTGGTGTTAATTTTTATATATATTTCTGCTTATATTGCTTTACTTTTCTCAAATTATAGCTCAGCTTCTTTCAGGGTAGTTAATAACCTTTTGTTGCTCTTGATTTGAGGAGGTAACTCATTCTCTCTCTCTCTTATTTTTGCCAATGTGGTAATGCAGAATTTAATATATAATTAAGCAGACAGTTTTTGCTTCAAATCTCATAACACAATAACTTCCCCTTACTATGCTACACTTACTATGCTACAGTTATTTTATCTACTAAATACCAAAACTGAAATGTGTGAAGAATTTAGATATTCTTGAAACTCCCATGACTTATGTTTTCATCAGATTTATCTTGTTAGAGAACAGTTTTCCTCGGGTTCATTTTGTATGGTGTTCTTTTTCGGTCAAGGATTCACAACATGATATATATATATTTCAGACAAATGAATAAGATTCATGGATTACTTTGCAAGTGTTACATGAACGAGGCGAGAGCACATCATGCCATGGACGTGATACATTTTCTGTCCTACTTTTCCAGGTTACTCTATTATTTCACAATTTCATTATTAAAAGTTTCATTTATGGAATGCATTTTTCATGAAGTGAATGTTGATGTTGTGTTTTAAGGTTTGTGGTTCTTAGTTTCTTACTTCTTACTGCAGATATAATATACTCAGCTGAACTTCTTGATACATATTCATATGTATCCTTGCTTTTCTGGTTTTTGCTTTGCCTTACTGTCAGCTGTATCCTCACACAATGCTGAAATTAAAAGTCAATTGCTGCATGATATGTGGTAACAATCAACAAATTTTTTTTTAAAAAAAACACAATAAATTTTAACTTTTTTGAAAGTTAACTTTTCATGTCTGAAGTGAATGGTGTACCTAATAAGTACCCTTTTTCATAAAGTTTGTATGTACGAGTTATTGATCATTTATTATAATAAACTCTTTTTAGAATTTTTATAAATACCTACATGCCTTGGTCTTTCAAAGTGATTTGTAAAATATCTTCCTTTTCAGTAATATGAACTTGTTTTTGAAAAGTTAGCTAATTGATAAAGCTGTGTTTGTGTTGTAAATACTAAATCTGTTTGCTAAATTGTTTCAATATTCTTGTGTATCCAGGATTTGGCTGATGTGGTTTTGCTAATACTAATTCTTTTTATTTCACCAAATGCATCCAAAGGAGGGTTAAGGATTTTCAATAATCTATTTTTCCTTTCTTTATTCTTCTTTATATATGTTAGTGAATGTTGTAATCACTTTTTCCTGTGACAGTTCCATTAATTTCTGATATGCCCATTGCTGTATGCTTACACCTATTGAGTCATTAAGGAATTTTAT
Organism: Dipteronia sinensis; assembly: GCA_033220585.1. NCBI lineage: Eukaryota > Viridiplantae > Streptophyta > Magnoliopsida > Sapindales > Sapindaceae > Dipteronia > Dipteronia sinensis. The sequence goes on from CM065645.1 coordinate 42,321,342, forward strand.
GCTGGGTATTGCCAATGATTAACTTCCATAAGCTTTTATCAGCAAAAGCATGTCTTATATAACCTGGATTTAAATTGTTGCAGATCTTTTTTAGGACAGCAGAAGGTTTATTGATTTTAGATGCAAGGTTGTTGGGCTGAGATGTATCGTGTAATGCTTTTTTCCTTGTCTTAGAACAATCAGGTGATCAACCCTGACTAGATTTACACTTTTTTGGGGTCAAGAGCCATTGGTAGCGCAATGCAAGGAAAACCAACCTTTTCGTATGTAGTATAGTTTCTGCATCAAATCTCATACCACAATAACTTCCCCTTATTATGCCACATTTATTTTATTGAATAAATATCAAAACTGAAATGTGTGAAAAATTTAGATATCCTTTTAACTCCCTTGACTTATGTTTTCATCGGACTTAGCTTCTTAGAGAACAGTTTTTCCTTGGGGTCATTTTGTATGGTGTTCTTTGTCAGTCTTGTATTTACAACCTACCCGTTGATATCTTTATTTCAAACAAATGAATGATTTTCATGGAATTCTTTACTGGTGTTACAGGAACGAAGTGAGAACTATATATATATATATATATATCATGCCTAGCGTACTGCTTCCAAAGTGGTATTTGGGATATATTTTTTAAACTTAGATTCTTAATGTGCAAATTGCAGGTTGGCTTGGTTGCCCACTTTGTTTCTTGGCAGCTCGGTCATGCTGCAATTGTTATTGGGAATTGGTCTGGCATTGCCGTCCACTGCTGTTGTCCTGCAGGTACGAGTTACAGAGTTTCTGCTTCATATCTGATAACACCATAACTTCCACTTACCCCATTGCACAGCTATTTTATTGACTAAATACCAAATCCGGAATGTGTGAAAAATTTAGATATTCTTGAAACTCCCTTGGCTTATGTTTTCATCTTACTTAGCTGTTAGAGAACAGATTTCCTCTGGTTCATTTTGTATGGTGTTCTTTTTCAGTCATGGATTTGCAGCCTACCAAATTGATAACTATATTATGTTTTTAATACAGATATAAGAAATGATTGAGAGTTTATATCTAATCTTTGATACTAATCAACTGCTAAACCCGGATTTTATGATCCTGATTTTTCTTTCTACTTCTTTGTGCAGCTTGGGCAGAATAAAAGTGAAGAGTTTCGTTAGGCAGAGTGGATATTCTGCATGTTTACAATGGTAAATTTAAATTTTGGATATAATTTAGAGTTAGAATTTCACTTTTGAGGCGGTTTCATAGAAGATGATAAGGGTATTTTCTTTACTTGTTTTATGCCCTACCTCAACCTGCTTTAGTTTTTGATATATTGTGAAAATTCTGTGTCGAGGTTTACTCCTTGAACATGTGAATATTAAGAATCACTGAGTTTGTACTTTTTATATTCATCATTTTTTCCTTCTCTATTCTCTTGCTAGATTGAGTTTGTAGTAATTTGCTGACTTTGTACTAATATATCAATTTTTTCAGGAACTAATCGAATGGCGTTATTGTTATGACACAAATTGTTGTTAATGATGAGCATGTAGATATAAATTTATATCATGCATAGCGTACTGCTGCCAAATTGGTATTTAGTATATAAAACCTTCATAACTGTACTATTTTAACAAGCCTTAGCCCCTACACAGTATCGTAACCCCTTCTGAAAATCTGGGAACTCTAATGAAGGTTTTAGTTTTGTACAAGTGCTAAGGCTTCTCATTCATCTCAATTTTGTAAATATTACATACAAACAATAAAGTTTTTTCTGTAGAGAAAGAAGAGATTATGTATTTATGAAAGAGGTATAGTATCTTAAATACCATGTCCCCCTAAATCCCAAGTTTCTATTCTGCTAACTGGCTGAGTTCCTTGAAAAACTATGTATGTTTAAAATCTATGTTTTACAGTGTATTATAGTAATATGGCCTATTAATGTAATTTATATGACAACTGCTAATTTTTCTCTCTTTCTATATGCGGCTTGATATTGAAGAAGCTTATCCGGCAAAATATGGATATATTCAAATCAAATGAATAGTCCAGCTGCTCCAATGAGGAAAATCTAGTTCAATGTCTCTGCATTTTAATGAAATTATTACTGTTTATTTTGATTTTTTCAGACAACTGACTTTCTTTTTCGAATAATGCTATACTTTTTAGTTTATCAATGTGCTGGAAACAAAAAATTATTTTTGGTGGATTTTAAATTTTTTCAAAGATTAAATTAATGCGTTTTTTTAAATTTTTTAATATAATTTTTTTATCTTTATTTAACAAATAAATTTTTTTACATAGTTTATATATTTTTTGAAACTATAACGTTAAATTATTATAGAGTAATTTTCTCTTTTAAAAAATTAATTTAATTATGCTTCCGTTCTGTTTTCAAATATATACATATATATTTTATTTTTAAAAATATTAAAATATAATAAAATAAAAATATGGAAACCGCCTTAGTGACTCACTGTGACAGTAAAAATACAGCTCACAGCCCACAGTAGCTTATTCTACCAGCTATCTCTTTCACATCAACATAACGGCTATAAATATGTGTCAGTTTATTCTCCAAACCTTAATCTACAAAGCTTGGAGGTATTGACAAGTGTGTTATTGAAAGGTTCGAGACGGAAGCTGCTGAGATGAACAAGAGCCGTATGCAGTCTTAGGTACCATTCATATGTTCTTCCTTTGGTCTTAAGTCCAACATTACAATGCTTTCTTAACTATTTTCTTTTCAATTTTTCTTAGGTAAATGATGAGGAAGCTTCTCTCTTTGACAGGTTTTGGTTACTGCTTGCAAGTGTGATATTTGTGCCTTTATTTCAAAAAATTCCTTGAGGTATTTGAATTTCTTCATATCTAATACACATCCTTATTGTTCAGTTTTGTTTGTAGTTCCAAAATATCACTGAATGATTATATATCAAGAATGTAGATTAGCATTTTCTTATATTTTAATTCCCTTATTTGCAATCTATTAGGCTTCCTCAAATAAATTCCTGTAGTAGTATGCTCAATGCTTGTATAATGCCTTCCTAGTGATTGCCATCTTGCCATATGAAATTGAGTTTTTGATGTGAATCTTTGTAAGTTTTATATATTGTAGATTTTGTATGTTACATCTGTTTCCATGTATAGGCTGTCTTGTTCTTGGTTACTTGGCTGCTGGCATCGTGATTGAGCTTTATGCCTCTATAACCTCTATTGCTGCATGATATGGTAATCAACAATAGATTTTAACATATTTGAAAGGTTTAAGTATTTCATTTCTTAAGTTATTTTTCATACAATGTACACATTAACAAGTACCATATTTGTTCAGTTTTGTTATGTACTGAGTTATTGATCATTTATCTAAATTAAATTCTTATTATAATTTATAAGAATACCTACATGCTTTGGTCTTTCAGTTGTGATAATGAGCCTTCTATCCCTGATATATTTCCTCTTTTTCTTTCCAATGTTTGGAATTGAAGGTTTCAACTTAATAGAATTTTCCAATGCTTGCATATTAAGATACCTGCTTCACTCATAAAACTTGGGATCCATTTTAACTGAACCAGATTGCTCAAACATTCAGAGATGTCTCGATGACCATTTGCGATGGTTTTATTACTATATTTTCCAAATTAGATGAGAAGAGGTGGTTTTAAACCTTTGAAACTATGTTTTCGGCTTATTGTGACCTTATTAGAAACTGTGTTTTGGGCTTATTGTGACCTTATTCGATCACTATTTCTTTCAGTCGCCCTTATATCTCTTCTAAGATACATGTAAAAAGTTTTTCTTGATTCATCAGGTTTTCCTTTCCCCTCAACTGTGATTATTTTGTGCATCAAACATCATGCACACATGCATCTATTTTTAATGTATTGATCCATTCATAGAACGCTGGGTGTAGTAGATGATGAAGGTACTACCTGCTTTGAAGCATAGTGAAAAGCTTCCCGAATGGCCTGCCTACCTGCTATAGTTTTTGATATATTGTGAAAATTATGTGTTCTTGCCTTTTTCATTTTCTAAAGGTTATGGTATTTTGCAAGTGTTAAGGCTTCTCAATCATCTCAATTTCTTAAGTATCCATGTTTTAATTAGATCTACTGAACAATATTTGTTGAACACTGAAATATGATGTAGTAATGTTTTCTAAATTCTGGTCAAACAAAGTATAAAGTAAAACCAGAATTTTAAACAATTGTCTTAATTGTTTTTTTTTTTTTTAGAGAAGATCCAATTCACACTTTTTAGACTGTATACTGTAACTTGGTCCTGCTGGCTGCCATCATGCCCTCAATTGCGAGGAGATAAGTAATGACTCTGAGTTTTTAACTTTAATAACAACTAATCAACCACTAAACTTGCTAATTTTGCTTTCACTTTCTCTGCAGATTGATATTGAAGAAGCTTTTTAGACTGTATACTAAAACTTGGTCCTGCTGGCTGCCATTATGCCGTCAATTATGAGGAGATAAGTACTGACTGCGAGTTTTTTACTTTAATAACAACTATTCAACTTGCTAATTTTTCTTTCACTTTCTCTGCAGCTTGATATTGAAGAAGCTTAGCTAGCAGATTATGTATATTCCATAATCCAAATGAATAGTCCAGCTGGTCCAGTTGGTAAAATCATGTTCAATGCCTGCTGCATTTTGTAGTAGTTGTGATCTAAAATTACTTTTAAAAACAATAACATACTTTAGAGGTTAAAAAAAATACAATTTAGATACAATTTCTCGAAATATAATAAAAATATTTAACAATTTTACTCCTTTACAGTATTCAAGGGATGGAGAGAAAGAATGTCTAGTACAAAAATAAGTATTGAGACTCTCCTAATTTGTTCTCCATTTATTATACATACATTGTTTTGGTTTCAAAATTGTTTCATTATACAGCTGATTTTGTCTTTTTCTCTCTTTTTTTGGAAATAAAGGAAAATTATGGATTCTGCACGTGACAATGGCTATTAATAGCTTCACATGCCGGCTTCTTTTTTTCCGGCTGCTTTAACTTATAATTTATTTTATACCTTTCTTTTTTAAGGTATAAAATCATTGTTGTATGAAGCTTTATAGTTTTGAAGAAAACTTTCACCTCTCTCGCACATTATCATCTGTTGATTTGGGCAAGTGGTCCTGGTGATTACTTGATTTTCAATTCATATTTGATCATTTAGATTTTATATTTTCTTACGGTAAGTCCGGTGTTAATTGCTATACATAATTATGTTTATATTGCTTTACTTTCTCAGATTATAGCTCAGCTTCTTTCTAAGCGGTTAATAACCTTTTGTTGCTCGTGTGAGGAGGTAACTCATTCTTTTTCCTTCTCTCTCTCTCATTTTTTCCAATGTGGTAAAAGTATATAATTAAGCTGACAGTTTCTTCCCCTTACTGTGCTACAGTTATTTTATTGACTAAATACCAAAACTTAAAAATGTGAAGAATTTAGACATTCTTGAAACTCTTTTGGCTTATGTTTTCATCAGATTTATCTTGTTAGAGAACAGTTTTCCTCAGGTCCATTTTGTTTCTTTTTCATTCATGGTTTATATTATGATATCTATATTTTAGACAAATGAATAAATTTCACGGATTTTTTTGGAGGTGTTACATGAATGAGGCAAGAGCACATCATGCCATGGACATGCTACATTTTCTGTCTTACTTTTCCTGGTTACCCTATTGTGTTTCACAATTTCATGATATGAAGTTTCAGTTTCAAAATGCATTTTTCATGAGGTGAATGTTGTGATTTGGTTGTGGTTCTTACTGGAGTTACTATACTCTGCTGAACTTCTTGATAAATATTCATATGTATCCTTGCTTTTCTGATTTTTGCTATGCCTTACTGTCAGCTGTATCCTCACACAATGCTGAAATTAAAGGTCTATTGCTGCATGATATTTGTGGTAATAATCCACAATATTTTAATAACAAAAAAAAACACAATAAATTTTAACTTTTTTGAAAGTTAACTTTTCATGTCTAAAGTGAATTTTCATACAGCATACACCCTAACAAGAATTGAATTTGGGGAAAAATATTGTGTTTGTTGTATTGAATCATTTCTCCACAACTGGAGACATACAAATAGAATTGACAATAATATCCCTAACAAATAACACTGTACAATATATTAAAATACAATCCAACACTCCCCCTCAAGCTGAAGCAAAGATATTGGTCATGCTCAGCTTGCGAATAGTAGACCTGAGAAGAGATGGTCCCACAGGTTTCGTAAGAGCATCAGCTGCTTGTTCGGATGATGGCACAAACTTGGGAGGAACAACTCCGGATCTAACTTTCTCCCGAATGAAATGAACATCAACCTCAATATGCTTGGTCCTCTCATGCAAAACAGAATCAGAAGCTAGCAAGATAGCAGACTTATTGTCACAGTACAAAGTCGAAGGCAAACAAGCAGGAAAGCCAAGCTCTCTGAGAATGGATTGAAGCCATATGATCTCACATGTTCCCTGAGCCATAGCTCTGTACTCTGCCTCGGCTGAAGATCGAGAAACCACAGATTGTTTCTTACTTTTCCAAGACAGAAGATGGTTTCCATAAAAGGAGTAGAATCCAGAGGTAGATCTCCTATCAGTCTTCGATCCAGCATAGTCAGCATCGGTAAAACACGAGATATCAAGAGTATTGTTCGAGTCATAAAAGAGACCAAGACCCGGACAAGACTTCAAGTATCTTAGAATGTGATAGACTGCATCCATGTGGGAGGTACGGGGAGCATGCATAAACTGACTCACCAAGCTAACAGCGAAGGCCAAATCAGGTCTAGTATTGGTTAGGTAGATGAGTCTGCCAACCAACCTCTGATAAACAAATGGATCGGGCAGAAGATCACCAGACTCGGCTGACAACTTTATATTCGGATCCATCGGAGCGGAAGCAGGCCTACACCCTATCATCCCAGTATCACACAGAAGGTCTAAAGTATATTTCCGTTGGGAGAGGGAAATACCAAATCTAGAGCGAGCAACCTCAATCCCCAAAAAATACTTCAAACCTCCCAAATCTTTGATGTCGAAAATAGAGCTGAGATCTTTCTTCACTTGGGCAATCCCTAAGTTATCATCACCAGTCAAAATAATATCGTCAACGTAGACAGATAAAAATATACACTGCCCTTTGGAAGTACGCCTAACAAAGCAAGTATGATCAGAATGACATCTCAGAAAACCCAAACCAAGGACAACATCACTAAACCGAGCAAACCAAGCTCTAGGAGACTGTTTCAAACCATACAACGACTTCCTCAAACGACACACCTTTCCTGCATACTCTCCCTCAGCCCGAACGCCCGGAGGAGGGTCCATATAAATAACTTCATCCAAGTCACCATTTAAAAAGGCATTCTTGACATCCATCTGATGCAAGGGCCAAGAATGTGAAGCAGCGAGGGAGATAAGCAGCCGAATAGTAGTAAGCTTCGCCACAAGAACAAAAGTGGATGTGAAATCCTTCCCAGGAACTTGAGTAAAGCCCTTAGCAACAAGGCGGGCTTTATATCGACTGACAGTCCCATCAGCATTATGTTTGACATTAAACACCCATCGGCACCCTACTGTTTTCTCCCCTCTAGGGAGAGCAACCAAATCCCAAGTATGATTGGTTTGTAATGCCCGCATCTCATCCTGCATAGCAGCAATCCATTCAGAACTCAACAAGGCCTCTCCAACAGATCTCGGAACCAAGATAGAATCAAGCTGCCGAATAAACCCCTGAAAGGAACTAGACACAGCACTATACGAAATATGATTTTCAATAGGGTGGTTAGTGCTACAAGATAAAGTAAGGCGGTCGGGGGGGGTGGCGATCCCGAATAGGGTTTCGCCGAGGAGAGGATATAATAGGCATGAGAGATAAAGTAGGGACAGTACCTTCATGCGGAGAGGATTCAGGTAGAGGGAGCCGAGGGCGACGACTATACTGAAGAACAGGAGTACCTGCAACAGGGGGCAAAGAGCTAGGACCTCTAACAGTAGGAGGAACACTATCAGAAGAAACGATAGGAATAGGGCAAGAGATAGTCTCATCAGTAATAGGAATGGGGTAAGAAAAAGTCTCATCAGGAAAAGGGTCAACCCTACTCGTTTCAGATCCAGTAAAGAAAGGAGCATCCTCCTAAAAGGTTACATCAAGAGAGTGAAACATACGTCTAGATGAAGGGTCATAACATCGATACCCCTTAGACTGGGAAGAATATCCCATAAACGCACATCGAATAGCTTTATCATCTAACTTTGTTCGAGACGGACCCCTATCTTGGACAAAACAGACACACCCAAAAACCCTAGGAGGGATGGGAAACAAGGGTTTATCGGGCTGAAGAATCCCAAGATGGCATTCTCCCCCTAAAACCCTACTAGGAACACGATTAACTAAATAGGTTGCTGTAAGAACAGCCATATGCCAAAAAGACTTAGGAACTAACATACCACGAAGAAGGCAACGGGCAACACCCATAAGATGACGATTCTTACGCTCAGCGACCCAATTTTGTTCAGGAGTATAAGGGCAGGTTAACTGCTGGAGAATCCCTAATTTGGACAAGTGAGACATAAGATCCCTATTGATATATTCCCCCCATTATCAGTCCTAAGGCCACGAACAACAATAGCAAATTGGGTTTTAATCATAGTGAGAAACTGACAAAGAGTATCAAACACATCAGACTTCTTTTTAAGCAAATAAACCCAAGTGCATCTAGAAAAGTCATCAATAAAGGTAACATAATATCTATGGCCACACATAGCAGTAACAGGAGACGGTCCCCAAACATCCGAATGAATCAAATCAAACATAGCTGGAGAACGATGCATACGAGAAATATAAGGCTTTCGACAATGCTTTGAAAGTTCACATACTTGACAACGAAAATGCAATTGTTTACAAGCTAAAGAGAAAGTAGGGAATATCCGACACAAATACTGAAAATTGACATGACCCAAGCGGGCATGCCACAGATGCAAGTCTCTAGATGAAACAGTGACAGGAAAATCAAAAACAGTCGTGGTAACAGCCTGTAAATTAGGTGGAGGTGGAGGTGGAGGTGACATGGATCCCCGAAATAGTATAGGCCCTCGTGCTCATATCCCCTGCCAAAAATCCTCTTCGAAGTCCGGTCCTGAAAGAAACAATGATCAGGTAAGAAGATAACAGCACAATCGAGGGATTTAGCAATACGACTGACTGATAAAAGGTTAAAAGCAATTTTGGGAACATGAAGAACAGAGGAAAGGGTAATATCAGACGAAAGTCTGACGTCCCCCTTACTACTAATAGCAGTGACAGAGCCATCTGCTACTCGGACAGACGCATTTGTAGGAACCAAGGGTGATGAAAACAAGGACAACTCACCCGTCATGTGATCATTCGCACCGGAGTCTAGAATCCATGAAGGAGACCCAGAGCAAACATGAAAAGCAGTTGGAGTACCTGATAATAATGTAGTAGAAGAGGCAGGAGAGGATATAGGTGGTGTGGGAGTGGACCCTTGTGGCATCAGCAAGGTCATCTGTGCCCGGAGGTCTGCCATCTGATCAATAATAGACGAAGACAGAGGCCTGGAGATATCAGCAACACCTGCAACTCTAGTAGGAGGCGGGCCTAACCGGCTATGAGGCTGTGCCCTCCGAAACTGTACCCTCATCTCTGGATGAAGTTACCAGCAAGTATCCTTGAGGTGACCGGTGGTACCACAATGCTGACAGTACTTCCTCCCATTAGAAGGACGAGGGATCGATGACCTAGTGGCAAGAGCCATCTGATCCAAATTCCCCCCAGAGGCAAGTGGAGGGACCGAGGTGGAAATGAGACGTCGCCTCTCATCCCCATCAACAATGGCAAATGTATCCAGTAAGGCCGGCAATGGAGAGGAATTGAGTATTTGGGTCCGTAGATGCTCAAACTCAGGCTTGAGCCCCATAAGGAAGAAGTATGTATGAAGACGGTCTAGCCGTTTTACAGATGCTCAAACTCAGGCTTGAGCCCCATAAGGAAGAAGTATGTATGAAGACGGTCTAGCCGTTTTACAGCCACTGATGCCGTGACTCCATACTCACTAACCGGTTCATACTGAGCCATCTCATCCCAACACGTCTGCAGATACCTAAAAAATTATGAAACACTCATATTAAGGCTCGTCTGAGTAGCATGAGAGACTTCCTGATATAACTCAAAAAGACGTGCCTCATTCTTGGAATGGGCATACATCGATGTTAAAGCCGTCCATAGACTCGCAACAGTCTCATGGTACATAAACATGTTGAATATTTGGGGTTCCATGGACCCAAACATCCAACCAAGAATCTGATAATTGTCGATATCCCATTGATCAACCTTAGGGTCCCCTTCAGCTGGGCGTGGGGAAGTACCCAAGAGCCAGATGACCTTACCCCGACCACCAATAAATAACTTCAAGGCCCGAGACCATGAAGCAAAGTTTCGTCCATTCAACAGGACACTCGTAACTCTCCCACTGAACATAACTGGTGTCAAATCCGACCGGAAAGTAGTAACATTATCTGACTGAACATCTGTCCGAACAATATTATCTAAAGGATCCGCCATAAAAAAAAAATCACCAATGTGACCGACTAATAAATCACCAACTATTGGAACAACCAACTCAAGCAATGAAATATTGTTAAGCTATATATATATATATATATATATATATATTAAAAACACAGGCTAGAGAGACTAAGGGTGTGCTTGACCAGAAGCTACCGGAAAAGTGACCTATGTCAGGTCTGCCGGCGTCGATCTGGTGGCAAACAGGTGGAAGAAATTGCTGGAAAGGCCGCCGGAAAGAGAGCTGCTGGAACGAAGTAGATCTGTGACAAAACGAAAGGGTATGGGCTGCCGGAAAAGGACCCACGCTAGGTTGGACGGCCACCTGAAAATGACCTACACCAGGTCGGGCGGCGTCGCTGCAGCTACGGGAAGATCCGACTGGATCGGTGGTCGATCTCCGGTCGGCAGCTGGAGGAAGAACTGGCGGTCGGCAGCTGAAGGAAGAACTGGCGAAGCAGCTGGAGGAAGAACTGGCGGCGCCGGAAAGGGTCGGACGGTGCTGACTAAATCGCCTGGAGAGGCGACTTCACCGCCGACATCCTGCAGCAGCAGGTGGCGCGCCGGAAGCAGCTGGAGGAAGAACTGGCGGGCAGCAGGAGGAAGAACTGGCGGCAGCAAACTGGCGGCGCTGGAAAGAATGGAAGCCGCATTCCCGATCGCAAGGACGTCGCCGATCAGTTCATGTCGCCGGTGCCCGGAGGCGCGACGGAAGTCGGTGAGGCAGCAGAGGTCAGGTGATCGGCGGCGGAGGTTAGGGTTTTCCTTTTCTTTGCTCTGATACCAAATTGAATTTGGGGAAAAATATTGTGTTTGTTGTATTGAATCATTTCTCCACAACTGGAGACATATACAAATAGAATTGACAATAATATCCCTAACAAATAACACTGTACAATATATTAAAATACAATCCAACAACAAGTACCCCTTTTCATGAGTTATTGATCATATCTATATTAAACTCATTTTAGAAATTTTATAAATACCTACCTGCCTTGGTCTTGGTCTTGGTCTTTTAAAGTGATTTGTAAAATATCTTTCTTGTCAATACTATGAGCTTGTTTTTGAAAAGTTGTCTAATTGATAAAGCTGTGTTTGTGTTGTAAATACTGAATCTGTTTGCTACTGTTTCAATATTCTTGTGTTTACTGGGATTTGGCTGTTGTGGTTTTGCTAATACTGATTCTTTTTATTTCACCAAATTCATCCAAAGGAGGGTTAAGGATTTTCAATAATCTATTTTTCCTTTCTTTTATTCTTCTTTATTGTTAGTGAATGTTGTTATCGTTTTTTCCTGTGACAGAACCATTAATTTCTGATATCCCCTTACTGTATGCTTACACCTATTGAGTCATTAAGGAATTTTATGATGGGTATTGCCAATGATTACCTTCCATAAGCTTTTATCAGAAAAAGCATGTCTTATATATCTGGATTTAAATTGTTGCAAATATTTTTCATTACAGCAGTAGGTTTATTGATTTTAGACGCAAAATTGTAGGACTGAGATGTATCCTTTAATGCTTTTTTACTTGTCTTAGAACAATCATGTGATCAACCCTTACTAAATTTACACTTTTTTTTGAGTCAAGAGTCATTGGTAGCACGATGCAAGGAAACCCAACCTTTTCCTAGTAGTACAGTTTCTGCATCAAATCTAGTAACCCAATAACTTCCCCTTATTATGCCACATTTATTTTATTGAATAAATATCAAACTGAAATGTGTGAAAAATTTAGATATCATTGACTTATTTTTTCATCAGGACTTAGCTTGGTAGAGAACAGTTTTTCCTCGGGTCATTTTGTATGGTGTTCTTTATGAGTCATGTATTTACAACCTACCGGTTGATATCTTTATTTCAAACAAATGAATAAATTTCATGGAATTCTTCACTAGTGTTACAGGATTGAAGTGAGAGCACATCATGCCATGGACATGCTACATTTTTTGTCTTACTTTTCTAGGTTACTCTACGAAGAGTTGTAGAATATGTGTATGTATATTTTGGGATATATTTTTTGAACTTACATTCATGATGTGCAAAATGCAGGTCTTGGTGCCCGCAGTGGAGATTGCCCACTTTGTTTCTGGGCAGCTCGGTCCTGCTGCAATTGTTATTGGGCATTGGTGTGGCATTATTGTCCACTGCTGTTGTCCTGCTGGTATGAGTTACAAACAGTTTCTGCTACAAATCTTATAACACAATAACTTCCCCTTACCCCATTGCACAGCTATTTTATTGACTACGTACCAAAACTGGAATGTGTGAAGAATTTAGATATTCTTGAAACTCCCTTGGCTTATGTTTTCATCTTACTTAGCTTGTTAGAGAACAGTTTTCCTCAGGTTCGTTTTGTATGGTGTTCGTTTTTGGTCATGGATTCGCCGCCTACCGGTTGATATCTATATTATGTTTTTAATACGGATATAAGTAATGATTGAAAGTTTATATCTAATCTTTGATACTAATTAACTGCTAAACCAGGATTTTATGATCCTAATTTTTCTTTCTACTTCTTTGTGCAGTTTGGGCAGAATAAAAGTGAAGAGGTTCATTAGGCAGAGTATGGAACTGGAACTCTGGATATTTTGCATGTTTAGAGTGGTAAATTTAAATTTTGGATATAATTTAGATTTAGAATTTCATTTTGATACAGTTTCATAATTGTTTCATTTTTAATTTTTTTTTTTTAGAAATTTATCTTAAAATGGCTTTTCCAATCACTTAGGATATATGTGTTTACTTTTTTTTTAACCTTTCCTTTTCTTTTTATCTTCCCCAAATGTCCTACCTTAACCTGCTGTAGTTTTGATATACTATGAAAATTCTGTATCAAGGTTTACTCCTTGAAAATGTGAATATTGAGAATCACTGAGTTTCTGCTTTTTACCTTCATCATTTTTTTCTTCTCTGTTCTCTTGGTAGATTGAGTTTGTAGTAATTTGCCGACTTTGCACTTGTTAAGAGATAGCATAAGACCTGATGGAATAAGGAAATGAGAGAGATGAGAAAGAAGAGAATGGAGTTATATTTATTCAGTCAAAGATACATGAATTTATAGTGCTAGGTCTAGAAAAGAAAAAGAAATAGAATCAATCACAATAATCACTCAATCAATCACCTAGCCAATTATATCCATCTATGGCTGATTGACACATTGATTGTAGCTGATTGACAACTAGATTAACAGTTGACTTTAACAGTACTAATATATCAATTTCTCAAGAACTAATCGAATGGCATTACTAGTATGACACAAATTGATGTTAATGATGAGCATGTAGATATAAATTTATATCATGCATAGCGTACTGCTTCCAAAATGGTATTTGGTATAATACCTTTATAAGAGTTCACACATTTTAAATCATTTGTACTATTTTCACAAGCCTTAGCACTTGCACAGTAAGGTTATAGTTTTGTGCAAGTGCTAAGGCATCTCAATCATCTCAATTTTGTTAATATTACAGACAAGCAATAAAGATTTTGTATGTACTTATGAAAGAGGTATGTTATCTTAAATACCATATACCCCCAAAATCCCGAGTTTCTATTCTACTAATTTGCTGAGTTCCTTAAAAAACTATGTATGTTTAAAATCTTTACATTGCTTTCTATTGTGCAGCACAATGAATTTATCATGGGTAGTGCTAGAGTCTCTTATCCAGTTCATCTGGTATTGAGTCTCCTAACTTTGTTCTTCATTTAAATTGTTAGTACTCATAAATTCTTATATGAGCTTCAATTTTCTTGATATTGATTCAGCCCAATATTAGGCTGGATTTGCATATGACAAATGGGACAAGCATTTTAGTGTTAAATTAATTGTTTGTGAATTTTGGGTGTACAAACTGAATGTTGTTGACAGTGCTTGGTTCATGGAGGATGTGGGATAGTTCATTTATTTCTTATATCATAATATTCAGGTAATTTGACTTGTTTTAGCCTGTTCTTATTGCCAATATATTGTTCACCAATGTATGCAACTAACTGTTATCTTTTTCTGGGTTTTCAGGTTGGAATGGTCATTGATCCGAAACATATTTCAAAATTTGTTGACATATAGGGATATGAAAACATGTAAGCTATAGTATGCTAATTTTCTTTTCTTGTTCCTTCTCTAGGATTCTTGAATCTTATCCATGTTTTTAAATTTGTTCTACTGAATAGGCTTTATTGAACTCTGAAATATGTTATAGTACTCTGAAGGAAAGTTTCCTTCAAATAAAGTATAAAGTAAAGCCAGAATATTAAATAATTGCCTTACTAGTTTCTTTTTTTTTTCCTTGTGCAGATGGTGAGTCTACAAATGGAGGTGCCAGAGAAGGTCCAGTTCAACACTTTTTAGACCGTATCACATTGATGCAACCCGGATTTTATGATCCTAACTTTCCTTCTACTTCTTTGTGCAGCTTTGGTAGAATCAAAGTGACGAGGTTTGTCAGGCAGAGTATGGAACGAACTGTGGATATTCTGCATGTATACAATGGTAAAATTAAATTTAGGATGCTATTAGATTTAGAAATTTCAATTTTGATATAGTTTCATAGAAAATAATAAGGATAGTTTCTTTATTGATTTAAAGTTCTAATTTCCTTCTCTATTCTCATGAAATATTAAGCTTTTGAGAATTGTTGATTAAGCTTGTGAGAATTGTTGAGTATTTGTCTGCTCTAAACGATGTCAATATTTTAACTAGTCGGTAATCATCAAATGGTATGCACTTGTATGACATTGATTGATATTATTAATGATGAGCTTGTAGATATAGATTTAGATCATGAATTGCAATATGAATTAGTAGTACTTGAAATATATTTTCATTAGAGATCTAGAAAATTTGGCTATTTGTAACCATGCTGATTCCAAAGTTTAATATATAGTGTATTATAATTACATCCTATTAATGTAATATGACAACTGCTAATTTTTCTCTCTTTCTATGCAGCTTGATGTTGAAGAAGCTTATCTGGCAGAACATGGATATATTCAAATCAATTGAATATGTCTGTGCATTTGTCTAGTAGTTGTAATTTATAATTAATTAAATTTTTTTCAGAACAAAATATAATTTAGAGTTTAAAAATATAATATCATAAAATAATTAACATTGATGGTTAATGCCAACATTTTTATTATTTTTTTAGTTTTGCATGCGAAGAATGTCAACTACAAAAATAGGTATTAAATCAGAGTTTTTTTTTTTTTTTTGAAAAATGGAGAGAGTAATTAGGGGAGTATACTTAATATGGTAATAACAGATTTATAAGAGAGTTTAATAGTAATAATTAATCAAATAATTTAGGAAAGAGAATTTCTTTTTATAATAATTTAATTAGTTTAGAGTATTATCAGAATTTTTTACCTTATTTAGTAATTTTAATTAAGGTTAAAATTGTCATTAAAAAAATTAAATTTTAATAGAGAGGATGTTCTTTCAATTGAGGGAATAGAAGAACAGCGAGAGAAGCGGAAGAAGCGGAGGAAGTGGAGGAAGTGGAGAACGTAATTTTATATATATATATATAGTCATTTTCTCCTCAGTGCGCACTGATATAATTTATATCAGTACGTTGCATATGGACCACTGATTATAGTGAAGTTTTGACAAGTGTAAATCTAATGATATACACTATGTGTCAAAGTATGTAAATCTAATGATTCGCATCCAACGCACTGATAAAGTTATATCAGTGCGTACTGACTTGAAAATTTATATATATATATATATATATAAAGATTTTATATATTTTCAGAGAATTCCCAAATGGTCCTGAAAAAAATTTATTAATTTTTTATTTCTATAATCCCTTGCCTTATTATTGTATTACCGATAGTATATCCAATCAAACACTCACATATACCGGACCTTCCATTATCTTTTTTTCTTTTACGTTATTTTTAATCTACAGACAATAAACAAAATAGAACTCATTTTAGTATACTTTTTATATTTAGAAGTTAGAAATTATTTATTTATAAATTAACAAAATTTATTAGATAACAAAATAAGTGTAGATTGGGTGTGGGTGTACTTGCAAAAATAAAATATTATAGAATTAAAAAATATTTTTTTTTAATATAAAGTGGGGTTTTTTTTTACAAACTAGGTTTTTAATGAGTGCCGAATATCGTCAATATTTGTTTTTATACCATATTTATATAGTTGCGGGGTAATTATAAGCAGGGCCAGCCCATGGGGACAGCAAACCAAGCATTTTGCTGGGGCCCCCAACCGGCCCAATTTAATTCTTCTTTTTTGGAGTCTCAGAACCCAATATATTATCTTTAAAAAGAGCCTAATTCCAAAACCTTTTACTTCTGTTATATATATTCATTTTCGGCCCAATGAACTGATTCAATTAAACCATCAAAATTTCAGGCCCAATAAACTTGTCATTGTGGTTATGAGACTACATCACTACACTATTTAAAACAAAAACAAATAGTAAATCAATTAAGGGATATAATCACTTTCCCCCATTTAGTTGGTCATATTAGACACTTTACCCCCTCTAGTTTCAGTAATAACAATTTTTGACCCTGTAGTTTTCCATATTCGTCATTTCCCCACTACCGTTAGATTTTCCATTCAAAAAATTAATTTTCATGTTAAAAGACATTGTTGCCCTTCAATAATCGTGAATGGATGGGATTTTTTTTTTAAGAAATTAATCAAAAATCAACCCCAAAAATCACCATAAACCCACAAATCCCTTCTTTTCTCTCTCTCCAAATCCAAAAATCACCATAAACCCACAAATCCCTTCTCTTCGAAACCAAACCCAAAAAAATCAACTCCAAAAATCACCATCGATTTTTATGTTAATGATAATAATTTTATATAGGGTCCCGATTTTTGTTAATATCATAAAATCGTTCGGGCCCCA
Organism: Dipteronia sinensis; assembly: GCA_033220585.1. Lineage (NCBI taxonomy): Eukaryota > Viridiplantae > Streptophyta > Magnoliopsida > Sapindales > Sapindaceae > Dipteronia > Dipteronia sinensis. The sequence continues at coordinate 42,338,828 of CM065645.1, forward strand.
AAATGTCTGGAGACGGCCCTGATTATAAGGACTTGTAACTATATATAACTTATATGGTAGCTAAACCTGATAATCCGATACGATAATGTTTTGAATGGCGATAATGGCACCCTTTAAAAACTATATGTAAATCCCTTTCATAATTACACTCATTAAAAAAAATTATAATTATAATTTGTAAATAAATTCCATTTAATACCAAAAATATTATTTTAAAAATTATAATATATTATATTTTTGTAAGTTCACACATGTTACACATATTATTATTATTTAAAATTTTATTATTATATTTAGGGTATTTATATTGGCACTCATAAATATGATAAGTATACACATATTTTGATAAAAAAATTAATTATAAAAATATCTCAATAGGAATTTATCAATAAGGATAAATTAGTTTAATTCAAAATAAACCAAATACTATAATAGTAAAGATAATTTAAAATCGTTGTTTATTTTCACCAATTTTACATTTCATTGGCCTCTGTTTTGTTTTCCATTTTGTGTTCGTCTCTATTTCAGACTTCACATTTTTTTTTTTGGGTTTTTTTTCCAAGCAGAAATTTTCATAGAATTATTATATTTCCAAGTTTTCAACTCTTTTATATATAAAAAAAATTCTCTCTTTTCATATTCTGCAACCTCTGCATTTGCCCAGTAATTTATTACAATTCTTCAATTGAGAAGAAGGTCAAAGTCTGAATCTTTATTTAATTGTATGAATTGCTTTGATATATAAATGCTTTGTTGAGGCTATTCATGGTGTCTATATGATCTTTTTTTCATTATTGTAGGTTTTTGCGAAGTTCAAAAATGAGACAAGGAAGAGAAAACCATAGCAGATAAGGACTCAAATTAGCTGTTCCAAATTAGTGTTATAATTTGTGTATAAGACCATTACCAACCCAAATAACCCAAATAGTATTTTTGGTGCAACTTTTGTAATAGTGTAACTTTCACACTATTTCACTTTTTCATCTCTAATAAATTGTACAAAATTTTACACTAAAAATAATATTTCCTTTATTTTCCTTTTTTTTTATGATTTTTCAACCAATACTAATCTCCAACCAATCAAAACTCAATTTACAACTAAAAGAAAGAGATTTGCGCTAAATGAACAATGTCGCACTAGATATTGCGTGACACTGTTCACTTGCACAAAATTGGTGCAAGAGATGGCGATGGGTTGGAGGCGTTTTTTGCTGCAAAAATGAAGATGACTTGGAGTTTGTAGCAGAGTTGGAGATGCTCTAACAAACCAAATTGGAACATGTATCTACATTTATAGAAGAAGTTGAAAAAAAAAACTAAATGTAGACACATGTCCCAATTTGGTTTGTTAGACACAAATTGGAACACTAATTTTGGAAAGCTGATTTGAGTCTACCAGATAAATTGTCTTAAAATAAAAACATTCATTTAAATAAGGATACTATTGGCATTAAGATAAGTGTTTATAATAATGTTTTAAATTTAAATTTTAGACATTAATGTACTTATAATATGGGTGTTCTTATCATATTTATGGGTGTCAATATCGGCATCATTATCTTAATTTATATCAATGTTCTTTATCTTCCCTCACTTTTTATCTTCTATGTTTTCATTCCATAAAATCATATTCTTTTTTTCTCTCTCATCATGTTAAGCAAATATCATCATACTCTCTTCATTTCTTATTAATTGTTTTCTGACTACAAAATCACTACAATTTGAAGTTTTCTAGTTGAAGGTCTATTTTCTGTTTGTGAAAGTGGTAGGAATCAAGGTTTGTGTCATGTCCCAATCAATTTGGAAGTAGAAATTTTTTTTGATGAAATCAAAGAACAACTAATATTGATAACCAAAAAAAAAAATCTAAAGAGATTTTGATTTTGAAACTTATAATAATTAATTTAAAACTTTCGCAACCAAGTTTGGATGGTTTTGATTCATTCTCCACCCTTACCAATCTTATTTCCTTAACACTATGTTTGGTTTGATGGAATTAGAGAAAAAGAAAAAGAAAGGATTTGGATGGATTTCTAATATCTTGTTTGGATTGTTAAATGAGAGGGAAAAGAAAGGAAAATGAGGGAAAGGAAAGGAAATGGATTTAATGATTTCTTCTTATTTCACCCATTTTGGTTTCTCGATAAATTTAGGAGGAAATGGAAGAAAAGGAAAATAAAGGAAAAATATTTTTCAATATCCCAAAAGTAACCTTATATAACAATACATATCTATCATTCATATTGTTGAAAGAATAGTATTTTCGTAAATAGAATAATATTTATTCATTCATTTATTTTTATTTGTCTCTTTTCCTCTCCTTTCCTTTTATAACTATCCAAAAAACAATCTTTAAAAACATTATCTTTTCTTTTCATTTCCTTTTCTCATTAACTTATTATTTCATTTCCATTAAACCAAACATAGCGTAAAAAAAATTGAAATTATATTTGAAAAATTCATTTGGGCCGGTGAAGAGAAGTCTGAGTGGGCCGCACCGCAGTCGGCACAATGGTTTCTTTTTCATCTTTCTACCGCGTATCGACTGTCTAAAACCGTTAAAAAGAAAATAATTAAAATACATCTGAATACGAAGCAGAGAAGAAGCAACAAGAAAACACTGAAACAAACGCGTCCCATCTTATCACACACACTCCATTTCTGTTTTCGATCTTCGTAGAATCGGGAGAGAGATAGAAATGGCGGTGAATCAAGCGGCAGTTTTGAAGGTTGGCCTAGGGTTGATGGGTCTTTGTTTGCTGGGTTACCTACTGGGTCCACCTCTATACTGGCATTTCATGGAGGGTTTAGCCGCCTTCAGCCACTCCTCCACCACATGCCCTCCATGTACCTGTGATTGCTCCTCCCAGCCTCTCCTCTCCATCCCAGATGGTATTTTTTTTTTTACATGTTTATCACTTCCTTAATTTGATGGATCTGCTTGATCCTCCTCAATTTTCAGATCTGTTACAACATTCTATTTTCTGTTAGTGGGATTTGAGTATTAGTAGCATTGATTGCTGTGAGTTCTTTCTTTAATGAAGTGAATTGCAGGTGGAAAAAAAGTGAATAGAATTATTGATCGCCTGCCAAATTTGTTATTTTATTGTGTGTTATATAGTCTTTGAAGTCTAATAAGGTTTTTTTTTTTTTTTTTTTATAAAGTCTAGCAATGGTAGTCTTGGATCACAGCTTTTCAACTTGAATTAATAGAAACCTCAATAAAGTCCTGATCTTGACTACTAAATATTGGTATAAGTGGCCGATTTCACTAATCACCCACCATGAAGTGTGCCTATACTGGTTCTTAGCTGTGAAAATCATTGTTGAAAGTTGAGGCTGTTTAATGTGCATATGGGTCCTCTTGTGCTTACTTTTATTTGGTGATGTTCTATCTGTGTTCGCATGTGTATTGGAGATTGAGTTATTTCAACATTGTGCTTCTGTTTAGAATAAGGATCGTGTGTACTTAACTATGTTTCTTTGTCTATGTGCCGTGCAGGACTAAGCAATGCATCCTTTGCAGGTCAGTTTCTTTATCAGGGCTTTAATTGTATAGTCTGAAGTTGTTGATTTCAGTTTCTTTGTCTATATTTTTGTAAACCTTTAAGCATGAGATGACACTTTTGTTATGTTGAAGCATTTTCTTCAGTTCCAAAGTATTCTGCTCAGATACACCTTGTTCAATCTGCTTGTTTTTCTTCTAATTTGCCTTTGACAATACACCCAGAGGTAGAAATAGTTATTTGAATCTTTAGGTGCTATGAAGAAAATGGTCAATTGTGTGTTGCCAAAATATATTCAAGACATTGCATCATATCGCCTTATACCCTGCTATCCTGTTAAGTAAACAAGTGGCTTTAAAACAACCCAATGAACTAAATCTTATTTACCTGTAAATGACATTGATGCTCTTATTAGGGGCTATCTAAATGAAATGAAACCATGCTTTTTTCTTGTTGAATCGAGCTCCCATGCACCATTTCCTCCTTAAAGCTAGCTTTACAAGTACAAATATGTGTTTTAACAAGGCTGAGATTGCTTATTGAAACATGAGAGCCTTAGTGAAATTAAATTATTCCAATGGTAAGATCAGGATTTAGATGTTGTATGGTCATTTATAAAACTGTTACTTAAAATCCATAATTATGCATTAATCCTTTATTTTTGAGCCATGACATCGGAAGTAGTTGGTGAATTGGAAATCTATTAAGGTTATACAGTATGAATGAGTTCCTATTTTTGCTTGCACCGTTATCAACATATTGGTATTTTCAATCGAACAACAATTCAAAATAACCAAAATTCATTTTTACCATCTTTGGTCTACTCTATGCGGATATGATATTTACTGCATTTGTATTGTTGTTTGAACTACTATATCATTAGCTTAAGTTTGATAACCAAAGCCAGTTCCTTACACTTACTATTGCTTTTGTTCAATTGGTGTCTATTGTGCAGATTGCGCAAAGCATGACCCAGAAGTGAGTGAAGACACAGAGAAGAATTTTGCAGAGCTTTTGTCTGAAGAATTGAAACTCAGAGAAGCTGAAGCTTTGGAGAATCATCAGCGTGCTGACATGGCTTTACTTGAGGCTAAGAAGCTGACATCCCAGTACCAAAAGGAAGCCGACAAATGCAATTCTGGTATGGAAACATGTGAAGAAGCAAGGGAGAAAGCTGAAGCAGCATTAACAGCTCAGAAGAAATTGACAGCAACGTGGGAGCAGAGGGCTCGCCAGAGAGGGTGGAGAGAAGGAGTTGCTAAGTCACGTACTCAGTCTCAAGGAACTGCCCAGGCTGCTTAGAACACAATCAATGCCTTGTATAAATTGCACGAGGTCTCACCGCAAAAGGGTATGATAATCATAAATTCGATGAACACATCTTTAGCCATATGATTTATTTGTTGTGCTTAATAGCGAGTATAGATACCTTGGCGTTATGGAGCTTTTTTGAAGCAACCAATCTGTTTGGGAAAGGCCAAATTTCTTTGTTTTCCTCTGTTTTAGTGTTAGGTTCCACTTGTAACACTTAAAATGAAAACAAGTGTCAGATATTATATGCTGAATGTAGATTTGCAGTTCGGGTAATACTGCGATATGTGAAGCAACTCAACAATTTCATATTATAAACTAATGTGTTTTTGGGAGTGCTTTTGGCATAAAATAAACTTTCAAAAATACCGTCTTGCTTGTTCTATAGCTTTGGTTGAGATATTGATTTACAATTCAATAAAATTACTGGGAGTATTTGTTAAGTATATGATAGGTTTGTTTTCGAATATTTCTTTGGGGTGAAAAATATGTTTGAAATGCTTTTGAATAGTTGTTAAAGCTTAAAAGTGTTTCACTCCAAAGTAGTATAGTGTTTTTATTTGTGAAACTCTGCCTAGCATTGCAGCTGTGTGCCTGTGTGTATCTTCAATGGACGCCAGCATATTTAATTCATTTGGGCTCGAATATTTAATGTAATCCCAATTTTGCAAGTCAACTTTCAGTGTTGGGCTGGAAGCAGATTGATGGGTCATTTGAGTTTCAAAACCCACTCCAAATTTGACACTTACCTTTGAGGATTTTTATTTTTTTTTAAGCTTTTACTTACAATTAATTCGGTTTTTTTAGGGGTGATGACGCAATTTAACTCACAATTTCAATATTGTAACTGTGAGGGAAGTACCACTAATCAGCCTCGTTTTGTTATGATTTTAATTATGATTTTCAACTTCAATAGTGTAACTTTGAGGGGTATATCACAAGTAGACCTCATTTTGTCAATACTTTATGTTCATTTTTGTGTTTCTAACATAACATGGTTGGTTGTCATATAATAAGGAAGAGGGAGTCACCAATGTTTTGTTTGGTAGGAGGGAGAGAGAGAAGAGAGGATGGATGAATTAAGAAGAAGAGAGGGTAGAAGGGATGAAGAGGATATATAACATTCACGTTGTTTTTGTATTAAAAAGAAAGTTGAATGAATTATTGGTAATTTATAAATTTACTATATTACTCTTTTATAAATCAGAGGGTAATAAAAAATTAGAAGGTAATATTATCATTTTACACCCATTATACATATATACCCCTTCTCTTTTCATTCGTCCAATAATATGAGGATTGATTTTGGTGGGTTCGGAAGGATTCTCCCTCTCTCCTTTTCTCATTTCCTCTCTCTTGTCTCTCTACCAAAAAAATGGATTGTAGCCCTCCTCCCATCTCTCTCTTACCAAATATAGCCTAAATGTTGTGCAGGTTTTATCAATTTAAATAACTTTATTTTCTATATATGAACAATAGGTTGCCTATTAACATAAAAAACTTAACCTTATTTAGTAGTCTATATGATACTTCGTATAAATTAATCAATTTTAAACATCTCGAGATATAATAAATCGAATAAAATTATACATTAAATATATGAATCCAATATAACTAGTTAAAAAATATGAATCTATATATATATATATATATATAGTTATATATGAGAATAAACAAGATGAGATTAATCCGATGGTAAACCTTTCACATCTACACCACGAGATTACGGGTTTGAATCATCCCCTTCCCTAAAAACCCGGAATTTATATAATACTGTAATACATATAAATTGTAGCCCCATCTCATATCATCTAAAAAGGTTTGGATCCCTCTTCATCTTATCTTGTTCTCGATTAATTTTATTTTTAATATAGTAAAAAACATAAAAATTAATAAAAATAATACCAACCATTAATTTGTTAAAAATATGTAAAATATTCCTGATAAAGATATTTGAGCCCCATTTTACCAAATTAGAAAAATCAAGAATAATAATAACCAAAAATAAATAAATAAATAAAATAAAAATCAAACCGAGGCCTACAACGTTACTATATAAATCACCACAGATCCAATCGTCTTCTATCATTTTCACTTTATTTATCAAGATCAGATTCCTGAGACCCATCTCTGATTCTCTGAAATACACCTTTTCTTTTATAGATGAACAAGACAAAATTATCATTCATCAAATATCACACCACATCACATCACATCCACTCATCATATAGCTTTTTCAACGGCTGTGATCGAACTAGAGGACCCAGTGATAGATTCATACCTTTGAAACACGTAAGCAACCATCAAACTAGCAGTGAGAGTCACAGTATCCTTAGCTGCACACTGTTTATTCGACCCGGTCGGTGACCCGGTCTGCGGCCCATTAGACCAATACAAGTAACTTAGTAACTCGTTCCCTTTATCTCCCATGAACCGGTCCGGTTTAAAACTCTCCGGTTCATCAAACACTTTCGAATCTCTCATCACAAGCGCCTGGTATCCACAGAGCAACTCACCTTTCTTGATATCAAATACCGAGTCATGCGAACTCAGTTGAAAATCCTTCCTAGCTCTCGCGAACTGAAGTGGGACCGGAGGATTGAGTCGGAGAGCCTCGTAGACGACGGATTGGACGAGTGGGAGATTCTTCACTGAGTCGAAAGTCAAACTCGTTGACCCGCAATTTCGTTTCACTTCTTCTCTGAGCTTTTTTTGAAGCCCGGTTTTGTCACTCGCGATTATATTCAACAGACTCGGCAAGAAAATAGAGAACCCACCAAAGGAATTGAAACCCAGAACGAAAAGCAAGTTGTGGATGGTTTCTTCTTTAGTGAGTCCGAACTCGGTCTGACCTCGTTGGACGACCTCTTTAGCTTCGTTTTCGATGAAGTTGTAGAGGTTTTTGTAGTCTCCGCTGACGAGGAAAAATGGGTACTGGAAAGAGTGGAGGAAGAGCTCTTCTAGTGGCTGTAAGAGGCCGATTTTGATGGTGGGGAGGAGCATGAGAGCTAACCAGCGGTCTAGCATGGCGTGACCGGACTTGTCGATTTTCGGGTCGGATTTCGGGTCGGCTCCGAGGAGGGATTTGGAGAGGAAGTTGAACAAGCATTTTTGTAATGGTAAGAGGTAACTTGATGAGCCGTTCTCGGCGATTTGGGTGTCGATGGTGTCGAATAATGTACCCAGATTTGATACCAGCTCTGTTGCCCAGACTTTTGAGCTTCGTTTGAGAATGTCAATGGCGAAATTCTTGATCTGCAAAGAAGAAGACAGAAGAAGCTCGTTGTCATCATCAACTATAGTATTTTAATTTCTACGTGCAAACTATATTATTTTATTATTATATTTACTAATCATAATTATCATATATAGATAACTAAAATCTAGACATGTTTTATTTGGATTTGAATCCTCCACTGATCTGATATCAGAAAAAAAATCAGATCAGCAGAGGATCCAAATTCGTTTTATTTCCACTAACGAAAATAAAAACATATTATTACAATAACTACGATATTTTTATTTCCTTTAATGGAAATAACGTGATTGTTAACACTTACCAAAAAATAATTATAGGAGTGTTGGTTAAATAAAATTTTCAGATATGAGATCCTTGGTGTATTAATTTACGTAACCATTACTCTAAGATCTCACATCTGAAAACCCATTTCGAGAAGAGTTGATTATTAAATTGGGTTATTAGCACTAGTCCCCATTTTACCGTTTGAACCTTTTTTTTTAGACATTTAACCTCCTGAACTCTCATTTATTGATAAACAGTTTGATTTATTGCCCCGGTAATACCTGTTTAAGGGGTATTTACAGTCAGATTTTGTCAATAAATGAAAGTTCAATGGGTTTAATGTCTAAAAAATTGATTCGATAGGTAAAATACAAACTCGTGTAAAGTTCATAAGGAACTATTACCAATAACCCTATTAAATTTTCCAGATTGGTATATACCTTTTTTTTGTATAAATAACTAATACGACCTTAATTTAATGTAGCATGATCATTGTAGGTCAAGAGTCTGAGCATTATGCGATTGGGTTTCTAAGGGAGAGGTATCATTGCATTATAGGGTTTAATTGGTAAATGTGAAATCGACGATGAAGCTTTATTTTAAGGCCTCAGATCTCCGAGATAACCGATGTATGATGATCTTATTGAATGTTATGTGGATACTAAACATGTTATGCAAATATTAAACAAAAAAGATTAGCACATGATAGAAATTATAATAAGTAATGTATTAACGTTTTCCTAAAAAAATAATATGAAAAAATGTTAAGACTTGAATGTACCAAGGTGAGAAATATTCGTGTCCAAAAGATGTTTTTGTAGTGGTGGCAATGTCATTTTTTTATTCAAAGGACCACATGAATCCCAAGATACCACTTTTTGAATTATTGGAGGTGGACTGAGTACGTGTAGTAGCTTGGTTACAGATTACAACGTTTCGGTAGTATTAAATGCAAGCACATGACACATGACACATGACACATGACACATGACACACGTGGGAAATTAAAAATAGTGCCAATACAACAAGTTACTATATATTGGGAAAATTCAATAGGGAGGGTTCTGTCCTATATGTCTATACAATAATGGACTATTCCAGATCACAATAATTCAATACCATGTTTACAAAATTATTTTGATTGGATCACTGATTATAATACAGACAACCTTATCTTCATAAAATATCTCCACAATATCCATTTCTATTTTAATTGATAAAACATTTCTTTTTCTCATTTAAAATACAAGTACACCCTCCTTATTTTTTTTTTTCTAATCATAATTTTTGTAAAAATTATCATGACCTTGATAGTGTAAACTAATCATTAAATTTATAATAAACGAAATATAATTTATTTAATTTTTAAGTGCAATTTTATTTTAATTTTTTATTGAACGATTGTCGATAGAGACCTACCGAGATCAAATACTATACTTACAGTTCGTACATCCATTTACATAATAAGGAGTGGGACTTACGGTTCGTACATCCATTTACATAATAAGAAGTCCACTCGAGTTCTCCCTAAATTTATTATGTTTATATAGACATTGGTGATACAAAATAAACAACATGTCAATGTTTGAACTTTGAAGGTTTGATGCAGACGGCTAGTTTTCGGAAAAAATCTTGTATAAGACTGCCACATGATAAAGCCGTAAGATCGTCCAATAAGATTTTATTATTTATTTTAAAAATATAAAAATAAATTATAAAATTCTAATTTTGTATAATCATTGGACGGTCTCTCACGGTCTCAAACGTGACAGTACCGTATAAGATTTTCTCAAGTCTCCAACCACCACCAAGGCAGTGAGTGAGCCTTTGACTGAATTTATAAAACGTTGAGAACAAGATATGCTAATACAAGTACACCCTCATTATTATTATTTTTAATCATAAATTTTTGAAAAATTAATATGACCTTGAGAGTGTAAACTAATCAATAAATTTATAATAAAAGAAATATAATTTATTTAATTTTTAAGTGCATTTTTTTTTTGAACGATTGTCTACCGATATCTACCGAGTTCAAATTCTGTAATCAGAAAAAGTCAACTTCCAACATCAAGAAGATAAATAATTATGAATGCAAAACATATGCTAATAGGTCAAACTCGATTAAAAACGTAACATTTCCTCAAACCCTAGAGACCAAAAGTGAAAATCCACCTATAAATCGATAATTAAATAATTATGAATGCAAAACATACATCATTTATTGATTTATTCTACTTAAAACACCTCCTATAAATTTTATTTAATTAGTTATTTAATATGATCTCATCTAAGACCTTTTAGAATTATTAAATGTGTAAATTTTTAATTCTAATAACTTTACAAAAATAGAATATTATCAGTTTCTCACTTTTTTAAAGTCCCTTAATGATTTCAGCTTAATTTTTTTTTTTTCATTACTGATTAGTAAACGATTTAGTTAACTAAGATTTTTTTGAAAGATAAGATCCGTAGGGTATACCTGGGCATGTCGAGGCTCAGATGTGTCGAGATAAGCACAGGTCCTGATATCTCCGGTGTACTTGACGCTAGGCATGAAATCTCCGACGAGCACGTTCCTCTTCTCCACGATCTCCATATCGAACATGTGCGCGAACGACTTGCAGTCCAGTAAGGCCACCACGTTCGGGTTCACGCCGAGGAACAGCGGCCACGTCGGCGGCACATTTGTACGGAACACGGTGCTCTTGTGTTTCTCGATGCGTGACCTGAAGAAGGTCTCGGGTCCTTGGAACCAGAAGTAGTTGAGTCTGTCGGAGATGGGTCCCAGCACAGGCCAGCCGTGGGATCCGGGGATGGTGCGGACCGGGAGGGTGGTGGACAGCGGCAGTGATGAGGAGGAAGTGGAAATTGACTGTGAGAACGCCGGTGGTGGCGATGACGATGACGATGAGAAGGATGAAGAAGAAGAAAAAGAAGAAGAAGAAGAAGAAGAAGAAGAAGGAGGAGGTGTTCCTGGTGAGATGCTCATGGATTTGATCATGTTGATGGAAGCAGAATTCATGGAGGAGAGAGAGAGAGAGATAGTGAGAGTGTGTTTGCCTCTGTGTGATTGTGAGAATGGGAGTCTGGAGATTTTCAAGATCAACTGGAGGGTCGCTCTCAATTTATTTATTTCTTTTTTATTTATATATATAATTTCGTGAGTGGCGACAACGATGAGCTTGGCTCATCAATAAATAAGACCGTGGTTCTATGCCACGTGCTCTAATCCTATAAACCCACATATTTCGACTAGATTGTTCCCGGAAGAATCTAATATAAAAATAAAACTAGCCATACGGTTGAGTTTTATATCAAATCCTTATATTATCGATTCGTTCCGATAATATATTATATTATCAAATCCTTATATTATATTATCATAAAGAAGAATGTGGATCAAATATTATTAAAAAGTTTTAACGAGTATATTTTAAGTCAAAGTATGTAAATTTAATGGTTCACATTTTTCGTCCTGTTATATTTTATATCATGACGATCTGAAAATAGAAAAATTGGTTTTATATAAAAGAAATTTTTATGTTTTTACCTTATATATAAAAATAAAAAAAATTATCTCCTCAACCATTTTGGGTAATGGTTAAGAAGATATGAAAGCACATTTTTCTCGATAATAAAAAGATATACTATGCGTTATTAGGCATAGATATACCTCCAAGAAAAAAAAAAAAGTGAATATTGATAAGAACTAATTACACCAACCTCCCCATGAGGTTTGCTCTATTTCACACGAAAACAATTTTATCGTTAATTGGCACCCATCTCTCCTGTCGTTAGTCAACGGCCGTCAGACTTAACCTTTGAACTTATCAAAGGGGTAATCTTGTCTTTCAACTTATTTTATACTGTAAACACCATTTCAGATTTTAAATCAAAACAATTAAAAAAAAATGAAAAAAAAAATTAATAAATTATTAAGAAAATAAAATATTAAATAAATATTATTATTAAATAAATTAAATTTAAAAAATAGATTTGGTGTATATCAAGACTGTCCATCTCGGACGGTGGAGATCCATCGGATCCACTATTAAAATACCAAAATACCCCTGAAATTCTTATTTAATTTAAAAAAAAAAACAAATTTTCAAATAAAATCAAAAATTATTATCATCAACCTTCCAATTCCATCATCATCATCAACCTTCAACCTTCAACCTTCAACCTTCAACCTTCCAATCTTCCATTCCCATAAACTGAAACCCAACCCAAACAACCCAAACAGTCCTTCCAGTCGGTGGAGACTAAATAACAAGAAAATTAAAAAAAAAAATGAAATTAGAAACAAATCTGGAAATTTTAAGATTTATCACAAAAAAAGGAAAAAAAAAAGATTTCTCCAGATTATCATCATCCTCAGCTCTCCACCGCCATCATCAACCTCATCTCTCCACCATTGTCATCATCATTCAATCTCAAAATTTCCAGATTTTTTTCTTTCAAAAACAAATTTCATATAGAATCTTATCACAAAAAAATAAACAATCTAACAACCCTTCATTAAACAAAAGTCAAATCAAATTAATAATAAAAAAAATTGAAGATCTGGAAAGTTGAAGATCATCAACCTTCCATCTACAAAGTTGAAGATCTGATGCCGTCGAAGATGGAGCAGATCTACTCCGATGGAGTGTTGCTGTATCTTCGATGGAGTTCTTAAGCTTGTTAGCAGCATGGCTCTTCCTGGGGCTCACCATCGTCGCGCTTCCGGTCGACATCGCCGTCTTCGTCGTTGCTTCCGGTCGTCGTCGTCGCTGCTTCCGGTCGCCGTCGTCGCTTGGTTGTTGGTAGGTTTGATGTTGATGATGGAGTGAGAGAGAGAGAAATTTTTTTGATGGGGTTTGGTGATGATGAACGGTGATGAGAGAGAGAGATTATTATTATTATTCTTTTTAATTAGTTTTTTATATATTTTAATTTTAAATTAAATTTGTTTTGTTTTCTTTTTTTATTTGAAATATTTAATATACGAATTTAAATTAAAAGACAAGATTACCCATGATAAGGTCAAACGTTAAATCTGACAGTCGTTGACTGATGACAGGTGAGATAGGTGTTAATTAAGGATAAAATTGTTTTTGCCTCAATCGAGGTTGGTGTAATTAGTTCTATTGATAAATACTCAAACTTGAAATAATGATAAAACCGGTAACTCTGATTTGAATTTAAAATGTTACTGTGGGGCCATGGACGGTGCTCTCGGTTTATTATTATTGTTTTTCCTGTGTAAATAGTTATTACTGTTTTTGGGAAGTAGATCTTGGACTAGTTGTGTGGGGTACATTTATCTTCAATTCAATAATGATTTCTTCTTTTTTAATTTTTTTTAATTGGTAGGTTTTTATAATACGGTAGAATTCAAAATAAAGCTATTATATCATTTATTTTATAATTTTTTTGCTACTCTAACTAGGGTTTTGTTACAATCACACATTCACACCGCTTATGGGCCGTTTCGTATGGGGTAATTCTTGTATGAGAATGAGAATCTGATAGCATTATCATATTTGGTAGCAGATTTGCGTTTTCGATTCTTGAAAAAGTGATTACCATAGAAATCACATTACCCTTCAGGTGAGTTCATATTACCCTCCATCTAATTCTCATAGTGGGATTTACTTTAATTTTTTTAAATAATTAATATAAATTAAATGGATATATTATAGTATATATAATATATATAATAATTATATATATTATATAATAATTATATATATTATATTAATATGTATTATCTAAATTATTTAATTATATATAATATAATATTTTCATGTGCAGCCAAACACAATTATCTAATATTCTCAAGAATCTGACATAATATTCTCAGATACAACCAAACACGTATATACAGGTTTCTCAGGAATCACATTACCATGTTTAACTTTCATAAGAATCAGATTATTTTGATTACATCATACCAAACGACCCCTTAGGTTAATATCATTTATTTATTATTTAAAATCCGAGAAAATGTTACATCATCTCTGAAACAAATTAGAAATATTAATAAAATATGGTATAAGATGAGATTGCTCACATTGTTGTAATAAATATAAAATTAATGTTTGAATATTAAAATTCATATCGAAGTCACAATTATTATTACTTTTTTTTTTTTTATGTTAGGTTTGTCTCCGATTTAAGATGAGGATAATGCGACTACAGCAATAATAAATTAATCACATTCATACATTGAGATCATATATTAAAGACGTTTCTTTTTTTTTTGTCCAAATTCCAATAGTAAATTATAAATTTATATATATTTTTAAAAAATAATAATAATATGTTTTTTTTAAATAAGTCAATAACATCAAAAGACAAAAGTAAACGAAGGGATTTTGTAACAATGTTCAGATTCATTTTATTACTTAATAGCAAACATAGGGATATTGATGGAATATAGAAAATCTTTATTGCAAAAGATCTCTCTCATACAGACATTAACAGACAAAAGTTCGTTTTCTTTTAAGTTGGGTCCTTTTAAGTCTAAATAAAATATCCCTTCATCTTTAACAAGAGAAACTAGAAGATACAATTTTCGTCCAAAAAAATGGTTTAATATTAAAAACACCTCTCACCTTTGAACTGTTATTAAATATTGTTGACGGTGATTTTTGGATTACGTAAAGTCAATCACGCGTCACACAAAGTATGTAAAGTTGACAATAATGTTGTGAATAAGAAAAAAAAAGAGATTATGGAGACATAGATTTTACATGGTAAAACCTCAATGCGGGGAAACATCCACGGTTACCGGTAACAGCGAGGAAAGGAATTCACTATGAATAATATGATTACACGCTCTATCTCTCTCTTTTCTATCTGTTTCTATGTATATCTGTGTATATCTCTATCTCTATTTTTTGTTTATGTTCTATACGAGATTATGGGTCTATTTATAGTGCATAAAACCATAATCTTTAATTTACAAGTAAAGAAAGGTGGTGGTGTTTAATTAAGACTTATTATTTGTTGAAGTAGTCTTTGTCTTCTTTCCTGTTTCACATCTTCCATGAATTGAATGAATTAGACTTGTTGCCTGATTGCGACTCTGATATCTATAAGGAAGTTTGTTTCCTTATTAGAGTTTATTTCGTGATATCTTATTTGAATAAGATTCTTATTTTACGTATCTGAGTCGTGATTGTATTTAATGTCTTCCATGCGTTATCTAACTGACCAGCTGTCTAATCCTACCAGATCTCGTTTATCCCGATCAGATTGTATTCACCCAACCAAGTTATCTCTACCTGATCGGCTAGCTTCCCTGACTAGGTTATTCGTACCTGATTGGCTAGTTTCCCCGACCATCTTGTAAACTTGATTAATCCTTGAGATCATCTATTGGTCGACTTGGGTTGATCTTTCTTGGTTGACTTTGGTGATGTGGCATATCTAATCACCGTATTTTCAGGTGATCATGTCAACTTGTCATGCTATCAAAAAATCCTTACAACAATACCTCCTCAAATCCGCGAGATGAATTCTTGATGGTTCATCGAAGGGGATTTGAATAATCTTATCCATTGATTTTTTGACACTTCTGATTTTATCGCTTTATCCCGATCAAGTATCTTATTACACTGATTGCTTTTGTTGCTGAACCGATCAAGTATCTTATTAAACTGATCGTTTTTGTCCAGTCAGTGTCCCGGCTCTTTGCCTAGGATAATTCCTGACAGTCTAGAGTCTTCAGCCAAGAGGTATTCTGGGAACCTTGCCCCATTTCTCCTTGTTTTTCCCATGTAAACAAGTCACCAAGGACGTCTCCCGGTTTTATCTGTTTACAAGGGTTTGGCTGAATCGTTAGTGCAATACTAACACAGCCGAACGCATCTCACTAGGTTTCCCCGATGGCGTACCCGAGTGTTTTTTCCCTGTAGAAACGGCACTTCGGGGTTGCCGGATTGCTGACAGTGCTTTATATGCACCCATTCAGTTCGGCAGACGCGTCGGATCTCTAACAACCGACTCAGCCTCTCGGGCACCTTCACCCACCATGGCAGGTGTCAGCGCTGCGAGTTTATCTTTGATAACAAAGATGATTATAATAAGTTTGAACACCATTCTTGACTTCTTCATTAATTGATCTGAAAATTAACAACATGAAAACACCAAAAATAATTAGAAGAAATAATAATAATAATAAAAACTTAAAATATCTTAAACAAAAACTGAAAGCAACTAAGCTATCTCTCCATGTAGTATTTTTTTTGAACTGATCAAATATCTCATTAAACTGATCAGACTTGGTTTAAGTATGATCAAGTATCTTATTAAAATGATCATCTTTTGATTCACCCTCCTTAGGTTTTACGAATGCAGCTCATTTCGATCAGAAATTGTTGACAATTTTTGAGTCTCGACCCCTATTATGTTGAACCGCAACGTTCTGGAAATCGTCAAATATTCATCGGGATGAATTGATCATGAATCATACATCCTCGGAAAGCATCGTGGTTCTAGTTTACAGCAAAATTTGTGGGTCGTGATTCCATGCTTGCTGGAGAAAGCTACCTCCGTTTTAGTGAACGGTAGTCAGATCAGAAAATTCTCTAAGAACCACTTTCTTCAAAGTTTCGGGGGCCATAAAATCTTCTATAGGTTGAACTAGAATGCAAACCATATATTTCCGGAAAGGTCCGGATGTCTAGTTTTCAATGGTTTTTATGGATTGTGATTTCGACTTCTGTAGAGAGAGATATGTCCGTTTTATTGTTTAATGGTCAAATCAGAAATCTATCCGCGAATTGTTTTCTTTAATATTGCGGGAGCCACCAAAAATTGCTCAGTGCATTGTTTTCACAATATTCTTCCTCCAAATTTGGTCATGACAGCGGCTCCTACTACGGGTTTGGTAGTTGATCCATCCCCTAACACTTCTGTTGTCGTTTGCTGGGAGCTTCAGATGTTGGATCCTCATCGAAATTCCTTCTGTGGTCTGTTCATGAGGGTTCCTCGAAGATGAGTTCTACCTCCTCCTTCTAACACCAATTGTTGACGGTAATTTTTGGATTACGTAAAGTCAATCATGCGTAACACAAAGTATGTAAAGTTGACAATAATGTTGTGAATAAGAAAAGAAAAAGAGATTATGGAGACATGGATTTTACGTGGTAAAACCCCAAGGCGGGGAAACATCCACGATTGCCGGTGACGACGAGGAAAGGAATTCACTATGAATAATATGATTACACGCTCTGTTTCTCTCTTTTCTATTTGTTTCTATGTATGTCTGTGTATATCTCTATCTCTGTTTTTTGTCTATGTTTTATACGAGATTATAGGTCTATTTATAGTGCACAGAACCCTAATCTTTGTTGTACAAATAAAGAAAGGTGGTGGTGTTTAATTAAGACTTATTACTTGTTGAAGTAGTTTTTGTCTTCTTTCCTGTTTCGCATCTTCCATGAATTGAATGAATTAGACTTGTTGCCTGATTGAGACTCTGATATCTATAAGGAAGTTTGTTTCCTTATCAGAGTTTATTTCGTGATATCTTATTTGAATAAGATTCATTTTTTACATATCTGAGTCGTGATTGTATTTAATGTTTTCCATGCGTTGTCTAACTGACCAACTACCTAATCCGACCAGATCTCTTTTACCTCGATCATATTGTATTCACCCGACCAAGTTATCTCTACCCGATCGGCTAGCTTCCCCGACCAGGTTATTCGTACTCGATCGGCTAGTTTCCCCGACCATCTTAGGTAAACTTGATTAATCCTTGAGATTATCTATTGGTCGTCTTGGGTTGATCTTTTTTGGTTGACTTTGGTGATATGGCATATCTAATCACCGTATTTTTAGGTGATCATGCCGACTTGTCATGCTATCAAAAAATCTCTATAATAAATATTTACATAAAAATACTTTTATTTTAGAAACACCCGATGTGGATTAACAAATAATGCTTTTATTTAGTAAAAATCAAAAGGTATAATGTTATATTTATACAATATAAAAACTCAATCAATTGAATCATTGTCTATTGGTCCATATGAGATGTTTTTGAAATAAAAGTATTTTTATTAAGATATCCGATAATAATTCAAAGGTGAAGAAAGGTCTATAATATTAACCCAAAAATTTCTTTGAAAAAGAAAAACAGAGTGAGTTTACACGGAGTAAAATCTTTAAGAAAAAGAGAAAATTGATGAATAAGTACACTTTTTAACAAACTATTATTATTCATCTTAAATTCAATCCAATTTGTTAACAAAACGACATTTTTTGTCAAAAAAAAAAGGGTTAAAAAATGACATCTCATATTATAAAATCAAACTGTTTTTTTTGTTAGGGAATCTATATATAAGATAATTGAAAATGGGAACTTCATTTAATTGGAGTGGTCCTCTCTGAAAATGAGTTAAATGAGATTTTCTAAGGAGCCGTTGGTCTATGACTCTGTTCACATTCTATAAATTTTGCAACTGCTGTTACAAAGGCAAATTACATGACCCCACAGTAAGAGATCATTAATGAACCGTGATTGATGGGATTGTTTTTGTATCATGTGATTTTCATGGTTAACAATTGCAATATGATAAACACGTAGGAACCAATAAATAATTGCATCAAAATGATTTAAAAGAAAAAAAATCTCAAAAATATGTCTAACGTGTCTAATGTCACAGGCTTAGCTCCTTTTTTTTTTTTTTTTTGGCGATATCTACTATTCATGTATATATATATCAGATATTTTTTGAAATTTATACTATTTTGAAAGGTTTTTGTCCAAATTTCAAACTCATCCATCTACCTATGTATCTGAAGGCATGTCCCTGTAGGCAGATGATCTCCTAATGATGTCACAATCTAACTTTGTGAAACATGTGGAATCATTCTCACATAGTCACATGATATCTAATAATTGCATTTTCTTACACATACAAATGAAAATGTAAAATAAAAGAATAAGAAATGCTCAAACAAAAGTTTATCAACCATATATGGTGCAAACAGAATCACACTCGTTATATGGTGCAAATGAAAATGTAAAATAAAAGAATGAGAAATGCTCAAACAAAAGTTTATCAACCATATATGGTGCAAACAGAATCATACTCTCCTTATATATATATTATATACCAAGGTTCCCTCTTTGTCGTCTCCCACAGGTCTCAAAACTCAACCTCCATTAAAGATAATCTATATAATACTTTGTGAGCCAGTTTGAACAACAAGAATTCAAACATGGTGCATGTGGCGATGATAATGTAGCATTGTGGGCACATGAGGACAGACATGGAGACCGCGACAATTATAGAGTTTGCTTTGTGGTACCAACTTAAGTATGAACACGAGGGACACACAAGCATAATACAACAAACTTAGCACGCCGGCGGAGGAGAGGTGTGACCTATCATAGATATATTATTGTCATGATACAAAATATCATCGGCATGAGGATGCTTTACCGCACTTTATTTGTCAGACATAACGTTGTGAGGAAGGCGTATACTGAGATCATCCATGTTGGGAGTGCTGTGGATGCTCAAACCATGTTCATTAGCTAAATGCAATAGGCATATGAAACACAAATGAGGAGAGATATCCTTGATCGTTGCTGCAGCTCTGCAGTCACTAGGAAGGCTGGACAATAGGTTCCGGAAAGATACTGTTTCTTCTTCACCCTTTTTCCGGAAACAGAAATTCAAAATTTCAATTTCAAAAAAATATGTCAATTTAATGCATTTTGAATGTTAGGTGCGACTTGCGAGAACTTATGGAAGTAATAACAACTAACATCCTATATAAAGATATTTTGCATACCTGGACAACCATTTGAGGAGATTCCTGCATATGCTCCCAAATAGTTTCTTTCAACGTTTGAACATCAACTTGTTTGGAAGTTTTGTCGTACTTGACTTCCGTTTTATGTATCTGAATAATTGAGATAGAAAAGCAAAGCATAAGCACCAAATACAAATCATTAACAATACAAGCCTAAATATTTGAGCTAGTTTTTTAAATTACATCTTGAAAACATGAACAATATCGAAATTTGTTTACCTTTAAATGATCTTTGTTATAGAACACGTACGTTAATTAGAAAATTCATGGGCTAACTTAGGGAAAGAAGCAAACCAACCTGACGAGGCTGAGAGACAAGAATGTTGGAGTCCTCCCCATCACTTCGGTCATTTCCATCATCAAATTGACCATCAAATATATTTCCATCACCCCAGGACGGTGAAGCTTCATAATCATCAGTTTCCTGCCTCTGTTCAACTGATTATAGAGGAAAACATGGTCACACAAACAAAATATAAGAATTTATGCAATTCCATGTATAACAAATATGTTTTATAATAGTTAGAAGAAAAAGAAAAGCAGAACTGTCATGGGGAACAAGAGTACTGCTTATTTATTTTTATTTTATTTTAAAAAAAACCAATCAAACAAAGCCTTAATATATAGCCAAAATGATTTTAAAAGCAGAAGGTAACAAGTAGAAATTGTACAAACGCCTACTGGTAAGAATATTTCAAGCAAAAAGACGATCAGTGTTTATCTATTAATAAAAAAAAGCAGGATGTGCCAAACAATTTGTATATGAAAAGATTAGAACATGGCAATGCTAATTGGATACAAATTGTAAAGCCTATCTTACTGAGTAGAAAAAGAAAGACTCAAATTATCAGTACTTCTTAGATATGCAAGAAAGTATTTGATAATCATCTGTCTAAGAGGGAGAAAAAATATTACCAGAAGACTTTCTTCTCCTCTTCCCAAGACACTACAAGCAGCAGAAGTATCTTATGAATAAAAGAAAAAAAAAGTGGGAACAGTGAATTGCATCATAGTTTTATAACTGTGACAAGTATTACCATTACTTTAGGAAGAAGAAATAATTTGACAAGATCCTCAGGCTGATAGTGACAATCTTCTGGCAGTGTAGTATTACAAGGTGCTCTATTTCTAGGCAACAGCAACGACTTCGGATTTTTTGGAGGAGCAAAAAGATCCGGTAATTCTTCATCCAAGGCTTTTGTGAAATCAATGTCAGGCTCTGCTTGTTTCTTACTCCTTGTTTTCTTAGTTGGTACTGCTGAGCCATTTTCTGCAGCAGGGACATCCTCTGAACCTGCAGAACATAGTCCCCATTATGTCCTCATGCCAATGAACCACCAAAAACTGAAAAGGTCAATTGATGGTATCACCTGCCACCATACCTTTAGCTTTTCGATACTTCCAATGATCAGGACCTGCCCAAGCATTTTGTTTCGACGAAAATCCCAAACTTAAAAACATATATTCATCAATGTTCTCAAGTCTATCATCGATATAATGGTTTTGGGAGGAAAATGGTTCAGTTTCCTGCAAAATTCATTTACAACCTATGAGCACACAACTTCATTCTTAAAAAGTGATGAAAAAGTAAAAGAATTTGTGAAAAAGCCAAAAGCAAATGAATAGGCAGTCTATAACAAAAACCTCATGATAACTCGGAAAAGTTGGATCTGCACCAGTGAGGTCCTCCTCAACCAAGCTTGGTTGGTCATCATGATCAAAAGCATAGGTCTCGCCATCTTCAAATACATCACCATCATAATCAACGTCATTACTATACACTGGATCAACTGGGTCTGTGAACTTCTGGCCAGAAGAAAAAGTATTTGATGGCCTTGTATTATCTTCATCAAATTGATTAACTATACTCCTCAGGGTTGGTGAGATTTCATCCTTCGCTTGCATGTTCAGTACCATCTGTTCAACGTACTCTATAAATAAAAAAAAGATTTACTGTCACTAGAACAAAAACTTCCTCATAAAATGCAACTGCAGGACAGAGCAAAACCAGTATGCTAGTAGAAGCAACAGACCTTTGACAAAAGAAAGGTCAATTGCATCCGATTCATATTTTTGTTTTGCACATGAAATGTCCTTCCCTGGTACTTCCAGAGAATCAAAGAGCACCCGACATCCAGCATATACTCCAAGATTATTCAACAAAAGACCCTTGGCTCCACCTTCATCAAATTGTGCAGATGTCTGATGATAGAGTGGATCTACTGCAAATGCAACTAAAAAACAAAAGAAATAACATCATATTTTCGAACTTAAATCGCACATCAATAATGGACATAGGTAGGATGTGTAATCACCATCAAACTTCTTCACGTTAAGAGCTTTGAAAGATGATTCTAGTGTTGTTGAAGGTGACTGCTGCATATATAGACATCTATTAATTATGGATGGATAAATTTAGTTAGTTCACAAAACAAAAAATAGCTACCTTTTTCTCCATGTCTTTCTTTGAATTGCCTTCTTCATGTCCCTTGTGACCACTAGCATCCTCACCCATGGTATCTGTATTTGTAATACAGAATTAGGATACTAATAACTATAAAAGGGGCATAAAACCTGCGGGCAGCATACTACCGCAATTCAGCAGCTTACGAGGTAACATAAGAACATGCATCATTACTAACCTCTAATAGTAGATTGAAAAGTTTAACTAAGAAAATCGAGGAAGAAAAAAGAGAGGAAGAGCTCCAAACTTATGAAGAAATGCTTACCACGTAGATTAAAAAAGACAAAAAGATAAGAGCGCTACCAACAGATCTTAGTAAAAAATGAATGCAACTATCAAATGTATAGTAGTCATGTTATGCATATCATTAAAAAGTTACATTAAAGCTTTGCCAGTGATGAACTTTATTGACAACCATTCTACTTAACAGGTATTGAACCCAAACCTTGCTTTTGGGAGCCAAAAACAATCAGCTATATTCAATGTTACTAATTATATCTTTGTCAAAGATAACAGGCTATTAGTTAAAGGAAAACTCAGAAAGGTCGACTACCAATTTTTCTAAACTAGACCTACTTATGAAAATACATTTTAATGCATGTAAAATATTTCCTGGTTAGATTTCAATTATATTATATAATTATACTGAAAGCTGTTAAGAAAATGTATACCAAATTTAATGCCAATGAGAACAGCAACAACCGATAATGATGTACTCAGTTAAATACATGCTGAATCTTAATGTTGTACCAAATTTTAATACATTTTGTATCTTATACTACAAGGTCCATTAAATATTTCACCATAAAGAATTCATGATAGAAACCCAACCTGGTTCATTTTCTTGACCCGCTCTACTAATTCCACCTAGGACCTTGTATGCTTCTGAATGCACCGAGTCCACCCTTAATGAGTATATCTTAACTCCGGCTTCCAGAGTGCAACTTGCCTGCAGAAGCAGAAATGTAAGATATTTTCATTTGAATAACAATATGCAAAGTGTGTTAAGACCCATCAATGATAACCTTGAACTTAATATGATGTTTTGAACAGGTTTTAAAAAATTCATCTCAAATATGACTCATGACTTCAAGTCTGCCCACAAAAATAATGGTGAGCATTTAAGACAAAAGAAAAATAAAGTCACAATCTTTGAACTCCTGAAAGACTCATGGATGCCAGCTTAAACAATACTTTCTAAGTTGAGTTTTTTTTCCAAGAAAAAACCGGAGTTTAAAATGGCCACACCAGTTAGAAGATTTGTTGATTATTATCAGACATGATTTCTGCAATGTTCGATCTGATATAGATGATACACTAGCTGTAATTAGTCATAAACGGAACAAAAAATGACACAACAGCTGTGTCCAACTATTGTGTTACACTAATATTAATAACTAAAATGTAACAAGGTACACTAATATGGCCAGATATTAATACAACAGTAACAGGGTTTTCAGGGTTCTTTGTACCTCGACCTTTTGCCTACTAAAAAAAATTCAATTTCTTTTCCATATATCATTTAATGATAACTGCATATCCCTCAAGTATATACACATCAAAAGGGCAAACATACCTTTTGAAAATTTGTCTCCACGTCATTTTCTTCAACCTTAATAATCTCACAGAGATGGTCTATCAAATTCAGCTCCCACGTATTCTTTTGGTTGATTTTCTGCACATCCCATCAATCGAAATACCAGCATAAATAATTTAATTAATAAATAAATGAAACTCGAACCTCAAGACACCATTCCATCCACCAAACCCTCATTTCTATCGATAGAAACTGGCTCCTTAAAAGACTATTCTACAGATTTAGAATTATACTTCTTCAATTATCCATAAAATGATAAAAATATGAATAATTAAAGAAATAGTCATTATACTACTATGTCCACATACAAATAAAAATGGAAACAGAATTCGAATTTAAAATATAGAATAAATAATTAAAATTGAAGGGTTTTGCTTACATTTTCACTGGCGAGTTTGATGCAATTTTGAAACAACTCGAGAATCTGGTCTTTGCCAAGACAGGGATCGGACTCGTCGCCTTGTTGTTGCAGAGCGTTTACCGTCACGGGCTTGCGTCGGATGGCGGCAGCTCGAGCGGCTCGTGCCTGGGCGCGCTCGAGCTTGTCGTCGTTGGAGCCCAAGAAGAAGGGGCTCGTCGGAGACTGGATACTGCGAGACACCATGGCGATTCTCTGCCTCTGGTTAGGGCTTAGAACTTCATCCATTTTTTCTCCGATTCGAAAACACAATTTTGGGATCACGAATTAGGGTTTTGGCAGTGTAGAGTGATTTGTTGATGGTTATGTTGCGTAGTATCGAATTTATTTTTTTCCCTCCATTTTAAGTTTTGAAATTTTGGGAATTAGAGAAACGTTAGTGTGTATGTGATGTATGGAAATAGTCACGTACGTGTATCAATTACTAACCGTTGAAAACTTGCTTCGGATAAATGGTTACGTTATCACCGTTTATAATTTATTCAAAGGGCAAATTACACTAGCCTGTCCTAGACTATGGCCATATAGTAACTTAATGCCCAACATTTGATGTTTATTACATAAACATACTTTGCCGTTAATCGAAAACCGTTAGAACTCATCGGAACAAGGGTAAAGTGGTGATTTTGGTTGTGAAATAAAATACAACTAAAAAAAATCTGATAAAAAATTAAATATAATTTAAAAAGAAAAGAAAAAAATTTGGAAAAACACAACCTCCACCAACGGTGGAGATTCCTCCATATCGATGGAGGACCGGTCTCCTCTCAAACCATGGGAGGAGGTCGGGTGAGAATCCGGTGAGGTGTGTCAAATCCTCACCAGAAAAAAGCCACGTTTGGTGGCTTCATTGTTATTTTTACTTATTTATTTATTTTTAAATCATAGTTAATTTAAATTTTAAAACATTTTATTGTTGATTTTAAAACTTTAAAACTACTCCATTCATCTTGAACTTTCTCATCTCAACTATTTCATTAGGGGTAATTGTGATTTTTCACTTAAAAAATGTGGTTGTTGATGATAATTAATATAAAGGTCGAATATTAATATAAAGGTCGAATATTTTCCCTTCAAAATATTCAAAATTTCTAAAATTATATAACAAGTTAAAAGGATCTTTAAAGAAGTAGACAAAGAACATGTGAATTTTTACCACGCGATAGGTCAACGAAGCGTGAGCAGGCAGCCGCTTTCTTGGAACTACCCGGTCACGCTTTCTTGGAACTAATTGAGATAAAGATCCTATTTCCTTTTTGCCTAAAACCCTGGCACAAATTTAAGCTACAATTCGCTGCTTCTCCCCTCTTGAGATAGTGCAGAAAATAAGTTTCTTCGCTTACGAGAAATCCTTATACTTATATAAGAAGTTGTTCATTCACTGCCTATATTAAATGCTATAGCTATAGCGGGTGCAGTTGAATTGAGACCAGAAAGTACTTCTATATTAATCAATCTAATTGTCACAATGCAACACACTAACATTAATTAAAAAGCAAACCCAAATTACAAGAAATAAAGATTTTGGAAGGATCTGATTCAATTCTATCATTATAATAAATATTCACGAGTTTCACAATATGAGACGTTTATAAAGTGAACAAATATTTCACGTATAAAAATTATGGAAGTCCCCAACTTCCAATCCAAGTTAACAAGAATGATAGTCTAGTCCCCCCCGACAGTCTCCAAAATGCCGAAAAAATCAATCTTCACAGCTCATCAGCAACAACAAACTGGAAACTCATCTTACAACACCTGCTTTCGTGATCTCATTGATCTCCTTTGCTGATCTCTTGCTGCATGTATCGGATGGGACAAAGACAAAGATAAAAGGATTAACTGGTGATCTGGCTGGCCTACTCGGTGTCTCTCATCAGATAACCTACAATGCATCCTAAAATGGCACCAGCAATAACCTGCGTAATCATACCAAATGAAACGATGTCCATAGATCAAGATATTAAAAAGCCTGTTCACCTATACATATCGACTTAAAGATGCCAATTTCCCTCATTGATTTTTTGAACTGAAGAGGTCAAAACTCTGACCCTACAAACTTGGTAATTGAACACTCATGCGATATAATATATCCTAAGTTTAGTAGGTGGCCCTTGGGAAATTTGAAACTATAACCTCTTGATTGGATATAAAGACCGTTAACCACCCAACCCACCTCTTAGGATTCAAAATTCTGATATATTTGAAGAAAGCAAAACTCACAAACATCATGGTGAATGGCATATAACATATACTCATACAGTCATACATCTGTATGGCCTATAGAGACATCCCATTCATTGGCAGCTCAATCTTTAATAGCTAAAATATTAATAGTATACATTCGTTTGATGTGTATCCATTATATAGACAGTCAACATAGTACAGAAAACAAGAGTTTTTTTTGTTACTGAACTGAAGGATATATGTCTGAGGATTTACGAAGTAAGAAGAGCTAAAAAGGAAAAAAAATAAATTTAAATAGTCTGAGCATAGATGCAACATACCTGTACAGGAGTATGTCCAAGCAATTCACGTAGAGGTCTAGTACTAGATAACGGATGTTCTGGAGGGAACTCACATACAATTTGATTGAGTAGCTGCAATTGAAACAGAATAATCATGAAAAGTATATATGAAGGGAGAACTATGTGGTTGTCAATGATCCCTATAGTATGCAATGAACAACAACTAAGGTTTTAGAAGAACGTGTAACCACTTACTTCGGCTTGCCGACCAGCATGAAGCCTGACCCCAGAGGCATCATACATCACCTGAATATATTCAAGAATTATCAAACAAAAAACCAAAGTATATCTGCATGTTGCAATTACCATTGAGGTTATGGATTCATAATAATAACAGATTTAGCATAAACAAAAGTACATTGATAACCAATTCAAAAAACAAAAGAAAAAGAAGAGGAAAAAAATGACCAAATTTAAGAATAAAATTCTTTTTTATATATATATATAAATAATTAATATTGTCATAATCAAAGAGTGCATCAGTGTATGGAAGATTCTGCATGGATGTTTAATTTCCAATCAGTTCAAAGTGAAGAATACATATATTTCCACATCACTTGCACTGTCTTTTAATAGTTACCAAGCCTCTGGTCTAGTTTTTCAAAAATGCAAATAAACATAGTTAGAAGGAAAAATGTGGACAAGCAAAAATCAAATCGTCAACCAAGAAAAACGATATCTTGGCATTTGTTGTACCTCACTGTTCCCAAACAACAAAACACACATGAACTTTGTCACAATCTATGAAAGAAACAGAGGCTTTGATAAAAAAAACAGCCACAACCTTGAATTAAACAAAAGAAAAAGAAAGAGGAAAAAAATGACCAAATTTAAAAATAAAATTCTATATATACATATATATATAATTAATATTGTCATAATCAAAGAGTGCATCAGTGTATGGAGAATTCTGCATGGATGTTTAATCTCCAATCAGTTCAAAGTGAAGAATACATATATTTCCACATCACTTGCACTGTCTTTTAATAATTACCAGCTTCTGGTCTAGTTTTTTTAAAAAATGCAAATAAACATAAGTTAGAAAGGAAAAACGTGGACAAGCAAAAATCAATTCGTCGACGAAGAGAAACGATATCTTGGCATTTGTTGTACCTCACTGTTCCCAAACAACAAAACACACATGAACTTTGTCACATTCTATGAAGGAACAGAGGCTTTGGTAAAAATCAGCCATAACCTTGAATTAAAACAAGAAACTCCAAAAGGAAAAAAAAAATCAGAAGATAAGAAATAGAGTTACCAGGTATATACACAAGGGTTAGATCCTAACTTTAACCTAAAACCTCCAAACATCTGAAAACAAATTTAAAAAGTAAAAAAGACACCAGCCTAAGCTTATAAATAAGTCTTTACAAACTTGCACTTGGAAATCTGATAAATTTAACAAGGATTGTTAATAATGAAGCTTGAGGGATATCAACTTCAAATTAATGATGCATTTGGAAGAAACATCAAGAAATTACAAATTTTGAAATGCTCCAAGATCAAAGAAAAATCAGAAGACCGTTACTGGATTTAATCAAATCTATATATCGGTGGAAATAATAATTAAACATGTCAGCAATGGAAAAGCATTAAGAATAGAGAAGCACTTACAATGCATGCCAAGACCACTGATATGGCAAAAGCAGGTCCTCCTGTCCCTTCTTGTAGACCTATCGCTACCATTAGGGCTGTCACAGTTGCGGAATGCGATGACGGCATTCCACCAGAATCAACCATCCTTTTAGAATCCCATCTCCTTTCTTTATACCTGAGCATCTAGGAGAAACATACAGTATAACTGAGATATAATTTATTTATTTTTTAAAGAAAAAAAAGAAAAAGAAGAAGAAGATAATATAACTGAAGTAAAATACGAACTCAAACAGTTGAAAACCATCATCTAGAACTTAGGTCATTATATACGCTACTTTATCAAGAGGCAAAATGTTAACCGTGAGAAGGACCATCCATATAAACAAAGCTGAAAGCACAGGTTTCAAAGCCAATGTTATTTCTAGACTTTTTATGAATTCATTTGTACAGGGTAGACTACAAGTTCAACAATAAAGTAAAGCAAATGCTTGAAACATGAACTTCACTCCATTGTCAGGGGTACAAATATGTAAGATTCTTGACAAGGACTAACATAAAACAGGACATATATATGCATTTAAATAAACACTTCAATTGTAATTACTTCAACAATAAAGAATTTGGATATCTCATAATGTAATCACTAATCACACACTGGATAAAAACACACCAAAATAACAAGTATAGACCTTGAACTGAAACATATGCAAACCCTCAATGGGCATATATCTTTTTTCTAAATCCTGTAACTTTATCAAAATCATAAAACTTAAAAGAATTCCTCAAATATTTCAAATTTCAAAGTAAATTTCCATTTCTCTGACTTCATAGCTTCATAGAAAATTTCTAGGAAGCTTATTACATCGTAAAGATGTATATTTGATAAGAATCGTTCTATTTTTAGTTTAGTTTATTAAAATTTTCATGTAAAATAGAATTAGAATTATAAATCTCTAAGCAATCAAGATTTCATAAACTGTATAAACATGGATGGATGGTGTATGACTTCTAAAAGATGAAAATTCAAAGCAATTATTTGGAATTTTGGAGATCGAAACCTCATGCAGAGATTAATCACTTTTTTTTTGTTCTCCATTTTTTTAATATCAACAATGTTATTTTAAATTCAATTATATATCGTATCAAACATTTTGACATCGCAGATAAGAATCGCGTAAACAGAAGACCAAAAAAAAAATTCAATATTTGTAGAAACATAGAAAGAGA
The DNA here is from genome assembly GCA_033220585.1 of Dipteronia sinensis. NCBI lineage: Eukaryota > Viridiplantae > Streptophyta > Magnoliopsida > Sapindales > Sapindaceae > Dipteronia > Dipteronia sinensis. The sequence continues at coordinate 42,368,827 of CM065645.1, forward strand.
TAAGTGGTTATGAGATTTACGGACGGACCAGGTGGTGAAGACCTTAAGGAACTGAGCGAGAGCGCAGGCGAGAAACGCTGAGATCAGAGGGAGATTGTTCGGGAGCAAAAGCGACGTCGATGACGACGGCGATGTCGAATTCGCCGCCGCCGCGCTGCTCCTCAACGCCGCCGCATCAGCTATTGTGATCACCTCGTCCATTTATTTATCTCTCCTTTCTTTTTTTACAAAAAAAAAAAAAAAAAAAGTGAATGAGACGATCTCTCCGGTTCGCAAATTTACAATTCCCAAACACCTCTCTCTCTCCCTTTATCTTTTTCTCTCTGTATCGAGTAGCTACTACATCAAAATTCGAGCAGTGGTTGCGGAAAATGGGCCCACCAATCACAATAACGATGGGCCCAAATTGGGCCCCACTGATGGGCTGGAATAGGATCATAATTTTGGCTCTGCCTTAAGATGTCCCTGTTGCCAAACATAACAGCAAATAATTTTATTTATTTATTTTTAAAATATTAAAATAATTCGAGATTCAGGAAGTAGACACAAGTCACACAACTGTACCCGTAACTTTATAGTATATGTCTGACATATCACTAAACCAATATTATTTTGTCAACAAATAAATAATTAGTGATGTTATAAGTTTTGGTTTCTTATATATGACATCGATTGGATCATGTTCGTCGGGATTTGATAATAGGCTAATTGTGACAAAGCACGATTTAAAATATCAACTCACTCACGATGAGGGAAGGCTCTCCACGCATACTATGCAATACAATGGGCAAAGTTGAAGTTGAAACTCGAAGTCACGTCACGAATACAATAGTGGAAATAGACAACTTTATTAAGAGGGATTCTTTGGATTTTGCTTGATATCAACTTGTAATTAATTATCTGGTTTTGGATTTATAAGATACTTTGATTTGAATAACTTGTCAACTTGGTACAGTACCTTGATTGATAGCTGCATATTGTTTTTGTCATTCTTCAATTTGAAGGAAACTTAAATAACAAGGCATTCATTAAGACAACTAATCTCATTTTGCATTTAATTTATGCTCCATGAAAACCAGAAGGCCAAGTTGCTAAAACTGTAAGAAACTGATATCTAGTTAATTGATTTCCATCCATTCCCATATCTCCTTCTATTATTATTTTTCTCTACACATTGGCACTATCTCTCAACTTATACTCTATCTCATTTACAATGTTATCTCAACTTAAAACACCACTCCAATCTAATAATGAATCAAAGATTAAACAGGTTTTAAGGTTGAGAAAGTTGTTGAAACTTTAGGGTGACGCTGAACCGCTGTGTTTGCTTGGCAATGGAGTATTTGATCGAGATCGTCGTTTGGTAGGAATGAGCACTGGCTGCTGCTCTGATTCCTGAGAAGCTGGTTCGGTCTCAGTCTCGTCTACACCCTTGAAAACCGGATGGATATAAGCATTCTGGAGGAAGCTTTTCAAGTTCAGATTCGGCTCCCTTGCACGTTCCAATGTATCTTTCATCATGGCCTCCTGAGAATACCCACATGGAAATTTAATGTGTCTATCGATGAATAAATCCGACTCAATATTAGAATGCTCATTGTTAACCGAAAGTTTGAGCTATCATTTGTTGCACACAATCATTTCACTAATGTTAAGAACAAGGCATGAGGTTAATTTTAACACTAAACTAACCTGTAATGGATATCTAACGAAAGCAGGTTCATATCGCCCTTTGCAGAAACGGTGGAACCATATGGTCAGTACTGGGAGTGTCACGAGCAGTGGAGTCGACTGAGCAGCTTCTTTCGTGCTCAACAATCCCATTAGGAGCAACTGTGAGACTATTAATGCAGTTATGATGCGGCCGTGGACATCTGGCCAGAACGCTGCAGCACTCTCGTACCCCTGATTGTAGACATTTATAATCTACAGAGTCACACAGGTATTTGTTAGAGCGAGCAAAAATCGTCAAAACAACCCCAACAATGACAACCATCTCTAACAAGCCAGAAAATACTCCAATGCTGGAAAAGTACATTGTAAGGAGAAAAACATATGATAAGTGAAACTCGTGCATTTACCTAGGCCCTTGCATTACAAACATATAAAGATATATTAATTGGTCAAGAAAGCATAAAAAATACATTTTGTGAACTGGACGAATTTTACCTGATGACGGTAAACAACAAATGCAAGTACAAAGAATACTATTATGAAAGGAAGTAGGAAGGGTGTCACAACGGCGTAAACCAGGCCAAGTAAGAAATAAAGTTGTATCTGAGGCTCTCCTGTGTTGAAACCGAGGGTTCCGGGATCCATTGCCTCTTCCTTATCCTTTTCAGTCTTCACCAAGAAAAAACATTTTAAATGATAGATTATCAAGGGTTTCAACCTCAGAATCTCACCAGCAACTCCAGCCCACCCATCAACCATTATATAAGTTATGAAGAAAGTTGCCTTCATCGGGATTGAGACACCTATTGTCTTTGGGATACTGCACAAACAACCCACTTAATTTTAACATCAGAAGAAATCAAATGAACTCTCAAATCACACATGAATATAATTTAGACAAAATAGACATTGAATCAAATTGCGCCTGCCACATAAAAATAGTCCTTGATTGTTTTGTATGATATAATATCACTGAGGTAAACAAAACATTATTGTTTAATCATCGATTGAAAATCAATAGTCCATGAGCGAGCAGAACTTACTCGTTAGCTGACTGGTGGATAAAATTATCTAGTTGTTGAAACGCAGTTCCCGCGATAATGCTCCCAAGAAATACATTAATAAATTGGAAAATGTAGTATCTAGTTGCGGATCTCCTCTCCAAGGCTGATTGACTAATAAAACCTTCAAACTTAGACATGAGCATCAATATATCTGGCAGAAAAATAAGAAAGATCTTCAAAGCGATTCCAGGAAGGAAACCTTGAATTAAAGACTTTATGACCTTCCTGCATGAAAATTATCATGATCTCAGTATGTGTTAAGAGTAAAAAGTAATTAAGTATATGACAGTAAAGCAAGAACCGCATCCTAGTTTTAGCACGAAAGATGATTAATCTTCAAGAAGAAGTAACTTACACTTCAATTATGGATTTCAGGAAGGGCACAGCTTTCTCAATGCCCTCAATGTTTGCAAGGGACTGTACAAATGCGATTGGAATCATGAAAAAGAAGGTCAGAAAGAAATACGCGACTCCAATAACAAGCCTCCTAACGGCAAGTGAAACATATGGAATTGCCAGGTTGTTCCAATATATATCACGAGGCTCTGGAGCCCACTCAGTCAACCACAAAGTTGGATTTCTGCATTGTTGAGTTTGTGCGCACACAGCTGCTGCCCATCGAGTTTTGAAGGAAACAAATGATGCTGGCATAACAGAGTTCCCTTTGCTCATAATCTTATCTCTCTCCAAGCTCATCTGACAATTATTCATTTAAAGAGCATATAATTAAACACATGCTTTCTGATAAATGCACAATTCAATTTGATGTTGCTAAGTAGTATTAAAATTTGTACCCAGTCTAGAGAATTATATGTCCTCTAGGAGCCTTAACAAACAAGAGAAAAGAATATTTAGTACATGAAATTGAATATCAAGAAGTGTGACTTACTTCTTTTGTCAATTTGTCAATCTTGGATGTATAAAAATCAATTGCATCAACTTTATCTCCCCATAGACCAAGAAAACCAGTCTGCTTAATGAAAAAAGAAAAGAAAAAGATCCCTCACATGATTTTAGTAATCTCGCTAATCTTCATTTGGGGTAAGCACCCAATGTTAGATAGGCCGCATAATCAAAAGAAAATTGAGCAACATCAATCAAGTGTTCATCGATAGCTATGCAGTACCTTCAACAAAGGCTTTCTAGATGGATTTCTTGTATATTTAAGTTGATAGAAGTCGAGCCAATTCTGCAATTTTTTCTTCTTGGCCATTAATTCAGAAAGTTTGTTAGCATTGTATATGGCCTGCACACATATTTGAAAGGAAATATCAATTGGTTATGTAAGTCAGTAGAAGGGTGGATACTAACAAGTACACATTCACATACCACTTCAAAATCACTAATGAAAGAAAATCAAGGAAAATAATTGGGCAGTGGAAATGAGCTTAATGGTGTAGTCAACAAAAATCTAGCATAAATAGGAATTTGCTTTATAGGTTAGGCTCGTATGGTTCTAGACTGGTCGGCTATTTCATTTAAAATAAGATAAGGTCATCTAAAGTTGTTTAGAATTGCACACCAAGTAAGCTTTGAGGAGTCATTTGAGCTTATTACTACTGTTTAAGACATTACCTGCTATCTTTTGGGTTAACTGAATACTTGCAATAATTACACACGCAAAAATGTAACAGTATCAAACCTGATGAGTGAGATAGTGATCTGGATGGTTGACAAGGAAAAAATGTTCCACGAGCTCACTAATGGATTCGTCTGGATCTGGAGGCACATTTCTGACCAGCACCTACAACAAAAATGTAACTTTTAACATATCATGAAGAAAGATAAACAACACAGTCACCACAAGAGCTAAATGCAAGTTAACCTTCAGACAGTTACTAATAAAGCAAACAGTCCCTGTCAGATGACAATAAACATGATTGCAAGATCTTAAATGCCGTATCCATAAGATCCAAGACAGGTTTTATGCTACTCATAATTTATTTGGGTATGGACAGCTACATGTAAAGGCGAGAATGTCATTTGGAACACAGGAAGGTTATAATGAATCAACGTATGCATTTGAAGCCGCCTTATAGAGACCTACATCCACTGATCCTGATCTTCTCTACTCATCAACTATATTTCCTGTGACATCTCAAAGTAGAGACTCTTCAAAGCATCTTACCGTGAATTGATCTGGCCGCCGGTGTTCTGATGCGAGAAAATGCAACCTCATTGCTGCCACTATCTCATACTCCCTTTTCAACACATAACATGTCCAGAATGTAAAGGCATAAGCCATTACTAAATGGGTCCAGAATCTGCAACCATAAATATATTTTACGTAAGTATACATTACACTGCTAATGATAAATATATTATTGAGCGAAGAAATTTCATTATGTAATAATTGTTCAGGTAAAGAAAACTCCAATTTGTAGATCATCTAACTGACATACACAGTAGCTGAGGGTGACATGTCTTATCACTTAAGCCAGCAGTGCCTAGATCAAAGTTTACAATGTCAATATAAACATAAATATATTGATGTTTTGACTCACGAATATATCACAAAAATAACATCCCTATAAGCTCCCAATAAGAGGGGCTATAGAAGCATAATCCCGAATTCGGGTCAACTTCATAAATCTCAGTTTTCAGAGAGGACAGTTGAGATAAACAAACACGGTCATATGAAGAACTAAAAAAACACAACGGAGCTTAATACCAGATATTTCTGCATACCTATGTGATCCAGTTGGAATATTTGATATAGAGAGCTTATCCACGTTGCTGTAAGTTAAATTAGTACGCTCTAAAGTTTCATTGGTCCAATTAACCGGTACCATGATCGCAAAAGCAAGACAGGCAATCGGAACAAAAATTTTAATCCTGAATCAAACAAGGAAAAAGGAAAATGCAGAGTGAGTCAAAGAAGAAAATGAAATACGCCGGGCAAAAAAAAACAATCTATTTAGTTGCATCTTGCAAATGCCAAAAGTACATTGAGGAAACATGCAGGAAACGAATCAATGGCCACTGACACGATTTAGTAAAGATAAGCAGCTCAAAACCAATGAAAACAAAACTCCTAGCTTGTTCACTTTGACTAGATTGCAACAAGTACTATAATTTGTATCAACAAAAATCAACTCTTAATGTCGATCAGAAACATCATATGCATCTCATAGCCAACCACAAAAACTAAAAAGAATGTACTAGAGCATACCCTATCAAGTAAATTCTCAAGTACACAGCGGAATCCAATCCCGCATGGTCTATCAGCTCAGGCTCAGGCATTTGCAATGCCGCTGGCATCCAATTGAGAAACCTCGCATATGACCTAAAGTCCAAATTGACAAACTTGCTTACAAATGCACCACCGCGCAAAGGACTGCTTCGTAAACCTTTCAGGTACCATTTCGGAAAATAGACCCTGTCATTTACAGGTTGAATCCGAAGAATGGCAAATGCCAAAAAGAAAGCAAATGCAGTGAGAATATTGATAGTTGCCGAAACTCCTATATCACTCAGTGTAGCCATTTGTTCGCTTCAAATGAAAAAAGAAAGCTTCCTGTAAAAATCATAACAACATTAATAACAATTCAGCTTCATGGAATAGATCAAAAAACCAGTTCTATCAGTGAAGAAAAGACACCCCTCTTTGTCCAAATTAAAAAGTTAAACAAACTGTTTGTTGTAGTTTGAAAACCATGACTTTAAAGCAACAACCTTTGACTTTAGAGATTCAATTTAAAAGATTTGTCCCCCCTTAATTGTTACCAAGAGGATCTTCAAAGTCAGCAAACAACAACAAATGATACTGATACTGGAAGCCTGGATATGTACATTCAATCATAGTAAATTTTCCATCACAACCCAATATTGAAACTGAAGAATAAAAATGGAGATGCGGAATTCAATCAGAAATCATGCAATTGAGTTGAGAAATTCATGACAAAATCTCTATCAAAGCATTAAAATTTCAACAATTTTTAAACATCAGTTATAAAAAAAAAAAAAAAAAAAAACTTACCTGAAGTCACCTAGACTGAAGAATTTTACAAAATAAAATTTACCAACGATCTTGCCAGATCCTCAATAGTGAAAAAATAAAAACAAGCATAAAAGTTCTGTATCAGAATTTTCAAAAGCTATTTGAATTCAAAGCAACAGAAACCGAAAAATAAATCTAGAATCCACAAATTGTCAGGTCTTGAAATTTGCTTTACTTAAAAGAAAAGATTTTTACTCAGATATACAAGCAGACTACAGTAATTATTTCCATTGAATTGGAAGCAGAAAGTAACAGACATTGAGGTTAAACGTTAGCTTATTTAAAAAGAGAGAGAGAAAAAAAAAACAGCACAAGAAATAAAAATTCCGTTTCATTTGCCCTTTTCATATTCTCGGAAACCAAACAGACAACAATCATTCACTGACTGGAGAAACTCTTCATTTCTTCTCTTTTTTTCTCAATTTCCCACCAACCAAACAGACAAATAGACTAAAAAAAAGAATCCCAAGATCCAAAATCTTACCTTTATTTCAATACTGAATTCACTTTCCAACTTCAACTCAGAAACCAAACCCCACAAAACATAGTCAAAAAAGAAGCCAAAAAGTGGAGTGTTTTAGTTCAATGAGAAGTTTGAGAGATTATTATTATATCTATACACAGATGTATTGTAAGAAACGTAACCGCAACAATTCAGAGAACTAAAAGGGCAGAAGAGTTAAAACTCTTTAAAAACATGACATTTTAGGATCGTGTCCATATCAGGGAGAGTAAGATTCGTGCCAGATTTCCCTATTTTTTGCTTTTTTGAATAAAAAAAAAGACAGTGAAAAACACAGTAAGCTAGTGTTGGACCTCAGTGTTGCAATGCAAACCTGAAAGCAAACCAAAAGCAAACCAAAAGCAGACAAGATTTGATCTAGTTGGTAAACAATATTTTATTTCCAAATCATTATTATACTAATAAATGACAAATAAAAGTTAGAAATAGGTGGGCTCTTTTTGCATGCCAGATTGCCAGGGAGAGCTTTAAACGGCTACTACTGTATTTATTTATGAATTTGAACAGAGAGAGAGAAAGTCTTTTCATTAAAATGACCATCATGACCCAACTGGACCCAACTGACAACTGACAAGTGTTCTATGTTCTTACTTCTTAGTATTTTAAGATTGAACAGACCTCAGTTGGGTTTGGTCCACTTTTGTGATTGTGATCTCATGTGATTATTTATTTCAAAAGAGGAAAAAAAAATGGTGATGCAAGAAATGAAAAACATAAAAAGACATCACATGCTATCATGCTTGATTCTCTTTCTTGGTTTCTGATGATATCATTGTCATGGGAAAAATATTATCCATAGTTGCTTGATAATTCATTTAATTTGCAAATAGTTTGGATAAGATATCAATAATACTTTTGATGTGTATGTGAAGTGCTTTCTAGTTTCTACTGAAGAACGTCATCAAATTGGGTTGATACCAAAATAACAGAATCTCAAAATTTATGTCTCTGTTCCTTGTCTTATTTGTGCTGATTTTCATACCAAAAATGCAGATTTTGTAGAATCTTCAATTATATATCTAGCTCTATCTTAAAATATTGAGCTTCAGGAATGCTAAACACAATATTTCTTTTTAAAAAAAAAAAATTATATATGTACGAATATGTATAATAATCATAATTTGTATAATCCTGAAATGTTTGTTATTAATTTTGCATCTTCTGTTCAAAGAATTCAAAGCTCTGCTGGAACAAGAATCACACGCTATCCATGAGTCAAAAAGAATATTTAGATACTCTTCTTTTTTCTCCATGTGTCATTATAAAGACTACAGAGAACGTGCAGCACATGAGCAAGATAATTTTTATTCAATTAGACGGACTAATGAATGGAGAAACTTTTCACTATCTAAACCAGACTGGCGATGTCTTTAATGGGAAGTAATAAAGGACTAAACAATAATAAATTACATCAAATGAAACATTCACAGCTCGCATGATCAAACAACATTCTCTATATTGCATATCACATGCACAAAGAAACCAATCACAAGTAAATATTTTACTACAGCTGCTACAAGACAAGCAAGTGTAGGCTCTTAAGTTCATCATAGCAGCAGCATAGCAACTTTGAAATAAGCTGAAATATATATATAAAAACATATGCCAGCCGACAGAGGGTTGTAGGGAAATTGGGAGATTTTACATGGAATTCAGCCCTTCTGATGAACAGCAATTTGGTGGATGTCCATGTCCTTCAACATGACCGAACGCCCACAAGAATCGCATGGTGCAGTCCTCGATCCACAAATGCTCTCATGCTCAGATAGTCCACGTAATCTGTCCCGAACATCCATTGCAGAGCTTCCGGCTTGGACCATGTCCCCACAGAACCGGCATGAAATTAGGCGTAAAGGGCAGTTTGAACCTTGGTGTTGCACCTGTGAAAAGGAGAAAAGATCCGAAAAGATTAATTTAACCCAAAAAACAAGAAAATGATACAAGGCCCGTCCAAAAACTTGTTTAGCAAAAAATATTCCACAAAGATAACACTTTTTACTTTAGAATTTCTATATCTACAAGGACCATAAAGCTTTGGGAAGTGTATTGTATCTCTACAACTAGCAAATCTGACCCACCAGGCACTAAATTGCAGGATTAAAGGAGTTGAAATGAAGAAAATCATGTAATTACTGAAAAAGAGAATATTTCTTACCATTGCTGCCTTCTCAAGGACTACTCCACAAGAGCAACTATGTGGTTCGTGGAACACCTTCATGTGCTTCTCCATTTCATCACGCTGAAAAGCTTGCCCACATTTGTCACAGTGAACATGGTTCTTGGCCTCGTCAATCCTAAGAACGATTCCACAACCAGAATGCTGACAGACCACACTGTGTCTGCTACAAAAGGCTTCATGCAAGACTATACTCTGGCTGGGTATATAATGGTTGCAGTTCCTACATTTCACAGTATCCATCTCCATAGATGACGAAGAAGACATAGCTTGTTGACCCACCTTACGGCCACTGTTATCCTCAATAGTTACCGAAACCTGGAACTTTGTTGTGCCTTTGAATCCATACACACCAATGCTGTATGTACCAACCCCAAAGCTCTTATCATTAGAACTAAGGATCAAAACCTTTGAACTCATGTCATGAGAAGACCACAAGTGTTGGTGACGGCTTGGGAATATGAGGGGATGCTTAGACATATAAACATTAGTGTCTCCTCCATCTATCTCGTTATCAATCTTCACCTCGATTCTTTTATCTCCCGAAACAACATTTTCCAAAGTGTTATTATCAATGGAAAACTTGTAATACACATAGTTTCCTTCTTCAACAACACCTGATTCTGACTTTCCAAATACAAGTGGCTTTAATGTATACTGGTCTTTCCCTTCTGATTTCACATCAGGACTGACTATATCAACCTCAATATCTGTTTCTAGAACAGATATGCTTGAAGAAGGTTTTAACTCAAGAACTCGTAACTTGTACGCCAGCTCCCCATAATTGACTGTGAATACATCGTCCTGCGAAAGAGTGGCATGTTGGCGAAGGCTTGTTTCAAGGATAGCCTTTTGATTGGGTAATTCTGTAAAACCACTACTATCAGGCTGAAGTTTTGCATAAGTTCCTTTTGGCAGCCGAACATAACGAACTTCAACTATTGGAGCCGTTAGAGTATTATCAGTAGGGAATAAGTTGCTCCAGACATGAGGAGGAACCCCGACAGAACCTTCATCTGCTGTGAATTCCAAAACACCTGAATGAGTGGTCCTCATATTTTCTCCCTCGCTATCCTTCATATTCGATGGACTCTCTCGATGAACAACTGATAATTTAAAATGCAGAGGACCCTTATCAAAAGCGCCTTGACCAGACAATTCACTGAAACAAGACGGGGGCAGTTTGATTTTATCTCCACTACCCTGATACGGCAAAGCTTCAAATATGCGAGAAAACACAATTCCGCCTCCAGCAAGCAAATCTTCTTGCATCTGCTGATCAGCCTGAGAAAGAAAGAAAGAAAATTTTGAAAAACCCTTGTGAATAAAAGCTGATATGATGTAATTTCAAATCAAAAAAACCCCACCAAAACTCTATTTCAACATTCATCCCAAGAGGGGAAATGTCTGATTCCATTTCGCGATTGCTAACAACATAACTAGATTAATATAAAGTCCAGTAGACATACATAACCAAATCCAATCCATTTCATGAGTTACTAAGGTGAATCAAACAGGATTCTATAAATGCACAAAGAGAAAGGACACTAGTGTTCCTTTGACATAGACAATAACAAAAGCATATTCAATTTCATCATTGCAAACCAGTAATATTCAAACCAAAATTCATCAACCTCAAATTTTGCATAGACATAAATTAATCTCTTAATTCAAATAAAAACAACAACAATAATAGTAAAGAGATATAAAGAGGGATAGTGGGTGAGACCTTGAGTTGGGCATCAATGGCGTCAAGTCTACGAGATCTCTGAGCAGCTTCAATGGCATCGCGTTGTTTCTTGGCTTCTTCTTTAGCCTTCCTATCTCTATCAAGTCTAAGTCTTGCACTATCTTTCCTCTCCTTCTGTTCTTTCTCTAGCTTCTCTCTCGCTCTTCTCAACTCAAAATCCATCTCAAAAACAATCTGCGTGAATCGAATATTCTCTGCGACAGGTGCTGGTTTCTTTTGTTGAAAGTTTGAATTTTGATCGGTGGTTTGAAGTATATAAATATGATGGGGTTCAGGGTTCGTTTAGATTTTTTTTTTTTTTTAAAAAAGGTTAACAATGTTTGTGAAGAAGAAGAGTTTGAGTTCGTGTTGCCTAAGAAAACGAAAGCAACATTCAAGGAAGGAGTTTCCTATTTGTTGTGTCTTTAGTTTCTTATTGGCAGATTCCCTGCTTACTGTCATGTTTCATGGACTCATGGTTCCAGATCATTCTGGGCCTTTCTTCATGGAATTAGTCTGCTAAAGAGTTCACGTGGACTTCGATAAGGCCCTACTATTTGTTGGACTGATTTAAGGCCCAATTAATTTGATGATATGCATCAAAGCCCAATTGAAAATTTTATTTATATATACAAATTCTAGATGAATACCCTTTAACGTAATTTACGTCTAGGTTCACTAATTGTGACATATGTAGCGCTACAAAATAGTGAATCCAAATGAAAATTACATTTGGGGCTTTGCACTCGAGAAAGCTTATGTATAAATGACGGGGTATGCACTTTGAGAAGACATATATATATATATATATATATATATATATATATATATATTTATATTTATATATATAGTGATTCTCTTATAAGGATCCTTTATTTTAATTTCGGTAAGGATCTTCATGAAATCACATCCACTTTTATGAATTTTGATTTGAATTTTTTTTTTGTGGATGACATGTTCAATAAAATCTACCTATGAATAAATTTGAGATTTTTTCAAACACTACAACTATTTTTCTTGAATTTTCCTATATTTCGTTCATTTTCTGATATCTTAATATTTAACAATATCGGGATAAATAGTTGTAGTGCTTGAAAAATTCTTAAATTTTATTCATATGTAGATTTCATTGAACATATCGTCCACAAAAAATTTCAAATCAAAATTCATAAAAATAGATGTGATTTTATCAAGGTCCTTACCGAAATTAAAATAAGGGATCCCTTATGTGAGAACCACTTATATATATATATATATATATATATATATGAGTAATGTTAAACTTCCTAAATTTCTTTCCCAAATTTCTTTTCCAAATGATGTGGCATGTGAAGTGTCAACATCACATCAGTTACCGTATAATATCATGATTTATAAGATGCTGACACTTCACGTGCCACATCATTTGGGATAGAATTTGGGAAAGAAATTTAGGACACCTAGCATTACTTTCTCTCTCTCTATATATATATACATACACAAGCCTTCTTGAGTGCAAACTCGTAAACATAATTTATGAATCCGTTCTAAGATTTTTAAAGAACACTACCGATAGTTAAGGAACTAATATAAATAAAGTTAGTTCGTATTGATGAGAGAAGTATAGAAAGACTAAAAATAAAGAAAAGAGGTTTCAGGTGCAGGGCAGTACGTTTTTTTTGTTCTGCATGTGATCATTATTACATATTTGCCATCATCACTTCATAAAATAAAAACAAAACATTACATTATATTATCTGAGCAATGAAAATGATGAAATCCCACTTTAGAAAAAAAAAAATCCATTACAAGAACATTTATAACCTATTTTACATTTGAAAAGCAATGATGAAAATCTATATCAGTTGTTTTGATGAGCAGCAGCACTGTCTTTCTTCATCAGGATTTTTCCAATGTTGTTGAGAGCATCTTTAGCAGCTCTGTTGTGAGCAATTTCCTTCTTTCGACCATAAGTTCCTATTCCTACAAGCTTGTCTTGCACAAACACATTCACAGTTGTGTTCTCTTTCCATAAATCTACAAATTTTACCTTCAGATTCATCTTTTGGCACACCTCGTAAAGCTCTATTACTGGATGCATCTCTAGTGTCTCCAATGTTTCCATATCGATTATTGGCTCCAATAGAGGCCTAAACACCTGAACCATCACCAGCACAACCCAGTTTACATGTCTATTGGTGAAAAGAACAACAATGTATGTATGTATATACGTACATAAGTAAGTACGTATTCATAATAAAGGCAAAAAGAGCAGTAGGTACCTTCCAGACAGTATCAATGGAAGAATTGCTGTCGATGAAGACAGCACCAACTGTTGATTCAACAATGTCGGCTAGAGCTTTAGGCGCCTCAATAAGTCCATTGGAATGCAATGGGTAATCCAAAATTGCAGCCGAGAATTCATGTATCTATAAAATACATGTTCATAATAAATGTCATGTAAATAAATATAAAAATATACGTCAAATTCTTTAATACCAATATCTAAATATTACTAAATATATCATATACCCGTTTAATATATCAAGATTGGAAATATAGATCAAATAAATAAATGATGAAATACTTAAAAAGCTTCTTAGAACATTTTCTAACGTAACTTACGTTTCAGATCATTGATTCATGTAAGTTTACACTTTGAGAATTTTTATATCAACATAATTCCTCAAACAAATTCAAGAATACAAGTAAAAAAAAAAAAAAGAGGGTATTCTTTTCATTTCAAGTCATATAGAAATATAAATATAAAAAATTTATCAAATAAATAAAATAATAACCTAGTTTACATAGCCGAAGTCTGCATAGGGTGTCACTATCAATAAGATTTTTCTTTAACACATCATAATCAAATCAACGGTAGCTTCACCAAACAAAACCAATCACAACCGTTGATTTTTTGCTATATATGTATATATCACATCATCATCAAATACAATATCCAAATCCAGCACAAACTATGTAAATCTTTAAGTAATTAATTAATTATTGTGATCACACTTACTTGCTCTCCTAGAATAGGCTTCTTGTGACGCAAGTAGCGATGCAACCCAAGTTTGATTGACACACGTGCGAGCTTCTCCGTGTTGACATTAGCTGACCGGAGCCGGGTCAAAGCTCCGGGATTCAAATCCGGGTACATTGAAAACTGTTCTTTTGTGAAAAGTAGGTTAAGCACAGAATCACCCACGTACTCTAAGCGCTCATACGAAAAGCGCTTCTCCGGTTGATAAGAAGAGTCCGTCAAGGCTTCTTCTAACAATCTTTTGTTATAAAACTTGTAACCCAAAATCTCTTCCACTTCATCAAGACTACTAACAAGTGCTTCTGCTGTTGATGATGATGATGATGGCTGATGGGTCAACTCAGTCTCTGATGGGTCGGTTTCTTTTTCATGATCTCCTAGGTTAAGGACTTCTACTTGGACAAGTGCTTCCTGGACAAGTGCTTTTTGTTCTTGTGCTCCCATGGTGTTTGTTGAATATTGCAGAGAAAATAATAATAACAATAATAAAAGAAAGAGGCTGATATTGATATATATAGGGTGAGGAAATAAGTGTATATATATATATATATATATATATATATATATATAACAACGAAAAAACGTACGGTTTGGTGGTAAGAGAGTTTATTCGGTTAACAATGTCCAGATTCGAGTGTTTTCGAATAAGAGGTCTTGCTATATATATATATATAATAAATAGGTTTGGAATTGTAAAATAAATAAATACAAAATCCAAATTGCACCTATCGTGCACAGTGAAGGAATATTTAAAACTAAAACAAATTTTGATGTACAAGAAAACTATATAAGCCTATAAGGTAAGATTTACAGGTGATTATGAGTTGTTTTATAACGTTAATAAAAAAACAAAGTTGAATTTTGCAGGTTTTCTTTTTTTATATAATTAGGGTTAGAATAAGAGATAATATATTTTTTTTCTTCAGTTTCCCAATTGGTCCGGTTACTTTCTTAATTTGTCGTGGTAGATAATATTACATTATAATTATATATAAATTTCTATAAAAGAACTTTGATTTTTTTTAATTGGTGGGTCAAAAGAAATTAATGAATTTTATTAATTGAACAAAGGATGTATAAATAATAATAGACTATATAAACTTGACCAAATCATAATCGTATAACTATTAATATATGATATTTTGTGCTAATTGCAGGCAAATGACAATATGTCATTAAAAATTAATTGAATTCAGACAAAAATCTCCATTAATTGTATATATAGGTAGGAGTTGACATGGCCAAAAACTATTGGGTGTCATTAAGAGTCAAGCACTTAATTTTTTGGCCTTTTCTTGTTGCCCAAGTCAGGAAAAAAAATAATTATTGGAACCAGAAACTGGTTTGGTCAGGATTGTACAAAGAATCTTTTTATGTCATAGTTGAGTCACTTGAGTTGACTTTCATGGGTTCTACAGTATCTATACACTAGTTAGTTTGATGGTGTCACGATCTATTTTAGTTACAACATAACATTGCCATGTTTAGTGTTTAATTACTGACATTAGAGTTTAATTGGGATCTTAGGGTTTTTGTCATGTAAATGTAAAATTTTAAGTTTAGTAGTCAAAATGTAAGAGTTAAAAATAATAATAATGATAATAATAATAATAATAATAATAATGTGTATATGTATATGTAAATATTATGTTTAAAGTTAAAACATTCCGTTAACGATAAATATATTTGAATTAGTTAAATATTAAATCATATCTATCTAAAGATGTATACATATTAGATTGTGGGAATGTTCTGAAAAACTATTTCAAGAGAGTATTTAATGTGTCCGATGTATACACCAAACCATTAATATCGCATTGAAAAGAATATGTCTTTAAAATAATTGGATACTAAATATCGATTAAAAGCATTTTTAAATTACAGTGTCCAAATTTTTCTACGGTTAACATTATAATTATAGGATATAATTACAAAATCTCCTTTCTCTATCATACATATGAACTAATTTTTATTGATTTTTTAATAAAAATCTGTCGATTGAGTTTTCAATACGTAAAACTTGTACGCGTTCAATTTACTAACATAATACCATAGATTATACGTGTCCAATTATATAAGATGCTAAAATTCAAACTATAAGAAGTGATATTTCTAACTCATACATACGAAAGCAAAGGTCCAAATCTACTTACCTATATTTTAATAGGTTATATTAAATTAATTTAAAATTTTGATCTAAATTTATGGTTTTATATTCTAATATTATAGGAAAATCGGTCAAACCCATTGTTCTTAAAAAAAAAATTAAACAAAATAGAAGACTCTCCCTTCATTGGAGGGATGGAAACTGCACATTGATTTTTTTATAACCTAAATTTGTCGTCATTTACATTTATTTTAATTTTTTTTATTCTATAAACTCTTAAAATTTAATGAAATTTTTTACCTCGATCGTTAATTGAAATCTGCTTTTAATTTATTTGTTTATTCTCATAATAGATAAACGTTATAGTTATGAAATTTTAAATTAATATAGTTTCCTAGTATTCTTATTTTTTTCTATTTTTCTTTTCAATTGTGGAAGATTTTATTTTCTTGTGAAGAAAGAAACCGAACTATGAATTTAGACACAGCCACGGAGGTCTTAACAAGGCAAGATAATCATGGACCACTTAGTGCATTTACGAAGTCAACAATCTGATCATGGGTCCACTCAAAGTTGTCGATGATGATTATTTGGTTGATGTACGGTCAAGATCCTATAATCTTAACGCCAAACAAAATCGTGGGGTCCCCTATATTTGGTATTATTTAAAAAAATATACATATTAGAATTTGAAGACCATTAATAAATAAATGTATGTACTTCTGAAGGAAAAAGCCTTCTTAATATTTCTTAAGCATTTAAACCAGACAGATATTACTATTTTTTTTTTCTTAAAGAATGTCTTGAATTATCAATTATGGTAGTAAATCTATTATTAAACATCAACAAAATAAGATCGTTATTTAACGGTAATAACCTAAGTTCGATTAGTCGACTCCGTATGCAGATTTTTTAAAAATCGTTATTTAACAACTTATTTTTAATTTATAAAGTTATTTTCAATAATATTTTTACACACCTCTTCTTAAGTGATTAACAAATTTTTTTTATTCGGAGTCATGACTCGGAAATCAATAGCTGCATGACTCCGAAATCAATAGCTGCAACTACGGTCCGAAAAGTAACTCTCACGACATAAAAGGAATCTCCTCACATTATGCGATTTCACATACAAAAATGAGACTGTACCCTATTACAAATATGAACATGTGAGAGTACTCTCTGGCCTCTGCAGATCTTTTAGGATCAGAAAGATATCTCTGTTGGCTTGGACTTATCAGAATGACTTTTGGGGGAGAA
Organism: Dipteronia sinensis; assembly: GCA_033220585.1. Classification (NCBI taxonomy): domain Eukaryota; kingdom Viridiplantae; phylum Streptophyta; class Magnoliopsida; order Sapindales; family Sapindaceae; genus Dipteronia; species Dipteronia sinensis. The sequence continues at coordinate 42,386,382 of CM065645.1, forward strand.
TGTCAACAAAAACAAAACTTCAAACCTCTTCTTCTACCTTTTCTATTTCATACAGCAAAATCTACAAATTCTTAATGTCATCATGATTTGTACTTTGTATTCATGTAGTGAAAATATGAGTGATTATGACAAACAATTTACAACTTTCAGTTCGTTCATCAATTAACATTTTTCGAAACAAAAATGCCAATCAGAATTATAAATGATGAAGAAATGAACCTGTAGCAGGAGGTATCCTGGTTCGGGGATTTTAACGAACAATGAACTAAATTATAATGTCTTTTCATAATCTCAACTATATATATGCATTTACAAATGATATTACGTATAGTGGAATGACATAAATTTAGGTAATATTCACACCGAAAAACTTCCGTGACTCGATAAGTATGAGGGTTTGATCTCTACCTTCCTGACATTAGGTTGACAAGAGCATGATTTTCATAGAAGGAGCCAACATCCCAATCTTCTGTTGTGGAAGAAAGAGTCATTAGGGCAACCACGATGGATCGCATGCTAGGACGAAGTTGCGGTAATTCTTGTGTGCATACTTTGGCAAGCTGGGCCATCTGCAGTAAGGGTAGACACCATAGCTTTATAGAACCGAAATCAAAATTCCTCAACTTGAAAATTTTCCATTTAATAGTTTTTTTCTCACCTTCAAAACCGAGTCAAGCGGGAAATTATCTCCAAGCCTAGGATCAACAATTTTATGAAGATCCTGCTTGGGATCAGGTAGATTAAGAACCTCCTCAAACTGCGGAACACGGAAAAACAATCAACACATGCTCATGGTTGCTCTTCCAAATTCTATTGAGACTTGTTTAACACTAGTTTGCTTTCCATTTTTAACACGGTTGAAGCTCATAGAGACCCCATTTATTGCCACTTTATTACTTGACGACATAGAAGGTTGGCAAGAAAACTAACCAAACCAACAAGGCCCCTTGATTCAGCAGAGGAACCATTTTCCTTGACTATGGCATCTTTGGCAGAAATTAGTTCATAAAGGACCACCCCAAAGGCGTAAACATCTATTTTCGGAGAAACGTCGCCATATTGAGCATATCTGCACAAGCAATACAGTACATTAATCCACTTTTTAATAAGGAATAGAGCTTTCGCCGACAGTGAATAGTAAAACCATCCTTGAAAGTGGATCCATTCCCATTTTTTCTCGCAGTAATCAATACATCCAGAAGATATCAAATCTTAGCACCAAAATCTTCATAAAAATGCAACGGAAATTGAATCCCAACTAAGGAATATACCCAGGTGTTAAACAATATATAGTATTTAACAATATATTGCTGAATGCTGATCTATATTCAGCCCACCTATTCAACCCAGTAAGTATTTCCCTATGTTGATACCTTGGGCAATTCTACTGAATTTTATATTACCTCAGAAAATAAAATAAAATAATATTAACTTACTCTGGCGGCATGTATCCAAATGTACCCACAAGACGCGTGGGAAGCGATTCACTTCCAACTTCAGTCAGTTTTGTTAATCCAAAATCGGCAACCTGCAATGAAATCAATTCAGTATAACAATTTGAAAATGCTTTCAAATGGTGCCTTGGTCCTTGGCAACAAAACATGAATGTAACCTTTGCATGGAAGTTCTTGTCTATCAAAATATTTGCTGATTTAATGTCTCGATGGATGTAAACAGGAACTGTATGCTCATGAATATATTCAAGACCTCTTGCTGAGTCAAGGGCAATTTGCACCCTATTAGACCATGGCAGTGGCTCCCTTCCTGAAAACAGAGGAAAACAATCATTTAACATAGCTCTCAATATCCAGCAACAATACAAGTGCCCACCAACCACATGTAGTCTTACCTGAGCCACGCAAATGTTGGCTTAAGTTGCCATTCTCAATAAATTCATATACTAGGAATAGGGAACCCTCAACACAGTATCCAATCAAGCGTACCTGCATAGAATGTCATGAGTAGTATGTAGCACCTAAATAATTAACAAATTTTGCCCATTCAAAGATCATCCACAACAAAAAAAAAAAAAAGAGAAAGAAACAAAGAAGATAAAAAAAATTAAAAAAAAAAGAGCTGAGAGAGAAAAATATCAAATAAAAATATCAAATTACTGGTACAATTCCACAACTGTTTACAATAGACAGCTGACTGTTATAAATTTCCTCTCAGCAAGAAATTTCTTCACCAAGAAAGAGAGCATATTTACCAGATTCAAATGATGAACATGAGTTAGAACCTTCAATTCAGCAAGAAATTCCCTTGATGCTTGCATATCCATCTTTTTTATTGCAGCTTTCTGCATTAAGAGTTGTGAAGGGATGAGTCCTATAGAGACTAATCAGTATGATAATTAACACAAGAATCAACGTGACATGACCAAGGAACATTTACCTCTTCCATATCCATCCACAAAGAGCATCAAGAAATGCAACATATAAATATAAAATGAAAGTACACGCATGTATGTGAAGCCGTGAAGGAAAACTTGTGCTCTTACGGAAGTCAAAATAGTTATATTAACTACAACTTACAAGCATAGCATATTTTATAAATATCAATGATCTGACCTCCATTCGATTTTTACCTAAGAAAATATCATAGCAAGAGAGCCGGTTATTCATATTTCATTTATACTTGGTAGATTAATTTCACACTAAGTTCTTTGGTCGAGCTTGGTTGCTCATCTCCACTCAACTAAGCCACATACTATTCATTGGTCAGCTAAAATATCATATTTTTACACTTGCTAGTTTGAATCAAGTTTGATCACCTCATCTAACTGTTCCTCTCAATAATTAACCTCCCACCATACCCTAAATTATAGCCAAATTTTCCAATTAAAAAAATCATTATAAATTCAAAAGTTGCAAGGAAATAATCATCTTGAATCCAGGAATAATCTTTCAGTATCTAGATAAAGTTACTGACAGAATTCAGAGTTCAAACAATTGATATATAATATTTCACAGGCATTAACACAGAACTCTTTGTCAATCATTCATTTATAACAAATGAAAAGTTATGAGTTCATACCTCTCCTCTCAGCTCTGCATAGAAGACAGCTCCAAAACCACCTTGACCAATTTTATTAGCCATGCTGAAATTATCAGTAGCCTTGGCAAGTTCTTCATATGAGAACTCCACTGACTTGTCCACAGTTATTCCTGAAAGAACTGAGGTAGCACTAGCAGCTGGAAAAGTGGATTCTGTAGATTTATCTGATCATAATAGAGAAACAAAGCAGTCACTGAGATCATGACTAATCATGGTTTGGCTTATTATCTTGGAAAGTACAAGAACACAAATAACCAATAAAACCGGTTTTAAGATTTTGGTTCATTATATGCAAGAGAGAGAGAGAGAGGAGAAATAAAACATAATAAATAAAAAGAGTAAATATATGGTTGAAATAGGAAGGTTCTATCAATCGAAGTAACATGCTCTTCTAACAAAATCACGAAATATGAAATAACATTCTCACAACCGTATCTTATAATATATATATATTTAAGGACAGACAAAATACCTTATTTGATATAGAGAAAATTCTGGTATTTATCTAAAAAATTATGGTGTTGTTCACATTTATCCCTTCTCAATAAGTTAACTGTTTTTGTCTATATTTATGGGTGGTTTGACGGAAATACCCTTTAAAATCCTTTTGTTGACTTCCATATCCTCATCTTTAATTGCTTTTTTTTCTCTCTTTCAAGTTTTCGATCTCATCAATTTTAAGTTTTTACTTTCAACAATTTTAATAACTTAAATCTCCATTGACACTTTCTCTTTCTTCGTAGATTTTTTTTTGTTTCTCTCATTCATTTGTGTTTCTCTCTCTACAATTTTCTCTATTTGAAATATTGTTTTCATAGGCAAAGCAATTTCAACGGTATATTATAGGCGAAAATTTGATATCGTTTTTCCCCTTAAAAGTCATTTGAAAATGTTTCCAGAAACTTTACACGATAAAATACAACATGATTATGTTGGAATATGGGAATATAGATTATTGTTGTAGTGGAATGTTGGGTTGTATTTGTTGTAGTGGAATGATGGGTTGTAAGTGATGGGTGTTTATTATTGTTTATGTGTTAGATAGGGGTGTTATGGTCTTTGTATTTCTCTATATATTTGATGTATTGATGTAAACCTAATATCACAATTTATATCATATTTTCTTTCTCCTCTCCTCTCTCAAATTCAAGTTGGTATCAAAGCAGAAATTCCGGCAGCCCTCCGATCTTGCCCGATCCAGCCAGATATGACCCATACTTGCTGCCGCCGGTCCTTTCAGCCACCAACCCTTGCTATCGTGCATTCCGGCGTCCTCGACGGCACCATCGACCTGGCCTTGATCCAGCGGTGTCGTCCGACCTGTCCTAGGTCATTTTCCGGCAGCCTTTCCGGTTGTCCCCAGTCCTAACTTTTGTGTCTTCTCCGGCAGCCCAGACCTTCTCTTCTTCTTTGCTTGGTTCGTCCTTTGGCCCCTACCGCTGTGGTCGGTTTAGGTGGTCGTTTTGGATATGTGGTGTTGTCCCATATCCCCGTTTGATGAACAAGCATTGTTTGGTCTTTTTTAGGTTGTTTTAGGAGTCTTCACAGTGCACGTTTCCTTTGCACAGCTTGAGGGGGAGTGTTGGAATATGGGAATATAGATTATTGTTGTAGTGGAATGTTGGGTTGTATTTGTTGTAGTGGACTGTTGGGTTGTATTTGTTGTAGTGGAATGATGGGTTGTAAGTGATGGGTGTTTATTATTGTTTATGTGTTAGATAGGGGTGTTATGGTCTTTGTATTTCTCTATATATTTGATGTATTGATGTAAACCTAATATCACAATTTATATCATATTTTCTTTCTCCTCTCCTCTCTCAAATTCAAGTGATTACACGATGAAATATTAACATCATTACAGGATGTTGATCTTTCATCGTATAATAATGTTGATATTTCATCGTGTAAAGTTTCTAGAAACAGTTCTCTATTTGAAGATCTTGAAGAAAAAAAATAGATAAAGGTCGAACAAACCTCCATCAATGGTGGTTTGTTGGCAGACCTCCATTGATGGCAGTCGAACAAACCTCCATCACATACCTCCATTGATTGAGGTTTGTTAAACCTCCATCAATGGAGATTGATGAAGATGATTAAAGAAAAATCTTCTCTCACATATCATAAATGCACAAAGGGTATTTTTGTCCAAAAATCATTTCTTTTAGATTAAAATAGTGAAATTATTGAGAAATGACATCTTTGAATACTCCCCTAATTGTAAGGCTATTTATTGTTTTGGCCCTTTGATATAATACCTGTATTAAGTTTTAACTATAGAGAGAATTTAAGGAAAAATGGTATGTTTAAACAAGCATGAGGTGGCTAAGCAATAAGGGGAACAGTGACCTTGGCTTGTTTAAAGTTAATCATCAGTAGTTTACATATGATTTTTCCTGTTTCTTCCAAGAGGTATGGTAAGGTTAAAGATACTTGCCAATAGCCTAAGACCAGTAACCACAAAGCACCCTTCATTTCACAATTGTCTACGGAAACAAATGAGAAAAGCACAATATGTGAGTGATGCAGCGCAAAAATGTACCATTTCCAGTTTCAGCAGCCAGATCTTGAGATCTTGATGTGAGCAACGTAGCACTCTTCAACTTCTTTTTTTTGTAAATTCCAAAATATACAAAAGCTGCCAGGAACAGCACCAGCACCACTGCTGCAATAGAAATACCAGCAATAACTCCAACAGCTATTCCTGCTTATATAATGTAAAACATAAGCTCAATGTATCTAGTTTCCAGTTTAGCATCTCACATCAGGACTTTGATATGAAGATAATTGTGATATAACAAACATGCAGGGAAGGCCAAACTACCTGTGCTGCAAAAGGAAAAAATGACAAATGATATGAACATTAGAAATTTCATAAAAGATTCGAAAATTAAATAAATGTTAATTATAAATTTAGTAGTATGAAGATGGAGCTTATAGAAGTTACCTTGCGGATTTCAAAGTCGGATAGACATTTTGTTCATCTGCAAAAAGAAGAAAAAGCAAAAGGGTTTGGTGAGGCAAGTCAACAGCTTTCTTTATTGCTTATATTCACTCAAGTACTTGATAGTTTGCTATAATTATCATGGTTGAACTTATAACAACCGGGGGATTAAATAGTTTGATGCATTTCATTCAAAACCTATATGCTGACAATTGTGTTCCCCACAAATACGTCTAGATGCAACAACATTTTGACACACTGAAATGCAACCAAAAACAAAGTGGACCCATTCTGCAAGCCATAAAAAATGGATGTCGTGCATTCTGTTCCACAAAACCTACTCGGTTAACAGTTTATACTATTACGAAGTCTGTCGCCTTGCTTTTTAATTATGCTTCAACCAGCTCTTCCAAATGGCTAATAGCTCCATCAATGGAATAGTGACCTTATGCCGCCCACCACATCGTAAATCAATAAAAACACCAGCATCCTACTCGATAACAATTCTAATACAAAGAAACTAAGCACAACAAGATCTTGTTTCAATCACCATTAACTTCTTCATCATCAACGCTGTGATCAAAAAGGACCATTCCAGTAAATCATCACCAAAACATGTAGTCTACGTAGAGTTTATAAGAAATTTTACATGTCATAGATCTATACAATCACAATAGATCTATGATATTTAAAATTACAGGACCAAGCCTGAGCTACTTCAAACACCCAAATCCAGTAACAAAATTTCCTACAATACAACATCCTACTCTCATTTCCAGTTCCATTTAATCTCACACAAAAATTCAATACCCTTTTACTCCCTAATTCACAAAAACTAAAACATAAATTAAAAAAATTTAATAATATAATATCTTAGACATATATAAAATAATCACCTCTGCCAGGAATATAAACTAAGCCATTCCCTTGACTGAAATTCACACCCGGATTGTAACTCTGCAGCAAATTCCTACTCAAATTTGCAGCCGAAGCAATCGAAGCCAAACTATCCTCCGGTCTCAACGGGTACGTAACAAACAACCCGTATTCTTTCGAAACCCCAGCGTCTCCACACGAACAGTTCACAGTCACATTAAGCGTCCCAGAATCCGGAATATTTTCCACGGGGTAACTGTTGAAATTCCTCAACCAGTTCACGTTAGTCAAATTCGAGTAATACCTATTCGCGACCACGTCGTACGTGTCACCTGATTGGACCTGGTACTGGAACACGTGACCGAAGAATTCACCGCGGATGCAATCGCAAGGGAAAGGGACGTTGATTCTGGTGTCGGCAAAGACGTTGTCTTTGTTCAATATCTGAGGGTTGTATTTCAAAATAGATGAGAAACTGATATCCGCAGGGTCTACGAGAGACGATCGCAAGGTTTCAGCTATGAAGGTGATATTCGAGCCGTTCCAGACATAGTACGACGCCAGAGCTCGGTCACAGCTTTTGCTGCATTTCGATTGGATGGTGACGAAGTTAAGTGACAGCACGACGACGAGACATAGCGGGACTAGAAAAACCGATCGCGGTGGTCTCATCGGAAGAAGAACAAAAGAAGCTCGAATTACGAAACCCTAGAAAAGTTTTGGTCGAATTTGGGACGGACAACAGTGTCAAAAAGAAATTGTTTTTTTTTTACCGTTGACTGGGGGTGTTGTTTTGAATTATTTAGAATTATTGAATTGGGTCGGTGTCTGACTAGTTGACAGGAGATTGTGATTAGAGGAGCTGTTAAATCAGCCATTACGATTATAATTACCAGATTAAAACTAAACTAAACATATTTATTGTGTTTGAATTTGTCGTGTTTTTAAGCAGGTGGAGCTACACGACGTGGAATTCCCGCGGTTTTTTGGTCTCTGTGGGAAGTTGACCGTACTCTCCGGAGCGGAAAAGTGAAGTATACGCGCTACAAAGATGATAAACAAAAGGGCTTTATAAGCCCATGAAAAGTTGGGCCAATTCACGTTAGTTTAATAGTTTAGTTGAGCAACAAACTTCAAATTCCCTTTTCTTTTATTTTTCTTCTACCTTTCAAATTTGTAATACCGAACTTTTTAATAATGGGACGAAACTTGTGAATCATTGATTAGGTTTAAAAAGACTTTGACTAAGCTAAAATATATGAATATAATAGTTGATAGTTGTGGAACTGATATAAATAAAATCAGTTCTTCATGAGGAGTGAAAAACTATACATATACAATGGTGTTCATATGAGTACGCATTTATGGATTTTATATGAGTGCATTGAATGTAAGTCGTTGGATTCAACTACTTTGACTTAGACTAAGTTAAAGTAACTGAATCCAACGACACACATTCAATACACTCATATATTTTACATTTTTACATAAGTACGCACTCATGTGAACACCGCCGTGTATACATATATAACATAATATATATATATTTTTAAAAAAAAAAGCAGTGAAAATTGGGCCTAGCTGCTGGGCCCATGTGCAGTGGACAAAATTCAGGCCCGTTTCTAGTTTTCTATCAATGGAGTGAGTGAGTGAGTAAAGGTTGTGGCATTTGCTAAAGGGATTTAGCTATAATACAGAATGTATGATTGTTATGTGAGAGGGGATTATTATCGGTTAATTTGTTTTAAAATTTTAAATCTTTAAGTTTTATAGATTATTGAATTGAAATCGTGTATAGTATCTGAAACTCATTATGGTTGATATGGCTGCTCCATTTACGACTCTACCAACAAAACAAACAAGAGCATCACTCAGTCACCATGGTTAAATTTGAATTGGTCAATTTTTCCATCTTCTTGTTCTGTATTTTCAAAATTGATGGCTGTATTTGTATTTTCTTTTATAAATCTAAACAATAATTGGAATTATTATAACAAATAATTAGTAATCATCATATTATTCCTTATATTTACGTTATAATTATTTACATGATAAATATAAAACTATTGGGCACATCATTAGAAGAGTTTTTTTTTTTTTTTTAATAAAAAATATGTTTCAGGTTACCATTTGTTGCTCCCAATCACTAATGTATTCTTTAATACTCAAGGCAATTGCAATAAAATATCAGTGGGCTTTGCAAGCCATGTATAATTTATTTTTTTCAATTAATATTTTTTTTTACATTAATTTTTTTATTTGATATACAAAATTGAAAATTCATGTGGTTACCAACACCATTTCCTATATATCCACGTAATTTGCATGTTCCTCCCAATCTTCTATACATATTATTGACGTGAATTTGATATCATAAAGACATAAACCATACTTAAACTTTTGTAATACAATTAGAAAATGCATATGTGAAAAGTTTCAAAGTTTGTATATCGAAAACATGAAATGAATCCACTATAATCTTAATTATTAAAGATATTCATATTATTTGTAATTTTTTTTGTGATTTGAGATATTGGAGTGAACTAATTATCGGTGGGTATTTATAAATTGAAATCGCAAAATCTTCAAAATTAATCCTTAATCATCAAATATGGACTACCACTTAAAATTTTAGCGCTGCAGACAATGACAATGTTATGTTTTTTCTACTACTATTATTATTGACTCTAAGTTTTATTTGCTATTTTTTGTGTTAAGTTACTATTACTACTTTAAATTTTGATTGTAACTTTTTTAATTTGAGTTATAATTTAAATCAATGAACTAAATAAAATTGTTACATTGAAATTGTCCATCTATGAATATCATTATTCAATTATTTAGCTCTCATATTTTTCTTGGTTATGTAATCCTAATCTATTTGAAATAAAAGCAAACACTTTGAGAGTTATTTATAAAAAATATTAATTAATATGTTAAAGAACTAACGATTATTTATTTTTTGAATAGCTTTATAATCAATGCAAACTATGTTTTTAATTATGATAAAAACTTTAATACAAATATATATTTAAAAATGAAAATCGACACTTGAGATGTTAGCATCTAAATTTAGGGGATGACCATTTATCTCCGGGAACCCATCCTCCATCCCCATTTTTTTGGGGGGGGGGGGGGGGGGGGGGGGGGGGGCGGGCATCCCCATCTCCCCCAAATCTTATATGTAGTATATTAATATATATATATATATATATTCTTAATATTTTTATTCTTTCTATTTTACTAATTATATATATTTTTTTATAACTTTAAAACCTAACTCTAAGTATAATATATATATATATATATATGAATTATTACGATGAAAGAACAAAATTAGTTTTCATTTAAATTTATATTGGATTTTATTTTGTATTTGACTTTGTAATGAATTGTGTGTTTTTTTTTAGTATGTAATTTTTAATTAAACATGGAAAACGAAAAAACGGAAAACAGTGGAGAAAAACGAAAAAATGAGGATGTGGATGTGGATGGGGATACATATATGAGTATATCCATCTTCATTTCCACAATAGCCGTCCCTGAACGTCTTCAAAAGAGAAATTGTAATTTTTGACTATAGTTGTCATCAAACTTTGACTATAGTTGCAAATCCAAACATTTCAACATTCAAGTTTGCACTTTCCTCCAATTGGGTTTTGGGTATGGGGTACCATTCGGCCCTAATACGATCCATTCGGTTGCTATTCCTATATCCAATTATGTATATATATATATATATATATTTCTTTTATGAAGAATAATTATGTATAGATCTTGAATATGAAATAGTAAGGTATAAAATTCAAAATTTGAGTTTAATTTAGAAAAGGAAAAAAAAAACACCTTTTGTCAGGTTTCAACGTGCCTTAAGGGGTGCGTGGGTTGGAAATTCTAATATAACTCGATAAGGACATTTTAAAACAAATATTCAGCTTTGTAATAATTTGTTCAACTAACTTAAAAATGCACCACGCGCATTCGCATTACACACGATAAAAAGGCTGGAGAGAGTGTAGTGTGGGAACAAGAGAACTGTATTTGTGTGCACCGGCACTTTTTTTTTTTTTTTTTTAAAGTATTAAACTATTACATAAATTTAAGATTTTTTTTTTTTTAAGAAGAAAGACTCAAACTTATAACCTTGTAGTCTAAGTGCGAGGGGTTTACCATTTCACGTTTTTTTTTGTTTTTTAAAAAAAACTCAAACTTGTAACCTTGTAGTCTAAGTGCGAGGGGTTTACCATTTCACTTACGGTAGAGTGGACCACTCCACGCCCACCATCAATTCACAAATCACATCCCAACCCAATCCAATCCAGCCGCACCTCAACACTTCAAATTTCCCATGCAATCAAGTGCATCAAATATTCAAATGCAAGCATTTTTTTTTTCACATTCCTGTCTCGCTTTTAATGAAATGGAGTTCTTGTTGTACACTTGTACTACTCTCTCTAGGGCACAACATAATTGGGCCTAAAAGACTTCAAACGAGCCCGGCCGGCCTCGTTACACAAATCCACCGGCCCAATATCTAACAATGAGGTTATGAGTTCGAATAACGTTATTTTCATCAAATCTGAAATCGTAATATTTCAAAATTCTGACTCGTACAAAACAGTGGGAAAGAAGATGTGTAATAATTGCTGGCTACATTTTGCTGCCCTTGATTTTGGGGAGGAGCTAGTGCTGTGGACCAAAATAATAATTTTTTTTTATAAAAGAAAAAACAAACAAATATTCCATATTCTTTAAAGAGAGAGCCATTTTATTGCTTAATTGCATGGTTGTTGTAAGAAATAATGGGTATTTACAATGCCCATTAATGTTGGTCTATTATTACAGCTCAGAAAACTGAGTACACTCTGGACACACTATTAATTCTCACTAGTACTCTATCATGATTCAAAACTCAAAAAATCTTTCAAATCGGCACTAGTACGGGAATCGCTTATTGAATTCTTGATTTCAGTGTAGCTGTTTTTGATGGAGATCTTTCAATATATTTTTGTTTGATAAAAATAAATATAATATAATTATTAACTAATTAAAAGGCCGCAAATTACTTTTTGGTTAGCTTACCAAGACAAGCCGCAGAGAGATCAAACAAAAAACCAAAAAATACAAGAAGAAGAAGAAAATTTGGATTCACATGGTGGCTCTATCATTCATGAAACCATAAACGAGAAAAACAAACATATTGGAAGAAATACATACATGGAACAGATTTCTATCTAAACATCCTCATGATCTCTGTTATGTTTCACAAGAAAACAGTTCTCATATCGGTTAGCTCGTTAGAAATATTTTATCAAATCATATCATATCTGATACTGTAACAGGAAAAATGATATACCCAGAAAACGAAAACACAAAAATAATGATACTATATATATAAAAAAAAAGATTTAAACAGACAATAATTCATCATTTGAATTAATTAAGTACCTTCTGTACAAAGACTACCCTCTCTACACTTGAAGCTAAACTAGGTCTGTAGTATGATTCTAATTAATAATCAATTTATAATTTTCTGATGATCATGCTGTCAAGCTATATATATATCTAATTAACATGGAAAATAGTAAGAGAGAGAGAGAGAAAAAAAAACAAATAATAAACATATAATTATCTGAGTTGTATATGGAGCGCCTGATCCCTCAGAAACTTGATCATCATCATCTTCGCTTGTTGTGTAATGGATTGGATCCTGTAGGAACCCTACGCTTCTGCGACTCGAATTCTCTGGTGGTGTTGGTGGTGGTGGTGGAGGAGAGGCTGCTGATGGGAACTGCAGCAGATGGTTGAAAAGTTGATTCTTCTTGTTGTTTTTGTTGGTGTTGGAGGTGGTGGTGGTTTCTTGTGGCGGGGCTCGGAAAACTTGTTCGAGCTGCCTGAATTCTTGAAGTGAAGACAAGGAGAAGAGTAACAGCAGCCACAACAAAGAGGCAATAAAACTGAAAGCGATTCATTTTTATGTTTTCTTTTTTCTTTTTTGAAGAATGTCAATAGATGACTTTGGTGAAAGATATAGAGAGATGAAAAGGCAAGCAAGGTTTGTGATCTTGTTACCTTGTATTATATTTATATATATATATATGGCCCATGGTCGGTCCAATTAATTTTTTTTTAAAGTACACCAAATATGTATGCATTAGAAAATGAAAACAAATTCTATAATCAAAACCTTAGGTATAGTTTTTTAGGTTGTGTTAACCCGTGCCCTTAGGTTAAACACTATATTTATTGTTTTTAATCATAATTAATGTAAAAACAAAACAAGTCTAACATTCATTTCATAGTGTTTTAACTTGTGCTCTAACACTGTCCTAATTTTTTTTTTCAAATGTGAATAATTTCTTTACACCCATATCAATAAGTTTATAGATCTGAGCAAGTATAGGATGTGTAATATTTGAAATGGAATGCGACTATGAGATTCCAATGATAATATATTTATCGGATGAACATTGAAAATTAGGTTTGACATTTTTCAAAAAGACTTTTCTACATTCGAGATCTATGACCATATAGGAGATAGAGAGAGAGAGAAAGAGAGAGAGAGAGAGAGAGAGGACCTCTCAATTATAATTATATAATAAACAGTAGTAGTTAGGTCGATGGATGGTATGGAACCGTGTGATCATGATCAAACAGTGGTGGCAGTGATCATCACTGTGTGAGTGAGAGATTTGATTAAACAAACAGGGGTCAAACAAACATATGTGATCACTGGTTGAGAATGGTGGTGGTGGTGGTGGAGGTCACAAATATTCAATTTGGAAAATGACATTAAATTTTCTTCTTTTTTTAAAAAAAAAAACTCATAAGCAAAGTAACAAACCACCCAAGAATGTGAAATCTTGGAGGAGAAGGGAAGCGATTGCCGTTTGTGTTCTATCTGTCTTTGTGTGACTTTGAAAAAATTGAATGTTAATACTAATTATTGATCATTTGATTGTGTGTTTTTGGGAAAGACCGAAATGGCCATTGGTTTGACAATGTAATTAGTATAATCTTTGTTGTTTAAAGAGGGCATTATGGTCAGAAAAATATGGTCAAAGGTCCAATACTACCAACCGACGCATGCACTTGATTAGTCTTGTGGAAACTTTTTTTCTAATTATACAAATATCAAACAAATTAATTATACAAATATAATTAATGGTCGGCTTGGAAATTGAAAGCTGGTTTCTAATCCAATGGAGAGACACCACGTGGTATATAAAGACTCCCCCAATTTTTTTTTTTAAATTATACAAATATCAAACAAATTAATTATACAAATATAATTAATGGTTGGCTTGGAAATTGAAATCTGGTTTCTAATCCAATGGAGAGACACCACGTGGTATATAAAGACTCCCCTCCCCCCAACTCTATTTATGAGGATATGGGTTTGATTAGAAGTTCATGTTTATCTCAGTATAACGAGAACAAGGCACATATTAAAATATGTGTTCCAAAGACATATGTTAATACTATCTATAAAAATATTAGTAAAAAAAAAATTAATTCCTTTAATGGGAACTTAACTGTATAATTTGATTTTCAACCGTTTTTTTTATTAAACATAACTTATGAATTATCTTTGCTTAATTCATCATAAACCTTTTCTAATCTCTTTTTAAGAATATCAAAACCTTATCGAACTCACATTTTTGATTAAAATATCATGAGTTTGATCTCTTGTATCTAACTTTTACCCTTCAATAATGTATATGATCATATGAACAAACAAGGCTTCTGGAAGGAAAAAAGTTTCTATTGCATGGCCAATTGGAAGCCGATGTTTAGACACCAAACCAACTAAAACCAACCAAATAATGTGTACAAAGCCAATTAGTGGTTCTTTTATTGCAAAGTTATGGAGTTTTTTTCATGTATAAAATGATGCAAAGTTGAAAAAGCGAGCAAAAAAAAACAAAGCATATATGAAAGCACACTCCCTCCAAGCTCAGGTACACGTGGTATGAGCTTTTTATGGTAAAAGTATTTGTAAGGAGTTTTCTTATTATTATTTTGAGAGTAAATATTTCTCATATATTCTCCTAAGGACTTAGTTCAATTGATAGATGGACGAACTTGTGAAATTGGTAAACGACTCCCAACTCTCAAGTCAGTAGCGCGAATTTTGATAAAAAAAACTTTAAAAAGATACATAATATAAATACGTGGATAGATAAATACCGTAATATATATATATACAGTCTTTCTATTGTCAGTTCGTCCTG
Source organism: Dipteronia sinensis (assembly GCA_033220585.1). Taxonomy (NCBI): domain Eukaryota; kingdom Viridiplantae; phylum Streptophyta; class Magnoliopsida; order Sapindales; family Sapindaceae; genus Dipteronia; species Dipteronia sinensis. Next base: position 42,401,490 of record CM065645.1, read on the forward strand.
ATATAAAATTTATCAAGACATTGAATGTGAGTCACTCATTTATGAAAGAACTTTGACAAGTGCATACACACCGAGTCAAAGTATGTAAAATGAGTGGCTCACATATAAAGAACTGATAAATCTTTTATCAGGAACCGATAATAGAAAATTTGTATTTATATATATATATATATTATAGGATTTAGAAAGGGAGAGAGATCACTTTTTGATGCACGGGTAGAAAAAAAGTTGCTTGCTTTTTCTTTTCCTCTTAAATTCTCTTTGTATGGTATGACTATATATATTAAGGCATGATTTTATAGCTTGACTCATCATTTCTTTTTTCCATTCTTGACTAAGTGAACAAAAAATTTGTGTCAATTTCAAGAAAGAAACAGTTGACAATGTTTAAAAAGATAAAAGAAGAAAAAAACGAAAAACGTGGTAGTAATTAAAATAAGATAATAATAGAGCTTGAAAATTGAGTTTGTCTAAACCACCACCCAATGCAGATGGAGGTATTAATTTAATTTGATAATGTATCAAAGTTTGAATCGGTGTCACCATACATGGAATATAACAAAAAGATAGAGATTATAGCTTTTTTTTAAGAGTTCATTTATTTTGTAATTTTTGTTATATTAAAAATTTGAAATAGACGATATAAAGTCGTTATGTCCATCGTATCTATATAATAGATTCAAGTTGTAGATTCGAGTTATTGACTGCCTCCTTAAACTTTTTATTTAAAATTTAATGTTTATAATAGATTTTGAAAATTATCAATATATATATATATATATTCATGAATATTAACATCATCCAAATCTATATCCAATGTTTCAAGTTAAAATAAATAAATAATTAATAATCGAATGAAGAAGTCAAGTGATGACTTTTGAGTTTTGCCTGCTTGTACGACAAATAATTTGGTGAAGGTTTTCCATGGTCCAACCAAATATAAAAATTTTGACTTTCAAACATGTGCTCATTTCTCTACATATAATTAATTAATTTATAACCGGCTTTAATTAAGGATGATCACAGTGCGGTTAATATTATTAATTACAGCTTAATTAAGGTAATTATTTATATTTAAATATGGTGGCTTAAATCCCTTTTAAATGTCTCTCTCATGACGTGTCTATCATGTTGACAAGTTTACACATTAAATTCGTATTAAACATCAATTCTACAAAGACTTAGACCAAATTTAATTAATATCAAATAGACCAATGATTTTAATTTTAATTTTAAATTTTGTAGGTACTATACTACTCTTCCTTTGTACCATACAATTATTGAACCATAGGAGATAAGCCTTCAATTACATAATTAATTTTCAAGTGTATAATAATTTGTGATTGAAATTTTGATCAAATAATACAAATGCATTGAATGGATAGATGAGCTATAATTCATTAAATTGTAGATATAGTTAGTTTCATTGAGATAATATTTGTGATACAATGAAAAAACGTTTTTCAATATTACAAAATGCATTATTATTGCCTCATAAGGCGATACATGATCCGTTTTCTTTTTTATTTACAGAATTTCCGTGTTTATAGTAAATTTGTGCGAATTTAAGAAATTTCAGATAGTGAAAACCTTGTGAGAATGAATGATGAAATGGAAGAGAAGAAAACAAATGAAGAGGAATGGCCACCTAAAATAATCATTATGGAGAGTTGTCTAATCTTTCATGTACGATATACTTAAAATTCATAATGTGACATCAAAACTTTGACGATTTTTCTTATTTTGCAACCCACCACACTAACAATTGTTCTTTTGTTCCACTTTAGTTCATATGTCATTTCTTCCACTATACATATATTATGTGTTGTATACGATTATTAAAGATCTACCGACTAGATCTAGTTGTAATCTCTTTAAGTTGTATTATATAACTTAAATTAATGAATAAAAAAATATAACTGAAATGAATGTGATTTAATGATAAAGTCTCTGATATCCAGATCGGTAAAATTACAGGTACAAATCATGTTGAACCATATCGGTAATGATTCCTCTTCCAATTAACTACACATCACTTTAATGGAAGTGAGGGCCACAAATAAGAAAACCCATTAAGATCAATCAATCCCTTCAACACCCATTTGGTTTCCAATGACACTAGAAAGACAAAGTTGGCAAACTCCAATAATTTTAATGTCCTTTTGGTTGTCAAAACACAAACCGATTTATATGCATTACATTACATGTTCATGCTTTGAGAGTTTGAGTACATATGTATGTAATGTAAGGCACTTGAAGAAAATATTTGGTGGGGAGAAAAAAAAAAGAAAAAAAAGAAAAAGAATGTGATGAGTTTTTGGTGTAGTAAGTTTGTATGGTGTGGCATCAAGTACCCAATAGATGATCTGAAAGGCATCTTTTACTTTTTTGTGGTGGTTGTCTAGAGAAATCCACTTGAGTGGGAAATTGAATCAATTCATTATTTGTCTCCATGATATTTTACTATTATTATTTTTTCTTTTGTGTGCGTGTTTTTTCTTTTTTGAAATACTCGTTTGTGTGTTATGGAGTCCTACAAATAACATTTGCATTATATTTTGTTTGGTTTCAAGTTGAGAGACTCCTGCTAATTAGTCAACTCCATTCATAATTAATTTTCATGCCTATGACTATGAGTACGTTATAAATGTTGTGAGGATGACTTGGGGAGTGCATGCATCTATGGCATTGTTGATGAGTGATTTTTCTCATTTTATGATATATGTGATTTTATTATCGCATATCGTATCTTCAGTGACCGGATGTACAATTCAACAATACACTGGCGTATTGAAGCTTTTCATTAGAAGACTAGTTACATGTCGATTAAGCTTTCAAAAAAGTTGACTTAAATGTTTTTAGCTCGAAATCATTTTATATTATATTGTGATTCTATTGTTGTTACAAATTATGTCACGATATTTTTAAGTAACATATTGTTTGTAATTTCCACCCTTAAATATTTTGACTTTATCATTTGAATGTAATACTTGGTTATTGTTATCAAACTTTGATTAATGATAACACAGTTGAGATTGTCCGGTGTTAAAGCTCCTAACGTCATGTCAATAGGATTGTATGTTCCGATTAAATCTTTAAAATAGAAAGGAAGTTTGATTATGGACCGTAATAATAGGATCATTGGGCCTATAGCCAGCAACGACAATTGAAAACGGCCCGGCCCAGCTGCTCCATTTGTTTTGGGCCCAGTCAGTGTTGGGTTTTATTCGTTTGAATATACACGGACTTTTAATTATAAAGAAAGCAATTTCAATAGTTTTGAAGTTTAATATAAATATTGTGGACTTAACTAATAACTAGTATTACATTATATATGTATATAGTTTAATAGTTACATATTTTCTTTTAGGTTTTTTGTTTTTTGGTTTTTTTAGGTTGGTCCGGTAGTAACCAGTAACTCACACTTGAACCACACACGAGAATACAAGATTGCGGGTTCAAGTCCTCCCCTTCCTAAAAAATTCCGAATTAATGTAATACTTTAAAAATAAAATAAAATTGGTGGACCCTTGAATTATAATATATTTAATTGTTAAGATGGAATTTATCATTTTTAAAGAATATTTCAGATAAATTATAAATTGTTTGTGGTCACCGAATATTTATTTTATTAATCCTATTAAAGAGTATTTGTAACCGGTAAACCTAAAAATTAAATTTAACAAAGTATCCGGCTATAATATTTAAAACATAGTAAATGAAATTCTATAAGCCGATACATTCCTTCATATGAAATATAAAGATAGATGACAAAAGCAAATACATGATAAAAATCTCCTACCATTTAATGTGTATATGGAGAGAATATTAAATTCATTTATTTTGGCTTTTTGACCCCATATTGTAGGGTGGATCTCGAAAGATACGAAAGATCTTCCTCTAAGTCGTACATACGATTTTCATCGTATATGGCTTTCCACAAAATTCCATACTCGATCTCATAGATACATATGTAATTCTGTTTACTCACTTTAAATTGAGTATCCGTTTACCCCTTTTCCCGCTAGGATTGAAAATCTTGTATTTTACATACCCATATGATTGAGTTTTTGGATTTCCGAAATAGTGTAAAAAAAGTGTTTCGAATCATTGCTATTTGACCCAGATCTATTCTAAAAAAGTCGAGACATTTCGAATTGTTTGTTGAAAACATATTTGAACTCGAACCTAACGAAAAACCATTCAATTCAAGAGCTTACTAGCATGTAAACAAATTTTTTGTTCAAACAAGACATCAAAATGATTATTAACAGTAATATGTGCAGCACAAGAAAAAGAATGGGCACTACATATAATATTTTAGAGTATTATTATGGAAAACTTTATCTTGTTTGACAAAATGCATTTGAATACAGTTTTTGTTAATTATATTCAAAATCTTTTCCTCCAAGTAAGACATATAACAAGTTTTGCTGCCTCAGCTCTTAGTCCCCAAGAAACGAAACAAACATATTGCTGTAATCTTGACTATTGTTTCAATTGTTTCAAGTAAAATAAAAAACCATTTTAATATTGCAATTATACTTGACTAATTTTAATTTAATATATCACTATGTTCTCTCATCTCGGTTAGCTATCTAAATATTATTTTGTTTTTGGATTATAACACTTATTTTATATTATTGTTATTTTTTGATAAACCCAAAAATTTCTCAAACCTGCTTTAGCAAATCTGAGTTTGAAACCAAGACTCTTACCATAACTTACTAACCGTAGGAAATAGGAAACTAAGGGGTCGTTTGTTTTTTTGTCTGAAAACTGAATAGTCCTGAATTTTTCTGAAGACTGAATAGGGACTGAAATCTGAACTTAAATGACATGATTGTTTTTTTTTTCTTCACATCTGAATGTATTGTCAACATGTTTGTTTTTTAAAAGTAAAATTGTCTGAAACCAAGTAATTTTACATTTATAGCCACGTTAAACAATTATACATGTAATATAGAATAAAAACAATCCAAAAATAATAATTATATATAAACACATATGATCATGATCTTCTTCTTAAATTACAAATAAACTTCATTTTTATTAATAAAATATATGTTTTTTTAAAAAAATTAAAATGGGCAATAGGAAAACTCATACAAAACACTCTAAAAAAATAATATATAAATACATCACCCTAATATCATAATAAAATATTGATATTAAACAACAATATGAGAAGTGATTAGAGTTCTTTTTTATTTTTAAAGTTATTTAAAATAAGCAATATATTAAAATAAAGATTTTTGTACCATATATAATTATGACGAAATTGGAAATATGTTATATATATGGGATAGTATCGGAATAAAAGATTTTGGATTGCATTTAATGCAATTCAGTGATTTGCAATTAAGTGAAAAGTCATGTTTTTTTTACTTTTTATTTTAAGTTGTTTTTTAGCATTTTTAAGTTGTTTGACCACTTATAAAAACAAACAAAACAACTTAATAATTATGATTCAGACCCATTAAGTTTTAAGTGGAAAAAACAAACGACCCCTAAGTCATTTGCATATAGCTCAAATCACACAAAAAAAACATCTTAACGAACTCGAGTTTGAAATTGGGGCTCGCCAATCCTTACAATATTTAAAAAATTAAAAATTGTCATGTGTACATAATTCAAGTACTCAACTAAACGTTTATAAGGGGGTAATTCAACCGATAGATTAACGATCTTGGAGTTTTGATAAACGTCTACCAAGTCAATAGCTTGAATCCTACAAATGATAAAAAACTTAAAAAATACATATTTGGTTTAGATATATGTTGATAGATAGTGTAAAAAATAAAACTCAACTAAACAATTATACGAAAACGACGGCGTTTTAAATGGAATTTAATTTTTTCGCTCAAAAAAATTAACAGAAACCTAACTTTTTCTTACTATAAATAGACCACGAACTCAAAAAATCTGGTAGTCGACATTCAATCGAAAATAACTAATTTTGAATTCAGAGAGAGAAGAGCAAAAATGAGTTTTCTTGCAGGAAGATTAGCAGGAAAAGAAGGAGCTTACTTTTTCCAAGAATCCAAGCAGGCAGTTCAACGTCTCGTAGAGAAAACTCCCACCGCCAAAACCTCTTCGCCGGCTTCCTCGCTTTCGTCGGCGGATCCGGAACTCCAGGCCGACGTGCTCCCTGAGGTGTTGATGCACTCTCTTCCCCCAAAGATCTTCGGCCGACCGTCCGATCCGTCGTCTCTGTCGTTGTTGGCGTCCAAGTGGTGGGTCCCCGCCGACCCGAAAACCGGCTCCGGCGTTTCAATTTCACCTGACGCTTTGAACCCACTAAGGGCTTACGTTTCTCTGCCCCAAGTCACATTTGGCCCCAGAAGGTTTTATTTATTTATTTTTGTTTTAAAGTTTGGTTTTTTATTTTTTTGGGATTATTGTTAGTGAGTGTTGATTGGTGATTTTATTGGTTGTATATTAGGTGGGCATTGCCTAATCAAGAGCACTCTGTGTTGGCTTCTACAGCAAATGAATTGAGAACAGACAAGTATACTCCTATCAATCCTGAGAAGTTAAAGGCTGCAGCTGAAGGACTTCAACAAAGTAGGTTCCAATTTTTTTGTTAATATTGTTTACATTTCAGTCATGTTCAGGGATCTATAGATAAATGTGTTATTGCTGACAAACCCACATTGCATAATGTAAAAAGAATCAAGCTTTATGAGTGCTTAATTGAGACTGAGATGGGATTGAATTTGATTCTAATTTGTGGGTTCATGTTTGAATTGCATACTATATATAAATATATAAATGTATGCCAACATCATATGGCATTGATAGATTGTGATGGATGGAGAAGTTAAGCCGCGATGAAAAGCTGGACTGGCTTAAAAAGAACTTGTTTTCAGTAAAGGATGGATTTGATTTCGGTTTTGCAAGCCTGTGAACTTTAGTTCATTCCCTTTGCAACTATTTCTTGGTGTCATGGCTGAAGTTTTCTGATGCCCTGTGTTTGTGGTTTCTTTGTAGTTGGGAAGGCATTTGCAGTTGCAACTGTGATTGTATTTGGTGGGGCCACTGTAATCTTTTCGATGGCGGTCTCCAAGCTCGATATGCACAATGTAAGTATAGTTCTGTTGTTGTGCTTTATCAATTTTTTTTCCAGGTTATGAAATTTGATTACAGGAAGATTTACAGACTTCAGTAGTATATCTTTTACAATATTGTGATACCGGAGTTTGTACTAACATTTCACATCCTCCTTGTGAAGTTAAAAACCTGCCGCTTTTCCCTTCCATGCTATATTAATGGAAAGGGAATTTTATTAACAACCATATGGCTGGCAAATTGGCAATGTTACAGCCAAACACACACATCCTTACATACAAGTTTTTCAATTGTACCAAAAGAACTTCAAAAGTGAACACCTTCAACCAACTATGACTAGAAGGCAGCAAACAGCATTAGCTTCAAGGCCATATGTCCTGGTCTAGAAAAAAAAAAGGATTACCTTTGAAAACCAAAAGGCATATAGATAGTTAAACCTTCATTAATTCCAAAATTTGTTATGTTTTCATTGCCATTTGCCAGTGTTGATGTATTGTGTATCTCTGCTTGTCTAGCAATTACAGTATTTTTTGTTCAGCTACCTATATGTATGATAGTATTTAAGTTAAAAATCAAGAATGTTGAATTACATAAAGAAACTCTGCAGATTCTTGTCACTGTTTGGAGTTCATTCACTAAGAATTAGCTTGCTCATGTGTATTTCTTTTCCATTTGATTGTTTTGTTTCATTCTTCTCACAAGGAGATGTTATGTTGAACTTGTTATTCACTTCTCTTTGGAACTCTTAGTACATGAAGTAATCTAATTTCTTTACCTTTTTTCAGAGTGACGAATTCCGAACAAAAGGAAGAGACTTGGTTCATCCAAAAATTGAGATCATGAAGGAGCAATTGACTCCTATCAGAACTTGGGTGCGTGAAATAAAAATACATAAATAAACACATAACACAATTGCTCGTTTTCCTTTCCTACGTTTTAATTTTGCTTATGCTAACATGGAGCTTCTAATTACAGGCCGAAAACACGTCAAAGAAATGGCGTTTGGAAAGAGAGGAAAACATTAAAGAGAAGCCTATTATAAAGGAACTTTCTAGAATTTTGGGTGCAAAAACATGAAGTTGATTTTCATTTACTTTTCTGTTTTCATGTATGTAAATATGTCTGAACTGTTGTGCCAGTCGCTATAGATGCAAATCAAGAGTGTTTGAGAATAATAAATGTATTATATGTTGTGTAAAAAGTTTACAAGCATAGGGGCATCATTCCTTGTAGTTGTTTATGAGTGAAACATGTATATATATGTTGGTTCCTGTTTCTATAATTGCGTTTTATCAGCAATCTTTGAATAGAAATCTCAAAGTTTATAATCTAAACCTGCTCCATATTTCCATGCCTCGAGATATCGCTTCCACTCATATTTCATTTTGGGAGGAAATGCATTCAACAATGACCTTGCAAGAGAGATGCAACCATATTATTCAGTGTAGAGAAAAACTCCGTTAGAGCATTAGCGCATGCATGGTCATGGTCTTGTTATTACCTTATCACAGGGTCAGCAAAGGTTGAGAGAAATGTATAGTATCCCAACATGAAAAAATGCACAGACCAGTCGAGGAGCACCGGAATACCAACCTGCATCACCAAATAACTACTAGTTTGAGACTCGAGGCTCAGATGGAGCGTTGTCATTGCAAAACATACACTTTCAAGGACCTGCTTGAATATTGCAGAAACTTATCTATGTACCTGCTTGAATATCGATGGAATAATTTGGGGTTTCGTTATCAATACAAGTCCTAATGTCTTGGCAAGAGGCTCGAACTTTATAACATCCTGTGACAACATACCAAAAATTAGCCGCTCAAATAGACTAATTCAATCAATCGAATGATTAATATTCTTAAATCCAGCTGAAGAAAGAAAGCAAAAAACCTGAAGAAACGGTCTCATCACTGGATCACCGAGCCTCTGGAGAAGAAAACAGAAGTTCATAACACAATGACAATAAAAAGAACATAAGCGCAAGTAGCAGAACTGAAAAGGTCTCGGCTTGGCTTCGTCCCCTTGCAACTTAGCCTACCTGCATACTCTGGAAGTTGACATGAAGAAGCTCATTGATGAACTCTGTCGAAACATCAGACTGTTGCTTCGCTGACATTGCACGCTGGAATAGCCATGAAGCACTCAAGTTGGGCTGCAATATACAAAATTTGGTTCAGATATTATATCGAAATCACTGTAATTATATAACTAAGAAATGCAGGTCACTAACCATGTATGGGTTAAGCAGTGACAAGCTGTATGAGTCGACAAAATCTCCATCGATTGCCTCGTATATCCCTGTCCTCATCGACAGGTTCAACATGTTGAATTCATTTAAAATACGGGTAAAAGGGATGATAATAGTGTTAAAACAATACCTGTTGATAATCTCCCGAGGTGCCTAGTCAAGCTTCCAAAACCACCAAATGAAACAGGTGATTGTATACCACTAGCATCACCAAACTGCAGAGAATAAATTTGTGACAGTTGCATTCAGTTTCTTTAAGTGCCATAATCAATTGGATGCTTTAGAAGTGTAAAACATAAACCACCTGTATAACACGGTTAAAAGCAGCCGGCAGTGGACTGTCAAGCCAATCCTCCCCCCATTAAAAAGTTAAAGATGTTAGTTCTGAAGAATTCAATGGCTAGCATATTCAACTCGAAATATATGAGTGATTTTTTTCAGTACATGATAAACACTTGGTGTTCTTATTTTTTTTCCTTCTTTAAGAGAATCAACCTTTGCATATAGTCATTTTTTTCCTTCTTTAAGAGAATCAATCTTTGCATATAGTCATTTACAAAATGCTATGGGAACTGAAACATTAAGTCATGGATAGCTATGGAACAGAAGGACATTTCGTTTCTATATAACTCTCGAGTTTTTTGGTTAGACACCATATTGAAAAGAATAATGAAAGTAGATCTTGAAATACATGCAATACTTGCAATCTTACCTGTCCCGATATGTAGGAAAAATTCCATATACAACTCTCAGTATCTCCAGATTGTCAAGAGAGACTCCCTACAACATGTAAGTTTACACATCATTGTTCATCATTTTGTTGGGGTGGAGATATTAAAATTACACAATGTTGCGTGACTTGCGTCTGGAAGTATAATTATAAAAGAACTTGCTAAAAGAGTAAAATTGCAATCTCAAAGAATGGTAAGGGGCCGCAAGGCACGCAGAAAGGTACTGCTATCGGGAGAAAATGGAGAATTGGTAATAAATAAATAACAAATACTGGAAGAGCAGCAGCTATCTCTTATATGACAACTTAAGAAAAATTAAAACTACTAGTCTGAACTAACCTGATATTCGGGCATCAAATCCCAAAATGCTTCTAATAATTCTTCCAGTTTTGGGGATTCTGGTTGAGGATCAAGATAAGTGAACATATAAGTAGTGCGATCCAATGGGTCAGAGCCAGATGGAAATGCCTGCGAAACATTTTCAAAACCCTTGATTCCTGAAAGAAATAAGATCAGAGGATGTTTATAGGGTACACTAAAGAGTCAAAATACCTCCCAGAACAATTGTACTTCCGAGTCTCCAACTTTCTTCACAGACGAACTGCTATATATAACATCACTCGTAGAGTTATTCTTAAAACCACGAGCACAAGATCCAACAACAAGGCAAACACCATCTGGCTTCCTACTGCGTCTTATCTGTAAATTCCACATTGATAGACAATTTCAGCCTGATAACCGTCAAGAACTAGGCATATAAGCTGGAACATAGATAAAATCAGACAATCTTGTGCATTATATTCCTCCCAAGCTAGGTTATGCTTGACAATGGAAGGATATCGCAATATAATGTGCATGGACAACAATTATGTATAAGAAAAGGAGCTGACCTGTTTCACCACCGGGGAAAAGTTCCCCATTGCATCAACAATGAGATTGGATGACATGATCTTCCCCTCAGCAAGTTGCAAGACCTGTTAAAAAAGAAGAATTCGTGCTATGTAATAGTTAATTAACAATGAATAGTCCGAAAAGAATTCAAATTGTTGTCTATTTTGTAAGCTTAGTGCCTGTTGAAAGCAATATCTCCAGTCATAGCGAGATGTCAGTTTTGTACCGAATTCTATATCTTTCATTACGACTCTTTAAACATGAATGATTTAAACATTCTCTTCCGGTCTAATAGGAATATGACATGAAATATAGCTAATTATTAGCTCACTGTGGTGCTTATCATGAGGAATGTATGGTAAATGACAACATCAATAAAGTACTTTACAAGTGTCGGTCAACTCACAGCTGCATCTTCGTATATACATATGTTGGAGACACCATGACCTTCAAGGATGACTCCACCAAGGGAAATAAAACGTTTCTTTACAATCTCTATAAGCTTTACAGGCCTGAAATGCAAGTAAAGTTATGTTATTAGTTGCAGAACAAGGCCAATTCCCCCATTCATTGGCTTAGAGAGAATAAAAGAATTGTTTACTTGTCAACGAAACGGGTATAGAAGAAGGTTCCAAAAAAATAAAGATCCGAGATAGATATGAGATACATAAATATTTGTAGACAAATTGTGAAGTAGAGAAAGCGAGGGGCATATTTACAGAATTTCAAATCTAACATTATAAAAACAAGAACACACAATCTCAATTAATGAATTCTCAACAAATACTCACGAAACACCAAGATTGAGAATATCTTCAACCCAGATTTCGCCCTTTCCCTCAAATCCACATCTGTTCTGCACATGTTAAAAATGCCAAAGAAAAAGTTGAAAAATATACAAAATAGCGATAATATCAGTATAAAAAAGTTGGACAACCTGATGCAAACTTCAAAACTTTATGGCCTTACGGTCCGATGTAAATTTTCATTAATCATGAAGTATTACTTACAGGATTGAATTTCGAAGCTGTAGCTTGATCAATGTCATCCTCTACCAGGATTCCAGATTCTACAAGTTCCAAGAGCTCTTTCCTTGAGATATTCCATTCTTGTTCCCTCTAATAATTGGTTATGAAAACGGATTTACATCTGTTAGAACACCCAAAATCGAAGCAATTTTTCATAAACTCTCTCTTGATTCTACAACGAACGTCTCAATGCAACATACACACACAGACACACAAACACATACCCCTTTCAGTATATTTCTTTCCACAACGGCAACTCGAAGACCTTTACAAGTCAAGGCTGTGGCTATGAAGATCCCCAAAGTACCTCCACAAACTATAACATCAAATGTATCTACCGCCTTTTCACCCATATCAGACCGGCTAAACAAACCAGGAATACTTGAAACTACTTGCTGAGGTTCTTGGAAAACTACAAATAAGAAGTAAAAACCATACTCCACAGTCAAAAAAATTAAAGCTTTGCCGTACATGATACATTTTATGATCATCTAGTATCAGCAAATCAAATAAATTTTTCTTTTTTTCTACCTGTTTGAGCAGAACAAATGCCTGACCATATTTTGTCCAATCTTTTCAAGGCTTCATATGAGTATGCTCCACCAGCACCACCAACTTCCCCATTTACAGAAATGCCCTCCATTATCCTCTACAAAATCAAAACAAGGCTCTATTTGTCATCGAAGCACACTAAATTTCAAACCGTTTAAATTAAGGCTGTCAATGACTCAATATAGATTCACATTATATAAAAAGCATACCTGGGTTCTAGAGGGAGCAATTGTGGTCTGTGCTTGTGAGCAGATACTTTTATGAACTCTCATTCTTCTTCTGTGAACCAGTGGACGATTCACTGATGGACATTGGAAGACCCCATTGAAGTTTATTTGCTGAAGCAACACCATGACTAGAAAGAATCGAAACCAAAGCAAATTCTGAAGTCTCCCCTCAACACTTCAATTGTCACTGCCTTTCATTTTCACTTATGTGTGTAAAAGAACCTGACACGTTTAACGACCAAATCTCTCACTTCTTGTGTTTTAAGTTTTGTCTTCTTTTCACCGAAAGAACCGGTACCTGGTGACGAGTGGTGACTAGAAGCCTGCGGGTGAGATATTAAAAAGTCACCAATATGTGATTTAAGATTAGTTTCTCTGTGGATAATAAATTAAAAATTAAAGCTTTTGTAAAACCTTAGCTATTATAGGGTTTTAGAACAAGCATAGCTTTTTGCTCTTTCAATCTCCAGACTCTTCAAGATATTCTCTTTATATATTCAAGTATCAGGTAAATGCCCAAGAATTTTGTTTTTGTTGTTCTTCTAGCTATCTTTATTGCTAGCTTTCAACTATGTGATAATTTTTTGTGTTTGCTTACTGAGAAGATGAGGAAAAAGGAAATTAAGTGAAGTAAAAATTGAGTTTTTAACTTCCTTAAATTTACAATTTTTTTCTTCTTCTCGTTTGGGTTGTCAACTAATGAAATATCTAAACTTCTGTTTGCATGCTGAGAAAATAAGGAAAAAGAAAATGAACCGAAAGAAAAAAAATTGAGTCTTTAACTTCCATTTGTTTTCTGTTCAATTTCCTTTTTCTCTTTTGGGTTGTCAAGTAATGATATATATAACACTTTTACTTTCAATTTTCTATCTTTTACTGAATTTTGTTAGAACCAAAGAGAAGTAAATGATTAAAACCCTTCAAAAGAGTCTGTAGTGTGTTCTTGAATTGTGAAGGTTTCTTTTTTCAAGTAGATAGTTTTAGAATGATAGAGTGATGTTAAGATTTGCACAGTAGTAAAACTGTAGATTCAAAATATAAACAACAAATAAATAATGTTTATGTAACAGTGCTCATCATAGTAAAACTTCCCAAAGGATGTTCCTGCTTTCTAGCTCCTAGAGACTTTGCCAATTGCCATCATAAAATCAGTATCTGGTCTCTCTTAGGCATACCTATAGCAGAACCAATGAAGCCTAATATGTATAGTTGGGCCGCAGAAGAGCATTCATTATAGTCGCCCTGTAAGTAAATAGCTAGCTTGAATTAAAGTATTGGCACAAATTGATTTTGTAGAAAATGCACAAATGGTCACTTTTACTGTCTGAAGATGTTGGCACAAAAGTTCTTTAGTCCTGACTGGTCCATAAGAACTTATCTACATGTAAGCTTTTAATTGTATTTGGGGTGCAAAGCTTTCCTCTTTGATTTGGGATTGCAAAACAAGGTTTGCCAAGAAGGAATGCAAAACCTGGTAGTAAAGTTCCAGAAATGGAGAAAACCGCCATCTAAGGTGCATGAGATGAGAGTTAGAACTGAATGCATGAAGCATTCAGATATGCATAAAAGAAATCGGAAACAGTAAAACCGATGATATCACATTTATTATAGCTGAGGGAAGTTGTGTTTGAGAGAGTTTCTAAAGGCTTTTGCACTTCTCTACTTCTGATCAATATTGCGTTTATCTTATTCTACTTCACATAGTCAAGTTGTTGTATACTTGTTTATTTATACTATTCTGGCACCGGCCTTCAAGGGAATCAGATACATTCCATTTGTTAAGATATCATGATCTTGGTTTTCTGAATCTATTACTTGCTGCATATAATTAAATTTAGATGTTTCAAACTTCTCTAAGACTTTGCATACGGGATTTTCCATTTTAGGCAGGTGAGCAACATTAAGGAAGCAACTGTGGATAGGCATGGCAAGTGTGATTACAGCCCCAACCTTCGGCTTCTTTTCTATCAAGGAAGGCAGTAAAGACTGTAGAACAATAAATAACAAAAATAGGCTATGTCATGGTATAAAGGCGATGCAGGTTGAGAAACCCTTGGAGGAGCTGTACAATGTGAAGGTGGAAAGAAAAGTATCGCCAGAGCGACTGAAGGAGCTCGGGGTTTCAAGATGGTCAGTTTGGAAGACTGGCAAGTCCAAGTTGCCCTGGGACTGGCAGGTGGACCAGTTAGTTTATATTGAGGAAGGGGAAGTGAGGGTTGTGCCTGAAGGAAGCCAGCGGTTCATGCAGTTTATGGCTGGAGACCTCGTTCGTTATCCCAAGTGGTTTGAAGCTGACCTCTGGTTCAACGGTCCATATCAAGAGCGATACAGATTCCGAGCATATGGGGATGACTAGTAGCCATGAAGGTCTTATTTCCATCTTGCATTGTCTTTACATCTTTCGGATGCATTCGTCCAACATGTAATTTAGTGTTTAGAAGGGAGTCTCAGCCATCAATCTAAATTTATATTTCTACCATTCTGGGCAAGGACCCCATTACATTGTCCCATGTAGACAGTTGTGCGATATTAGTTAGTGTATCAAATGTTTCAAGTGACTATGCATATCCATGTATATCTTTTTTAGTGGCCGGTGACCGAGTGCATAAACCAGTAGAAAACTAATTGTACAATCACCATCCAATGCTCATGTCAGTCACCAAAAAATCTGAAATTGGTATTTTTTATTATTTGAAAACATAAAAGCATGAAGCACAGTGGAAGAAGAAACAATCACAAGTGAAGTAATTACCAGCATGAAGTATATGCAAAATCGCACATTGAAAGACAAGGTAAGCCATAGAACCAACATCACAAATCACAATCAACCACGGCAGTTTGTGGCACCAAGACAGCAAACATTGGACATGATACAAATAAATTACTGCATAAATGGTTACATACAGTTGGCTTAAAATTCAACAGCAAACATTGAAGAACTGGAAACATTACTCAACTTTGTAAAATGTGAACAATCTCTTTGCATCATTACACAAAAGAAATATTATCGGGTAAGAAATCCAAAGAACTACCTTTATAAAACAAATTTCTTATGTTACACACATCATGGAAGGGGGGAAGAGAGGAGAAAAAACAAATAAGGAATTAGCTTAGAATCCGAAACGAGGAGCAATTGATATTCACATAAGTATCTTCTCTTTAATCATTCAACCAGCAGAGTTGCACAACAAGGGAAGTCGGACCAAACAATCCTGACAGAGCACCATTTATGTGTCGCACCTGGTATTGTTTCACCAATGTGACACGCATAAATTATTCTGATTTGCATGCAGCACTCAACCATTGGCAGTAGCCAGTGGACTTGTGCTGGAGGCAATGGCAACAGAAGAGGCAAACCTTGAGACAAGCACAGCCTCATTGCTTACAGCCTTGGAGGCAGCCACATCTTCCAAGCGTTTCCAGATTGATTCTCGTTTCTCTTGTGTCTCTCTCTCCTTGACTTCAACCTCTTGGAATCTGCCCAAGCACTCATCAAATAGTGCTTGATCGGTGTCTGAAAATATCCTCCTGACATTCATTGTCAGACTCTGAACAGCTTGGTTCCAGTGACCCCGTGTGTTTCTTTCCAGAGCTGGGAAAATTATGGGCAGTATCACTTTACGATTTAGGCTGATCAGATTTCTTATGTGATCGTTGTTCCACAAAAACAGTGCACGCTCAGCTACCTAGCAAAGAAACATGTAGATCAGCATCCCATTTAGTGGTATCAGATTATACATTAAATAAGCATTGCTTCAGCTGGATCAATGAGGTAGTCAACTAAAAAAAAGAGTTCCAAATTCCATCCGAGATCAAGATTTGTGTCAAATGAGAAAAAGGCAAGTAATATGAACGCTGCTTCCACAAATTATAGAATTTTCTCAATAGTAGTACTAATATGCCTTCCAAAATAACAGACCGCTATAAAGAAAAACTAACTAGCAAAATATACTGCCTTCTACTACTAAAATCAAACCCATCACGTTTCTCATCATTCCACATATCAACAATTCTCAACATTTTTCAAATTTTGTTTGATAAATACACATTTTCTTGACTATGCAAATATAGATCAGTGACAGTGACAGGCTATAACTTGCCTTCTATGTCATATAGGTTAAAGGTTTTCACAGACCTAATAACAGTACAGATAGAATGCCTTCAACCGGATCATCAACCGGACTGCTAACCAAATAACCCTCAGTTTATTAGGATACTGTTTGCATCATTGACATTCATGCAACTATAAAAGAAAAAAATCTGAAATATGTGCACATAAACTTAATTTTGAACATACTTTGTTCGGTCACCAACAATAAGATGCATATATACATTTATTTGACTCAATAACATATCAAAAGTCTCGTATGGAGTAAAATACGTTTCCTTTCCTAAGAATACTTAAGCAAGAGTTGATGTTATGGAAGTCAAGATGATATGGATAGTTGGATACCTCTTATCAATTCTTGCATTCATAAGTAATAATTTATATGTTCATATTAATTTTCTGTAGACACTAACAATAGAGACAAAATAACTTATTATAATCTTGCTGGTCAAACTCAAAGATATCAAAATATGCAGTCCGGCAGCCATCTTGCAGAGTCATTTTAAGGAATTAAAAGAATATAACAATAGAAATTAAAACAATTCAGACAATGCCAACAAGAATCTCAAAGATATGCACATAAATCCCACTTTCCTAAGAAAAATACTAAGTAATCACAAATTCCTTAAGAAAATTCCACATAAAAATCACAGCTTCAAAATTTTATACATGCAACTTATGAAAAAAACAGTGTGCCCGAATGAAACAACATTTATATGGAGTCCAAAACTCATTATCACAACATCAACTTCCTTAGGAGCAAGATATCAGATATAAATAACCAGAATAATTTCAAGACTAACAAGCAAAAGAAAGCAGAGAGAAAAAATACAGTAACTGACAATTAAAATATGATGACAACTGACAACATACACAATCATTACATCATAAATATAGCGAAGCTAGACAAATCTGACATCAATACCTGAAAATGTGAGCTGTTGAGGCAACGACTGATTTGGCGGAAGAGAGGAACCATGCAACGTTGAAATTCTGCAGCCTGGGTAGCTTCTAGAACTTCTTCCAACTCACCAAGGAACATAACCTCCTTGGAACTATTAGTTAGGGGCCAATACTTCAAAAGTCCTCGAATGACAGTATCTGCAAGCTTGAAATCTTTCTCCACAAACTGAGTAATGCAATACGAAAGCTGTTGGTGGTACATCGATACACACTTGGGTTTGTGCAGGGGAATTAATGCCCGGACAAGGAACAGCTTGTGCTCTTCCTTCAAAGGCAATGCAAACCCATTAATAATACTACCCAAAATCTCAAGCAATTCTGCAATCCCATTGTGCTTTTCTGTCTCAAAAATGAACCGGTAGAAGATATTGTTGATAGCTTTCCTGATAAAGGGTCGATGCACCATGAACTTCCCATAAATACGATGAAGAATTGTCTTCAAATACTCCCTCTCTCTTTGGTCCTCAGAATCAAACGAATCCAGCAATCTCAACACAAATGAATGGTCAATGTATCTTTTAGCAAGCTTGGCATCAGTCTCTGATGACGCCACAAATCTAAGCAGAATTTCATACACAATCTGAAGATGAGGCCACATCGGCTCCATCATTGGCTCGTCCTCTTCTGGATCAAACATATCCAAACCCTTGTCATTTGAAGACGGGAATGTTCTAAACAAATTAATAGCTACCATCTTCGTAATCTCTTGCATTGCCACCTCATTGAACTTTGATGTTACAGACGAAATGTAATCAACAAGCTCAAGCAGAGTTTGCCTCTTTATATCCTTCTCTTTGAGATTCTTTGAGGGATCATTAAAATCGAATACAACACAACACATATTCAACTTCCTAATGAACAGATTCGGTTTCTCTGAACTAGGAACGTCTCTAAAACTCAGCAAAGCCTCATAAGCACTAGAATTCAACACAGAACCCATCTGGTTCACAGTGGGCACCGCGGATTTCTTCCCTTGATTCGATTTATTTCCCGGGGCAGGAGCCCCATTATTCAAGCGAGTGCCCGAATTCAAAGATTTTGAAGAAGCCAAAGTTGGCTTCGAGTTATTTATTGAATTGGGTGCTGAGGATGAGTTTAAAGACTCATGGTTTGAGTCATTGTTGGATGACTTGGAGGGTTTACGAGGTAACTTGCCCAATATTTGTTTGATCATATCTACAAAAACCCTAACCCTAATTTATCTCAAACAACAGTCAAATTCTCTCCACCTTGAAACAGCTCAAAATGTACACATTTCTAAAACAAATGAATACAAACTATCACGAGTTGAATGTGCACATGATACATATGTATATATTGTCTGTATAAATAAAAACCCTAAATTGGACGATTACAGTTTCAATAACTCAATCTACCAAACAATATACAATCAAAGTTGGGTCTTTGAGAAGAGAAAACAAACTTACAATAACGACAAGATTGGAGAGATCCGATGAAGTGAGAGAAAATGCGAGAATAAAACCCTAAAAACCATAACTTCAAAGGATCTTGAATCGATAAACCCCAACAAGCTCTTTTTTTCCCCAATTCAATGCACGAGAGCGAGAGCGAGAGAGAGAGAAAGAGAGGGAAATTAAGTAAAAACCAAAACAAGAATTAATTAATTAAAACGCAGAAAAACATACCAAATTTAAATTTTAAAAAAGGGAAGAAAAAAAATTTAATAATACAAAACGAAAAAAATAACACTCAAGACCCTCTCTCCTCCCTCTTGTCTGAAGAAAAACAACTAAAGTTGAAGTTGTTAAAACAAAAGCAGAAACATAGGAGATTGCAACTAAAATGAGGTTTCTGGTTTAGATAGTTTCAGAGAAGGAGAGGTAGGACAGGACATGGTTTTATAGGAAATTACAGTTCTGTCCCTTTGGATTTTGATTTTGATTTTTTTTTTTACAAAAAAAAATTGATTGGTGATTATGATATAAAATGGACCCACTATCATCACAAATATTTGTAGGTGAAAATGGGTCCCATCATCTTATGTATGTGGATTGGGTTGACTTGGTTTGCCCTCCCCTACTGACTTCCTCAACCCCTCTTGGTTTCTTTTGTTGTCCCATGAGAAAATCGAGTCAAGAGATTCAAACCTACAATCTCGTGACGTTTGTATAATCATTGAACCAACCTCACACGGGCGTTGTTATTGAACAATTGAACAGATCTAAGGATGATGTAGATTTAATTAACTCTTGACACGGTCAGATTGAGGCCATTAAGTCTATCGACTAAACTTTCTAAGCAAATTTAATTAGAAAATTGATATTTAGCTTGTCATGAAGAAAACTCATGAGGACTTAAGGAGAGTATTCGGTCTAACCCCTAAAATAATTGTTCAAAATAACTTGTTTTTGGCTTCATTGAATCTTGAATGTTTTCAAAAGAAGTGCAACCGTGTAAAAGAGGAATAAGACTATCAAGTATCAATCATACTATGAGAGTCTGAGTCAATGACCAAGGAGCATAAACTTTGATTTCATTAAATATTCAAAGGAATCGTTTGGGGGTCCAACATTTCATGGAGCAAAACATTGACTTAACTTTGTTACATTTATTTAGAAAGCAAATTTATACGTAAGAAAAATCAAACCATTTATAAAATGACAACACACATATGTCCTTTTTTGTTTAAGTATAACAATAAATTCTAACACCGAACCGAACAGGTTAGAAGTATGTAGACATCTATCAAGATCAAACAGATATCTTTGGTTTATTCATTGTGTTCTATACTTCTATGTGATTCAAGTTTAGGGTAGAATTGATTTATGGAAAAGTGGGGAAAAAACAAAAAGTTAAAAAAGTGAATCAGGTTGCACACGTGCGTACAGTATCAGAAAAGGCTGCACACGTGCATACAAACCTTAAAAGTTGGCACACGTGAGAGAGAGAGAGAGAGAGGATACAGTGAAAACTAGAAAAGTTGGAAAAAAACAAAAGTTTCTTCTCGTGACTTGAGGTATAGATTGTGGTGTATGCAGTGACCAGATCACCCCTTGTGACTGATTTACAACAAAAAGTGTTCAATTCAATTTATGATATCAGTTACCAAACTTGATTTTTTTTCAATTCCATTTCTTGCATAAAAGTGGAAACTCTTGCACCATTTGTCATTTATGAGGAATAAAAATGAAATGAAATGAAGATATCAACTTGGTCATGTGACACCAGTATATGATGTGCTTCTATTGACTTGTGAACTTGAGAGCTGAACCCAACAAATTACAATCTTTTAGAAAACAAGAAACACAAGATAAGTTAAAACATGAACAGTCTGTGAAAAGTTCACTACTCAAGATGACATTCACCCAATTTAACACTTGATGTCCACATACTAGGTTGATGATGATCCAATGCCATCCATCACTGCACCATGCTTTCCGCGGACCATTTCAATAGACGAGTCAATCATCAACTCCTTGGATGGGTTAGTCTAGATATTACATATGTATATATATTCCTAACCCAGAGAGTAAAGTTTGTACAAAGCTGTATATCTACATCTTAATCCACTGATATAGTGCATTTGCCAATAGGGTGCCACATTAATCTCGGAACCTGATTGCAATGCTGTGTGTTTTGACGCCGAAAACAGTAAAAAAATGCAGCCAGAATGCAATTATTTGCAGATATTATACCAGCAAGAAGCATCACAACAAAATCCATAGTTACCCCTAAAAATTTGAGTTCTAATTGTCATGTTTTCATTAAAATAAGATTAAAATAAAAAGAAAAGTAATTTTTTTTATGCACAGATTCTAATAACCAGGACATCACATATCACAAAGTTCTTCTCTCTAAAGTCTAGCACGCATACAAACATTGAGACACGGTAAATTATGAAAAAAAAAAAAAAGCCTCTGGTTTGTGCAAGCACAGTATTTTCTCTGCACTGTACAATTCCACAACACAAAGATGACAACGACAACAATGCTGGAGCTAATGTGCAAGAAAATCAGTACCTCCTCATTTCACATCATGATCACTTGGTCATCTCTTTCTTCGCTTTGACTCAACCTATCAACAATCAAAGACGAGACCACAACTCATTAAAGAGAGAAAGAGAGAGCTAGAAAGCTGTTTCGAGGTCAAAGCATTACAGACAACTGAATGGCCACAGCTAAACATATATTAACGGACCATTCAGAGAAGCAAACTGGTTCCCTAGTAACAATTTTTACAATAAACCCCATAAGATCTTAATAGGAGCTAAAATGCATTCATACCAAATTACATTTTGGTTTCACGAAACGACATTTATTAAAGCTTGTCATGTCTACTGTGTTGATGCAAAGACTTTATATCTGTTAAAACTACTACATCCCATGCCACCCGGGGAACTGTTTCATTTTCCTAGAGGGGTAAAGGCCAACTTCATACTGTCTATGCATTAGGTTTTGTACAGAAATCATACTTCCAACCATGCAATTAATGACAAAGACAATGCAGGGTACACTAATCCTTCACTTGGGCAATATATGAAAATTTGCAATTCATTAAGTAGAGTCACTCGTATAATTCCAACAACATAGAAGGTTAGAATCCATAATACATGCTGAATATTGATAGTGACCGTCGATGTGACTTGAATAATGCTAGGGTTTTAATAGTGTGAGAACAAAGACAGAACTCAAGGAAACTCCCAACTGCAGAAACTTCCAAAAAAATGAAGCCTTTCCCTGTAAGCAGAAGTTTAGCAAAAGAAACAAGAGCGAGATTGTTTTTTTGAGAAAGTTATAAACGAAGCCTGCTAGGGTTAAAGTTCTCAGCTTAAATAAATTTTTACTGATGAAACTATCACATATAGCCCCATTCAGGACTTCCATGAAAGTTCTGCAGCACTTATAACTGCCAGTGCCACCACAAGAACCCTTGATAAATAAAACTAAAATCATTAGTATGTATGATCCGCATTTTACAGTTACAACCATAGAGGTGTAGACATAATAGCTAGAGTACAATCATTTGAACCATTTGTTTAAAAGCATCAAAATGATTTGCTCATACAAATGGTTCTCATGTATGAGTAAGCTGAGCAAGAAGATGATAAAATCCTCCCAGTTCGAGACTATAAAGTTACTTCTTCCTACATCCCCATGAGAGGGTAAGGATTGTACTACACCTCCATGGTTGTAACTGTAATTGGCAAGTGCCTTCAGTTGTAAAGAGAGAGAGAGAGAGGGGGGGGGGGGGGGTTGGGGGGGTGATGGGGAGAGTGCGGAAGAGGAGGAACAAGCATGATATAACTACGAACATGGTAGACACACCTTAGCCTTGAAACCTAGGTTACCAATAAAGATGATGTGGTATATTGGTATCAACTATCAAATATATATTCAACTTTGTCTGGTATGAGAGAAAGGAATAAACAACCAGTTTTAAAAGAACATGGCCAGTGGACCAAACAAACAAATACATGAGTGATTCTCATATCTTCAGACGTAGTAATACCAGAGGCTGAGAAGCTAGCCTATTAATTTGTCTCGACTATAATAAACCACACATAGAGACAATTATAAAAATGGGAATCTGCATGCTCATACCTTAACCTCTACAGATGGGGACACCTGGAATGTATTCAAAGATCTTTTGGCATCATCATCTGCTGAACAATCAGAGCACAAAAACTGATCCAGTTTTTTGGCTTCTTCAATAGTCATACCCATACAAGAAGGATGAAACCTGCGAGACATTAGTACTTATGATCAGGAAAACAGGATTATCACTGTCATTATTTCATCATTGATCAAGATATACACAATCTGCATAACCAATAGTGAAGAAAGTAAGCACCCTGGAAAGACATATATAATTCACTGGCATAAGTACATGATAGTAATAATTTGTAGAGTGCACCTCTTAAATGAAAATTCAAAACATACCAAGGCATTAAGATAATGTTTTTTTTTACTAGAGCAAAGTCACAGCAGAGGTCATATGCTACATATAATGGATTGTTGATCATTGATATTTTAGTTTTTGTCTATGTCCAGTTTCAAATTTTATAATTACAATCAGATTAAAATAACATAATGCATATATGAGCTACTTTCATGCACTCTGCTCCTCACTCATAAAAAGCTAGGAACCAAATGTGAGACAAATATAATACAATTTAACAGTCCCAAAACTGCATAAATGAACAAAAAGACCATCACCATGTAAGTTGGAATAAAAAAATATAGTAAATTATCTACTCCTTTATAAGTCAGGCTTCAAACATAAAGTTCAATCAAATTTTCACCTCTGCCAGAATAGTTTGAACTTAATAGTAATAAGTTTCCAAAATAAGAATCCTAACATGAAACCCAGGTAGTAAGAGTTTGCCGCAAGCACAAAATACAGACAGCCTATTGTTTCATAAAAGGATTAAATGAAAGAATTTTGCAAGTGAATAACAACTGAAGTTGATCTAATACATAAGATCTGCTGCTCCAATAAGTTGACAAAGCCTACAAACTTGCTTTCTATTGATTACCTTTAGTTTCTATAATACAACAAGAGCATCCATGACAAAGATTCTCTAAGAAAAAATCTAACCAAGCCACATTATTCAAAACTCAATTAATATACTTCACTTCACAACTTCAATAATTACAAATTGAATCCATAGTTCAAGTTACAAAATGGAAAATGTAAGCGACAACTTTACCAATCCTTGCATCCTTCACACTGCACCATTAGGTCATCCGGGTTATATGGCATCTCACACTTGCAATACCTTCAAAATGGAATCCCAAAAGACACAATTAATACCAGAACGAATCAATCATAAACATCAAAAGCCAGGGACATCAACACAAAAAACAAAAATGAAACCACCAAACAAGCAAACTCACACAGCCACACGGTCCGGGGTGAAACCTCCAGTGGCAGCCTTATATTCAAATCTACAAAAGTAATCCTCTGCACCAACATTTTCAAGCTTTGTGTAGTTTTTGAAAGAGTGCACTGTACATTTGCCTTCAATGGTGTGTGCACTTTGCACATCATAGTGATCTGATAAAAACAGTTCCTTGGCTCCATGGAACTGCCTCCGTCCTCCCATGGACTCCTCGGGTCGATAGTACCACCGAACACGAACCTTCACGTTGTTCCGATGATCCGCCTCGATCTTCTCCACACGCGCCACGTATGGTGGCTTATCTGAGTCCGCTGGTCTCATCAACACACAATCACCAGCTGCAATACAACCACACAAAAATACAACAGCCTAAACATTAAAACAAAACAAAACAAAACAAAACCCCTAGTTGCAACTAATCCATAGCAAAAGAAACAAAATCTGGGATTTAAAAAAAAAAAAAAAAAAACCCAGCAAAAACGGAATTTGGATTTCTCGAATTGGAGACCAAAAAGGATAAATTTTGCGCTTACTGAGCTGAAAATGAAAGCAAATAAAAATCTGGGTATTTGAGAAAGAGTGGAAAAACATACGTCTGACAACTTTGTTGGTGCCTTTGATGGTGTAAGAGTCGAGGTCCTTCTTGCCAGGTTTGGTCTTGGCCATGAAAGTTTGGTTTTTTAGCAGCAAAAATGTACAAAAATTAGTTCTTTCGAAGAGAATGTGAGTGAATTGTCTTCAATTGTTAATTTGTTGAGGTTTCTGAGGTGAACACAGTTTGTTTCTTTGTTTGGTCGAGGCGCACACAGACAGAAACCCTAGACACTGCAGATAGAGAGAGAAGAAGAAGAAGAGATAGAGAGAGAGAAAAAAGAGTTTTGTTTAGAAGCTAGAAGGAACAGTACAGATGACACGTCAGCATCATCTCTGTCTACATATATATATATATATATATATATATATATATATATATAGCGTGATAAAAAGTCATGCATTGCACGATTGTTTTCACAATGTGTATAGAAACTTGTTGCCTCTGTATATTGTATTTTTGGATAATACAATGCTCTATTTATAGGGACATTATGATTCTAATGTATGAGAAACTCTTCCGTGAACGGTGTCACAACATAACCCAGGTGATGATCTAATCGAAATAAGCTATGTTTTAAAAATGATTTAATATAAATAAATCTAAAGAGTTGTTACACAATAACTTTTTAACTTCTATATATATTATAAAAGTTATATATGACATATTATTTATATAAAAATTTATCGTATTTATATGGTATTTTTAGATAATATAATTTTATTTTTATAATAAAATTTTAATGAGTTATAATGTTATGAAAATCTTTGGTGGATGGTGTCACCATGTAACATGGGTGGCCATCTAATCGAAAACACGGTATGTATTTAAAATATTAAAAGTGATTAATATATATATATATATACACACACGATGGTGTTCACGTAAGTATGCATTTCTAAATTTTATATGAATACATTGGATATGGATAGTTAGATTCAACTACTTTGACTTAGATTCAACAACACACATCTAATGCACTTATATATATATATATAGTAATTTTCCAATGAGGACTTTTACCAAACATGCTTTAAACATATTTGATGAAATTGCATATAATCAAATATTTTTCGATGAGATTTTTTGTATGCATCATAAGAAAATTAAAATACACATTTGATAAAAATTTGAAATTTTTTTAGATTTGAGAACTATTTTTTCTTTTATTTCCTCATTTTTAAATGTTTTATCTTCAAAAAAATCGGAAAAAATTAATTCTTATACCCGAATTTTTTTGAACTTTTTTCCATAAATGTATTTCAATGTTTCACCATCCATACAAAAAATCAAATCAAGATTCAATATATTCTATACATTTTCATTAAAGGTGTTTAAAGTGTGCATTGTAACAAATCCTCATTGGAAAATTATTATTATTATTATTATTATTATTATTATATAATATATATATATATAAGTAAGACTCTCACGATGGATCCCTTATTTTAATTTCAGTAAGAATCTTGATGAAAATACATCGATTTTAATGAATTTTTATATGAATTTTTTTGTTGACGATTAGTTCATTGAAATCTATATATGAACAAAAATTGAGAATTTGAGAATATTGAAACTATTTTTCCTGAATTTTCTTATATTTCGCCTATTTTCTGATGTCTTCATAATTAAATAAAATTTGGATAAATAATTATAGTGTTTGGAAAATTCTCAAATTTTATTCATGTGTAGATTTCATTGAACTCATCATTTACAAAAAAAATAAAATTAAAATTCGTTAAAATCGATATTTTTCATCATGGTCCTTACTGAAATTAAAATAAGGGATCTCTTATGTGAGACTCACTATATATATATATATATATATTAATCTGAATTTTTTTAGCGATGATGAATTCAATGAATTAAAAATAGTTGCATGGTTTGAAAAATTCTCAATTTTTATTTCACAGGTAGATATCATTAAACATATCATCCACAAAAGAATTCAGATTAAAATTCATAAAAATAGATGTGCTTTCATCAAAATTCTTACCGAAATAAAAATAAATGATCCATTATGGGAGAACCAATATATATATATATATATATATATATATATATATATATATATATATAAAGAGTTTTCATACCACAACTTATAATTGGATGGACCCAATAAAATCATCTAAAGAGTTTTCACACCACAACTTCTAATTGGATGGACCCAGTAAAATCGTCTTATGAAAGTGTTTATTAAAAATATTTAAATACAGCATATAAATTAATCAGCTAGAGTGCTAGACTGCTCGTGAACACATTTTATATTATTTGTTGTCATTTAAAAGTTGGTTTAACAAAAGCAAATGACAATGAATTAAAAAAATACACGATAACCATTAGATTAAAAGAGAATTGAATATTGAAATTATAAATTTAAATCGAAATTTCTAAGTTGATATAATAATCTAACCTTGTTCAAAGTATACATTTTTAGAAGAAATAAAAGATTGTGTTTCCAATCATTTATTTGTCGAAACTAACAATGTCATTTTCACTGGTTTTCAATTATTTACAAGCGTTGTGAATTGTTAGCAATCCATCACATCTTTTTTTCTATAAGAAAAGAATATCAATGCATGATTCACAACAAATTTTTCCCTATTTATGTTAATTGTATATGATATATATCATATCCCTATTTATGTTAGTTGTCATTGTACACCGTACATAGCATATATATATATTAAAAATATTGACGGTTATCACCGTACGCATATATAGTTAATTATATGATAATAATATATGCTATTTGGGGTGACAACTTCCAATATTTTTAATATGTATGGGATAATTATCATGATGGTCATTTAGATGTTTCTATACCGTTAAAATAGTCATTAGATAGAGTTTCGTTTAAAAATGATCATTTTTAACTAAAATAAATGTGATATCAATAGTCATTACATCAAATTCCGTTAAATGTTTGGTATTTTGATAAATAAGTTGATGATATTAATTATTATTATTTAAAAAAAAATCAATTTTTATGCTTGTTTTTAAAGTAAATAATTATATTTAATATGTATATATATATAGTATATTAAATAAAATATTATATATTAATATACTTCAATTTTTAATCCAATTATTTATGTAGATTGATCATAACGTTTGACATTAACTTTTTTTTTTCTTTGAGTACATGTATTAAAAGTTCATTATGTTGGAGTATGTGAAGACTTCAAAGTCAATTTTTGTTGTTTTGTGAAGATGAGAAAGCAAATCCGCAAATAAGCAAGATGAGGTTACACTGTTACAAAGGGACAGCGCCCAATTTGGGTGCGATCGATGTGGTTGCGTTATGCCCGTGACAGCGGTGGCACAGCGATCAAACAATTATGACGAAGCGCTATGGGTGGCGCTGTGTATTTTGACAGCAGTCAGAAACCAGTATTACACGCTAAACCAGTATTACACGCTGTGTGTTGCACTGTGAATTATGACAGCGGTGTGACAACGGTTTTGTCTTAAAGAGATCACTCCATTAGGAACGCTCTGGCCTCAACAGCGATAGTGACAGTGCCCTAACAAATTAAAGCAAAAATAGGAAATCTTGCATGGTGAAGAAAGAAGAAAATGAAATATACTCCGACTAGGATTTAACCAACCCTAGTGTTTCTATATAAATTCAACAATTTATGTAAACCTAATGTGTGTGAGAAAATTTGCTAGAGAGAGGGAGAACAATTGTAGAGAGACCGAAAGATAAACAGAGAGAACGACATAAAATATTTGATGTCGTCTTTTTTTTCTCATTGTTTTCATATTATTTGTTTGTATTTGGATTTATGTGTGTGCGGTTTTTTTTTACAACACATTATGATAAACAACGTCAAAAATATTTAGTTATTTAAACAAAATAATTTATAATAGAAAAAGAAAACAGTCAACATGAAAGGTTAAAAAAAAGAGACTTTATCACCCAAAAAAGATTTTATGTCTTAACATTATTATCAATCAAAACATACAATTGGTTTAAAAATCGAAGTATATTAATATGTAATATTTTGTTTGAGATATACTAAATATAATTATTTGTTAAAAAAAAAAGTAAAAACTGATTTTCAAACAAAAATCTAAAATAAATTAATATCATCTCCTTATTGACTAAAATGCCACTCATTTAACATAATTGAATGAAAAGGCCATTAATACCACACTTTTCGTAAAAACTGCCTATTTTGATTAAAAAAAATATATATCCATCTAATGATCATTTTGATAGTATAGGAACAATTGAGTAACCACCGGGGGAATTTCCCTTATATATTTTTTTCACCACCATCCTCTCATAATTATATATATCAGGACCTTGAATGTGAACCATTACATTTAATTGCTTTGAACCAGTGTATATACACTTGTCTGGACTTCTCTATAATCTATGGTCTACATTCAAATAACTGATATATTTAATATCAGGACAAACTGACAGAGAATAACTATATATATATATATATATACAATAATTTTCACATAAGTACGCACTGATAGAATTATATAAGGACATTGAATACAAACCATTCATTTTACATATTTTAACTTGATATGTATGCACTTGTTAAAACTCTTTTATAAATGAGTGGTTCACATTCAATGTCCTTATATAATTCTATCGGTACACACTGACAGAAAAAAGAATATATATATATATACACTTACACTTGTTAGAGTTTCTAATTAGCTACCATTCGTTACCAATACCAATCATTTAAATTAATCTATGCTAATTTATCTTAACAAAGTCCCACTTTTCCTAAATAAATAAAAAAATATATGTAGCTTCAATTATTCAATTCAAAACCAAACAATATTTTTCCAGTGTTTATGACAAATCAAATGGTATCAATGAAACTCAATTCCAAACGGATTAGATTGTGACAAATGATATTAAAGAATCATTCGGTTTAGCTTGGATTGTTCCAATTCCGAAGGATTGAACATATATACGTATAAAGCTATTCAAACATTCGAAATCGTAGAGCTATTTCGAATTCTAAGAAATTCTAAGAATTGAACTGTAGTAGAGCTATTCAAACACTCATTCACATGACAAAACCAGTATAGTTAAGATAGAAAACTCACCAATTTTTTTCCTATGGAACTAAATCTAATCGTTTCGATGCCCCCGAGTCGATTCGAAACCCTAGTTGTTCAATTTCATCCAAGGCACTAAGGTCATGCATAAAGAAAAAGCAGATCACAATTCAAATGACACAATAACTGAATTTGTACATTAATTTATTCTGATCAATTGCGAAGGAAAACCCTAAATATAAGATAATACGGTAATCCTTTTCTTGTCCATGTAAAATATATTTATATATAAGGTTTCAAGTTTCCACAAGCACTTTTGCAAGTTTAGTGCAAGCTAGCTAGTGATCATATTACAAAAAAGGTTATATATAATTTAACACAGAGAGAGAGAGAGTTACTGGAGTTCCAAACACCAAAGATCATGCAATTGGAAGATGATATATATGGTAAGATTAAAATCTGTCATCAGAAACGGGTCGGAGCGCAATCCATGGGGAAGGGATTACCCATAACATTGTGATCCATATAGTAGTAGGGGTACGCTGCAGCATCCATCACGACAAATTGCATGTCCTCCGAAGGCTTCCAGTGACGTTTCCTTTGATTGATAAACCAGTTGTTAATTTGTTTCTGATCCAACCCAGTGGATTGTGCAAGTGCTAGCTTTTGTGACTCCTGTGTGCATACAGACACATGAAACTACATTATTAACAAATAGTGTTTCGCCTTTCACGCGGGCGTGCAATATTATTTGATTAGTAACGAACACATAAATTGTCAAAACACAAACGATTGACACATTATAGTTGAAAATAAGAAGAGGCTAGATATGCAGATCCAGCAATGTTTAATAGAAAAAATGGCAGTTCTCTTTTTTGAGGCATGATTGGTTTTTTTATTCACCTATGGTTCGATATATAAAGGCACTGTCTTATTGTAACTTTACATTGAAAACATTATCTTATAGCTAGGACAACAAATTGGGCATATTTGCTATATAAACTAGCATAAAACATGGAATGAGCACTAGTAGAATATTGCATTGCATAATCAAGCATGCATCTCTTACACAGCTAAGCAAAAAGGCTCGCGAAATTAAACAAAAAGCAAGAATATTTAACGAACAATCGAGCTATTAAAAATTACGGCACTGAGCAAAAAGAAGAATGAACAAGGATGTATGCATATATATGTAGTTTACCGATGGGTAAGGCCACTTGTCGTGTCTGCTCCACCAATCTAGCAACTGCTGGCGGGCTTCCCTTGGCAATTTTCCTTTCTTTTTCTTCTTCATGAATTCCTGCTTGAGACTGCCTAGATGTCCACTGTACTTGCGCAGAAGCTGACCCTTCAGTTCCCCATCCTCAGCATGAGGATCGATGTAGTTGTGATCGTTTACATCGAACTCTTCCTCAGATGATCCATTTTGACCTGTAAAAATCATCACACAATTCGCAATCCAATTAATGGCAAATAAGGTAATTAGCTACAACATTCATGGCAGGCAAGCTAGGCACATGTATACGCAAAATCAAAATGCATATGTGCAATCAATGAATTAATACAAACAAAAGCAAAACAAAGGGCCCAAAATAACAACACAATCAAACAATTAAATTGAGATAGACTGTTGTAGATCAATGAATCAAAAAGTAGAAAGAAGAACATCACTTGGAAAAAGCATTCTCCATTAACATATATACATCATACTGAATCAACAGTCAACGTGTTGATTTGTAATGTAGATTTGCTGTAGGCAGTTCTGCTTTATTGATCATTGAATTCACAGAATGATCTATAAAACTATTTTTACACTAGATATCACCGATGTTTTACTCTAATTATTAACTAATACAATAATTAACAAGTATGTCAAGAAATTAAAAGGCATTCTTATACAATTATATGCTATCTAATTAAACAATAATAATAAAGACACACAAACTGATAATGGTATGGCCATTTCAGCCAATACATTCATCGTTTCTCAAACATTAATTCATAGAATCCAAAACTTCATTGAATGTAACTTTTGTATGAGATCTGATCAATTGCCTGGAGACTGTACACAATTAGAAAGATCGATAAGCTTTTTTGCAAATATTTTGATTCCGATAACACAACTGATATTCATCAAATAGTGAAACTTTTTCATTAGGATTCTTTCGAAAAAAGTACTATTTTTCATCGGTTATTATATGTAAAGATGCTCATCATTATAATTCTATATCGCTGGGAGTTACTTGATGAATCAATTACTTAATTAGTTAATTTGCTGATCTTCTCATCATATATATATATATATATATATATATTCAAAAGTATTGGTAAAACTGAGAGATTAGCACAAATCCATATAGAATATAAATATATCTTCTTCTATATATCAACTTTTTTTTTTGAAAGATTCTATATATCAACTTTATATATATTGATATTTGGTTTCATACATTTAAGAAAATAAAATAAAATAATCTACATAAGAAATTAAACTTACAATTCTCAGTCCCTGTCATGTCAACCTATGCTGATAAGAAAATAGCCTAATAAGAAATTTACTTTGTAGCTATTGCTAGATCCTTCAAAATTGATTAGAAGAGCAAAAACTGCAGCATCTGGGGTTACAAGTAGTGAAAATAACAGTTTGCGTAATAATGATTAAAATATTTTGAACAACCCTAGCTACAAGGATTAGAAGAGACATGTTATAATCAATAAACAAACAATTTTCTCAGTTCTCTAGACACAACAGACAACGCAAGAGAGAATCAAAAGCTACAGAAAATCTAGCCAGCCATCTATGATCTATATATCTACCCATCATGGAGCCTCCAAACAGAAAAAGCTGTACATGCAAGGAGTACTGGTGAAGTATCTTATAAATAAATTTAATTAATTAATTAATTAATTATCTGATCTCATATCAACACTTCAAAAAATAAATAATAAAATAAAATAAGGTTTTGATTTGGATTTTGGATTACCAGAAAAAGGAGGAACAAGAGTTAGGGCTTTGAGCTGAGAGTCAATCTTAGAGAGGAAAAGCATGGCTTCTTTGAAGGGTTTGGTGAGCTCTTGCTCATATTTGGTTAACATTTCACAGTAAGCTTCCATGAACTGGTCAAGTGATGGGTCTGTAGTACTACTACTACTTCCACTTCCACTTGACCTAACATTCATGCCTTCCCCACAAGCAAAACCACATGCTTCTTCCAACCTAGCCACCACTTCAGGAGGAGCTCCAACCTGATGAGATATTGAAATATCTATAAATATTTTAATCTAATAATTTTCCTCTCACATCAAAGTGAATAAAAACAAAACTTTTGGTTGGGTATATATGAAACTTCACCCCCAAAAAAAAAAAAAAAAAAAAACTTTTACAATCCCACAAAAAATAATTGAGTTTTGTAATGATTTTCTAACTGGGGTTTTGATGGTTTTTTGAGAGAGGAGGTAGAGAGAGAGAGAGAGAGATGCATGTGATCATATATATATATATATATATATACATATATATATATATATATATATAAATGGAGTGGGGTTTTTTTTTGTGGGGTGAAATTTAGGACATGTTAGGGTTTTGAAAATCTTTGTTTCACCTTTTGACAATTGACATAGGCAGCCAAGAGGCGAGGGAACTGAGGGTGAGCCATGATCTTTGCCCTCATAGAATCACAAATGTTGTTGCAGCTGCGATTTTCAGTAGTGTCTTGCTGCACAAACACATGAGGAGGAGGAGGTGCCTTCATTTGGCCATCACAATTGTAGTTATTCAACAGATTAGGAAGAAACATCTTATTACTAGATGAATTCATATGATGTTGATGATCTCCAACTCCAAAACTACCCATCATAAAATTATCAGGACAAACCCTATTATTATTACTACTACTACCAGATCCACCACCTTCCATTATAAAAATTTCTCTGAACAACAACAACAACCATGCACAACCACAGAAGATCTTAGTTTATCTACTGTTTGTCTCCAAAGAAAAGAAAAAACACTCCCGGTTTTCAAGCTAAAAAAAAAAAACACCAGACACAGAAAATCCTAGTCAGTGGTAAAATAAGGGCAGATTTCAGAGAACCTCCCTTGGAAATGGGTATTCTCTTTCTTTCTCTCTCTCTGTACAAAAACAGTATCTCTCTATATATCTCTGAAAACACAGTAGTAACAAGTATTATTATTATTATCACATGTAAATAGAGACTAGAGAGAAAGAAAAGAAGGAACAGAGAAGATAGATAACGTGCGCCTCTGCAAATACTAGTGAGTTATTTCCTTCCCAATGAAAGTCCTCGTTTATTGCACTGCCACTGCTACTTTTATTGTTTGTCTAATAGACTCATAGACAGACATACAACACTACAACAGTACAAGAACAAAAGAGAGAGAGATTTAATTAAGTATGGATTTATGGAGAGTATAATCTCATCACAGTCATCGCACATCGAAATGGATGACAACATTGACAAGCAAGCTAAGCTCTTTGAAGAGATTGATGGGAACCAAAGGTCTCTGAAAACCCTTAATCAAAGGACACTACACCTGTACTCTCTCTCTCTTTATTGGTTGATTGATCTCAACCGTCCATCCACCCATCTAAATATATTCTCTTTGAGATTTTGGGTTGTCGTCTCTTCTAGAGTTCTAGTCTTCTCTCTCTCTCTCTAGCTAATTCACTTTTAAGGATGCAAAAGACATGCCTGGTGGGTGGGTGGTGGTGGCAATGGCATGCACATGATCTTAGTTAGTGTAGTAATACTGTTAATTTGCTCCACCTTTTTGATGTATACAAACGACAGCGTTTTTAGTCATGGGTCTCTCTTTTCAGTTCACAGTTCAAACACCATGACCATGTATCATCATGTATATATGTTAATGTAAACAAGTCTGAGTCATGAGGTCAAATCAATGGTAGAGAGACTGAGAGAGTAATGATTCAGGGTGAGAAAAAGTTAGGTTTTTGGGAAGCTCTCATAAACAATACATATAAAAGAAAGAGTGAACAAAGCTGATCATATGTTTAGTGGGGCACTTCGAATGTGAATGTCTCTGTCTATCCATCTTCCACTCTTCTTTTGAGTGAGAGCTTTAAGCCTTTTCCACTCATAAAATAATTATAGGATATTGACATATTATTAACATGTGTGTGGCGTGATTAGAAGGTTAATTATTTCAGACCAAGCTTAAGTTGATATATATATATAGTATAATTTTTCTTAATTTCCTGTTCTTTGATCATCACTATAGATACGCAAAAAGGGGGTATCAATTCGTTTTCTAAACAGTACTACCATTTCTCTTGTTACGTATGTGAGAAATATATTAGCTTTTGGATGGATGGATGGATGGATTGATTGATAACACACAATGACATATTGACGTGAAATAAAAAAGTGTTTTTGTTTATCAATTAATTATGGATGGATTAGGATAAGAAAACTTGATTTAACACATTGCTCTACAAATGAGCACGAGGAGCCGAGGAGAGGATAATATAAGAGTTTGATTTTTGATATGATATTTAGGTGTGCGTCATGAATCAGCAACATTAATGGAAAGTTGATCAAAAAGAAAATATTGAGAAGACTTCAATGGGACCAACCGGAGACGGGCATTTATTAAGGGATACCCAAAAACCCCTCTTCTTTATTTCCGTTTGAAGGGAAATTTTTTTCGAAAAATAAAAAATAAAAATCGAAAGAGACGGGAATTATTTTCTGGTCAGGGCCGAGGGACAACTTTCTCATTTACCATAGATCTTATATAATATATTATTATTATTATTATTATAAATTTATTATTAAAGAACATTTTAGATTTCATTTAAATTTGTAATGGATTTTTTTTTTGAATTTATATTTATAATAGACTGTTTTTTTAGTATGTAATTTTTAAAGAGAAGGGTATATAGGAAAAAAAAAAAAGGGGAAAACGGAAAAACGGGAAAACGGAAAGATAGGGATACGGATACCTTCCCTCAAAACTCCCACATCCCCATTTTCCGGTTTGGGAAACGGAGATGGAGATGGGAGGATCTATACCCATCCCTTGGACCATCTGCTTCCTAGTTCCTACTCAGCATCTGATTCTTAATTTCTTATATTCGACTCCTCCAAAACTCTAGTCTTGCAATTAAAATTTCACTAGTGTGGTAATTGATTTGTTTGTACAATGACATTCATCATATCATCTCAAGATTTCACCATATCATCTCAAGATTTATATGATAAAGACAATTCATCAGACATTATTCGGATTGTATGTATTACTCTTAATTCTTAAATTTTGACTTATATAATAACGACAACTCTTTTGATATATTTTACTCTTAATTCTTAAATGTTACTTGATGGATAATTTTATTTTTATTTTTATCAGAGTCCAGCTTACTAATCGAGTAGGGAGTCTAGGCAAAATCAACCGCTACAACTATACGAGCACAGCTAAACAAGGAAGGGTATGCATAAGTAAAGGGGAAGCCAGAAATGCCCAAATTTGTTGTATATATCCACTTCTTTTTTTTCTCTGAAAAAAGTTACAAAATGTCTTTTGATCTCTTTCATTTTATAGAGATGATTAAAAGCCATATAACTGTCACCTCTTTAGATTTAAATATACTGTGATTTTTGACTGGAGTTTTCATTATATTAAACAAATTTAAAATATTTAACCTCCAATAATTTAAAGATGAAAAAAAAAGTTTTTTTCTTATAAAAAAAGAAAAAGAAAAAGACAAATGGCATCTGTGTCGGTCAGAACTCAGAAGTCGAACTAACTAGATGTAATAATGTATTCAAAACTCGCTAAATATTTGACGGCGTTGATTTCCCAATCAGCGTTCGAAGTTGGACGGACCACCACATGATCTGATCTTGTGTCGACGATACAATTTTCATTATAAAATCTGCACAACATTTCAACATCTTGTCACTATATAAAAAGCAATCGATGAAACAAGCTTAAAATATAAAAAAGAGATAGATCCACAGATCAAAAATCTATAATATATGTCCGTAAACAAAATAAAATCCAATGATGTTATCATGATGACATCAAATAAATAATGGAACAAAAGTCCAAATTAAGAAGTACTAATTAATTATGATTTGAGAGTTGAAAGTTGGGGGAAAAAGAAAAATAAATAAATACCCTAGGAATGCAAATTTTAGCTCAGAGTTTCTGCATAACCACTGAATTGGCTATGCCAGCTTCCTCTATTGTCTGGTTTGGATTGGTAAGTTGTTTGGGAGGGAAACCCATTGCCTGCAGTTGGTAATCTCTTGACCCACCGGGTCTCGAAGCGTCGATGAAGGCATGGATATCGCTGATCGTGTGGTGATGGTTGAAGCGTGACACCATGCGTGTACCATCTGCTAATCTCAGCTGTATTGAGGTTGTTGGTAATGATGAATCCACAACTAGGCCCAACGAGGGCGTGGGAGCAGTGTTGAAGGGAGTGGCAGTAACACTTGGCTCAGCAGCAGCTGCTGTGGGGTTGTCGCTGCCTAGAGTTCTACCCGCACCCTGGAAAGCAGATCGACGCTTTGGTGGTTCCTGCACCAAGAGGAGGATAAAACGACCTTAAATGCCTGATGCAAACAAGAGGAAATATAAATACAGGAATAGAGGAGAAATTGACTCACAGAGTAGTCTTCCTCCCTCCTACTGAGTTCACAATGCACACGAGCCCTCCTATCTGCTGGCTCAAGTTCTTTCGGGCACTCAGACTTCCTGATGCTCTGGATTCAGATACAAGCAATTCATAAGTATACATCAGTAAAGCATTATATAAAAGCCACTCTTTCATTAGATATAAAAATGTTGTTTCATCCCTGCAGAAGATATAACCTACACTAGAGGTTGAATCTGATGATCAAGTTGAATCACTCAAAACCTCAACTTGTCAAAATTTGTTAGAGAACTACATGCATAGGAATCAATATTGCAGCACAAGCAATTTCCACAAAGACACTGAGAGCCAAAACGTGAACAATCAAGCGACAATACCAATCTGGAGAAATTATGAATGTTGAATATTACCTCCAAGAAAGATGCATTGGCAGGATCATCCAACCTCCGCAATGGACCATTATCTACAGTGAATCCGTTCCTCCAGAAAGTGATGTTATGTGAGACAACTTCAGGTGGAGACGGAGCAGATGGAGCAGATGACACCGACTCTCCTGAGAGTAATCTTGCTGTTCCAGTGAAGGCTTTTGAGCTAGAAGACGGCCGAAGGTGATCTGGAGGCCCATCTACAGCTGAGTGTCTAGCTTGATCAAAGATTGCGTCCACATCATTACCCCTGGTAGGATCTTGGACTAGCATTCCACTGCAACCAGAATAAAAATAAAAACAAACAATTATTCCTGCCAAATAGAAACCATTTATAGAGTTGCATAGTATTTAGTTGTATAGAACTCACTAAAAAACATCTAAATTAGAGTTAGAAAAAAAAAAGATAGAGGCCTTAACAGTTCATTGAAATAAAAAATAGTTCAAAAAGAATCTAAACAATTTAGAAACCAAAGTCACAAGGCAAGGTCGTCACAAACTACATTATGCCTGGAAAAAGGTTCCGATGCAAATTTGATAAATCACTCTTATAATATGCGTCTACATTACTCTCTTTTGTTTTTTTTTTCGTTTCTTATATTCCCAAATCAAAAATCAAATTGTTCATTATATTTAAAAGTATAGGGTAAGAAAATTGACAGATCCAGCTGGCACAATCAATTCTAAACAATGGCTTCATTGTACATTAAGCAGTAATGTTAGAACAGACATTACTTGGATTAATCAAATCACCAATGATAAGTTGTTAACATTCTATAAAAAACAATTCAAGATAAATTGTCTCATTGTTTTCTCAAAGCTTATTGATTTTTGCTTCAAAATTTTACGTTTACAGAAGAAAGACTTTTATTCCCACCATCTGTTGTGTGCGAGCATATGCAGTAAAGTGAAAGCGAACCCAAGGAATAAAAGGCAAATCCCTAATTAGTGCACCATATAAATATTGATAATTAACTGCTAACAAGTAAACAGATATGCTGCGAGTAATGATTAGTCATTGATTCAGAATAAAAATAAATAAAAATAAATTTGGGCAGCAATTCAAAGGATTCTATTATATAAAACCAACAATCGAAATCGAAAACAAGTTAAAAAAAAAAAAGAATCACATTTAAAATCCTACTAAAGCAGAGCAATATAATTCAATTTAGGTCCAAAAAAACTCACCTTTTCTCACCACCAGTGTAATACCGCTGCGGCTCATCGTCATCGTCACTATCAGACCCACCAGGAGGAGTCCTATTCAAATCAGCAAGCGTCCGGATCCCGCCACGTGTCCCGGCAGCCGGATTCTTCTTCTGCTCCTCCTGCTTCCTCTCC
The DNA here is from genome assembly GCA_033220585.1 of Dipteronia sinensis. Taxonomy (NCBI): domain Eukaryota; kingdom Viridiplantae; phylum Streptophyta; class Magnoliopsida; order Sapindales; family Sapindaceae; genus Dipteronia; species Dipteronia sinensis. The sequence continues at coordinate 42,441,218 of CM065645.1, forward strand.
GGGCGGCGGCGCGACCGCAGCGGGTAAGGATCCCGAGCCGGGACCGGTGAGGCGGACCGAGAGCGGGACGCAGACCGGGAAGGCGACATCGACGGAGAAGAAGGAGACGCGGACGGAGACTGCGAATGCGACGGAGAGGGTGAGTTGACTGCGGGATGAGGAGGGAGAGCAGCGACGGCGGGATGCGGAACTGCGACGGCTGCGTCGGCGGCGTTGTCTAAGAAAGTTGAAACTGCGGAATCTAGGTCCCACTGATGTGACTCCAAGAAGAAGTGAGCCTCGTCTCCGGTCGACGACGTGATCTCCATGAAGGAGCTGATCAATCTAGAGTTGGTTTCTTGAGTAGAATTCTCCATTGGCTTGTCTTTTGATTCTGATAAATTTTCGATTCGATGGATCGAAATAGAATTCAAGGATCTCCATATATAAATATAAGTATAAATATCTGAGTTAGAGTGTATGTGTGACTTAAAACGACGCCGGATTTGGGAACTGTAGAGACTTGACGTTATGAGCAAGACTACTCTGATACGTCATCCAATAACCAATAGTATTTAGTTATATCTCTTTATAATTCTTTAATTTATCTAAATTCTCAAAAGGAAATTAATTTATTTAAATTCTCAAAAGGATATTAAAGACCTTGAATTTTTTTCAAGGTAAAATTCCCCCCATTTGGGAGTCCATTTTTGCTCACCCATATGCATGTGTTTGGACAAAACTATACACTGTCATGTCACACCCTTCATGGGGGTAAGCAAAAATCTTCTCCCTATTTGACCAGAAAATTAATACAATATATAAAACGGTAATATCCCAATAAGTTGTTTTTTAGAGAGATAGTTTTGGACAACATTACCCTCATCTACCTTTTCGCTTTATTATGTGGCGTAACTTTTGCTCTCTCTTTCATAAGCTCTTCTTATCATGTTTCTCTCTCTCTAAAACATTTTTTTCTCTCTCTTTTCTTTTTAAAATATTGTTCTTCTCGTTGAAACGATTCCAACGGTATAATACGGGTGAAAATCGAATATTGTTTTTTGAAAGTATTTAGGGGTCGTTTGTTTTTTCCACTTAAAATTTAATGGGTATGAATCACAATTATTAAGTTGTTTTATTTGTTTTTATACGTGGTCAAACAACTTAAAAATGAAAAAAAAAACAACTTAAAATAAAAATTAAAAAATCCTAACTTTTCATTTAATTGCAAATCACTGAATTGCATTAAATGGAATCTAAAATATTTTCTTCCGATACTATCCCCTATATATAACATATTTCCAATTTCATCATAATTATATATGGTACAGAAATCTTTATTTTAATATATTGTTTATTTTAAATAGCTTTACAAATAAAAAAGAACCCTAATCACTTCTCATATTATTGTTTAATATTTATACTTTATTATAATATTAGGGTGATGTATTTATATATTATTTTTTTATAATGTTTTGTATAGTTTTCCTGCTGCCTCTTTTATTTTTTGAAAAAAAACTTAATAAAAATGAAATTTATTTATAATTGGAGAAGAAGATCATGATCATATGTGTTCATATATAATTATTATTTTTTGATTGTTTTTATTCCATATTATATATATAATCGTTTAACGTGGGTATAAATGTAAAATTACTTAGTTTCAGATAATTTTACTTTTAAAAAACAAACATGTTGATAATACATTCAGATGTGAAGAAAAAACAAACAACATGTCATTCAAGTTCAGATTTCAGTCTCTATTCAGTCTTTAGAAAAATTCAAGACTATTCAGTCTTCAGATAAAAAAACAAACGACCCCTTAATTTCAAGTCTTCACACTGAAATCTTTACACGCTAAAATATTAACATGATGAAACTCTTTACACGATGAAAACTTTACACGCTGAAATATCAACATAATTACACGATGAAATAACAATATATTTACACACAGAAATATCAACATCTTTACACGCTGAAATTACAAAATAATTACACGCTAAAATTACATTTCAGCGTGTAATGTTCCGAGAAACTTCCAATTTTCTATTTTTCGATCTCTTCCAAAAAATGTTAAATACGAATTATTAAAAACCTTTTGTTGTTTTTCTTTTTATATACAAATTTGAGATCAGATATGACTCAAACCAACAATCTCTGTATAAACTCATAATAATGTAAATCATCGGATAAATCCAATGACTAGCAAATTACCTGTAACTATATAAAAACCGTATAATAGCTCAACCCGGTAAAAAGATATTCCAAATGACATTCAAATTCCAAAAGCAAAAGTTGCTATTACACACTACATTCTTGAGATCACAAACCATTCTGACTAGTCTCAACCACCAAATGAACCAACAATGAGATGATTCATTGAGTTCAAGCATCGCGACGGGAGGAATCTCCAGTGTTTCTAAGGCGTGGGACGACCACTGGTTCTCCCCGAACCCTGTCAAGAGCATGGCTTATCCTTAATGGTCGACCTGACAAAGCCTGTAAATAAAAACCAAGTCAGTTGACAGTTTTTTTTCTCTCTCTCTCAACTCAATTTTGGAACAAAATAAAGATATCGGAAGATCACTTCAAGTTGAAGCAACCATTATAATGATTCTTTGCTTTGTACCTTTCCATCCATGGCATCTTTTGCAGATTCGGCATCCTCTTCTTTGGAAAAATGAACAAATCCGAATCCTCTTGGCCTACCAGTGTCTCTATCGTATATTATTTTCACTGGAAAAACACCAAATTTGGAGGAATTAGTAATGATCTGTACTACCATTGTCATAAAGTTAGACACAAACAAAGAAAACTCAACATGCTTCCACATTTAATCAAATGGATAGGTTAGAGAGCTGAAAACAAAAAACCAATTTGGGTTCAATGTTCAAAAGATCGATGTTCTGTTCAATATTCTTCAATAGCTACAATTTCCTTGGTTACAATGACTCCATGAAAATGGAGGAAAATTTCTTAGTACCAGGATGGGGCAGGCATATTGTGCTCGTCCACCCACTCATAATATGTCACGAGACAAATTCTTAAATTCATACATCCAATCATGTATGATTATTTTTCCACGCGAGTAATGAGTGAACAAAACACACAAGTTATAGGATGCTCCCCAACCCAAGATAACTAATTACTATTATTGAGATTCTCTTTTCTAAAAGTGAACAAAAGACACCCACATAGACATAGTTAGAGTTTAATATTTTACATGTTTAATCAATTTTTATATTTAACTAATTAAGTTCACAAATGAATCCAAAGATAACAATGTAACTGGGTTTTCAAAACAATTCAATAAAATGCTTCCTATAACATGATTGATATCAAAATGAGTACTAAGTTCATTCAGACAATTCGTCGAACACTTTAAACAAATATCTTCAAGTCATGTCAAATGATGTAATTTACCTTCAGTGACTTCTCCAAATGAAGAGAAAGCGTCTTGCAAGGATTTCTCGTCGACTGACCATGACAAACCTTCAACAACCAAAACCACCACCACCCATTAAGATTCTTATATGTGTATGTGTGTGTATGTTTATACCAAAAAAAAATGATGGGAGAGAAAAGAAAAGGACCTCCAACGAAGAGTTTAGCCTTGGATGACGAAGGCGGTGAACAGTAGCAGCGCAGATTGAGAGCTGTGTTGTTCACAGTTGTCGTTAATGCTCTTCTAGCAATGGATACAAGGCTGTTCTTCATCATCGTTCAATTCCCAGTTATGCCCAATTAGTCAGCGTTTATAAGTTGCAATTAGAACATCTATTTGATAATAGACCACTTATGTACTTTTTTATTTTTATTTATAAAAAAAATATTAAAGTGAAATAGTAATGAAAATTAAGATATTTTGGTTCACACCCGTCTCAATAAAATTATGATTTACAATACAAAATTGAAAATTGTGTTACTGTAGGATTTTTTCAGAAAATTTATTCGGTATACTTCATTTCCTTTGGTTTCATTAAAAATATTATATACGTATCATGTTTTATTGAATATACATATAATAGCATATGTAATAGTATTTTATAAGACAGACATACCACTTAAATATATACGTAAATCCTGATATCAAACCTTAAGCAGAACGGTTTAAATAATTGTACTCAAAATTCAATCACATGAATCCTTAGTACCTTTTGTCAAGCAAAACTTGCAAGATTTGCAGAGAAAAATTATTGAATCTACAGTGTTAATACAACTAAAATATCAACCAATATTCATCACTTCTCTCCTATGCTGACTGTGCTCCAAGCTCCAGTATAAGAGTGTGATTAATATCGTTTGTTGTTGGTCCAACAAATTGAATTGGTCCTAACCAAAAAAATGCAAAAAGAGTATCAGAAGATTAAGCAAAAGGAAGCAGTTTTAGTGAGAGTTCAATAAAGCTGCTTCTGAATTCACCCTCTACTTCCACCACTTCATGATAGTAGTTTAGATATATAAGCATTGTGTGTTACTAGTGCAGATCACTGCTTCATCACCGCAATGTTAGCTTTTTACGCGATGAATATAAAAGCACGAAACAGTTGATCTAAAGATTTTAATTAGATGAACAAACAAAATAGTTTACCCAAAGAAGTGTGACTGTCCACTGAAGTGCCCTTTATATGCACCCACTTGCTTTCTTTTATTCAATTCAGTTTCCAATAATATCAAACCACCCTATTCTTGAGATGTTAAACGGACCTGTCCAGCCCATACATGTAGCGTGCTTTACCTGTTTTCATGTAAGTCCACCTCGCCAGACCCCATATTTAGGGCTTGGGCCCGATTGAGATGACGGGTTAGGATAGACATTATCCAGAACGAACCCATTTGAGTTTTAGCGGCCATATGAAATCACAGCTCGATATAACTTGATATTAAAGACTGTCATTCAATATGGACAATATTTGAAATCTCACTGTATTTTTATTTTTTTTTAGAGAAACAATACAATGTTTGATGTGGGCACAAAAAGAATACTTAAAAAAAAAAAAAAAAAAAAAAAAAACCCAACCTGATCATGACAATTGTATTCAACAACAACAGAAGCCAAATTCAATTACAGTAACTAGTCTAGGGCTCTGCTTTTCCCTCAGCAATAGCAATTATCTCTATGTTTTCAACAACTTTTTTTTCATCATTGAAGCTCTTGAGCTCCTTCTCTCCAGACTCATGATCATGATCAAACATGATAGTTTGTTGAATCTTGTACTGATGTCTCGTTGCAAACACAAGAAACACTATGAAATTCAACACTCCAAGCACAGCAAGCAGCCAGTAGAAGTTATTCAACCTCCCTTTGTTCAAATTGCTTCTCAGCCAGTGATTTTTTGTTACTTTGTCAACAATTGAAACCAACAAGCTGCTTACAAACATCCCCATTGAAATGGCACTCAAGAACAGACCTGTGCTCATTGACTTCATTCTCTCTGGTGCTTCTCTAATGAAGAACTCAAGTTGTCCAACATAAACAAATGCTTCTCCAGCACCCACTAGAAAAAACTGAGGGACAAGCCAAAAAGCACTTATGTTTATTTGCTTTTGGACTGCCATTTCTCTTCTTTGTATTTCAATGACAGCAGCAGCCACCATTGCAATCACTGAGAAAACTAGTCCAATTCCTACCCTTTGAAGGCTTGTCATTCCTATACGACTGTGAGTGATTTTTCGAGCTAGCGGAATAAAGACTCTCTCGTTTAGTGAAGTGAAGAGGAGGATTGTGATGAAGAGAAAAGCTGAGAGGGAACCTGAAGGGACAACAAAGTTTCCGATTTTTCGGTTCATGAAGGTGGCTTGTTCTATACTGAAGGTTGTCATTTGTGAGTAAACTGTCCAGAAAAGTATACATGTAGACCAAATTGGGATCAACTTTAGTACCATTTTCACTTCTTCAACCTGAGTCACAGTAGAAACTCTCCAAGGCTCCTTCAGGTTTTTTTCACTGGTAGCAACATTGTCTTCTAAAATTGCAGCCTTGTCAAGACACCTATATAAAAATCACATTCATAGAGAAAATGATAATTTGTTAGATTATGAGATTCTATTCAATCCATTTTCGATATGGTATTAGAGCCAGTCAGGGGCGGAGACAAAAATTCGAGTTTGGGGGGCCAGTATACAATAACAAAAATTTATAGGAGGGGCAAAGTGAAAAAATTTAAATATTCGAAACAATTCTGTAATTTTAATTTAATATGAATTTTAGATTTTTTTCTTTAGGGAAAGGGGGCTATGGCCCCTACCAACCCCCTCTCTCCGCCACCGGAGCCAGTTTCATCTAGAGATCTTGGATTCCGTTAATTTTTTTAAACGGTCTAGACAATGTAGGCCTGAAAATACGACATGTTGGTACTACTTACTTGAACTTATGTGTGTGGGGGACCTTGGCATTGTGGTACTCATTCAACAAGCTAACATGAGGAGGATAAGGGAGAGCTCTTTTCTTCCAAGCCAGTAGTAGCACTCCCCATATGATTGTCAAGGGGCTACCTTGAGGTTTCCTAAACCGGTACAACTGCGTCCCCCCGAGCAACACTGCCACTGCGATCACCATCGTGGCAGCTGAAATTCCGTAACCCCACCCTCTCCCAACGTTGTCTTGCACGTACACCAACACTATCACCGCAAATAAAGACCCTATGCTGATTGCGAAATAGAATCTGTTGAAGAAGAATATCATGGCCTTCTCCTCCTTGGGGTCCGATGTGTCGAATTGGTCGGACCCGAATCCCGAGACGTTGGATTTGATCCCACCACCACCGAGTGCTATAGTGTAGAGTGCTGCATAGAGCATGGCAAGTTGCCTGCCATTGGCCTCTATGCACAGATGATGCTGTTTTCTGTACTCATCACATTTAGGAGGTATCATACTTGGAATGCTTGTAGCAAAAGTTAATAAAATCACTCCCTGTAACAAAATTTATAAAAACAAAATCAATTAAGCAGATCAAATTGCTTTCAGGTTTTTTTAAGGAATCAGAATTCAGAACCTACCACAGCAGTTATGGTGGCAAAGATTGCAACTGTCAAGTAGCGGCCGAGTCTCGCATCAGCTAAGAAACCACCAAGCAGTCCAAGAAGATTGAGAGTTCCCATGAAGTTGGTGACAATGGTTGCAGATTTTGCCGAAGGTATATGCAAATCTCCAACCAAGTAAGTCACTAAATTCATTGATATGCCCATCACACATATTCTCTCAGAGAGTTCAGTTCCTGCAAATCAACAAAATTTTGATTCATATTCATATTCATATAAATGAATATATAAAAACTGAAGTTGAAATAATTAATGACAAATTAAACACCTAAGATGAGCCCTGCAGCAAGCCATCCACCAGTCTTGGATTTGTCCACAGGATTTCCTTTAAAATCCACCACAATCTCCTTGTTTGAACCATCTTTTTCACCATGATTAGATGCTACCATAACCTGTTATATACAAACAACACATAATTTCTACAAATGAAAAGAGAAACAATCATAAAAATAAACAGACAAGTTCACTCGACTCAAAAGCTTAAGTTTACAGGTAAAAGAAAAGTCCGGAACAGAAGTAGTAAAGCTATTTCGAAAAGTACTTACCATGGTTAAGACAGTGAGAGAGAGAAAGGAGAAGAAGAAGAAGGAGAAGAAGAAGAAGAAGAAGAAGAAGAAGAGAAAGAGAGGGATCAATGTACTGGAACTTGGTTATAAGCTAGGCTGTTTCAAGTTTTTATAAGGAAAGAACAAAATGCAAGTGCATGATTGGAGTTGGCCAAATGAGTGTATATATAAATATATAATATTGATGATAAAAGGGTCACACAAGACACACCACATCTTCTTCTAGTGGTGAACAAGTGACTTATGGAGACTTGAGTGTATGAACTGCTATCTTTTTAAATAAAAAATAATCAATTCCTTTTTTTTCTTCTTTTAGTTTGTCTTTTGGAATTATTATTTCAATCATATAGTATTTATGTGGCTTTGCTGCTTACAACCCAAGGAAGGCATTGAACAAAAAACACACAGGAAAGTGACAATTCTTAGTTCTAAATTTGGTTCTTATCCTCTTCATGATTATCATCATGAAAAAAACAAGATATAAATCAAACCATATCATATAATGTGTGGTTGACAAGTTGAATTTCAAGTGGGACTTCATCAGAATTTGACCCTACATTTTTTGGGGACTATAGTCCTCTTTTTGGGCATTCTATATCCCCATCAACTCTAAAATTTTTAGGATTTCATGCTGCTATGTATTCAAAATTTAAACAATTATATTGAGAGTTAGCGGTTTGTTTAAAAAAAATTACAAATTTAAGATTAATTAGTTAGGGTATGAAACTTGAATCCATATTCTCTACATGTAGCTATAATGACTTCTCACTGACACTGATGTGGATTGGATTGCAAATTCGTTTTTGGGTTGTTTGGAGCACCCAAAACGGGTCTGACTTTGGAGGGTCATAACTTTTGCTTACGGACTTAGATTCGCTATTATAATATGTTTTCGGAAAGCTCGGGACGACCTCTACAATTTATCACCAAAACTACGTTTCCTATGACCAGGCTTGGAAGGGGTCAAAAAAAAGCCGTTTAGATTTTTTTACGGACAGTTAAAGTTTATTGCGCGACAATTTAGTAGTTTTTCGTTTTTATTTGGTTTTCTGTTTTTAGATAGGATTTCTTTTTTTGATTTGGTTTAGTAGTTTTTAGTTATCTAGAAGACCTTCGATTCCTTATGGAAGTCGGATTATTTCTTTTCCTATTTAACTAGTTTGTATTAGGTTTTGGAATTTAGTTTTTGGTGAATAAAATTCATTGAGTTTTTTACTCTGTTTTTCCTTTCTTTTTTGCTGGTATTCGTTGGAATCAACAGGATTCAAGAACACTGGTTGTTCAAAATCATGTGATTGTTTTTCTCAAAACTTCCGTCTGCATCAGACACTAAGCAGACTTTTGTCAAGCCAGCAGCATTTAACATCTATATAATTAGCTAGATACCATTTATGGAGTTGGGATTATAATTTATAAGTAGATTAGAAAGAGATAAGAACAAATTTGGAAAAGAAATTGTTAAGTTCTAATAAATAGTATTTTGGAAAATATAATTATAATATTAATAAGCAATTGATTGAATTGTGATCATTTGACTGTCAATAAGACACCGACGATGCAATAATAACATTCTGATCAAAATCCAAAATAGTGAAAATTTGAAACTTGGTTTCTTCTTGTGGAGTTGGCAAAGATGCCTTACTTTAATTTGCAATAAGATTTGGATCATAATATCATATCAGCTTTATTGCATTATTTAATTAGTTATGATTACGGTGGAGAAAATAATAATAAAGTGGCTATATAATTGAAAACAACTCTCTCAAAACCACAAATCTCGAAATGGGTCCTCCCAATCTGTTGGAACTGTATCAACATTGTTCAAAATTCTATTCTCACAAGTAAATAATAATAATAATAATAATAATAATAATAATAGTAATTTATATATTTCCCAAGTGGTAGAATTTGAAGATGGAATAATATATTTGAGTACTTAAAATATTTTATCAAAAACGAAATATAAAATAAACTATTATATTACTAATTAAATTGATTTATAGACGATCTGATATGATATGTTCGTTCTACGTGTTATTAAAAAGCCTCCACAAACCACTATTTTTGATATAAAACCAGGAATGTAAACTTAGGGGACCATGCCACCCCAACTAAAAAGATATTCTTTATGTTAAAATGTTAAATCAAACCAAATGAATGTTGTCCACTCTTACCATGTCTGCGACTAAAATCCTGGTAAAACTGGTTTGACAGTTCGTCAAGTAATTAGAGATGCACAACGTGGGGGTCAGATATAAATGTAGTAAATCGATCAATGGGCTAGCTAGTAGCTGTGTGGCCATTGATATGTGAGTTTTTATCATCTGAAATCGTGATCAAATTTATTACCATGGTCCATGCATGGCCACATATACGTAGTATTTTCGATATCATCATCTCCACTGATTTGAAGAGGAAGAAACAAAGAAGATGCAGTACTGCCAAACGAAGATCATGATCACATGCATGGAGATCACCAAAGGAAAACCAATAAATATTGTTCAGTGATCGAATTTAATTCTATCATTGTCGTTTAGTCGCGTAGCTAGTACCGTCCAAATCATGCACATATATTGTTGTCTGGTTTCTGTTCCATTTGTTAACGGTGAGAAGATGATCGTCCAGCTTTTTCATTCGATCTCATGATATGTGGTGGTTTTCACTTTCGTCTATATATTAAGCCGAAAGAGACTTCTATCTATATAATCCAAGTTGAGCTTAGCTGTTGTGATTAAGATGCTAAAGCCTTATTTGGTATATATTCGATCCACGTAAGTATCTTCTTAATTACAAACTATTTTTGTTTAATATTGTTTCAATATCTAGATATTTTTTATTTTTTATTTACCATCAGGCATCAATATCAGCATACGGTACAGCGAATCAAACCTGAAATAGTAGTACATTAGATGGTGATATAATGTCACACATACACCTTTGGTTAAGTAATATAACCTTCCTTTCTTCATTTATGGTGGACCGATGGAGGGTTCAAGTCTCGTGTGCCTATTTATCGGCATTTGTGAATAGAATTCTACTCTTGATTGCGGGAGTAAAATATCTCTTTTTAAGCCCTATTAGATCCCCTTAGCTCAATTGATGTGTATGTAGTGATTGATTTTCACATTTATGAATTAAATTTTGTCTAGTGATACTCTCAAGTGAGAGTAAATATACGAGTTATACATATAATTTTTGATTTTGACAGATTCGATAGACCCTTTAACTCAATCAATGCGTATGTATTATTTGATCTTCGTATTTATTGATCATTGTTTCTCATGTGATATCTCTCAATTATAGTATTTGATCTCAAAAATGTTCAAATAAATATCTTAATCCAATCGGTACGAGACATAGCGATTAATTTTATTAGGGCAAACATAATAAGAGTGGGATGATATGATATTGTAGGTAAGATAATATCATTCTCGCACCTTTTTAATAAATCCATCCTAGAAATATTATATTTCAAGCACTTTTTTGTTCGGTGAGGTACTTTTGTGATTTGTCTATTTCAAGTTTTCAACCAAATTACGTAACAAAATAGGTATTTTTAAACACATTAAACATTCCTAAATTAATTGGTGGGCAATAATTGATTTTAATGTTTTTTTTTATATTGACAACTCGAAATTGAGATACTGACAAGATGAATGAAGGTATTTAATGTCGGTCTATGTTAATAGGACCCCAAACATCAATAATTAAATTTAAGATGGTACCTTTTCACACACAATAAGAAGAAAAAAAAAAATTAACACTACCAAATACTTTTTTTCCAAAACAAAATATCTCAGCCCGCGAATAAACAGTGAACACTACAACTTTTTGTTTCTTATAAAAATAATACAAAAATAATATCGAATCTCTTTCACGTGTTCAAACATTCAAAATCTACATCAGATAATTTTTTGATGTTTGAAACCGACCAATTTAGGTGGATGTCTTTATCTACTTAAAGTGACAACCAAATAACCAATAGAGGCACGTCTAGGTGAGGAATAGAATCAGAAAAGAGAACTCGATTCTAGAAATTTGATTCATTTTAAACGAACTCTTATTATAAATCTTCCAAAAAGATATGGAACCAAGTCACCTAATTGTTCTTGGTACTACTACTGCTTCCAAACTATGTAACAAGATTTGACTGGTTTTTGATCCAAAAAATCACTTAAAGCAGAAGCACTTCTAGACCCACCACGGATACCCCCAAGTAGTAAAGTTGGTCGGTTTATGTCTAAAAAAACAAATCACTTTTCCAAAACGTGGGTAGAGATTTCCTCTGCTTTTTGAACCCACTTCCTTTCAATTAGTTCTTGTAATACTTACAATATTTTTCAGTTCATCTATTTTACAATGTCCTTTTCAAGTTCAAGTATTATGTGTCATGATCTCTAATGTTGAATAGAATTTACATTAGAGATTGAATCTATCAAAGTAGGTACTGATCGATTGTGAACGAATAACGTTTAATTAGCTACAGTTTGATTCAATACAACTATATACGTCTTTCATAATTAGATTAACATAACAAATTACATGAATTTCTAAGTGTAACCAGCAACAATGGACAGTGAAACAAATTATAGTATTAGCAAAACCAAATTTTGTAATTGTTAAAATTATAAAGGTTTTTGACCAAATATCAATTATTGCTCCAAATTAATTGGATACTAAAATAAGTATGAAAAAGTGAAAGAAGCAAAATGTGAGTCAAAAGTCTTATAATTTTACTATGATGTGTCTGAAAGAGTGAAAATGAAAAGAAGATAGGGACGGCTCATCATTTTGCCGTTCAAATCAAGACCAACTTTAAACATAAATAATAATTAATTTAGATATAATTAGTGATATAAATGTTCAATTAACTTAAAATTTATAACATTACTTTAGTTTAGAGTAATAATTGTACTTCGAAAAAAAGTATTCCGGACAATGTGATAAACCAATCAATATGTAACTATAATAATAGTAAAATTATCACAAGTTGTTTTAAATTAAAGTTCCGATTCGACTATCACACCATTTCATATAAGAATTTAAAAATTGATTTTCACAAATGCGATTTAAATTATTAACTTCCTTTGATGTAACTTATAGAATAATTGTTGTTAGTTGTGCCGATGAAATAATCAGCGGATGTTTGATTACTTATGATTTTCACTATATATGTTTTACTAGAACGTGTGGGGGGAGTTTTATCCCCGTTGTTGTAAGAATAGATATTTGGGTAGTTTCGACCGACTCATTCGGCATCAGATTTCAAAAAATAAATATAACGTACATGGGTTATGGATTATCGGCTGAATTATATAAAAAATCCTAGAACCGGCCTAAAGCTCTAAAGGCCTAAAAGAGGAAAGAAAAAGGTGGGCTCTTTGATGGGTGTGGCCTATCTCTCTCAAAGCCTCAAAAAATGTTCAAGCCTCTTTTATAGGGACCAGCCAACGACTTGACTCACTCAATAGTCACTTGCACAAACAACTTTCTCAGGATTTTCAAAATTTTGAACCGATTTGTTCCGTTGATGCCTTGATAGACAATGATGACGAGAAATTAAGAAGAGAGACAGTTAACAATTTCGAAAATGGAGTCGACCATTGTCCAAAGTGGTTTAGTGGTAACGAATCTATATAAACGCTAATCTTTTTTTCAAATTGAAAGCTGCTTTTTTCCATTCTCCAAGCCTACTCTTGTTGGTGATTTTACTTTGATTCAAAGGGAAGTACAATAATGTAACATAGGTATCTCTTCTTTACATGGAAAAGAAAAACGAAAAGAAGAAAAAGATAGAAGAGAATCAACAATCTTGCATGAGCTTTTATACTTTACTATTATTATATAAACATGAACCTTTGTAAAAAAAAATACAAATACAAATACAAATGGGGGGCTAAAACACCTCAGATATCCGTTACCAAAGTAGATATCTGGGTCGCTCATTAGTGCTTGATTTCAACAGGTTTAAAACAAAATCCTGACCTGCTGATCGACTCAAATAAGCAAAAAAAAAACACTTTTTATAAAGATTTAACACTGTATATTATATATTTATTTGATTTTTTTTCCTAATAAGAAGCAATTAAAGATTTTGATTCCTCTTCTAATTGTAACAATTTCGCAAAAACACCAACCAACGGCGCCGTATTGTACGTGCAAGCCTCGGTTTGCATGTAATTATCTCGTTGGTCCGTGAAATTGTCTTGACAGTCGGGTCCTCCGACAAGCGCCCCGACTACAACATTCGGGTTCGGATCCTCCCGGCTATACCAGTTATCATACCCTTGAGTGCACCCTATAAACCCCTTGTTCTCCCTGTACGACACGATCGACGCCCCTCTATGGTGAACCCGGTTCGGGTATTTCGACCCGTACCCGACCAGGTAGCTCGTGTTCATGGGGTTGGATCCGAGGATGTACTCCACCTGGGACCTGGCGAAGTTGAGGATTTCTTGATGGTCGACGGCGGCGGCTCCGTCGCCGTTGCAGTGGAGGTTCTGGTTCGAGTTGCGGAGGAAGTCGGAGTATATGGTGAGGAGGAACGCAGCCGTGGAGACGTACTGCATGTTGTTCCATTGACGGACGTACAAGAGGCCGGCTGGTGTACGGTCGACGTTGCTGTTGTTGTTCTTGTTGAGGCACGAACATAGATAGTGTTCGGCTTTTGATCGGTACTGTTCTAATATGTGTCGGTGCTGCTTGTGTTTTTCTTCCATTAACAACTGCATGCATGGAGTAAAATGTAAATAAACTTTTTTTAAAATATGGGGGAGTCATTGATACGAAACCACTACTCGACATGATATCGGCTCTGATACTATTTGATAGGAATTGATAGGAACCTGCTGGATAGAACATATGCTTAAAATTGGTTTATAAAAAGAGGGTGTTCAATGAATTATATCTTATTGATTAATACCATACTTAATCAACGTGGGATCATAACAGTCATCCCCTCACTCGCTAACGTCGGTTCGTCACTGCTTGTCAACAGTTGCTTAAATAGAAAAGATACATCTAACTATTGAAATTGGTTTCATAAGTCAATGTATACCAAGGAGAACAAGGTTTGATATTACTAAAATGACAAATTTGATTAATTTAGAGATAAGTTAATGGAATAAGTAGTACAATCCAATGGCTTCCAATATTTAAATTTGGGTATTTTTTGGTTGCAACACACTGAAATTTCTAATATTAGAAATCGAACCGAATGGAATCAAATAAAAGATTCAAACCGAACCAAACTAAATTGAAATAATAAAAAATTCTTAAATACTGTATTATATATAAAGTTTTTTATTTGTTTATTGTGACAAGAGGTTAAAAAAAGTAAATGAAAATAACAAAAGAGATATTTTGAAAGGAGAAAAAGATGATGAAAGCAGTGGTGTCTATTTCTATGAAGAGCAAAAAAGAAGATCAAGATAGGACAATTGCACTCATGATTCTGACCATGTTTATTTGTCATTTTTGAGGAGTGGACCTATAGAACTAACAAGGCTAGGACTCTTCTCACATGCTACACATGTGACAATATTTTTTCCAAGATGATATACACTATTATTTACCCAATGAAAAATTGACTTATATGAAAACACTTTCAAATCTACTTTTGCTGCTGCAGCAACAAATGAGCCCCAACAGATATGGGTCTTTTGCCTCATCTATCACTGACTATGTCTATCACCCCATTAAATGAAAGAATTGCATCCATTCACTTGTATTCAGTTTTTTAACAATGGAACCCACAAAATTTGTATAAACAAGTCCCACCCCAAGATTCAGAAAATCCAATTACATTATGTAGGATGTACTTCTACTTGGGTATGCCAGACGTATATGTCCAAACCATTAACTTCATATCTGTTAATGGCCCAAACATATATGTAAACAGTAGTAATTTAACAATGGAAACCACAAAATTGTATACGTCTGGACTGTTAACTTCACGCATAATATGAAATTAAAGTTAACCTATATTAACTCTACGTACTACTGTCTGCACCACCAGGGAATCACATAATTGTGTGCTGTTTCATGTTTCATCCGCTAGATTTGAGACAAGTGGCTCTAGTTTTGAGACTTTGACCACTTTAAATAGCTGCCATGCAGCTGCAGAGAATCATCTTCACATGGTTTTGTGCCTCAGGATATCTTTATTTTTATTTTTTATTCCCTCACTAGTGATTGTGCCTTAATTAGTCCTCACTCTATCACTAAATCACTTTAATCCTAAAAAGTGTTAAATTGTGTGATTTAAAAGTTCAATTTTTACATATTATAATTCCATCTTTGAATAAGTAAAAAAAATAAAAATAAAAAGTAAAATCCCCCAAAGATTTGAGATATTGGTGTAAGTTGAATGTCTCATCAAAAAGCAAAAAAAAACACACACACAAGTAACACATTTTGTAACTTTAAATGCATATGAAAACGACCCGTATTGAATTTTTCGCTAGTCAAAATGTGACAAAACATTCCGTTTTAGTATAAACACCATCTCAATTAAACAGATGATTCAAAATGAACGATTTGAAATGCAACTATGAGAGTAGAGTATTAATGTTACCTTGGAGGCCATAATTTGAAGACCAGCATATTTAACATCCCAGCTGAATTCTGTAATAGCCCAGCCAATTCCACCAAAAGACTCAGCATTTTGAATGACATAGTTCAAGTACTTGTCATTATCGGTGGCCTTGTATAGCCACATTGCTCCCCACAACAACTCATCCATGTACCCACTCACCGACGCATAGTAGCTCTTCACAGCATCCACACTAGCATCATATCTCCCTCTGTATTTGTCACCAAAATCAAACAACTGCACACAAAAAACCAAAAAAAATAAGGAAAAAAAATCAACATCACTTTCACCAAAAAATTCGAATATATATAATATCCCATGATATATAGTTCAATGGTAAGAACGTTCATTCAGTCTGAAAATGTTCTATACCTGTTGGGCATGGTGCAGGAGTAGATGTGAGTAATGTGGGTTAGTTTTCCTAAACACAATAGAGGCGGCAGCCATGGCGGCAGCTGTCTCTCCGGCGAGATCCGACCCGGGATTGTTCTCGTCGATCTTGTAAGCATGCCGGGATGTTGTCATGTCCTCCGGCCGTTGCCAGCAGTAATGATCAGTGTCACCATCACCAACCTATATAATTTTTAAAATTTTATTTAATTTAAATCAACAAAACAGAGCAAGTAATAAAAGTAATTCACATTTCACTCAATGTAGTGTACCTCTGCCCACAACACATTTGGACTTGTGTGTGACTTGATGAAATAATCAGTGCCCCATTTGATCGCCTCTAGCGCGTGTTCGAATTCTCCGGCGCCGGCGATCTGATCACCGTATTCGATCACACCCCACGAAAGCATTGTCACCGTAAAAGCCATCGGGAGCCCGAATTTGACATGGTCTCCGGCGTCATAATATCCTCCAACCAAATCCACCTACACAAAAACAAAACAAAAACACAAACACATGTCAATCACTGCATCAATGTAACGTAACGTGTATTTAATTTTCAACAGACACTTTAATAGTATAAGGAAAAAAAACGTTTTTATTTTTATTTTTACTGACTCCTTGTTCTAAGCCGTCGGTGAGGCCGGAATGGTCGCGCCAGGCGACGCGCTGGTTGTAAGGAAGGCGGCCGGAGCGCTGCGACTCGAAGTAGAGGAGGCTCTTGGACAGAGCATCAGCATAATCGAAAGCGGAAACATCAGAAACATCAGCAGCAGAAGATGAGACAGAAGCAGTGAAGAGAATGGAAAGAAGAAGAAGAAGAAGAAGACAGGACTGTTGTGGAGATTTTGAGATTGTTGAAGCTCCATGACGGTGGTTCTGCTTCTTCTTCTCCATTTTTTGTGCTGGTCTCACCGGTGTGTCTTTGTGTCTTGTTTGAAATGTGTTATTTTCAAAGGTCTCGTTCTATAGTGTGACTCTTGTCAATGTGCATGTGAGTCTCACGTGAGAAGATTTTAGTCCTTTTGTTTTTTTCTTTTCACGTAAGCGTGATTTGTGCAGGAGTTTATTGCTTTCCTTGTGCCCTTTTTAACTTGTAAGCTTAAAGAATAAGTTCAAATTATTTATCTAATAAATTATAAATCCATGAAAAGAAATTACTTAGAAATGTGATTATTGGTATTCATCGTATTAATTTTGGGATGAATGTTAGTTACAATTCGTATAGTGTTTTTTGGTAAATTTAAAATTTGTCATAAATTTATGAAGAAAGGAAAAGAAATGAACGGAAAAGTAAACGAGGAAAGGAAAAGAAAAGAAAAGAAAATGTTTTTTAATGATTGTTGTTTTGATGATTATAAATATAAAAGAAATGAAAGGAAATCAATCTTATTTTGAGGGGGTAATTAAATGAATTTATTTTATTCTATTTACGAAAATATCACTCTTTCAATAATACGAATACCCAATATTAATATGATTAGTTTTGCGATATTGAAAAAATTATTAATTCTGGATTTCTTTCCCCTCATTTTCCTCCCAAATTTAGGTAGAAACCAAATTGGGTAAAACAAGAAGAAATTATTCCCTTGTTTTTCTTCAATTTCCTTTCATTCCTTTTCCGTTTTCTCATTTAACAATCCAACAAGATATTATAAATCCATCTAAATATTTATTTTCCTTTCTCTCATATTCCATCAAACAAAACATAGTGTAAATGATTTCATTATGTGTATTCAAAAATTATTGACTTTGCAGATTTTGTCCCACATGAATTTGACAATATTAAGTTGGTCCAGTGGTATACCACTCACACATTCAACATGAAGTTGCGGATTCGAATATTCTCTCTTCATCGAAAACCCCAGGGTTATGTAATATTTCAAAAGAATATGACTTTTATAATGTATTGAAATTTATAAATAAAAAAATTACCCAACAAGTAACATTGATAGTCAAATTTGTTACAGTATTAAATTTTCATTAATATGATTAATATAAATAAAAATTTTGTATAAATTTATCGGTAACTGACAGAGGCCCAGTTTGACATTGATGTGTTGTGGGGGAAATTGTTTTTGGATGGGGGTGGGGGGTGAATTGCTTTTGGATCTATTGTAGGTGGAATTGTTTTTGGATTTGCTGTGGGAAGAATCAGATGAGTGTTTGGTAAACTGGTAGTAAAAATTTATGTGACTGTGTAAAATTACTAAAAGGAAACAGTTGTAAAGAAACTTGTCCACTGTAACTTATCCACTATAATTCTATGATGAACTTTAACATAATTTTGTATAGGGATTTTAATAATTGAAAATAATGGTTAATAATTAGAACTAAAACAATAATAATTATTATTATTACTATTCCTACTTGTCCGTAAAATATAATAATAATATAATAAATTTATTATATTTTATAATTATAATAATAATAAATAGTTATGTTGTTTTATATAAATATTAAAAGAATCCTTATATGCATATATATATATATATATATATATATATATATATATGATATAACCACTAACCAGTGCTATTGATTAAAATTTAATAATATATATCATGTAGTGTGCAAATAAACTCACTTGAAATATTAATTTATAAGTATGTTCATGCTCATGCTGCGTGCAAATTCATTAAAAATTACACTGTAGCTTGTTTTCATGGAAGACAAATGATAAAATAAGAAGTTTGATAAAAATTCATTAAAAATTACACTATAGCTTGTTTTCAAAATTGTTTCCCTAAGGAAGCTGATTTCTAAAAACTACAAATTGTAGCTTCTCAAAAACTCAGTTGGGAGAAGCTAAAAGTGCCTAAAAGCACTTCCCTTAAATTTTACCAAACACCCTATCACTAGTTCAGAATCACTTTTGGCCCTAAAAACAGCATGAAAAACATTACTAAACTGGGGCAGAGTCCCAAACTACTAAGTGATACAATAAAAAAAAATATATTCAATTCCATATAACTCTATGTAAAAGTCCAACAAAACCCTATACTAAATTATGCTAAAATCTATATGAAACTCTAGATTGAATACAGCCCTTAGTATCACTTTTTCATATATCGATTTAATTATAAAAATATAAACTTGCTTAAAGCCTTAAATCAGACACTATGAACATTATGTAGATAGCTACTTTGTTTGATACGCAACTTAACAACCGAACCCAAACATTAATGGTTTTTTTTGTATCATTAAAAGACAAAATTTAGAGATCCTTAACTTCTATCATCATCCAATTATTCTTTAATTTTTTTTATATTTAATTAACACTCGTATTATGGAGGAGATCAGGAAATTTGTCTCATTTCCTTTTTGGTTAAGACTCTCAACAAAATGCCAAATAATTATAAAATTATCACCACCCAAATATGCCTATGAATATTATAAGGTTACTAAGATTGGGGGCTGCAGAGTGGGGTGTGGAGATTGATTATGCGAATTAGTATAAAATTAAACGAGCCTTAATTAAAAAATTAACAAAATAAAATTTGGGTGATGCAAGCTGGTCATAGAATAATGTGAAGAAGAAGTTTCGCCTTAACCAGTCTTCATTTGTGTTTTGAGTCATGACAGGATTCTATGTTTTTTTTGTCATTAAAGCAATTATATTATATCATTAAACGGTGATTATGCACCAAATATGATTGGTAAAATTATCTACATATACGGATATCCGTAAGAATTCGTTCTATTTAAAATATGGATGGATACTATTATTTCGGGGACGAAACGGGGATGGATGTTATCCTAATATCCATTTTATTTTCGGAGATGAGGATGAATATGCTCTATGGATATCCATCCTCATCCGACTCCATTATATATTTTAATTTTTTTTAAATATAAAGATTTATTATGTAATTATTAATTTTAATTATATAAGTTATTATTAATTTTTATATTTGAACTTTATTTGATGTAATTATTTCTCTTTAAATAGGATAAAATGCACCATTACATATATTAGTTACATTTTTCTCTTGTAAACAATGAAAATTTTAAGTTTTTTCATCGGATGCAGATATAAACAGAGCGGAGATGAATATCTCTATCTTAATTAGCGGATTATCTGAATCCGCCCCACTCACTTAGAAACGGGGATGAAGATATATATATCAAACGGATACGAGGATGGATATTACGGTATCCATACCCAATCCGATCTATTGTTATCCCTAGCACCAAGCAAAACTTACGGGTAAGGAGATATCAACTTAAATTTTTTATTTAATTTATTGACTTCAACATCTTATTGATCGGATTAAAAGTATATGAGTCAATAAATTTAATTAAAAATTTAAATTGATATAGAACGACACTTTATTTATACCTATATATATAGTGAAGGTGTCAAATCGAACTGAAATATCAACAAAGTGAATGAATATTTTTAAGTCATATCAGTCAAATAAATCTTAGTTTAACATGGTAACTAATCTGATGTACATTTTTAGTTTTTTTTTTACTGGCCTCTAATTTTAGTAATGATTACAATTAAAAATAGAAAACAATCTGATTAAATCTACCATAGAACTAAAGTTATTTATTATGTCATTAATTACCTTATTAATAAGTTTTGGAATAATTACTACAATTTTATTAAGCTACCCTTAATTCATTTGGTGTGCATTTCATTTTTCTTTATGTCCTACAGTATAATTTTGTCTTTGGTATCCTCCATAAACTCTTGACCCATTCGATTTTAGATTTTTTATTTATTATATATAATAAAAGTCTATGAATTTGAAGTTTTTGGAACTTTTATTATATTTATTTTGGTCCTTCAACGAGTTAATAGGATTAAATTATTGTAACTAATCAATAATCATACGTTACATGAGGAAGAAAATTAATAGATTACAGCTTGTTCTATAATTGAGTAAATCATCAATGATGGACCCTTTTGGAGGACAAACAAGATAGATCATGAATATTCTTCATCACACCAATCAGTCCAATCCACCAATGATGATTATGTGTGACATCATATCATAATCATGATTTTGATTTATTAAAAAGCTAATGTAGTAATTATAGCATATCAAGTGATTGCATGATTTTTTTTTAATTTTTTTTTTAAGAAATAGTTATTGACCATACACTTGAAAAGTTGTGGATCATTGCTACAATTTGGTAGTTACACTAAAAGAGAATTATTATGATCTTTATATAATTAATTAAATTCTCTATTGCTATAAACTTTTCAGGTCAAAATTAAGGAGTAGAAATTAATTCATTATACAAAGAATTTGTAAAAAAGATAAAAATAAAGGTTTTTCTTAAGGGGGTGATCTTTTATTTAAGTCTTCAGCTTCCGAATTCGAGTCGTTAACAACTCTTATAGTATGTAATTATTATTTTTCATATTGTAAAGTAAGTTTTTTCTGTAGTTGACTTGCTTTGACTCAAAACATTCTCATTCTCAAAAGTAAAATAAAATCTTGAAGAGGGCCCTATTAAATTTTACTCCTTGTTGACTAATTGAACATGGTCCCAATCAAAGGTAGAGCATACCTAACATAGTCATTGCCTTGGTCATCTTATAGATGTCACTATTCTTTTATGCATTTACCATTCCCTTATATGTGATTCTTAACCATTACAAATATTTCTATATTGGGTATTACCAAATTCAATTTTTTTTTTGAGATAATATATTTATTAATTCAGGTATTTTTTTTGAAAGTTTTCGTTATTGGTAGGATTCGAGCCGCTGATCTGAGAGTCATTTACCTAAACCCCAAGCTCGTTCATCTACCAGCTGAGCTATCCCCTGGTGGCTCTAAATTCACTTGATAAAACAAGCTCGTTTCTCAATTTTTTAAATTAACATTAAATGTGTTAAGTACGTGAAAACTTTTCTAACTATCATATCAATTATTCATATAGATTGTTTCTAGTTTTTGCTCCTGACAGAAACTGTCTCACCTATAATACCCTATAGAAAAAACAAAGAGAGCCTAATCAATTTCATTTATCTACATTTTATAATTTCACTCAATAAAAATTACTTGTGTTAATCAAATTGTTATGTACGTAAATGATGATGATAGGGGGATTAGTGGTAGTACATTTTAATTTCCCCAGCTGGAAATTGGTGTTGTCGGTGCTACCTACACGTGTATGAAATTTAGACGTACAACACACTTAAAAAAAAAAATCATGTAGCTAGAGCCTAGAGGCATAGAGCTCCTCCTCTATTTGCGGTAAATGGTGCTTTAAAAGTAAGACCGGGTAGGCCGCTCGATTTGAAGCACCGACTTCTAGTGGACCTTCCTTGTTCCCTGGCCGACATTTATTTTTTTATTTTTTTATTTTTTCTGTAAATTGAACACTCCCCAATTTTCAAAATTTTGAATTTTAAAATTTCTTCCTTTTGCTTCAAACTTCCTTTTTTTTTTCTCTTTTTTTAGTAATATCCTACTCTTGTATGATCGGGATTTGCTGAGATTTGAAGAAATCAACCGTTTACGAACATGATCCGAAATGCTATTTAAACTATAAAGAATGAATCTCTCCATATAAAGAATGCGACTTGAACCCACTGTTTTAATGTGTGAGTATGATTAACTTATCATTAAATCATTTCAACTTTTATCAATATTTTAAATTACTTTAACCATTTTATTACCTATACATTTATTGCCCAAATGACGTGATTCGTAAAAACTATATCATCATACATCTTATAATTCGGTTGATATAAATCAGTTTACCATGTCATTTAAATAAAAAAAGTTTGGAATTAAGTTTTTCGAAAGACGTGCTTATTAAGTGATAAACACAACATGTTTGGACTATTAATAGTATATCATGTTTATAATAATGTCAAAATTAGAAAGCAAAGTCCTTAAAAAAAAATACAAAACAAAGCTTAACTATATGTGATATTGATAAGCAAAACCTAAATAATCACGGAATCTAAGTCATTAGTACCGTTATTTCCGGTGGAACTAGATTCATTTGAAGAATTGTCTATTGTCTTTCACTCTTTTGTCTTTGTCACTTGTTTTTTCTAAGCTAAACATGCTTCTTGTTGAAATTATCATCAATTAGAAGACCAATTAGTCCCCACATGTTGATGACACCGCCCAATTATCATTAATTAAATTTGGTGTTGCCCTCTTATTTTTAACTAATCAATTAATTTAATAATGGTCTTTTAAACTCCTTTAAATCCACACAAAAAAATTATTAGGCTTCAACTTGGACTAATTTTAGCCCAGTGTTACTGATTAGCGAGTTTGGGCTAAATCATCAAGCCAATTTAAAGCCCAAATCACCTAATTATAATTAGATTATGCTAAAGTTCTTTATAGAGAAATACAACTGGTTTCATTTTTCATTTTTCATTTTATTTTTTGTTCTCCCAAATATATGGTGAATATGGATTTATATTATTTATTTATTTTTGAACTATTTCAAATTTATGAGTCGGGGAACGAGGAACATTGAGAGGTGTGATTATCATTGAGTTATGTCCGAGATCACAAATTTTTTTAATTAGGGGAGGAGTTTTAACTTGGTACATCAACATTGTTGAGACTTGAGATGTGTATCTAGTATCTATTGTTTGTATTGTTCAAAAACAATCTGGTTCTAATCTGCAAGAGACATAAAAACGACGTATAGAAAACATCATGTTAGGGAAATCGAGGCTCGTGTTTCACACGGTGTCCTTAAGACAATTGTGCCAGCTAACACCGTATGTGTATGGCGATTGTCTCCTAGGATACAATGATTTAAACAGTGGATGTGCAGAACACAAACCACTTTTAACGAACTCAAATTGAATTCAAACTTACCAAGATACGAAGAACTGATGAACTAGGAAAAGAACAATATTTTCTCTATATTTCGTGATTTCCAAAATTATCTAATTATATGGAAAAAATCATGATTTTAAATAGAAAACCTAATCTGTAGAATTGATTTAGGAAATACTTAATTACTACGGTTGTAATGATAAAGGAAATTAATTAAGGAATAATCTTCAAAAAGATATATTTCTAATAAACACTGGTTCTGATTACTTAGTGATCAAGTAATTATCAGAAATTCAAAAGGAAATCAACTCCTTCCTTAATCTAATTAATTTTCATAATCCAAAACGGAAATTAACTATTCTGTTAGTCAACTTCTCCTTATCATTTAAACTGTCTAACTTAGGGAAAAATAAATTAAATTAATTCTTTCCTAATCAATAAAATGTTGATTTAAGAAAAAGAAATTAAAATAGTAGCAAAAAGTCGATTGTACTCTCACGATCCAATCGGTGCAGCATTCGTGTATGCAGGACGCGCCCACACACATGTTTATAAGTTATTATCACACAACCATTTATATACCACGTATAGGTGTTTTCTCCAACCAATGTGGAATGCACATTTTTCCCTACACAATAAGCTCACCTTGAGACTCAATTTCTCATTCACCAATTAATAATTTTGTGAGTTTGAATATACTATTTCGAATCTCTCACGGAGGAGAATTCGAATATACTTTGATCTTTCATTTTCATGGAATCAATCATACCCAAATAATACTCTCAAAATGTGTGTTCATCACAAAATTTCCAACAGTATCTACCATTAATTTATATCGTGAACACCCTGATTTTTTTTAATATAATATATTTTTTTAATTCAATACAAAAGAATATTACACGAATGCACATTTTAATTTGTCTTGTTTTTATAGTAATGTATTCATGCACATTTTAATTTGATACATATACTTTTACAAGTAAGAATATACTCTTTTGTATTATTATTATTTTTTACTTCGAGAGGATATTTAAATTCGAAGACACAAATATGGGTCGGAAAAATATAGTTACCAACTACTTACCATCAAGGAATACCCCGGCCCGACCACGTATGTATTGCCGTATAGATGACAGCTGGGTAATTGGCCTACACGGAGAATCGGGTGATGTCCTACAAGTTGATTCTAGTAGGTATACCAAATGTGTTATTTATATATACTCGACACACACCATCTACATTTATGTTGGAATTTTATTTTATTTTTAAAAAAATAGTGGAAAGTATCATAAATAAAGAGTATTATAATTTATTATTCATAAAAAACTGTGTTACTATTTTTAATTTAATTTTCCTTGCTCGATTGATAACAATGTTTCATATGATTTAATAATTGGCCTACAAGGAGAAATTATTTATATGTGGTGGTGCCCTATGAATTTATACTAGTTGGCGTACCAAATGTGTTATTTTATTTATGGTCCATATTCCATCTACATTATTTTATATATTTGAAATAATCTAAACTTTGTAATACTTCATAAATAAATAAATAAAACTCAAAATGTGAGCCCTCCAAAAAAAAAAACTATAATGTATTGTCTAACTAATAAAGAGCGTTGTTACCAATCATATGTTGGTGTGAGTGGTTTGGTACTCTCATCCTTTAAGCAAGATTGTGGATTCAACCCTCTTGTGAACGAAGCTGCATATATTAGAAGCACTTTACCCCTTAGTAGGTCGACCCGGTGCGAGTTCGGATTAGTCGGGGTTTGGACAGGACCGATTGCACCGTATGGTGGATCCGCCCCACCCGAAAACCGGATGGTGTAAAACAAAAAATTAAAGAGCGTTGTTATTCATTCTACGAATATAAATGAGTCTATTTTTTTTCCTCTTGATCAATGTAGAATGTTTCATGGGATTTGAAAATATCTATTAATTTTATATTCTGGATGCATGCCTCTTTTTACCTCAAATGTCTTTTCCTTCGTATTTATGATAGAGTTTAAATTTCACCGTGCATAATTCACAGTTTGTGTGAGAGTTTAAATTTACAGTTTACTTCCTATAAAAACTATATAACTCTATTTTATTATGAAGAAAATATATATCTTTAGATTATCGGAGTAGCAATTATCCGAACTCATGTATTGCTTAAGTCCCAGACCCATGTTATAGTAAATGTTATAGTAACTCATATATTATTTAAATATTTGCTCAATTTCAACAAGTCCATAACATATCTTAGAATTGACCGATTGATAATTCGTAGGGTTTTTAGCAAAACTGTCTTATTTTAGAGGTTGAATTGCAAATCTATCATAAAATCCTAACATATTGTAAAAATAGCCCAAAATTCTCAAAATGCATTAACTCATAACTACACCACATTTATTAACCTTATTTATTATACTTACCAACTATCAACTAACAATTTACCAACAAACATATCAAAATTATTTTTCCAACCTCCTAATCCTTATTTTGATGATGATATCCACATATCTTTGTTTTTTGTTTTTTTTTTAAAGTTCGAATGAGTATGAAACCTAAAGAAAAATCGAGTCACCCTAACCCGATTAAATAAAATCAGGTCAGAGTGACCCGACAATTTCTTTTTCCTCAGGACAGGGTGGTCTGACATCAGGTCACCCTGACCCAATGGATTTTTTTCTCGAGATAGAGTGACCTGATGGATTTTTTCATAGGTTTACAATAAACCTATGTGTAAACCTATGAAAAAATCCACTGGGTCACGCCCTATCCCGAGGAAAAAAATTGTCGTGTTGACCCGATGTCGGGTCACTTTGAATAAAGGAAAAAAAACATCGGGTCAAGGTGACCCGACATCGGGTTACCTTGACCTGATAGATTTTTCTTTAGGTTTTATATCACATTCGATTTTTTTTTAAGCATAGAGATATGAATACAATCATCAAAATAAGGATTAGGAGGTTGGAAAAATAATTTTGATTAGTTTGTTGGTAAATTGTTAGTTGATGGTTGGTAAATATAATAAATAAGGTTAATAAATGGAGTGTAGTTATGACTTATGAGTGAGGGCATTTTGAAAATTTTAAGGTATTTTTGTAATTTATTTAGGTTTAGGGTAGATTTACAATTCAACTCCTGAAATATGACAGTTTTGCTAAAAACCCTAATATATATTGAATTGATATTTGTCTTGACCTTATAAAAAATCTCCAATTTTAATCCTACATTAGATATTTTTTTTAACTTATATATATATATATATATATATGAAAATGTTGACATAAGTGAACACTAATAGAATTATATAAGCATATTGAATATGAATCACTCGTTTTACATACTTTGACTTGGTATATATGCATTTGTCAAAACTCTTTTATAAATGAGTGACTCACATTCAATTTCCTTATATAATTCCATCAATACGTACCAATTTTATATCAGGATAAAGAATATGGACTATTAGATTTACATACTTTGATTCAGAATGTATACACTTATCAAAACTTCTCCATAATCTATGTTCTACGGTTTTTTTTTTTGGCGAAATGACGTTAGATAGAATTATAGATATATATACACCTACCGATCGATAATGATAATGAAGTTAGTTGGGGCCCGCATTATCCATCTCCTGAGTCCTGCCGTTCAAATGAGCTGACACGTGGCTTCCCGCCCTATCTCCCTGATCATACATATCTTATATTTCCAATTCGGTAGTGGTCCCACCAGGACTACCACTACTGTTCCAGCACGTGCAAAAACACGTGGCGTATAATCGACGCTGCTGCTTTCTCCGTCTATTCCAGAGACAGAAAAGAAAAAACATAGAATCTCCGTCGTCAAATGCCGGCGGCCGCCGTACTTCATCAACCGGTCGGTCCGGTTCCGTCGATACTCACACTCACTACACCACTTTCAAAGTCGAAACTCGTTTCTCTCACTTCTTCTTCTCCCAAACCAAGAAAAACGCTGCGTTTTAGCTTCTCTTATCGGTCGATCAAGTTCAAAGTCCAGGCGTCCAAGAAACAACTCTCTGAGTCACATAATCAGAATATAAGACCAGGTCCGTTGATTAATCATTCATTTATGTTTAGAATTTGATTTATTTGTTCTTATTTAGTTATTTATTGTTTTGTTAAATTTTTAATTACAGAAAATGAAAATTCGTCGTTAGGTGATCGAAAGGACAGCGAAAAAGGTTTCGATATTGGATGGTTACCTTCGTTTCCTCACGTATTGATAGCTTCAATGTCCAATTTTATCTTTGGTTATCACATCGGGTGAGCCTCTGTTTATCATTTGCAATGAAACTGATATTTGAAATTTCACTAGTGTTTGTTTGGCTACCAAGAAAATCTCATTTTAAGAGCAGATATTGAATGATTGATAAAATTGGAAATTGAGAATTGATGTACTGGTGTAGATAATTAAATTCTACAAGTTCTAGTTAGAGTGCGGACTTTGAAGAAATGAATGGATGACTGTTCCGACAAGTTCGTTTTAGATTTGAAAAGAGCTTCTTGTGTTGGGTTTGCTATGTGTGTTTTTCAGGGTCATGAATGGTCCAATTGTTTCAGTTGCGCGGGAACTTGGTTTTGAAGGGAATCCGATTCTTGAGGGGCTTGTGGTGAGCATATTTATAGCAGGTGCATTCATTGGAAGCATAAGCTCAGGTCCGATAGTAGATAAACTTGGTTGTCGGCGCACTTTCCAAATTGACACGATACCATTGATTCTTGGTGCAATTATAAGGTGATTGATATTGATAATGAAAATCGTAAGTATCAATGTTTTTGACACCTTGCATCTTCATGCTTTAATGGTGAGATATACGTAAGCCTTTTGGGAATCTAGTTGGCATAAGCATTAGATTTGGTTTTCAAAATCTAATTTTGACACTTACCAAAATTTCAGTATCGTATGTGTTCTTCATGATTGCAGGTTAATGTGTTAGTTCTCATATTGTGATAAGTAGAACAAAATCACTATTTACTCACAAAAAGATGTTTGTGTCTTCAAGATGATTGATGCTCAAAGCCGTGTTTTATATTAGTATTCTCGTTTGTTCACATGATTGGGATTTGGAACCAACACCTTAGGTCTATTCTGTGCACCAACTTAACTTTCTTATGGCATATGGGAAAACTTAACTTTCATGGGGTGCATAGAGAGTTTAAATACACCAATGTACGTCAAGTTTAAATGTGATGGAGTTCAGGTGCCTTTCACTCTATTCTTGTTGATGCTTAACATTTGTATCACAAATTATGGCTTCTTTGATCCCAGAACAATTTTTTTTTTCTTTTTCAAAAGACCTTTTGATGATTTACTTCATTTGAATTTTATCAGTGCACAAGCCCACTCCTTGGATGAAATGCTATTGGGAAGATTTCTTGTCGGCCTTGGTATTGGTGTGAATACAGTTCTTGTTCCAATTTATATCTCAGAGGTACTACTTGATAGTAAATGTGCTGAATTACTTACAATTCCACATGTACCATGTAATGCCAACAATTTCAATCTTAGTTATAATGTTTTCTAGAGAATGGGATTACGTGAAATTTAAACCTCCTCTAATCTTTTCATAGTGGCCATCATTCCTGTCTGTTAAATTATTATATTAATCATATCAACTAAATTTGTACCCGAACACAAATAATATAATCCCGGACCTACTAATTTTATGTTTTTTCTTAGTCAACAATTACTACCTCTAATAGTAAGCATGAAATGGTAATAAATTGTAAAAGTGTAATTAATTGGCATATTACCAAGTGCTGGACAAATGTGATTGAAATATTCTGTAATGTATGTTACTTAGTCCATTATAATACAACTAAAGTTCTATGTAGGTACAACTGTTTAAAGTAGAAGATTTGCTAGTACTTGTAGAGGTATTTGTAAAATGTTATAGCCTATATAGTTCAGCATCATTTAAGTGTTGTTTGTGGGTGTTTTGCGTATTTTGAAAATTTTATTACAAGTTGATAAATGAGCTGCTAAAGAAACTTAAAATTTAAGCTTATCCTAGTAGACATAAATGAACTTTTCAAGAATGAAAAATGCAGTTTTCAAAGTGCAGTCAAACAACTGATTATCATTGAAAAAGAGCTTCTTTCTTTTTAAAACAGCTCATTTAACTCTTTTAGAAACCATGTCAAATACAAGGTACATGTAGGCTCCACTGTAACTTCATAGGTGGTAGGATATTCTTGTTAAAAGTGACTAAACGTCTGATCTTGCAAACATAAGAATTAGGTTGTTTCTTAATTTTTATTTAGTGTTGAAGATTGTGTTGTGGGCACACTGGCTGCATCCTCTGTGGATGTGGAGGGAGGATGTTGAGCATCTGATTGAAAGTTTGCTTATTTGTTTCCTGGTATTTTTCTTTGTTTTTTTAGGTTGCTCCAACAAAATATAGAGGTTCACTAGGGACCATGTGTCAGATTGGTACATGCCTTGGGATTATTGCATCACTATTTCTAGGAATTCCTGCAGAACATGATCCGCATTGGTGAGATTCTGTTCATAGTTTAATCTGTCATTTCCCTGTGATTCTGAACATGAGCATGATCTGCGTCAGACATTATCTTGAGAGACTAACATACTAATTTCAGTTCATAGTTTAATCTGTCATTTCAGACAGTCTTATGTACTGATATCTTTTTGAGAGGCACGGTATTGGATTTAACTTGAATACTTGATCATGATAGGTTCTTCTTCTGTTTTTGTGGTAATGACTAAAGCTTAAGCTTTCTTTATGAAAGAGGCCACAATGAATATGCCATGTAAAACTGGAGTCTATATGTTTTATGTGAATATGTCATGAAATTTGTTATATATTACCTGCATATCTATCCAATTCCTTATTTGATGTATTACTAGGATTTGATGTATTACTAGGAAGGGCAGATAACAGAACATTAGAAGTATCTGAAAAACATTAGGTATAGAGGAAGTGAGTCTGATATTACTTGCATATGGTATTAACTCTGTGCCTGCTCTTAAAGCTTTAAGTTATGTGCATATGGAAAATGTTGGGATGTTATTTTGATTGGAAATCCATTTAGAAGCTGCACATGTTATCTAGTCACCGACTTTAAGGCGCCTTTCAGTAAGATTTCATTCTAAAATGCAACTCTTTAGAAGTTTTCAAAGCTGAATTTCAAGAGATGCGTGCTGCCAGTTGCAAAGGAGGAATTCCAAAGTTTTGTATTGTTGTTATATTCTACCTGCATACATCAATATTTTATTGTGCCATATACACTGGAATGAGAGAGGTTCATGCTAATGTTAGCGTTTAATAAGAAATGTATTTCAGGTGGAGGGCACTGCTCTATATAGCAAGTCTCCCTGGTTTTGTTATTGCACTTGGTATGCAGTTTGCAGTAGACAGTCCTCGCTGGCTATGTAAGGTATGGTTCTCGTTCACTTGTTGATACAAAATTGACTAGTTTTGTTTCTTTGCTTGTTTCTGAAAATATGTCTTATGGTTTCTGTAGGTAGGGATGTTAGATGATGCCAAAGCAGTTATCCGCAATCTCTGGGGAGAATCTGAAGTTGACAAAGCAATTGAAGAATTTCAGTCTGTCATCAAGAATGATGGTAGTGATTTAGACAGCCAATGGTTGGAACTCCTTGAGGAACCACACTCTAGAGGTTGCATCAATGTGTTTTATGATTGTTGTGTCTGTAGTGTATTTGTTTTGCAGGAATTGTAGTTAATGAAATATCTTTCATTTTTTGTGCAATATAGTTTTCATAAACAGCATATACAAGGTAGATTTAAATCCTTAGTTTCAGGATAGGATTTCTTTGTGTTGTAGGCTTGTAGCATAACAGTTTGTTTTATTCCTTTTGTATGGTGCAGTTGCCTTGATTGGAGGTGCCCTTTTTGTACTTCAACAGTTTGCTGGCATAAATGGAGTCCTTTATTTTTCATCATTGACTTTTCAAGATGTTGGAATTGCAAATGGTGCTTTAGCAAGCTCATTTGTTGGACTTACAAACTTTGCAGGTTTGAGATCTGAGAAATATTGTGAATGCGTTTGTAATAAGTTGAATTGTGCCTCTTTTTCTTGATATGGCCTCTTTAACTTTTGTCAACCGGTGCACATTTCCAGGTGCACTCTGTTCATCTTACTTGATCGATAAGGAAGGCAGACAGAAGCTTCTAATTGGAAGTTACTTGGGTATGGTGAGTAATCACATTGCTTAAAATTGAACTTTTGATGGGGAAATCACTGGCAGTGGATGCCATCAACCTCCTCCGACCCTCTGTTCTCTATAAAAAGAGTGAAATCTGATTTTACACGGTTTTGATCAGTACATTATGTGACATTGGCTGTTTATTTGCAGGCAATATCAATGTTTCTCATAGTTGGTGCCATCAGTTTACCCTTGGACCAAGATTTCAGTCACAATTTATCAATCATTGGAACATTCTTGTAAGCATCTTTTACTCGCAGATTCTTTATCAACAAGACGATGTAATACTTTACATTAAGCATTACTTAGCTACCTTGTCTGTTTTTTCTTGGCTACTTCAGCTCCACTAGGGTGGTGAACTTGGAATAATTGTACTTTCATTGAGCAGTTAAATTGGTCCACACTTCTAAAGACTACGGGTCAACTTGTTTCTAATAATAATCTGGACAAATCGATTGATGTCTATCCCTGTGTGCATTGTTACAGGTATATATTCTCCTTTGCAATTGGGGCTGGCCCGGTAACTGGTCTCATTATACCAGAACTTAGCAGCAGCAGGACACGTGGGAAGATCTTGGGATTTAGTTTCTCCGTTCATTGGGTATTATAGTGGTTGCTTCAACTTACTCATGAAAGCTAATACTGCCATTTTACAAATTGTAACTTGCATCATGATGTCTAGATTCTAATACATGGCTAAAAACCGCATAAAATCCCACTCTACACGTGTTCTGAAAATCTCAACTAGATTGTAGTTTTTTCTATCTTCTCTGGTTTGTGATGCTCCTGCTGAATTCTCTCACACATGTACTGTGCTTTGATTCAGGTTTGTAATTTCTTGGTGGGTCTGTTTTTCCTCGACCTAGTGGAGACATTTGGAATTGCTCCTGTTTATGCTGGTTTTGGCAGCGTTTCCTTCTTGTCAGCATTGTTCGCTTACTACTTTATAGTGGAAACTAAAGGAAGGTCTCTGGAGGAAATAGAAATGTCTCTGAACCCGATTCTCCGAGGAGGTAAGTAACTGACCAGTTCTGATTCTAGGAGAGCACCAGCGAAGATGAAGAATTGCAATGCTTGAGCTTATTGCAACTTGCAAACTTGCTATATGCTTGAAAGATTACCGGTTTCGGCAATGAAGATTTTCGGCTGGTGATCTTTGATGTTGCTGCAATCTCCTGATTACTTGTAAGTGCTTGGAGAATTAATGCTTCAAATTCACAGGAAGATGAGATGACCTTTTCGTTTCGTTTTATTATTATTTTTTAGCATTTTTTCAATGTTTGTATATAGAATCACATTTTTATAACCTTTGTAAACAATGAAGAATGAGATGGTTCCAAAATGTAACTGTATTATTACATATTAACTTTGGAAATAAAAAACTCATGAAGTAAAATGTAATACATATTAAATAAAATAAAATAAAAAACATTTTGCTTAAAGTAACACCGCCATACGTGGCTCGGTGAAGTCCGTTAATCTAATCCGACAATATCCTAAATGGGTATTTATAATTTAAAAATGAATTCCTTCGACCGGTGGGGACTAGGGACTAGACCATCTGGTGGATCGCCACGTGGACTTCACACTGGACCGTTTACTTGTCACTTTCAACAAACTAGAAAAACCATTTCACTTCTCTCTCCTTCACGATGAACACTATGTTAGAGTGGTCTGTCAAGTATTGTATCTAAACTTTTCTCCCTTTAGGGTTTCGTCTGTCTATCTTCTCCGCGTGCGAAAATAAAAAATGTCAACGTCGTCGTCGACCGAGACGACCGACGCAGAGCAAGCGGTGGAGCTGATGGTGTGCGACGCATCAGCATCGGATGCGGATGTTGGCGTCGCCGTTACACCCTCCGACGAAATAGCTCCTCTCTTGTCTCCATCTGAGAAGCCCAAGATCAACATTTTCGCTGTCTCGTATCCTCGAAGAAAACCTCGCGTATGTATATACAATCCCACTCAATTTTGTTCGTGTCTCAATTTCGCCTTTGTATTTTTAGCTGCTACATAAGTTTTTTATTTTTTTTATTTTATAAACTAGTTATTATTATTGGATTCGATTTTTTGTTTCAAATTAGTTACCAGATATTAGACTTTAGTGCTCGTTTTGGATGGAAGAAAATGAAAGGAAAGATCAGTGAAGTGAAGTGATTAAACATTTGAGCATAAGAAAGAATGTTGCTTCAATGTGTAATGAGTGCTGTATAATTATACTTTCACGAATAGCGGGCAGTGATAATAATTATACTTTTCGTTGTAATTTAAAATACGAAGACAGTGATAATAAACTTGATGTGATTAATGGTGTTACTATGTTCATGTATTTGCAGGAGCCAGTGACGGAAACAGAGATATCTCCGCTAACTGTTTTTATTTTGTGGGTGTGGAATGGATCCAGATATTCGGGATTATTATGTATGGCCTTTTCAGCAATGATCTACTTTCTCATGGAGGTGATTTCTGATGTTTTTACTGGTTAGTGACCTGTGTGACTCTCGATAACTGAACATAACTCATTTTTAAATTTTACATCGATAGTTATTTCCTGATTGGGTTTTTACCTAGATATAAAGGTTTTCTTAGTTTCTGATCAAAAACTTGCAATGCCAGTTCAGCCTATTCCCTTGTTCGAGACTACTTTCACAAGATGCACAATTATCTTGATATTGTCGTATGTGTGGTTGAGAAGAAGTGGACAACCAATATTTGGGCCGGCACATGCTAGGAATATTTTGATTTCAAGAGCCTTAATGGGATATCTCTCATTGTTCAGTTTTATTTATTGGTAAGTTTCAGTTCATTCCATACTTCCTGCATATTGTCAAATATTACTTTTTAAGGGTAGAACATAGTTAAAGTACTCTAAGTGCCGGTCTTCCAATCTGAAAATAGAATTGTCATGTTCTAGAAGCTGAGATTGATGTAATACCATATGAATCGTAAGCATTTTGTAAAAAAAAAAATGCCTAAGGTCTCTCTCTCTCTCTCTCCACTAGATCTCCAAATATAGTCATCTTGCTCTCTCATCCTCATTGGCAATCCCTTCCCTGTTGTCCTGTTTGGTCTCGTGATTGTCCATAAGTGATGATTGGAAGTGGGATATAATTTCAGATCTGACTTCTCTTACTGTGCTTGGAAAATACTTGATGTCTTGCCAACTTTATTTTTTGGAGCTGAATTAAGTTGGATAATAATTTGATAACCTGTTCGCTATCTTTCCTTTTCAGTATTCAAAGATTAAGATTGTCTCAGGCTATTGTATTGAGCTTCGCTACTCCAATTATTGCTTCAATTGCGGCAAGATTCATTTTGCATGAGAAGTTGAAGATTTCAGACATAGGAGGTGTGACAGTATATCTTTATTTTTCTTGAATAATGGCATAGAAGTTCAGCTACTTGTTGTTAGACAGGAATTGATTGCTTTGTAATGATCATCCATTTTCCAGGTCTTGCTTGCAGTTTCTTTGGTGTGCTCTTCATTTCTCGACAGCTACTTACTACACAAGGTAGAGAAGTGAGTTAACAAACCTTCTGTACTTTGCAAAGAATGAATGCTGCTTTACTTTTCCTAGCCCTTCTTCTCTCATGCTTTGGTTTATAGCTTTGTATATGCGTCATTTGGAACATCGGGTGTATGGTGTATTTTCACTTATTTTTTCCCAGCTGTGTCAGAAGGGTTGTTTAAAGCTGGGGAAGCAACCATTTTAATTGTTAAGGGAAGCCACCATATATTTGCAGTCTTGGTTGGTTTGTTTTCATCAATAACTGGTGGAATCAGCTACTGCCTAATAAAAGCTGGAGCAAAGGCATCTGATCAACCTGTGTAAGATTACTGACTTGCTTGCTTGATCTAGAATGAAATTTTTGCTGCTGTTCGAAAAGGAAAATTTTAAGTTTCACATTTTCATTTGGAACATTGGTTGTATGGTGTATTTTCACTAAATTTGTTCCTCTACATTTTTCTTTCTGATGATGCTATGCTCATTATTCTTTACCTGTTGTCATCGTAAAATAAATGTTTTATTCTGTCTGAATGTTAAAACTGGATGTAACTCATTTTCCAGGGTCACTCTTCTTTCGTTTGGCATACTGGCCAGCCCTGCTTCGGGACTATGTATGATTTCCTTTGAGGTGAGCTTCATGGCATGCTCAACATATAGTGTCTAGCAGAAGTCTTCTATTGTGTGTTGCAAACTTTTTCTTGGTGATTTTAATCTATGATAACTGAATACTAGGCGCCTTATGTTAGGGTCACCCGCTTCCACACAAAGTTGAATGATACGCTCAGGAATCTGATAGTGCATGATGGGCCCAACATTGTCTGACTTGTGTGAACCGAGCCTTTTATTTATGGAATAGGTCTATTACTTATGCCATTGGCCATGTATGAATTTATTAACTTGCAGCCTGAATTCCTAGGTTTACCTTACTTGTTATTGTTCTGTTCCATGGACATTTTGTGTTTCGTTGTCAGTTGTCACCCAATTGCAGGAGATGCCTGATACTGTTTTTCCAAATGATATTAACACATCTTACATATGGAACTTTTTGTCTCCGTTAGAGCTTAAACTTTTAATAATTGTGTGTTGGAACTTTGAAGATCTTGTATACCAAAGAAGAAAGCTAGGCCCAAAAAGTGATGTGCAGAGACATGTGAAAGATTAAAAATAAGTACCAACTACCAAGTAACTTGTTGCATATCTTAAATTTCAAGATTCTATGAAATAAGCTAAAATTTTGTGGTGCTGCTGGGCATTAATGACCAGCTGCTAAAGCTGTGGCAGAGTGGCAAGTAACTTTTTTAAGCATTTCCATTGAGGGAAAAAAATCTGTATTTTGCTTGATCCTTCCTTGTTGCAGTACGTTTTGGTCCTTTTGGACAGGTTTTACGAGTGTTTCTCAACAGCTTTCACTTCTATAATGCAGGGTTTTCAGCTGCCAAGTCTATATTCGTTTTTACTGATGATTGTACTTGGTGTTCTGGCCTTCTTTGCACAGGTGCTAATTTAAAATATTATTCTCTGCTTCATTATCAAACTATGATGAAAAAATTTAGCACTGGATCATCAGTTTCATCTTTTTCCTCTTTTTTTCTATCCTTGCTTCTGAAACAAATGGACCCTTCACCTCTGAACATTTGTGCTCAATTGTAGGTGTTTTTAGCTCGCGCACTGCAGCTTGAGAAAACTAGCAGAGTTGCAATTTTCCTATACATTCAGGTACAGAGTTTTACTAACTGTAAAAAAATCAATTTGAAGTGGTGCAAACTTTGTTCTTTTAGCAAATGCTAAAGTGAAATGAGTATCTAAAGCATTATGAAATCATTTGCATTGCTTCTTAGAGTTTTCTTTTCTTGACTTATTTATGGGGAAAGAAATCAGTTGGCATGTTGCTTCTCTGGCCATCAATAAAGATTGTATCGCTTCTCACCATATACAATTCCACTCCTTAGTTTTTCCTTGTAAAATACTGAAGACAACTATACTTTAATTTGTAGCTTGAATTGAATATGTCAAAAACCAAAATAGTTTGCTAACTGTAGCTCAACTGTCATGAAAATCCTTGTCTAGGAACAACTTCTATAAAAAATTATGTCTCTTTTTCTCTTCCTCGTGGTCATGCCTGGTAAATTTTTATCTTCACATCTAGCTGGTGGGATCTCTAGGTTCCTATAGTCACTCAGAAGTTTTTGGTCATATTTATTATCAATTTCCCTTACATGGTATAAATACATCAACCACCTTAGTATGTAATTGCAGAAATGGTAATTTGCAGCTCTGAAGTTTGGTTTCCGACAATAAATTATTGGCTGATTATGGTGGTTATAATCTCCCATTGATTACATTTTTATTTTAATTTCCATGTTTCAGGCTGCCCTAACTCAAGCATGGGCCCTTGGTTCGTCAAGGATAGTTCCATCTTTCGGCCAGTTCATTGGTTGTTTACTTATAGTACTTTCTGTGTGTTATACGATGTATATCGGTCCTGATAAAGAGACGATTGAGATAGCATACTCTTCGGTCGTTTAAAGGCACGCATACTTTTGAGGTGCGTCCGCCTATTCTTTGTTGTAATCTTGTCGATTTTCAGCAGTTTTGAATTTTTATCAATGCCTCTGCTTTTTTCTCCTCCTTGTATGATGGCAACTTACAAGTTTCGTTTTATATCCAGAAATCCCCGAGCTTTCTTTCTTCTTTTACTTTTAAGACTTAGACTTGGGTGTATTATCGAGATTGTACAACCTTAGTACTTAGAACTCATGGAATATAATACGCCAAGCAATGAACAAGCTACCGCTTCCAATATTTTCCCATGTAACACTAGTTTATTGAATGAAGGAAATTGTTTTTGGTTTTGTTTCGTTTTAAATACTGGTGCAAATTTGCGAATTTGTAATTCTAGGGTTAAAATTCCAACCCTTGTAAGTTTTATGTTGTGCACATCTCATTTACAACATTAAAATCTAGCAAGACAAGGACTATAATGTATATGAGATGTTTACACACCAGAAATCAAAGTTGAGAGAGGAAAAAAAAAAGGACTGTCCTCCAATTGTCTTCCAAAGAAATGCTTCAATGTGTATCAATTTATGCCATGTGATATAACCAACCGCATAAGAAATGTATACCACATGACACGGTATAAGTAGGCTATGTATGCGCATAGTGAAGGCATTTCTCTATCTTCTTGGGTCTCTCCATTTTCTTTGGTTTCTCAGAGGGTGACAAATTGACGATTCCTACTAAAAGAAACCAAAATATAGACAAACTTTCTGCTACACAGTCTGCTGCCAAACCTGACCTTTGTTCCCATAAGAACCAAAATACAAAGATTGCTTGTTGTGCAACACAACCCAACCCAAATTTCTCTCCCTATTTGCGATCTAAATTTACATGATATTCCCGTATCGCCACCACGTGTCACTCATCAGATGGTGAGTGATTGATTTATATACCCAAAAAAAAAAGTACTTTATTGTTCATGAAAACCAGAAGAAATTTCAAAGAAGGTACAATTGGTGCTCCAATTTCCTAATAACCCACTAGTACAGTAAACAGCATCTATTCCCTAGACAATGAAACAACTAGGGTGGCTACTGGCGTCAATTATAGTTTATTACATAAATACCCTTCACCTTGATTATGGGTATTTTGGTAATTGTGGATTGAGTCAGTATGAATGTGGAAGTAATTGGTTTGCAATTTTATTGGTTTTGGCAGTGCATTGAAAAGTGGTAGGTTGGATTGTGGTGTTTTAGAAACCAACCTAAGTTATTCCAAATTCCAAATGATAATCAAACAATAAATAATTAGATCCGATTCTTATAATATCAATTCACACACACTAGATGGAGCGTTTGGATTTTTTTATAGAGGTTATAGACTTATGGATCTGTTTTTTCATTTATTTAGTTGGAAATGAGGGGAAATCAGTGTTTTATTTTTGGGGTTCAGAGTCTGGCTACTATATTTACATAGATGTGGTAACATATAAAATTGAAAATT
This sequence comes from Dipteronia sinensis, assembly GCA_033220585.1. Lineage (NCBI taxonomy): Eukaryota > Viridiplantae > Streptophyta > Magnoliopsida > Sapindales > Sapindaceae > Dipteronia > Dipteronia sinensis. Next base: position 42,481,287 of record CM065645.1, read on the forward strand.
ACTTTTTATTTAATTTTAACGTGGTTCTTAAAAATTCAAATGATTTTCAAATTTAACTTTAAGTAGTTACTATATTTTGATGTTATGATACCTATGTAGGTAGGTATAATTACTATAGTAGCCTAGAGCCCTTGGGGTTCAAGGTTTGTTCTTCATGATATTTGAACGAATTGACATTTGATGGGACACTTCCTTTTCATGAACCGAGCTCAATCATATATTTACTATTTTTTTTTTCCTGTTGGTAATTGATACATGTGAAATGTACCTTATCATAATGGACTCTAGTTATTTTGCTAACATGGATTACTTATATACGTGAATAATTGGTCAAGTTGTCTGAATTCCCACACAATCATGAATTAAGTATTTACTTAAGATGAACTTAATTTCTAATTTTCCTTTTCATGAACACTTTTTCAATAGAATTTGATTTCCATGCCTTTACTTTGTACGTTTAAGTTAAGAGATAATTAACCTTTGAAAATTAAATTTTGGGTTTTTGATGAAGAGGTTTTTATTTTTATATCTTTGTCGTTGTTGGGAATCCGATTTTTTTGGGATTGTCAAGATCGTGGGATGGGAATTTTTAATTTCGAACCGAAAACTTTTTCACCGCACGTGCGACTTTTAGTCCCTTCTTTCATACTTTTGACATTACATTATTACAATTGACCCCTCTCTTTACACTTTATTCACCATTCTACCACCTTCTTTATTGTTTTCCATAAAAAGCAGCTGTCCCCACTTGTTCCTTTTTACTTCTGCAGCACATATTCTCTCTTCTGCTTGCAATCCAATTACCAAAAACAACATTAACCCAACTGGGTTGTTATACTACGTTACTAAGAGCATCCCTAATAGGTCGAAAACGAGGATGTTTTTGACTATATTTAGAGAGGTTTGATCGGAATTTGCTCCAACAGTCTCCCTATTTCACTTCCAAATTTTTTTCCGTCCAAATGCTCCCTAAATGTAAGGAGTAAAGCCTCTCACCCTATTTTTGTTTTTTCACTCTCCAAATAATATGAGTGGCCAAGATGAGTCAACATCCTTCATTTTTAATGATCCATATTTATTTAACCCAAATTCTTTTTTATATTAACAAAAATTATGTTTTACTTATTAAACATTATTATATTTCATCTATCCAATTCTCCTTTATCAATTTATCAATGTATTATTAATTTATTATATTTTGTAGCTTATTTTATTTTTAAGTTAGTTTTATTGTGTAATTATACTAATTATTTTATACCATTGTAATTTTATTCATGTATTATTTTAGTTTACATTTACTTGAAATAATTATATATTTTTTAATTAAAAATTAGAAAAAATAATAATAATAATGAGCCATTTTTATGGAGACTTGTTGGAGTGTTGACTCCTTATATGACTCTCTATCTGTAAAAAAATACAACTGGCACCCTAAATATAAGGAATTTTTAAGAAGCTTTGTTGGGGATGCTCTAACCTTCTCAATTTCTCATGTTCAATCATGAACAGCAGCACATGTTGTAGAACAATTAGTTTAGGTTTGTTTGAATTGGTTATCTAGGTTCGATATGCGTGGCAACCGGTAAGCTTATTGATATTGCACGCACACGTAAGGGAGTGTGTTAGAAGTTTGAACATTTAAATACAAATAAGGCTCTTCGCTGGTAGCTTAAACTTTCGGGATTGCTAATTTCTAACAATATGATCTTTGTTTAGTCCAACGACTTAGTTACAAGACCATCGTCAGCCTAATCAATTACACCAATGTTTTAAAAATAATCAATATCTCACACCCACATAGTTATACTTGTAGTAATCTAAATTAAAATAATTGGTGCCATGACTTTATAAGATATTAGGGTCATTCCACCTCACATATTTTGTATAGATACAACTGTAGTTACTAATCATCGGTTTCTAATATAATGTTCCACAAAAATCAAATATTTGAAAAACAATTCCACTTATAACTACTCATTAATTATATTCTTTAGAGTTTATTTGGTTGAGTTTTTGAAAAACATCTATCGGTAAAAGATCTATTTATAGAAGATCTATTAGAAATAAAGTTTATTTTTTAAAAAAAAAATTTATAGTTGTTTGGTTGATAGACTTTTTTTAAAATAGACAATCTTAAAAGTCCAACCAAATAATTCTAAAAAACTAAAATAAACGTTTGTAGACTTTTTGAGACCGTATAAAACTTAACCAAATAAGCACTTAAAATGATAGTTTTATTTTTTCTTTTTAAATTTTTAAATTTTTAAATATCACATACGATAGCGATGATTCGAATCTAAAATATTGATATATTGAATGGTCACGGATAGGGTTGCACATTTTACCCCGAATCCCCAATTCCCCACGGCCTCATCCCCATTTGGAGGAAAATTTTTGGAGGAAAATGGGGAAACGGGTGGGGATGGGGATGATTTTCATCCCCAAATTGAAATGGGGATGGGGATGGGGAGACCCTCCCCCAACCCCATTTCCCCATTTCCCCCACAAATTCCCCCAAATGGGGATGGGGATGGGGTTTCCCCATTTCCCCAAAAATATTTTAAATATAATTATATATATTTAATTTTTTTATTATTTCAAAACCTAACTATACAAACCTCATTTACTCTTTCAAAATCTAAATTTTTATTGAAATACTTTATTTTGTAATGATTTTTCTTTGTATTTGTAACGCACTGATGAATTTTTGATATTATATTTGTAATGTAAATTTTTTTTTTGTAATCATTAGTAAAATGGGAAAATGGAAAAACGGAAAAAAATGGAAGAAACGGGGGAAATATGGAAGAAACGGGGGAAATATGGAACTGGGGTTGGGGATGGGGGTACCTCCCCCCAAAATCTTCTAACCCCATTTTCCCCTAAGTGGGAAAATGGGAGGGTCTAGGAAGTGGGGATGGGAATGTGGGGACCTATATCTACCCCCATTTCCCAAATGTGCATCCCTAGTCAGAGACGCTCTTTCTACCAAATGGAACTTAAACCCTAGGAATATCATATCAGTATCACATAGGAATACAAAACATGGCCTGATTTGATCAATTGAGTGTACAAAGTACCAACGACGTGTTGGGATCATAACTCATTATAGATTTTCTACATCAATACATATAATTATTACAACAACTGCTATATAGCAAACCTCCGATCAAATTCATCATCAGTAATTACACACCTGAAAATCATTTAATACCCAAACCTAAAAGCCTTCTTATCTCACCACACAAATAAAAAATGTTATAACTTCTACTACTATTATAACCATTTAGTTCTTGCAGTTTTGTTTTCATTCCTCTGTGTGTGATTGTTGGGGACTACTGATAAAGTCTCCTAATCAGAGGGCTCATATTGATTGTATTCTCTCATCTGCTGATTTTCAACGGTTGTATTATTAAATACTGGTGGGCCATTAAACATAGATACATAGTACTAAAATTTCACCAATCTACTATATTCAACTGTCAGTCACTCACCACTGCTTTCTGATTACAGCATCTTTGTACTGTCGTTTTCACTTTTAGGCCTTCAGGTTCTCTTAGGTTAGGTTAGATTAGTCCCCACTTTGTCCACTTCATTAATAATTTCTCATAAGTTATAATGTTGTATATCTTCTAAGGGGTATATTTGTCTTGTTTAATGTTGTATATCTTCTGAGGGGTATATTTGTCTTGTTTAATGTTGACATGTAGATTTGAAACTTAAAGATATAACGTACAATTTAGCATGGATTCTATTTGTTGTTGTGACTTAAGAGAGCAAATATCTTCATCTCCTCAGATTTTGATGTATTTTTATCTAGAATACGTATATAGTATTTAATTTTGGTAAATTAAATAGAATTATAATCTAATGTGAAAGATATACAGTATTATAATCACGGAATTATAGATTTTGTTTATTATGAATTTAAACCCACTAGTTTAATCCGAAGTAACGACACCATAGAATTATATATGAGGAATGACACAACTATTTTTTTTTTTAAGATTTAGTTTTAAAGTATATATAGATTCTATTATTTTCTCTCTCTCTAAATTTCTTTAAAAATATTCTATAAACGTTAAAGAAGTTTTAAGAATTACTTTTGATTTTAAAAATGATTTTTTTTTCTTTTTGACAATATCTATTAATTTGAAATTATATATTTTGTTTGAAAACTTTCGCAATCGATAGGATTCAAGATCAATAAAGAATCATTTATTAAAGCCCCAAGCTCGTCATTATTGACGATTTTAAAAATGATTCCCAGCATAGTATATGAGACAATGAATATCATGATGAATTTCGATACAATTGCACTAACTTATCATTTATTCAAAAGATGTGTAGATCATTAAAATTCATCAAAAACAAAATATATTTCTTTTTATGAAGTATTGCATAAATTAGAAATTTAGGTGGGAAATTTATAACAAGTAAAGACACTGAATGCTTTATTTATTTTAAAATTGATATTAAGATAATAAGATTACATTCTTTGACTTATTTTTCAAATGATTTTTTTTATTTAAATTTTATTAGTAAAATAAAATATTGTTTTAAAAAAATGAAACAACTTCGTCCTATGTCTATGGTCCTAGATTACTGGTCACTTCAAAAATAGGTTTCTTAATTCTCATAAATGAAAGTGCTTTTTTAAGCTTCAAAAGCAGTACGCTTTTGATTGACTGTTGTCAAATACCAGTGGGCCCAGATGGTTTTTATTTCCGGATGGCAATTCTGAAAATAACTCAAAAACCAAGGGTACATTATGCAAACAGCATCCAGTTCAAAAATAAAATAAAACTATGCTTATCGACGACACCGAGAGAGAGAAAGAGAAAGAGAAAGAGAAAGAGAGAGGTCTCTCACATACAAAAACACAACACAACACATAAGAGGCAGAGTTTGCTTTGCATATTGTTTGTTTGGTTCTCTCTTTTCTATCTTTTTTTTTTATATATGCAAGACACTTTTCTTCACTTTATATCTGTAACTTTAATAACTTTGTTCTTCCTCTGTTTCTTCTTCGTTTCTTCTTTTCTTTTTTCATTTTCTCTCTAAGAGTTTTCATTTTCAACAATGGCGGAAAACATACACCCTCCTATGGAGCAGCTTCAGGACCTCGAGTACTGCATAGACTCCAACCCTCCTTGGCGTACGTCTCTGTTTCTCTGCCACTTTGAACATTTTCGTTTCTGGGTTTTTTTTTCCTTTTCTTTTTTGGTGTTTTAATGAGTCTGGTGTGATGTGTAATGGAAATGGACTTGTGGGTATTGAAGTAAAGTAGTTTCAGAGTTGTTGTTGGTGGCACTTTTTTTTTTTTTTATTTTGTAATGAAACTTGAAGAAGGTTGGCTGAGTTACTATTAATGGCATAACAAGCATCGGTCCCAGTTAGAGAAGAGAAAGACAAACATATTCTTTTTTATTACTTGAAAACTGCATTTTTTTTTTCGGTTTTTTTTATTTTTATTTACTTGGAAGATGACAGAGAGGGTTCTCTTTTTTCTCTCTCTTGGGGGTTTCTGTTTAGATTGATGTGAAAAATTTTAACTTTTTTTTGTTCACTTGTTTGATTTGGAAGAAATCTTCTTCTTCATTATTGTGTTGTTGTTTTATTATGTTTCTTTTCTTCTTTTTTTTGTCCTGCTTTGTTTTGTTTTGGTTGGTTGCTGAGTTTTTCAAGTTATTGCATAAATGAATAGGAAATCAAAACTTTAAAGCAGAGTTATGGTTGTTAAGATAATGCAACATTTCAGGTTTTTTTTTCTTCTTCTTCTTATGTTTCTTTCCTCCAATGGAGTTTTGGTAAAGTCGATTGTGTAATTACCATTTTGCCCTTCAAATCTCGTGCACTTTGATCAAATGCCACTGATATATGTGTTTTAGTGATGTCAATGTTAAGTATTTTCATTTTGGTTTCGTTTTAAAAAAAATTGCAGGAATGATTTCGGGTTACCCTTTTTGATAAGATTGGTTTCATGATGTACAACATGAATGCTTAATGTCGCATTGGAAAATCAAAATCATGTAGTCTTAAGTTTTACATTGTCAGCCATGGGAGGTGCTTGTTGATTCTACTACTATCAAGTTGTTATAGTTAACAATTGATAACCTTGGATATTGTACTCTCTTTAGTATACATGTTGTTCCAAGTTCTTCTTCTTTTCTCATCGTTGCAAGTTGTTATCAGCGAATGAGCTAGAAATTCATCGTTTTGAACTCTGTATGCAGAGGATACGAGTAGTGAGGGCTCAACTAATGAGCCTACTTGTCAATTAGGCTTCTGAATCCAGCATGAGCTGACTATAGTTTTTGTGATTCAGTTGCTTAGGTGTCGAAGAGCTAGTCTCTGCGATGGATGTCAATCTTTATTATCATTTTTCTCGATAGTTTGACGGGTTTTTGGTTATATGTTTCTCCATATCCAACTAGTCCATACATAGACCAGTCTGCTAAGCAAATAAGCAATTTGTGTCTTTTTAATTAGATGAAAGGGAATGTTGTTTCATGGCATATCCCCAAACCTGCAAAGCTAAGAATATAATATTAGGCCTTAAAATAAACAACATTATCTAGCTTGAATTAATGAGTGGAAAGATTCGGTTCTGCTTATTGATTGATTTAAATTTAATGACACCAGTCCACAGCAATCTAGGTTTGTGGGTGTGGGATTGCATAGAAGCTGCATTATTAAAATATCCACTGATCTGGACCACATTTCTCCCCCACTCAACAAAAATGTATATTATTCTTATTGTTAATCAATATGAAGCGATTTGAAGTTGATTTCTTTACTTGTGTGTGCATCATTGTCACTGGGAAAATCGTTTATCCTGCCTCAAGTTTGTTTAGTTTGAGGAAATACGATAAGTTGTATGAATATAGTAGCACTCAAGAGAGATTGCATGTATGTATGTGTACAGATATATTTTCAAATTCTTAGTACTATATTTAACCCAACTGATAGAAAAAGGATATAAATTTCGATGAAGCCTAAATTTTTTCACAAGAACTATAGATTTATGCATGTTCCATGTTATTTGTTTATAATTGAAGTATTGGTGTTGCAGCTGAAACTATAATGCTAGCATTTCAAAACTACATCCTGATGCTTGGAACAAGTGTGATGATCCCTTCCTATCTCGTCCCTGCAATGGGTGGAAGCGATGTAAGCTGCTTTTCTATCGACCTTCTTCTCGTAAAATTCAGTTTCATTGTTCCCTACAAATACATTCATACTTAGATTAGAAGTTGGCAATGAGGGAATGTGCTGAAAACTTTGAACTCATTAGTTGTTGTGTCCCACCAATGACACTCTAGGTTAAAATTCCACTTTTTACAAGCTTAATTTCCTGACAACTCGTTTTCTTTTCTTTGTCCGAAAGTAATTGTAGATTGGAATGTTGTGGTTATTGTATATGGTGGAATTTCAGCCTAGAAGATCTTGGTGGGACCTGTAACTATGGGAGGTCAGCTATTATTAGTCTTTTTCATTTGAAATTTCCTTCTTTTCATTTGACAAAGTTTTTTCCTTGACCAATTTCTTGCTCACACAACTAGGGGGACAAGGCTCGCGTAATACAAACTCTTCTCTTTGTAGCCGGTATTAACACACTTCTCCAAGCTCTTTTTGGAACCCGTTTGCCCGCTGTTGTTGGAGGATCCTTCGCTTATGTCATTCCAATAGCTTATATAATAAGTGATTCCTCATTGCAACGGATTACTGATCGTCAAGAAGTAAGTTCACCATTGTTCCCTCTTTTGTGTGTAGATTGTTCGGACACCACAGAAAATAGTACATGAACTTTATATCAAACTATTTCATGTGATAGGGTAATTGCATGATATGCTCCCTGTGATTGATATGCAGAGATTTATACAAACAATGCGAGCTATTCAAGGAGCTCTAATTGTGGCCTCAAGCATACAAATCATCCTGGGATACAGTCAAGTTTGGGGCCTGTTCTCGCGGTAAATTGGTAGCATAATTTGATATAACAATTAAACCTCCATTAATATCTATGTCCTTCACTGATATTTTGGTCTTTCTTACAGTTTCTTCAGTCCTCTCGGTATGGCACCTGTGGTTGGATTGGTTGGCTTGGGGTTGTTTCAACGAGGATTTCCTCTGGTTAGTGTTGCTATGAAAATAAATTCTTACCATTTAATGCAGTTGATACCTCTTAAGGGATCATTATTTGATCTATATGAATATATGATTATGGCCACAAACACTAACATCTGAGGCCTCAAATTGTTGTTGCCAACAATCTGATCAATCATCTTCAACCAAGATAAATATGTACTTCGAAACTAAAGTATCAGAACTTGCTAAGATCAATTAATTTTGTAGCTTCCTTATTCATTATATGTATCATTCACATCTAGTTCTATATATTCATGATGCCTAACAGATTCCTCAAATTGCTCTTACCCGGCTCTTGAAACAGGCGCTGATCTAAATATTGCACTGCTTTTGATTTCAGTTGGGGAATTGCGTGGAAATCGGAATACCAATGCTGTTGTTGGTTATTGGACTGTCACAAGTGAGTGGTTTATATACACCTGTTGGATTAAAATCTTGTACCATAATAATCTTGCTTTCGTGCACATAATGTAAGGGATTTGGACATTGCAGTATCTAAAGCATGTGAGACCAATCAGAGATGTCCCCATTTTCGAGAGATTTCCTATATTAATCTGCGTTACAATCATTTGGATCTATTCTGTTATCTTAACTGCTAGTGGGGCTTATCGAGACAAGCCTTATGCTACTCAACTCAGTTGTCGTACAGACAGAGCAAATCTTATATCTACTGCCCCATGGTATGACAGAGAACGATCTCATGCCTCTTGATATGCACAGTGTTCTTGCTTGTTCTGGAAGTTCATGTTTTTATGTTTATTTCAGGTTCAAGTTCCCTTACCCTCTGCAATGGGGACCTCCCACATTTTCGGCGGGTCACTCGTTTGCTATGATGTCTGCAGTTCTTGTGTCCATGGTTGAGGTACATCTTTGGTTATACTAAGCGACTCTAAATTCTCATATCCGTGATGGTAAACTGTTTTCCTTGAAATGTGTTCATTTGAAGAACTCTTCAGTTGTGCCATCTTTGCTATGTGGCTTCATAGTTCATACTGAATATTATGTATTTATGTTGACGAATTTACAAATGCGTAAATTACTTCTGGTTTTGATTTCTGAACCTCAAAATTTATGTTGCAGTCAACCGGAGCATACAAGGCTGCATCTCGGTTGGCAATTGCTACTCCTCCTCCTGCTTATGTATTGAGCCGTGGCATTGGCTGGCAGGTAAGCTGGTTTGTAATGACGAAAATGTTATTCTCATGTGCATCACACACATCAATTGCTGTGGCATTCCCAACTCTCACCATCACGCAACTTGACATGTCAATACATTTATGCATCTTTTGATGAACTGGGTTTGTTTCGTTTCGTTTCATCACTTTGGCAGGGAATTGGGATCCTGCTTGATGGTCTTTTTGGTACAGTCACTGGTTCTACTGTTTCTGTGTAAGATACTCGGTCCTAATCGAATCCGCGATATGTATCTGGCTTTCTTCATTGTTATTATGTTCTTTTCCCATGTAATTTGCACTCACTAGATCTCATTTTAATGTCATTCAGGGAAAATGTAGGACTCCTAGGACTAACCCGAGTTGGGAGTCGTCGTGTTGTTCAAATATCCGCCGGGTTCATGATATTCTTCTCTACCTTAGGTATGTATTATTCCTTTCACATCCGAGATATACAAATTCTGCGCCTGAACATAAACCAGCTTTCAATTTTTCGTAAGCCTGCTTAGTAATTGCTTATAATCTCGCAGGAAAATTTGGTGCCGTATTTGCATCTATACCTTTCCCAATATTTGCAGCATTACACTGTGTTCTCTTCGGTCTTGTCGGTACAGACATATAAACTTGCTACAAGAAATTACATTTCTATTATTTTCCTTTTGTTGCATTGCATTGACAATTTTTATTTAACTAGAATCCTTGCTTGGTTTCAGCTTCAGTTGGATTATCATTTCTTCAATTCACCAACATGAACTCCATGAGAAACCTCATCATAACCGGGCTCTCACTCTTCCTCGGAATATCCGTCCCCCAGTTCTTCCACCAATATTGGAATCCCCAACACCACGGTCTCGTTCATACCAATGCCGGATGGGTAAGAATATACAAGCAAAACACAAAAAATTATACATTTCTTGTGTCCCAAGTCACCATCTGAATAACCAGATTTCTCCTGTGTTGCTGCTGCAGTTCAATGCTTTCCTGAATACAATCTTCTCATCCCCGGCGACAGTTGGTCTGATAGTTGCAGTGTTTCTGGACAACACGTTAGAGGTCGAAAAATCGAAGAAAGACCGAGGCATGCCATGGTGGGTGAAGTTCAGGACATTCAGAGGAGATAACAGGAATGAGGAATTCTACACATTACCATTCAATCTCAACAGGTTCTTCCCACCTACATAGCCCACGGATTCCGGCACCGGAAAAAAAGATTGAAAGCTAATTCCTTTCTGCAATTCAAAATTCTAATTAACAACATTAACAAGTTGTTCTTGAGAGTTGTTGCTCTATTATGGGAAGAACAACTTCTTACCAAGCAATTGTGTAATCAATCCTTCAATGTTTTTTACCAGTATCATCACCACCCCAATTATTTTTGTAAGCCAAGTCAATTCGGGTCGGATCTATGTTAAGGTACAAGGATTGATCCATCATGCTCTCTTGTAGATCCAAATAATAAAAAGAAAAATCATTTCTTTCTTTTCTCTTCAATCTCCATTCAGTTCAGTCAACAAAATCTCCAAAAATTGATATGGAAACCATAGTGTACTAATTTGAATTTATGTTAATTAAAAACAAATTATTCATTTTAGAAGTAATTATTATGAAGTTACTAACAAAATATAACTGTACTGATTGAATTTTATCAGATTAATCAACTTTGTATTATCTTTTAATTCAGATATGCTCAACAAGTCATGATTTCTGTTCAACATTTTATTGGGAATTTACACCTTGTCTAGAATAATCTGTCTCAACATTATTTGGAGAAAATAAAACTAAAATTAGATCATGTCTTTTTTCTTTTTTCTTTTTTACAATCTACCATGATTGACAACAACCAAAGATTAAAAAAAAACCCACAACAAAAGTTGAAAATTTTAAAAAATTTATAAGAGAAATAAAATTCAAAACTTTTCAACTGAAATGAAATAAATTTTCAAACTTTGTAATTTAAAGAAGAATTGGAAGCCTCAGTTAGCCAGTCTATTTTACATCAAAGTAATCAGCCGGTAATTCCAACTTTAAACTTAAATCATCACAGGCTTCTCCAAATAAATTACATAATTAAATGAAAACTCAAAAGACGAAATTTAATTAAAAATGTAATCACCCAAAACGGCTCCGTAGACCAACTAAAAAAATCAGATCCACAGGTTCCTATCAGAAGGCGAAAGATTTTGTTTTTGGTCCAATCATAGCATCGTCGGTCAACGCTCGTGAGCTACCGTCGACGTGGCATCGGACCGTGAATCAAAAACCAAAAAAGTTGAAATTCTTTTCAAAATTGGAAAAAAGTAGAAGATTTCGAAGCCCTCAGGGTCCCGTTCCAAATCACACACACAGCGGAAACACAAACCGGAGGCCAGGTGATCCCGACCAATCAGACAGAACCAAAGAGGACGAATCCGGTGAGGGAGACGAACCAGAGGGACGGTGATTGGTTGATGGGATCGGTTAGGCCACCGGAGAAATTGCCGCTGCGTTTAATGTGTCATACGGCACTTCCTATCTTTTGGGTTTGCTTCCTCATCGGGATAAATAAATCGAACTACTTGATTTGATTGAAAACATTGAATTGAAAACACAGAAAAAAAAACCTAGATTGCTAAAACCCTAGACGAAGAAGGTTCGATTGAGACTGTGAGATTATAGAGGATGAGAAGGGGGTTATATAGGGAAGAAGAAGGAAACATGAAACCCTAGATTTATGTTTTTTGTATTTGGGCTGGATCGGGTTTTATGGGCCTGAAATTGGGCCCATAGTGATATTGGGCTTGATGTGTGAAAAAAGTTGTACTGAGAACCCGGTAAGAGTACCGTGACGGCATTGTAGGCGAGGACTTGCCGTTAATTAACAATTTTTGAAATTCTGCCATCTGGATCGAGAAAGAAGAGGGTTTTACAAGTGATTGTTTGGTTGGTGAGAAAATGTCAATGGGGAGTGACACGACATGGGTGGGGAAGAAACCTCTGAGACGCATTGGAGGCATGTCCGATGCTCTCTCCATCGCTTCCGATCTCGGCTTCTCTGTCTCCGCTCCCCCTTCACAGGTACTATACTCTCTATAAATTCAATCATATGACGTCGTAATCGTGACTTTATGCTGATGAATTTAGGTTCGACTTAATTGAATTGCTCAATTGTGTTGTGTTGTAAGAAAATGTGAAATTGTTTGCTGCACTATTGTAAACTTTTGAAATGAATTAGTCAAGTCGTTTACTTGGTGGATTATTTATTGACGATTTCAATTTTTTCCAACTGGGATCTTCATGTTTTTTTTTTTATAAAAAAAATGTAGGAAGAGCTTCAAAATTTGTGTGCAAATGGTGGAGAAAAAGGTGATGACTTGATAAGAGTGTTGAGAGAGCTGACCAATGTACAAAGAAAGATTGCGGATCTGCAAGTGGAACTTCAAGGTCGAAAGGTGAAGTATTCCCGATTCGTATTCCCTCTTGTTTCGTCATAAACAAGCCTGATAAGTGGGGTTATTTCCATTGTTGAAAAGCTTGATTGTTGTTTTTGTTTTTTGAAACCTTTAGGATGATAAAAACGTTGCACATTTGACTCATGCGAGTGAAATGGAAAAGAAGATTGAGACTTTGTCGAGGATCACGACTATACTGAAAGATGTTATTCAGAATAAGGTAATTTATCCAACTCTTTATGTTATTGGCTTCTTGACTTGAATATGCAGAAGTTTCCCCAGCGGTTTACCAAAATATATGTAGTTGTTTCGATATTACACACTTCCATATGTTTTTTCTAGATATTACTCAATCTGCTATGTCGGAGCTGAGTAGAAGATTGATGTGTGCCATTTGGGAAATTGCTTGTATCCATATATATAATTCATATGAGTTCATTGTATGGTATAAATCATCTAGTGTTTGATCCTGAAGTTGCAAATTGAAATATGGTTGTCGTTAGAAGTGATTTTGCCTTGCCCATAAATGTTATCTTTCCTTACCTGCTCATGCCATGTGATGACATACATAAAATGACTACTGTTTTCTTATATATCTAATTATTTCAGTAATTGGTGTTGATTTCAGGATCGTATTATAGCTCGTCTTCAACAGCCGTATTCACTAGATTGCATTCCTGTGGAAGCAGAATTTCAGGTTGGTAATCCAGTAAAGTATACTTTGTAAGCAGAGTGGAATCTCTTATATTGTAGAAACTTCTTGTTCAGTGTGAATTTATACAAGTTCCTTACTCTAAACTTCAATTTTGTAAAGAGATTGACTTGATAAAGTTGTGTAAATGATAAATAGTTCGGAATAATAGCATGTATCAAGATTTTTTTTTTAACTGGTTGTAAGCTTAAATGTTTCTTTAAAGGATACTGAATAATCATTTTAGTTCTACAGCCTTTTCTTAAAATTCAACTTTGTTGTGTTCTAATGAGCACACTTTGCTTGGATTTCCACAGAAACAATTTTCAGAATTATTGATGAAAGCTGCTAGTGATTATGGAGCCTTGACAGCTTCAGTTGCGGATTTTCAATGGAGTCAGAACTTTAAGGAGCCTCCTTCAGTTTGGGGGGTATGTTTATGAGGCATTTGATTTCATTTTATATCAAGTCCAGAGCGCAATATGAGCATCATTAATCTGTATACACACATAATATTTATTTTCTAAGCCTTGTGCATCTTCTATTTTCCGTTGTTACATCTAAGTTGTAGTCTTTAAGACTTTAACTCTATAATTTTCTGTTTACTGTAAACCAAATTAACCCTAATATGGAGTTTATGCCCGTATCATGTGAAATTTTATATTCTAGGAAGATTGTCAGTATGTTTGGAGGTAAAATGAATATGATACTCTTGCCATTATAATTTATTTTTTCTTCTTTTCATTTTCTGTTGCCAATAGCCTGAGAAAATATAGTGATGATTTTACTATTGAATCATTTTTCAAAAGGATTTGGCAAGTAGGTAAGCAAGTTACAAATTATATATGCATGATATCCTCTTGAGGTTTCTGGAAATATCTCTGATCTTTCAAGAAGTGATTTATCCCGACACTGTTTCTACTTTCTTGAAATCTTACATATAACCGTATTAATACAACAAAACATATTATCTATATACATGTATCATGGATTTTGTATTCAATGATTTATTGGCCAGGTGGTTATAAAACAAGACCTTGGTTTTTACTACATCACAAGCTTCATTGATTGTGATTGAACATTGTATTTATAGTGGGTAATAACAAGGTTTACTGCACTGTGAGATCTTCGTACTTTTATATTGATGCAGGAGATGCTTCGACCAATTCCTGTTGCTTTGGCATCCTGCACCCGATTCTTTGAAGCAATGTCAGCTATGAGAGAATCATTTACATCACTTCAGAACCTCAGGGTTGGTCATTCTGTTTCATCGTTGCCATCAACACCGGCTAAGGATTCCTCACAAAGAATGGCAGGAGAGTCTGATTGTGTGACCCCGCCTCCTTGGAGAACTGAATCGAGTTTCGATGATTTAGTTATCAAAAGCATTAGAAGACAAGAACTCGAGCAACAAGAAGCCGAGGATGATACTAGTGAAGTTGTGGGTGACTTAAACCAGCTTGACGGCACAAGCCATAGGAGACTGTCATGGCCTTTTCCCGTGAAAAAGAGTGGTACATAGTTGATTACTTTCTATCACTTGTGTATGCCGTTGTTTCCATAAAAAGGTTGTGTGTAATATTTTCACTGCAAATGGAGCTTCCATTAGCAGTATTATATGCCTATGAAAGAACACACTAATTTTTTGTGCAGTGTTGATTATATGTTGTGAATACTGATGTAATGGATTTTGATTTTTTACATGCTTTTCTGCAATATAAACTTGGTTATTGATTCTTTCAACCTGGTTTTCTTACCGTAACTTGTAATAAAGTCATGAGTTATGTGGACAATATTGAATGTGGGTTTTTTTCCATCAAACATTCAAACCACCTTAGTCGGTGGACGATGGTAGTTATGTCATATGTGTGTCCATTGTTATCAATTTGGGCTTCTGCTATATGCCCATAAAATGACCACTGGTCATCTACATGTTAGGTCCCATAAATTCCTGCTCATCTATCTGTATTTGTTGTACTTCCTTTTGCTAGCAAACAACTTGATTTCAAATTTCCAATAAAACGAAAGTAATAATTAATAAACAAAGGTGATTTGTACCACCACACGTTTTTCAACGTCGGCATTTGGCTGATAAATTGCCTCATTTATAAAGCCATCTTTTGTTGTTGCTGTTGAAGCCAACCCAATTAAACTCAAATAAAAGACGAAGGAAGGTCGCAATCACATCATGTCTAGCTAGCTGGCCTGCGAGAAACTTCGCTGCAAAATGTCCCGGCAGCCATTACTTATATATATATATATATATATATATATATATATATATTAAATCGAGATTTAGGAACGTGAAACGATTCAAACTCACAAACTAATAGCGTAGGTGTGAAGGATAAACCATTAAACCAACCTCAAATTGTTTTTGAGATTGTATTGGGTACGAGGACGGGACGGGACGGGACGGGACGGGACATGACAGTTATTCTGTATTATGTTTGAAATATATGTGACAGAATTGTAAACTGTACCGTTATGTGTTTGGTATGGCTGTGACAGGACGGAACAAGAGGTTCAAATGACCATAGTACCCCTCTTATATATAATAATATATAATAATATTAAATAATATAATATATAATATATAATAATATGGTATATATAAGAATATTATATAATATATTATTATTATTATTATATACACTAATACTTAATATTATATATATATATATATTTATATTTATATTAGATATAATATAATATATATATATAATATGTTAATATATAAAATATCCTATATATAATAACAATGTTTAATATATCATATATATTATATAATAATTATAATATATATATGATATAATAAAATTATTATATATAGGATATATATATATATATTATTATATATTATTATATATATAATAATATATTATATATTATTACATATAATACATATAATATTATGTAATTAATATATAATATATAATATATATTAGATATGTTTGTAATTGTTTAAAATTTTAAAGGGTAAATCGGTCTTTTTGACAATTGTCCCATGTCATGGGAGAAGTTGTCCTAGGGTCTTGGGTGTGACAGATTTTTGTGATTTTTGTCTCACATTGTCCCGTCTTGTCCCATACTAATGTCGCGCCAACTGTGGGACAAGGGGAAACTGTCCCACATTGTCCTGTTCCGTCCCTCGTACCAAACGCACAGAAGGTGCATTTGGTACCTAGATGGGATAGGACTGGACTGGACGGGACGGGACAAGACAGTTATTCCGTATTGTATTTGAAATATCTGAGACAGAACTGTTAATTGTATTGTTTATATGTACAGGGCAGGACAAAATGTTCAAGTGACCAAATTGCCTCTTTTATCTTTTCGAATGTTTATAACAATTTTATTGAGTTTGAAAAAAAAACTCCTAGAAGATGGATCAAATTATGGATTCTTTCATTGAATTCGAAAAATATCAAATTATGGATTCTCTTTTTTCTATACTTTGCCCTCTCTTGTACCGAAAAAAATATATCAAATATTATTGATTAAAACTAATTAAAAATCATAAAAAATTTAATATTTTCTATCATTTTCTCACTTCACAAACAACATAAAAGTTTATTCGATGAAATTTCAGAGACAAAAACAACAAATCAATTCCATAAAATTCATCATAATAATTAATTTGTTGTTAAATCAATTAAACAAAGAAAAAAATCTGGAAAACAAACAAGGAAGAAAAAAATATGGAAAAATTGAACTCACACAAATCATCATCATCATCATCAGCAGCAACGGTCAACAGCAAACCATTATGCAACACAAATATGAAAACAACACAAATCTGAAAGTGGTCACCATCGTCAACATCAGCACCATCCACACAAATTTGGTAATTCACCAACACCAAACCAACACAAATATGAAAACAAATCAAAAAAACCCAACAATCCATACATCAAAAAACCCAACCATTATAGTTAACACCAAACTATTGTCAACACTAATCAAACCAGATTTAACCATTGATTTCATGGAGGGGTTTTGGGTGTTGTTTCGGTGGTGGCGGTTCTCCGGTGGGAAGATCACGGCGATTCGGCGATGTAAGCGTGCGCCGACAAACTAAGTCGGCGATAAGTTGCGGCGGTTTGGAGAGAAGAACAATGATCTGGTTGGAAAGAAGAGAGAAGAGAGAAGAGAGAAGATAGGAGATAGGGGAGAGAAAAGAGTTGTGTTTAAATTTATATAATTGTAATTTTTGGAAGATTTGAGGGCAAAAATTATATTTTCAAGACTTGTCTCATGCATGGGACAAGTCTGGCCGAGGGTATGGGGTGGGACAATTTTTTATGATTTTTGCTTCACGTTGTCTCGTCCCGTCTCAAATTAATGGCACACCAAACATGAGATAACTTTTTATTGTCCCACCGTATCCCATCTCATCCCGCCGTTCCCGCGTAAGGTACCTTGACACCCATTACTTGCCGCCTCGAACGATGCAAAATGGAAGTGCCCATCTTCCTTTCTTGCATTTATTCTCGATGTGTCAACAAGTGACAACAACATAAACAAGTTTTGCATTAAATCAGATCTTGCAATGGATGCTCATACAAATTTGACTTTTTAAAACTTCTGTCATACAATTGTGGTCCCTTTCCTTGTCCGATCCAATCAAGCCAGATTTTATTAATGACAATTTTTTCTACCTATTAATTTTAAACACTCATAATGATTATTAGAATAACGAGAACATATATATATCACATGAGTAGTGTTAACCTAGTCTTTAGAGGATATAGATTAACAACAATAAAAGGAAATTATTTATTGTTGTTTTTGATAAAATCCATATAATAAATATATTTATGTAATAAATAATTTTTCTTTACAATAATTATACAGTTGTTAAGGTTAACACTACACATATCAAATTTGAAATTATTACATTGTTAGACTTAATGAACAGAGTTTGCTATCTAGAATACAGTTTACCAACCGGATACATTGGGCAGTGTTATTAATTAATGTATATGAAAAATGTCTTACTAAAATCCAATATCTAATTTAGACCCAAAAAAAAATATTCCAATTTCTAATATTTATTTATGTTCAAGGGATTACATATAAAAAACAAAATTGGCCTATTAATATATCAACATTATGTGAAAAAAAAATGAAAAAAAAAAAGTTGAGAACGTGATGAGAATTAATATCAACATTCGTCTTGAAAGCATAGATTCGGTTTGCAAGATATTTTGATAACTAAAAAAGGGAATCAATCAAATTTTCTCTATATTTGATTTGCTTAACAAGTAAGTTTATGTTGCAAATAAACAAATAATCTCATCAATCATCATCACAATCGATCTCAATTACAAATTTAGATCCTTAGTTGAAATGATCTTTAACTTAATTTATATAGATCTGGTGACATATGTAATAAATGGTTGAGTTTTATTTATTTATTTATTTTAAGTTCATTATCTTTAAATATAAATTATTATCTTTAAATATTTTAGATCAGTAAAAAAATCAAATCAAATTAATAAATAATCCGGATCCATCAATCACACGATTCACACCCATCAAAACAAACCCCACAAAAAATAAAGCTTCTAAAAATACAAATATAAATAATAAACAAAAAATACATCATATCCATTATCCACCAAAGCAACATGACTTTTTAATTTTGTCTTTAAAAAAGCATCATGTGCATGCATGATACTCTACATCTATCTCTATACTATTATTTTATACACCTCGCGTAACTACCAAACAAAGCCGCTTTGCAACAGGCTACCGTGGGGCCTACCATGATGATATCAATCAGTAACTGCTCTGATCCAATCAGATGCGTCCAAAAAATTTCTTGCGGGTCCCTCTTCAGTCCATGATTCTGATTTTTGAAGGTCCATGGTAGCCCACAGTGGCTGCGCTTTACGTTGTAATCTACAGCGCATATCACCTTCCTGACCTTATCTGTTTCTTCTGGATATATGGATTGGATCGAAATTCGAATCGTGTATTCATTTGAAAATAAATTCCGATACCAATCAGTCGACGATCTATCTGGATCTGTTTCGATCACACAGTATATACTTAATCTTAATATATTATAAATAAAATTTGTCATTCATATACTAATAATATGTATATTATGGGATTTTAAAAGTTATAAACATGTTATGTTCTTGGTTTATAATTTGAAATAAAAAAAAAAATTGATCTTAACAATTTTGGCACTCTTAACTCAATATAGTTAATACTTTTAATAAATATAAAAAACTCTCCCATGTTTTATTAGAGCATGTAATTATTAAATTTTGATATGTTATAATATTTTTAAATAACTATTCTTAAGACGGGTATACCATGTTCTGTATTATGAATTTGAATTCGAAATGGTCAAGTTAATTGATAATTTTTTAAAAAGTACTTACACATATAAAATTACATTTTATAGGATATGTTTTCTCTGCTTGATCAAATCTTAGTGAAGGTAAGTGGATTTTATTTCTTCCAAATTTAGGGACTTTTTTACAATGGGAAAGTCAAAAAATTTAATCCAAATCTAGTTCAAGTTAATGATATTTATCTAAATTCAGTGTAGAATTACTATGTATCGTGAATTATCCTAAAATTTATTTCTTCAACAACTAAAAGCTATAACAAGTTAGCCACATTAACATTAAAGTGTTAAGTAACTATCAATTTAATATGAGTATGGTTAATTTGTACCCTTAGATTAATTACTGAAATTTTATTAAAATAAAAAACTTATTAAATACTAATATAGACAAAACAATCAAGTGATTGTGTATTTAATAAAAATTTTAATATAAGAAAATTCTAGTTGTTAGAGGATGTTAACACTACCTATTTAATATATAAAAATAAAAATATCTAATAGTATCAACTAGAAAATTAAATAGACATGCAAATTAATATAAAGCAACTTGGTTGCATTTAAAGCACACAATCTTTGAGAACAGAAACATCATGATTGAAAGCTGCGCACAGTAAGCATTGCACTGCCACGCACCCTATTTATATATTTTTCTTTCTTTCTTTAGTTAATAATACTCATCGCGCAGACGAGATAAGATTGGTCTAATCATATACCTCTCACGTATATATTATAATAATGATATACTTCTCACGTATACACCATAAATTTATCGATTTAAGTCCTCTGTCTTTTTCAAAAACCTCAAAGTTATGTAATTTTGTTTTTTTCTAAAAAAAGTGTACCCATTCAACTATAGATAAAAAATCAATCAAATAAATAAATTTTAATAATATTAGACAAACTAATAATCGGTTTAAAAAAAATAAATGATTTATCGTTATCATACCACTTACCACATTACATAAACTATATGATAATGATAAATCATTTACCATATGATTTTAATTGATTTTTAAACTTATATGTTCGGTGCAATAAATACTTCATGCTTTTATACATCATTTTATTATATGCTTGAATTTACTTCTCAAAACATATATATTGGGTTTAAAGTGCATTTAGAGAATATTTTTTTATTAAGATTAGTGTAAAAACATAAAATTTATTGCATTTATTGAAACAATATAATAAATACAATGTTTAATTTCCTTTTTATAGTAATTTTTATGTTTTACAACATATATTGACCTATTCATTTCTAATTAAAGTCAATGCTAGATATATAAGCCGTTAATGGAATATTTTTAAAAATAAATCTATGGTTGTTGATAGGATGATGGCTAATCAAATTGAAGTCGAAAATAATTGTATATAAATAAATAAAAATTAGATAATTTTTTTTATTAATTTGTGAATTTATTAACAATAATGTTACTTTATCTTATCTGATGTCCAAATGATATGGCAACACTATAATCCATTCATTTAAATTGTATAAATTTAATACAATTTATCAGATTAGATTTGAATATCAGATTTGGACATTATATTTAAACAAATAACATTACTCATTTATTAAATACGTGAGTCATGCTTTTTTTTTTGTTAAAAAAAATATGTAAAGACCTTTTTATCCATATGAATAATATACGATCCATGATAATGATTTGAAAACGACAAAAAAGAAAAAAGAAAAAAGAAAACATATAATAATGAATAATCGAGCAGACACCGAATTTCAAGTCGTCCCACTCTTTAAATTTGAAAACACCAAACACAAACACACACGAAACGTACCATTAAAAATCATCCACACACGCGCCTTTCTCGGTTATTACTTGGCTCGCCCTCTCTTCGCAGAAACTTTCTGTTCCCTGTCCTTTCGAGAATCCATTGTTCTCTGTAAAAACAAAGACAAAAACGACGACGATCTTCCTGGCGGGAAGCCAAGAATCAGATTCTCAGACTTTTTTTTTAATTATTTACCTTTATATCCTTCCACACAACCTTTAATTACATCAACGATAACAACACAACACCACACCTCCTCTTTCACGCGCCTTTCAAGCCAAGCAAGCTTCACGAATTTCGTTTTCATGCCTCTTCTCCAATTTGATAGAGGAAAATGTGAAGACAGAGTTTGTGTTCGTGCTCGTCGTTTTTGGCCTGTTAATCTGCGTTTTGACCTCAATTTTGTGATTTGTGTGCTTCGCTTTTGTTATGAAGTTTGGCGGTGATTGTTTCTCTTCTCTTCCGTTTCGATGGAATTGGAATTCCTCTGATCAAGGTCTTTTCTCTTCTCTCTCTCTCTCTCTCTCTCTATCTGCTTTTATATTTATTTTATATACATGTATGTTATTAATGTAAGCGTGTATTTGGATTTTTTGATTAGCAATGCGTGTATTTGGTTTTAATGTTGATATTAATGTCATCAAATGACGAAACTAAATAAATTTTGTGATTTTTGAACCAGTGATTTGTAGGAACTTGAAGAGTAAATTTGATGGGGAAATGCAATGATTCTAAATGTGTTTTTCCTTTAACAAGTCTCCAAATCGGGTATGTGTATATATATATTTTTTGTTTTATATTATTACTATTACATTGACGGCAGTGTTGATAAAATCCAATTGCATGTGATTTTCTGTGGATGTTATCTTTATTTTTGTTTTTCCAATAAGAGCTATCTTCTTTGAGTAGATTTTTGTTCAAATTCAATTTGATTTTTCGAGTTTTACTTGTTTGATATGGTAGTGGAGAAACTTGTAGAAGCCTAGGGAGAATTTTGTTTCTATATATTTTTGTTACTAGAAATTTTTTCATTTTTTTTTTAAAAGATATATGCTGAGTTATATTAGTTTTTAGAATGCTGTAAAATTAAATCTCCGGTGCTCGATTCTATTTAATTTACATTTAAGTTTGCAAATTTTATTCTTGAAATATTGTCCACTGGAATTCATCTCGATTTCCATGATTAAATTTATATCTGGATATGGTAATTTTGTTATGCACTTACCAATGTCACGGGAAAGACCATGTTAAAGAAGTTGATGGATGGACAGTCCGATGGAATCCAAAATCCACTATATTCTGTTCTCATATTGCTGCTGGCGAAATGTATCTATTTTAAATAGATTTATGTTGCTGGAAGCCTGGAATATGTGGTTTGGTTATGGTCTAGACATAATAACTAGGGGTTTAACCTTTCGGATAGATTGACATGGAATTCAAATGACTATCATAAATGTATAACAGATTAAGTAACTTACTGATGTTGATTTAATTACCCTTTGTCAGAGTCTCCTAATTTTTTTCCCATTTTTTTTTAAGTATTTCTATTTCACCTATTTTTGGTTGAATTAGTTATTTTAAAGAACCATATACAATCCCTCATAAGTTTTAGATATCTAAAGTTTGTGGTTGTCTGGTCATAATGGAGCTTGGGTATTGCTATCTTTATCCTTTGAAGATGATTTTCTTATATAGGTAAAAAGACTATAATTTATGTTTGTTTGAATACTATATGGTATGAATGTGCTGTTAATTATGAAAGATTACTAAACAATGTTGTATGCCTGGAATGTCTGCAAAATTTAATTTACATATTCTCTGCCTTTTATGATTGCAGAGATTTGCAGTCTTACCTTTCGGGTCTTAATCTCTTCCTTGCCCTTGAAAGTAACAAATTATTTATTTTGGTGGACAATCAGCCATGGCTGAGGGATCTGGATTCACGGCCAACACACTTGTGGCAATTGATGGTTACCAAGGTTGCTAAAAACATATTCACATTAGATTTCTTTCCTTTTCTTTTCCTTTTCTTTTTATTAACTTGACAATAGTCACAAAATTATGTTTCATTTTGTATATACAGTCCAGGTTATCTCCTTTTGCAAACACTAAAGTACGGAGCAAAACAAAGGAGGGAAAGGATGCCTGCTCCAAACCCAGTGCTAGTGGCCCAAAAACATTAGAGAGGTGGTTTTCATTGATTGAAGCTGCAACACTGTCTCAGAAGAAGGTTTTGCGACCAGCAAAGACACTGCGAACTCAGTTGCTTATTAGCAGTGAGTTGCGTAGGACCCTTTATGGTTTTATTGTATTTGAAGTTGCATGGACCAATGTCCGAGGCATAAACTACCTAAATGAACTTCAGGTACCACTCCTTTGTTTGTGCTCCATACTTTGATTGCAATGGATAATAAATTTCTTTGTTTCATGGTTTTCATGTCGTTTGCAGACTGATACATCTCTGGCTATAGAGGCTAAACTTATGCGAAGATGGGAATTTGATAGCATAGCTCAGGCTGCAAGCTGTATGTCTTCATGGTTCCTGGGAACAAACTATGACAGACATCAATTGAAAGAGTATCTAGATTCTGCAATAGGTATTAATTGCCCTATCTGATATGAACAGAAAGAATATTAAATTTGAAATGCATTTAATGGAGTTTATAGACACAGATGTTTTTAAACATAGACGTGGTAAGGGCATGCATGTTAGAAACATAGTGTGTTGCTGACACTTGCTCTGATATTTTATAAGTTGTATAAGGCAAGAATATGTCTTAAAACCCTAATCATACATAATGTAGATGCCTTCTTTAGCTGTCCTATTTCCAATGGCATTAATACATTACAAGTCATTAATTTGTAACGATTCATGCAATTGTTTTTAAGGTGTCTCTTAGATGACTTTTAAAAAGAATTATTTTGTTTTGAGGCTTTAGCTCTAGTGTGTATATTCCTTCATCTTATTGATTACTAGTGTTTCTTTTAAACCCATATAAAAAAATTATTATCAACAGATTACATATCAGTCTGTTTAACCATTTATATGCTGTATATCTCAAACCACTGACAAAAGAATTGTATACCTACTTGAAACGAGTTTATACCAACAATATTTCATTTATCTTGTAACTTTATACAGGGGAGATTTTCTATGATGCTGAAGAAGATTTCTCAAAGTTTACTACTGTCAGTGATGATGAAGATATTTGTAATGATAATCTATGTGTTGCGGATAATCATTTTTACAGCCTTGGTAGCAGTTTTAGTGCATGCAGTGGGACCACTGAATCTGAAACAAGTGAGCCACACACACCTCCTCCAACCGGGCCTTATAAGAGAAGAAAAGTAACAAGATGCGTCTCTACTGGAGTTGAAGTTGATATGTATACTGAGGAAACAACAAGTGGAGTCGACGATACATCAGACAACTTTGAAACATCTTCCAGTGATTGTGAAATTTCACCTGAAGCTACCCAGTACCATGATGTCTTGATCTTGTTTAGGTTTAATGACCATGATCTTCCATTCACACTAAGGCAAATTATAATGTCTGATCTTCGTCTACTTACTCTATTAGAGGCCGGGCTTCCATCTTGGGTTTTATTCCTCCAATCATATCCAGTATTTTGCCATTTCTATCGTCCCTGGATGTGCCCTCTGGTACGAGCTTTATATGTGCTGATGTCAGTAGTAACTGTTCTTATAGGATTTTATGATTTGTACAAAAATGTTCCTGTTCTCAAAGCAACTGCTTCTAGTTTGTGTGGGCCGCTATTTGATTGGATAGAAACTTGGGAGATGGTATCAAGGATAAAGTACTTAGGCACAATGCTATTTCTGCATAATTGTCAGAAGGCCGTTAAATGGTTTTTATCAATTATGCGTGCCACTCGGTCTTTTTTGTCAGTTCTCAAAGTACCACTAGTAGAACCTCTTGTGGAGCTTTTGAGCTTCCTTTATCCAATGTGGAATGCTTTCGCTGAAGTAGCAGAGAGTTTATTTTCTGTTATTTGGGTCATAATTGGGTCTTCTTGCAGTCTAGTGGGAGACTTGGTCGAGGTCATATTTTTGCCTCTGTGGTTAATCATCTCGGTTACATGGAAAATTGGTAGGTATTACTTCTCTGGTTTATTCATGTTATGACTTATTGCTTATTTTGCAGCCATACAATTTTTAAACCTTTTATTAATTGAATCTAGTTTTCGGTGATTTTCATCTCAGCAACTTCTGTTCTATACCCGATATTTTGGGCCTTTTGGGAAATACTATATTGTCCAATACGCGTAGTCCTTGGATTAGCTAGTGGTGTGGTTTCCATGTGTGCCTACATAGTTGAATACCTTGGAGATATATGGCGGACTCTGGGTGGCTTATTTAAGATTGCTGCAGCCTCCGAAGCTACAGTGACGACGACATATGAAGTTTCCATGTGGCGTTCACTTTGGAATGACCTATTCTCCCAGGTTGGCATACCATCATCATATATGAAGATTAGTTTGACATGGTCTTGTGAATGGTTCTCATTGTTGACAATTATCTTTTCAGATATTTCGTGCTGTCAGAAGTATATTAAACGGTTTCGTTGCCTTCTTCACTGCCTGCAACCGGCATCGCCTTAGGTATCGTATATCTACTTTGCTATCTTTTTGTCTAGCGCTCAAATTGCAAATGTTTTGTCATTGCGCACACAAATTCGAGAAGATCTCTTTACCTTTATGATGTAGAGGACAACCTATTAATAATTTTTTGCATGTCATGGAATACAGCATATATAATCACATACAAGACTTTATCCAAAGAATGCTTGGTCGAAGCGAGAGATCATGCCAATTGGAAGCTAGACACGGTAGATCTTCACGTAGAAATCATAGTTCGGTAAGTCATAATCTATGCGAATGCCTAATATAGATCTATGATGTATATGAAAAGTACATTGAGATAATTGTGTTGTTTATCATTCTTCAGTCGGAAGTAAGAAGGAAAGCCCACATTAGATGAAGAAGTCCTGCCTTTTTTTTGAGGTTATACATTTGACATCTGTAAGAAAAACCTAACTTGGGACCGAAGGGAAGGAGCGGGTATTGAAGTTTATAGTAGCAGAGTTCATTCTTTTTCGTTCCGTGCGTGTACGACTATCCTTTTTCTCTCCTCTGGTCTGTTACAGTTTACAAATTAGGTTTCCTGGTGGTCTCCATCCTATACGGTTCAATATGTTCATATCCTACCTTTAGCTTGTTTTACCTTACAGTTACGGTCTTGTTGTATCAAAATTGTAATTTCATTGATGTAAATAACATGTACAGGCGGCTTATATATTTGTAAAATTTCATAATTTTGGAATCATCAACATATCTTCCAAGTTAAGCAACAACTTGCTTGTTTGAATCCACAGATTGGCAGCAAGTGATATCCTAAGTTTTCTCAATAATATCCTATCAGGATTCAGCTAGCATACATGAACATTAACAGTACCGGATAGTTTAGTATAATACCATGACCGGACAACTAACTATTTACCTTTCAAATCTAATTACTCAAAAACATATTTATCTTAACAGTAATACCAAAATCATAATGAAGCTACTCCTGTACTAGCGTTCAGTCTGCATGCTAATATTCTCCTCACCGTTGGGCATTAAAGTTTGATGAATGACGATATGGCTGCAATTGCTATTAAGAACAGATGATTCAACAGGAAAGAAGCAAGTATCATGATAATGCACCAACAGAGCTACGAACAAATTTAAAGTTCCCAAATTCCATCTCATTTGATAAAAACAGTGCTGTAAATACTTCAAATAAACACCAACTTCTTAGAAATTATGTCTAATTCAAATCCATGAAACTTAAACCTCCGTAACTACATCCCCACCACATCCCACTAAATAGTTAATACTATTACAGAAATACTAATAACTCAGCTCAAGCATCGGATGATTTAAACATCCCCGCCACCAGTCTGGTGTAACATTGCATCTATCTCATCGCCATCTTCCATTTCCAGCTAAAGCAGAGAAAAAGGAGAAAAATGAGTCACGTGAGCACTGAGATATCTAATGACTCTTGTATTGTATTCAAAACCAAAAGTGTGTGTAGGTGTGTATTAATGCAAAAACAGTAATGTGGGTGGGGTGTGAGAGACTGAATAATATGAGAGAGATACCTCATCGGGAGTTTGCTCTGCCCGGAGACGGCGGCCATCAAACAAGAAGGCAATTGAGTTGATCTCCACAGATTGTCTATCGCAGTATGCGTTCATGAGCTTCTTCAGTTGGGTGCTCCTTTTGATCCTGAAAAAGACCTCGTTCCCATCCTACAATGAAATACAGAATAATTAGACCACCGAGTTATACAAATTATTCAATAATAGAAAGAGATATTTGATGGGGTTTCTGGAACTAGTGTGTATCAAATTAACAAAGCTTTTCAATTTTTTCCCTACCCAGGATCGAGTTTTCCACGAACAAGGATACTTGAGAGTAAAAGTATTTTCTTAAAATAGTTAAGACTTGAGACAATGTTGAGGGCTTTGAACAGAACTGCTTTGTTACGGGGCCTATAGTTACATATTTTATAGTTTATACATACGGCAACGATGCAGCTTAAATCATTTGAACACACAGATTTTAGAAACAAGGTACCAAATTCAAAAACCTTAATCTGTTACAGGGAAGTTCCATATTTTATATGCAGAGAAACCTAAAGATTTCACCATGGTTTAGCAGATAACTAGTCTATTAAAACCAAGAAAATAGTGTTGACAAAAATTCAAAAACCAGGGACAACCAGCAAAGTTTAACAGAGTGAACAGGCAGATGGACAGACAAGATCAAATCTCAAGGAAATATCAGCTCCCACAACTGCATTACCATGTTCAAGTAATAGACTTTAGTTAAGACCAAAAAAAAAAAGAAACTGAATTAAAAGTTTAAAGCAAATGATGAATGGAAAAATGTGATGAAAATATCATAACCATGCTAATAAAAACAATATTTCCAATCATATTATGTATCCTCAAGATGCCAATTCCATCAATGGAAGGTCTTTCTTCTCCATTTTATGCAGATATCGGCTTTCCATATTTTGACCACATACTCTAATAAAAATAGCAAAATATCACAGTTACAAAGACCCCTTCTGAAACTGAAATCAACTCTATTTTATTGCCTAGGGCCTAGGGGGTAGATTCGGTACAGAGATGAGGATTGAATTCATGCCTGAAATACGAATTCCAAAGGTGAAAATTATGGCGAGAGAATCGAGCGAAAGATGCATGATGGAATTCAAGGATTGAAAGAGAGAAACACTTTTATTGAAAAAGGATGAACGATGGAGAAAACAAAAGGGAGGAAACTTGGAGCGAGCAAATGCGGTTGTAAACAACTGCTTTCCAACCATGTGAGTTGGTAATGGCCCAATTCAACCACATAAGTTGTTAATCACGTGAGTCATTAATATCCAATCGTCTTTCATCCACGTGTGTTTTTAATGAAAACAAGAGAAAGACAATGGGATCATTAACGACTCACGTGGTTTAAAGACAATTGGGCCAATAACAACGGGCATGGTTAAAAACAGATTGTATTTCATCCACGTATTTAGCCACGTTTGCAAACCCTAAGTTCCTTACCAACCTTTTTATCTCTCTTTCATAATTTTTATTACTAAAAGTGCTAACTCTCTTCCCATCCTTGAGTTACATTCATGCATATTTCACCACCCTATTTTCTCCCTGTAGTTTTCCTGCTGTAATAGTTGACATCTAATTACAAACATAAGTTCAATCCTCTTTCTTGTTACTAAAATCTTAATATCTTCATCTCTGTACCAAATCTACTCCTCTCACTCATTCACTGACCTATAAAGCTCTTCAACTATGTCCTCTTCTACCCAAAACATCATCTTGTTTCATAATATTACTCTCCATAATTTGCAGGAACTCACTTTCCTGTCAACAGATGTTAGGGTTCCCACTTTATACAATTTTTAAGGCAACTCTTATAATCTCAACTAAATTCTAAAAAATAAAGACTAACAATACCACAGTCAACCATAAATAATCCCAACAACAACAACAACAATAAAATCCCACAACCTTCCCAGATAAACCCTAAAAAATATCATTAACAGAAATCAAACCAGACCCACATCCGATAACGGTAAAATTACGAACCCAATACAGAACATCCACGATATCAAACAAATATAATATCAAAACATATAACAAAATAATACAAAATACAAAAACGAAAACAGTAATATACCTGACCCTTCACTTTCAGATTTATGTGTGCCTGACCGGACTGATCGTTGGGCTTCTTTTCCTCCTCTTGCTGATTCGTGACACCCGACATTTTCTCTCTAATCTCCTTCTCTGTATCTCACAAATTCTCTGTAGATTTTGTGTTGTTTTTGGAGAACAAACAAGACTTAGGGGTTTTTTAAAGGGTTCTTTGCATCGACGACTCACGTGAGAGACTTTTACTTTGTTTCTATCTCTGCCACGCACTCCTTTTTGTAGTCGGTCTATGTGAGATCGACACGTGGCTTATTGTAATTGGTGCATTCTACTAACCGATTTATTGACGTAAGTTTTTATGTCATTCCATTTTAAAAAAATTAAAAAATTAATTAAGCGCTAATAAAATCCTTTTTATTCTAATTTAATTACTTTGATTAACCAAATTGTTTAAAAAATCTGTAACAACATTTATATATCTTATGAGTGGTGCTATCGGCGCCCTACTGATCTATTTATGTCCTACTTTTTAAAATTTTGATTTAATTAAATAAAATTAAATATTCTTATTCAATTTTTTGGTTTATTTCCAAAACAACCCATTTTACTTGTTTTTCAAACTTAATACATAGCATATATGATCTCTATATCTCTGATATCTGTATATGTATACATCTCTTTCAACTTCGTTGGTTGATTTATTTTTTTTCTTCTTATTTCTTTTTTTATTTTATTTTTCTTCTTATTTCATGGTGGAAAATAAAAAAAATAAAAAATAACATGGTACTTCAACACACGGTATCTTAATATCATTCTAAAGAAAAAAAAAACTTCAAACTTATTTCCGGATGATGAATTGTTTCAAGATGCTTACTATCATTGTTAGACAATTCTTGCTTTATGTCATTCTCAGACAATTCTTCAAGATGTTTGATATCGTTCTTAGACAATTCTTCAATATTCTTGATATCGTTCTCAAACTCTTCCATCATATATTTATATGTATGTAAGAAATAGATTTTAGGGTTTACGAGTTAAATTTTTTTTTTTGAATAAACAGATTACCGGGGTGTTTTTTTTTTGGAAAAGGAATGTGAGATTTTAATAGATTTACTTTATAGAAGATTTCTTTTATAAATTATATGTCTCTTTAAGTAATTTTGATAAAAGAAAAAAAGAATATTATATAATTAAAAAAATTGGACATAAATAGACTAGTAGAGGGTGTGCTAATATCACCACTCATATCTTATTTCTAGATTTAATGGTGGTGGATTTACTAATTACTTACACATTACTTGGATAATGGAAATGGAAAACTATAAAGATTAAGCATTATAAAAGGGATTCGGATTAATCGGGGTGTGGACAGGGCTGATTGCACCTTATGGTGGATCCGTCCCACCCGAAAACCGAATGGTTTAAAACCAAAACAAAAAAAAACAGGATTCGGATTTCCATAATCTTCTACTGCTAATTAACTTTATAGCATAATACAAGTCTCGTCATATTTGGAGAATTGGAGTGAACCAAACTTTTGGGATATGCTATTAATTAACTCCAAGAAATACTTCTAGAACACTGTGGATTATTCTTTTAGAATTTAATACGATCCGTACTTTCGTTATTTGTTAATAGCCAAATCCAATAATAAAACTACTATTAATACAACACAATAGAGACGTCTCATCTTCAGACTTTTGGGACTAGCTATTAATTAACTTCAATAACTATTTCTATTATAACAATACAAAAAAGTCTTTATCAAAAAAAAAAAAAAATTTCAAAAAAGTGTTCTCCCTCTTGTGCAATCAAAACTTTCAAAAAAATGCTTCTAATTAACTCCAATAATTATTCTTAGAACACAAATATTAAGTCTCCTCGCACTTTTTATTTAATATGACAAACTCAGTTGTAAATTGTGTATTTTATTCTATTAATATGATATCTTTTTTATATATATATTCTACATTTATGAAGAATACATATTTAAACATTAGTTCACACTTCTCACTCGAACACAACACTATATATACATCTTTTGGTATGAACAATTGAGCAAACGATTTTGATTTAACCTTCGTGCTTTTATTGTTTAAATATATATTGATTCTTTTTTTTTTGTGCGTGTTAGCTATTTAGGAATATTTGTTTCCAGATAATAAATGGAGGAATTTTTATTTATTTTTTTGGAAATATATTAAATGGAAGGTTTAGAATTGTTTTGGTCATAAAAAACATAAAAAAGCTAAATTTCTTTATTAGAGTTTGTTTGGTTGGGCTTTTAAAAAACCACTTTTGGTAAAAGATCTATTTGTAGTAGATCTATTATAAATAGAGTTTTTGAAAAAAAAAATTATAGTTGTTTGGTTGGTAGATATTTTTTATTAAAGTTTATTTAAAGAAGCACCTCCCCATGAGTTTTTGTCTAGTAGATGTTTAAACTCTACTGACATCTACTTAATTTAAAATAGACATTCTTAAAAGCCCAACCAAACAACTTTAAAAAAACTGAAATTGACGTTTGTAAACCTTTTAAGGCCGTAGAAAATTCAATCAAACGAGCAAGGTATGGTTTTAATTTTGATTCCTTACCACGTGTGAGAGAGAGTATATTCTATTGGGACAGATGATGGGCTTCGATTTGTAGTCAAGCAGCCCAAAATTATATTAAGCAATAAGCATGCCCAATCCACTTTACAAAAGTAAAGCCCAAGCAATTGCCTAAGAGGAAAGCAAAATGTGACTAAATCTATAAAGACCAAGTCAGTATTGCAATTCAAACTGATTCAAATTTCCTAAGATTATCGAGATATCCCTATGATCTAAGGCCAAGATTTGAGGAGAGACCTTCACCCAACTCGGACGCCCATTCATTGGCTATAAATAATAGCAACCCTTTCATTTCAAGGGGATCACGACTTGGGACGCCCATTCACCCAAAAGCTGTCATAGGTCCCTCTCAACCCATTCTCCTTTTTCTTCAATTAATTCTTAATTGTTTCTCAGTTAAATTATCCTCCATTCAAGGTAAATTCATAGGCCATTAAATTATACTATTATTATGAGTTCTCTTTGCAATTTAACCCGCTAAACTCAATGCTCAGCACAAACGAATATAAGGCTATTTGAACGATATCACTCATGATTCGACTAGTATTGTCTACGGTTTGATCTTTATTAATTAGTAATTTAATATAGTTGTTGAAATTGATTATA
Organism: Dipteronia sinensis; assembly: GCA_033220585.1. Taxonomy (NCBI): domain Eukaryota; kingdom Viridiplantae; phylum Streptophyta; class Magnoliopsida; order Sapindales; family Sapindaceae; genus Dipteronia; species Dipteronia sinensis. Next base: position 42,514,348 of record CM065645.1, read on the forward strand.
TTCAAGTTTTATTGTATATAAACGATTTCTCCTACAAATATCGGACTTGAGCGTCGAATAGTCCCAACTTCACGTTTTTTTTACAAGATTGTCAGTATCCTCCACTCTACCAAATTCAACTGTTGGATTTTTGGGGTTTCTCCTACAAATATCGGACTTGAGCGTTGGATAGTCCCAATTTCACGTTTTTTTTACAAGATTGTCAGTGTCCTCCACTCTACCAAATTCAACCGTTGAATTTTTGGGGTCTACAATGGTTACAGATCAAATCCAATAGCATATTACTACACACCATCTATAGTTATATTGATAGTATATCACTACACATCACCGTTATATGTATTATTATAATCGAAGGGAAGATGGGATGATATTTCTTACATCACCGCCATATGTATTATTATAATCGAAGGGAAGATGGGATGATATTTCTTGTACCAACCCTCAGCAAGTCCCACATCACCGTCATATGTATTATTATAATCGAAGGGAAGATGGGATGATATTTCTTACATCACCGATATATGTATTATTATAATCATAGAGAAGATGGGATGATATTTCTTGTACCAACCCTCAGCAAGTCCCATCAAAATTATTTTTAAATAGTTTTAATCTATGATTACAGTCCCCTTAAAATCTAAAACATTTTTTTTTTTTTTGCATACAATGATGTTAGTATTATTTAAAGTTTGTCATTGAATTTGATATTTTTAAGTTTTGAATGCTCGCATCACCTCTACCGTTCCCTTCCACGTTCATGGTTAGAGATAGGTCTGACTACCTTGACAACAGTAAACCTTCTTTTTTAAAATTATATAAATTTCAAGTGGATTGCAGAATAAATGTAAGTGATATTTATTTATAAGAATGTAATGCAAATATGCAATAGTAAAAGAATAAAATAAAACCATTTTTATTTTTTATTTATAAGTACCAAGTGACTCTAACTAAACGTTTTACAATTTTGCCGAAAAATTAATGACGTCATGAAAATAATATTATATCAATTAAAATTCGTTATAGTAACATTAATCATCTATATATAAACATGTCTAAATTCGAATGAATATGTGTGGTCTAATGATTATCCACACACATGACACACCATCGTTGTCTACAACGACTCACTTCCAATCATGCCAACAAATTTATGTTGAATTAGGATACCATCAATTGGACTATAAGCTGAAATGCTATTCCATCTTTGAATTTGATGTCTACTTTAACGTACTGTATTCTTTGTAACAACATCTTAGCAAAAATAAAATAAAATACAAGAACGTTTAATCTAACCAAGATACAACCATTTTTCAGCATGTTTTTCATTAGTTAATGACTTGTTTTCTAATTTTGATCTTGCATCTCATGTGTTATATATAAAAACGGTAGTTATAATCTTTACCGTAAGGGTACATGATAACAACTACGTTATTTCTATTAATAGAAATAAAATCATATATCAAATATTACAATAAATAAAACGTTTTTATTTTCCTTAATATAAATAAAGTGGTTGTTAGCATGTGTATTTAAGGAACATATTAACACTATCCATATAAAAATAAAATATTATAATATATTATAATGCACTCCTATAGCGAGCTCCCATCAATACTGAAATGCGATTTTGGTGAGTTATTGTGATTGTTAATGATCCTTTTTATACATAATTATCTTTTGGGCAACCATTCTATCGTTAAAAAAGGAAAAATAATTACAGTATTTATTCCAATAAGATAATAACTACATTTGTTGATATATATTTTTATTTTCCTTTTTAACAATAAAATGGTTGTTAACTTGTCCAGATGCTAATACTAGGGGTGGACGTTTAATTGATCGGTTCACTTTTCGAGTGAACCGATAAAAAACCAATAATGTTCGGTTTTTGAAAAAGTTAACCGATCCGATCAACTTAACAATTGTGAACCGATCAAAAACCGATTGAATTGGACCGGCTCGTTTTTTCGGTTTTGAGCCAATTGGGCCAAATTCTTGGGTTTTAATTATTATACATATTTTCATATTTTAATCATTTTTGGGCCTTGGACCAAATTAAATTATAGTCTTGAACAAATTGAAAATACTAGTTTAAAATAATATTCACAAAAAAACACTAAGAAAAAAAATATGATGTGATATACTTTCATAGTTTTATAGTTTCATGGACTATTAAACATTAAATTATGATTTTTTTTATATGTCGGATCTCGGTTCGGTTTTCCGGTTTGGGATAACGAACCGGAAAAAAAACCGATCCAATCAGTTTTCAAAAAAATGAACTGAACTGAACCGGTCAACATAAGAAATCCGGAAAAAAAGAATCGATTTGATCGGTTCGGTTCGATTTATTGGTTTTTTAATACTACCCTTCTCTTTTACCCAAAAACAAATAATTATTCATTTGTAGTTATTCATGTAATCATGACATGTTATTATGATCGTTAATGAACTTTTTTACACACATATTTACGTGAATTGCCATTTAGATCTAATCAATTATTAGGATATTTCTCTTTTACTATAAATTTCCCGTTAAGAAACACATACAACTGTACCACATGTAATTTATTCCTATCCCAAATCACAACGTTCGAAAAACACTAACACTATTTACTAAAAAACACAATTTAATCACCAAATTAATATCCCACCTGCTCAGGCTGCTCGGCTGCGACATAGATTTCTACGCAGTGCGCCGCACCACCACCACCATCCATGAATCTACACCCCACGATCGGGTTAACAGGACACGTGTAGGGAACACACGGCGAGACCGCATCAGGAATCATGCATGTTTGTACCAAAAAAAAAATTAAAACGGTCGCCTTCGTGGACCCACGTTGTGGTGTAGTGGGGGATGATAGTTCGTGCTGTCTCTCTCTCTCTCTCTCTCTATCTGTGCCTTTCGTTTTTGTCATTTTACTGCCACGTGGGTCCCATCCACATCATCTCGGTTTCTCTGCAACAACGCCTATTTTTCTTCCTTCTTTTTATATCCTATAATCTCTACTCTCTGACTCACTCACTCACTCACTCAAACTCAGAGCTCTGTTTCTCTGTCTAGATATTTTTTTTTTCACCGGAGAACCAGAGCATGGAACGTCTCTCTGTTTCTTGCTTTCTCTTACTTCTTTTCTCCATCTTCGTTGCTTTTGCAGGTAATGACATAAACCAACCTACACAGTTTTTGTTTTCATTTTCTGTTTGGTTGCTGGGAAAATAACAAGGCAAAGACTAGAAAAACAAACACATTGTTTGCCATTTTACTTTTCATGCGTTGTTTTCCCGGGAAACTAACAAACCCCATCAGTGCCATCACAACATTGTCTTTTATTTCTTGTCTCTGATTATATTCTGTTGTACATTTTTCATTTTTTGCAGATGCGGGCTCGATTGGAGTCAACTATGGTCGTATAGCGAACAATCTACCGTCAGCGACGAAAGTGGTGGAGCTTCTCAAGTCTCAGGGAATCGACCGGGTCAAAGTGTTTGACGCCGACCCGTCGGTTCTCAAATCTTTATCCGGATCCGGAATCAAAGTCACCGTAGACCTCCCCAACGAGCTACTCATCGCCGCCGGTAGGCGACCGTCGTTCGCCGCCACATGGGTGGAGAAAAACGTCGCCGCTTACTACCCGGAAACCCAAATCGAGGCCATTGCAGTGGGAAACGAAGTCTTTGTGGACCCACACAACACCACCAAGTTCCTCGTACCCGCCATGAAAAACATCCATGAAGCTCTCGTCAAGTCCAACCTCCACTCTTCCATCAAAGTATCTTCACCTATAGCTCTAAGCGCTCTACAGTCTTCTTACCCGTCGTCAGCCGGATCTTTCCGACCCGAGTTGGTTGAAACCGTTTTCAGGCCAATGTTCGACTTCCTCCGTCAAACCGGGTCGTACCTCATGGTGAACGCGTACCCGTTTTTCGCTTTCGAGTCAAACTCCGACGTTATCTCTTTAGACTACGCGCTTTTTAGAGAGAATCCTGGTGTGGTGGATGCGGGTAACGGGTTGAGGTACTTCAGTCTTTTCGATGCCCAAATCGACGCCGTTTTCGCGGCCATGTCTGCTTTGAAATACGATGATATTCGAATGGTGGTGACGGAGACTGGTTGGCCTTCAAAAGGTGACGAGAACGAGATTGGTGCAAGTCTCGAAAACGCGGCAGCTTACAACGGCAATCTGATCCGTAGGATCTTGACTGGAGGTGGGACCCCATTGAAACCAAAAGCAGATCTGACCGTTTATCTCTTCGCTCTTTTCAACGAGAATAAAAAAAACGGTCCCACATCGGAGAGAAACTACGGCCTCTTTTACCCCGACGAGAAAAAAGTCTACGACATTCCGTTTACTGTGGAAGGCTTGAAGAACTACCACGACCACCGGTCTCCTGTCTCCAGCAACAAGCCGGTGGCGAAGGCGCCGATCAACGGCGGTGGAGGAGTGTCGAAGAGCACTTCCGGGAACACGTGGTGCGTTGCCAAAGGCGAGGCCGGAAAAGAGAAGCTGCAGTCGGCTCTGGATTACGCTTGCGGCGAGGGTGGCGCTGACTGCCGTCCGATCCAGCAGGGGTCCACGTGTTACAATCCGAATTCTCTGGAGGCTCACGCGTCGTTTGCGTTCAACAGTTACTACCAGAAACAATCGCGCGCCGGTGGCTCCTGTTATTTTGGCGGGGCCGCTTACGTCGTCACACAACCACCTAGTACGTTTTTCTTTTTAGTCCCTTAGTTTACGGTTTATTTATATTTTTGTTTGTTTGATGACTAATGAGTTTGGTACACGTTACTTTAAAAATGCTAAAATGCGCTTGTAGTATAGTACGGGGAAAAGGTTTTCTCTAACATGACACGTATTTATTGAATATTTACTGTATATTAGGATAGTACGGTACGACACGGCAGGACACGGCAGGACACGACACTATGGCACGGAGCCTTACCGGCCCTAATTTACAGCTTTATACTCAATTGGTGTGCCAAGTGTTGACTCAATTGGTGTGCCAAGTGTTGCACCAAGTTTGGAAAGATGTGAAATGTTTTTTGGTGTTGCCACCATAGCAAAACACTAAATTTGTTTTCATGGGAAGCATAATTTGGTGCTTCATTTGGAGTATTACGCTAATATTATAAATGTACATTTCAAAAGTAAAGTTCACGGTGCAACAAACTCATTATTTTTGTAAACAAATAAATAATTAATAAAAAATGTGCTCACATGGTAAAATCTATAGGACTGTGTGGTGTTATTGGGTGAAGAGACGTTTATTGAGTCGTTTATTGGTTTCTGTGCAGAGTATGGGGAGTGCGAGTTTCCAACTGGATATTGAAGACTGTGAAGTGGAAAATGGAGGGAGAAGAATGAACTAATCAATTTGTTGTAGTTGTTTTCTGGAATTTTACATAATTTTGGGGAAGGGTTCTCTGATGTATTTATTATTAATATTGTAGTTGTTATTATTCTTGAGTAGTTGGGGGGGAGTTGTTAGACAATTTATATTAACTTTCTTGTATGTTTGTAATTATTAATTGAGTTCTCTTTTGTGTTTTTCAACTTGTAGTCTAGTACTCTCGTTAATGTTCTTGTAAATTGTAATATTGTATTTCACTTGACCTAAATGAGGAGCCATATGAGATTAACTCTTAAGTTAAATTTATCTAATATCACAATAGTCGATGAACGAAACATCACCTAACACATAATTTTGTTGATTTTTGGTGATTCAAATATCGATTTTAAATATGAAGGGTTGTTAGTGCATAACCATTCAATTAAGATTGGATGATGCGAGCTATTGGGATTTTCTGCATGGAACATTGCATCAACAGTTTTAAAAAATGGATTCAGATTTAAAAATAGTGAAAGTGAAACACTAAAAGAACTAAATTCCAATCATTGATTTCATGTCAATATAAGATCAAAGCCCAATCTATCTCTAAAAAAAAGAAGGCTAAGGTGTGGTATGATAAATTTTAAAAGGAAGTCAAAAGGCTGCAATTAATCTTCCAGCATGAGCAGAGTTGCCATTGGATTCCAATTTCCACATAATCTTCCAAGTCATGAGGGGTCATTCAAGTGGAAACTGGTGCTTATGTGAGTAGATATTGTAGTACAAAATCTAGAATGCAGCCTGCACCTTACACCCAAAGATCTTCTCATATTGTAGAAGACAAATAAGGTGTAACAGTGAAAAAAGCACCTTTTAATAAGTCCTAGTTGAATTATTGCATATATAGAGGGGAGGGTATTATTGATACCTCTGAAAATGTGATTTCTTGGGGATACTCTTCCATTTCAAAGGAATTAATTTGTTTTTCCTTAATTAATTAGTTTTAGCCAATCAATATTTCCGTGAAGGACGTACACGGACTTGATGACAAGGCATGGTTGGTTCATTGTTAAGTCTTTATCATCCACGTCGATGAAATTACTGGTTCGAATCATATTTTTCGATTTTTTTTTAAGTATTAGAGGGCTGTTGGGACCTGTTAAGTTTAGACAACTACTCTCACCAATCGAGAGAAAACTTCTTACACATGTTTGTAAAATATTTAAGGTGGGACGTGAATCCCTGACCACCGGGTACGGAAGGAAGATGCACTACCATCTCTACCAAAAGGTGATGTGCCATAATTTTCGACTTAATTAGTTTGTTTTCAACTCAGATTATGAGTTTGATAAACAAATTGAAAGAAGAAACTCAATTACTGCAGTTAAAGAGTTGCCATTGGATTCCACTAAATGTTCAAGTCCAAAGGGAACAAACTATTGCTTGTGTGAAATGAAAGTAATATGCTTTATGTGAGTAGATATTGCAGGTAGTAACAGTGGAAAAGCAACTTTTAAAAGGTCCAAGTTGAATAATAACAGTAGGTCCAAATGCTATATATATATATATATATATATATATATATATATATATAAAGTTATTTAGGATCCTGAATCAGTGGTGCTTTTTCTTTCCACCATGATTTTAGAATATGCAATGCACAATTACTCTTGTTTTTGTTATTTGTTAGTACAAAAGAATCTACATTTACACATGGGATTAAGTCAGATAACATTTAGTTGAAAAGTTTGAAAATTTCTTTACGTTGTCTCATAAACCCAAATGACAATGGTCTTTGTCATTCTAAAAAAAAAAAGTTAAAAGAGTCAATTGGTTTCTTTGTTTTGAAGGTTGGTCCCATGTGCCCTAACTGCTACTCTTTTTTTAAAATGAATTTTAATAAAATTGACACGAAGAGTGTCGAGATTTGATCGGATCAAATCATATTACTAACACGATCTAAGATAGAAAAATGAAATTTAGAACCTTTGTTACAAATATATATATATATATATATATATATATGGGTAAATGAAAATTGGATCCCTTTGAAAGAAGATGATGTAAAAAGATACCCACATTAAGGCTATATAATCTTCAAACCAATCTCAATAATTGAAACACAAGTTACATAGATTACACGTCTCCTCTTAGCTCTAGTTATGTGTATCTCCAAATTCCTGTTAATGACAATGATTCAAGTCTCGTCATACATATTTATTGATATATATAGAGAATTTTCCTTATGTATCGTGAGAATATATATCTGAAACGTACATATAGTAATCGATATCAACTAGTCCTGGTAGACTTCTGACATGTCACATAAGAATCACAAAATACGATGGTACACCATATGGTATGTCGGAGTTGACCAAAAAAATAAAAATAAATATTGAGTTGGAGGTGCTGAGAGATTCTACTTGCCTTCCTCTCCCTCCATGTTTAGTTGTTTACCATTCCTTTTTAGTGTATTGACATCACATGTTCAATTATTGATTCCACTTGCTTCCCAATTTTATTTATAACACTAGTGTCCATTTCTCCTTGTACTACTCTTTTCAAAATCAATTCTACCTCTCTAGACTTTACAGAGTTTGTGATAGATTTTTGAGATAATGTACATTGAGGTAGGTAGATCCCACGTACAACACTTGTCCCCCTCCGTCGTCACATGTCACATGTTTAGTGTAATAATTTTATCGACACCATCCAACAGTTGGATATAAAAAATACTACAAATACAATTCATAAATATAAAACCCAATTTAGCTGTTTAAATTTTTAGATTTAACGGTTTTTTTTTTTAATATAGAATTGTAGTATAAAGATTCATTATATTAATTAAATAGATAAAGTCCGCAAGGCCGGCTGTCCAAGCCTTGCATATTATTATTGGGCTGCCATCCAATTAGCCTAAAATGCGGGTCTATATTTTATGAAGGAGTGTCGATATTAACACTTATCAAAAACTATTTGTACACTCCTTTCGTATGTATACCATTAAAATATTTTTAAAATCTTTAGTTTCGTAAATAAATTTCATTTAATACCAAAAATACCATTTCTTTAATTTTATTGTATTATATTTATATAAGTACATCCCACTATTTTGTTATCTAATCACTTTTATTATTATTTTGTATAATTTTTTTAAAAGTTTATTTTATATCTTTTTATTCAAATAAATAATTTATCTTAAAAGAAAAGGCAAAATTCCAACTCCAACAAAAACATTTGGTTTCAGTGGTTTTAAAAATTCTCCATTAATTTTGTTTCGATGGTTTCAGAAACGACGTAAAGAAGCTCTAGACAAAATTAAAGCAGTTATTGAAAATTTTTGTTGATTTTGCTCTCGTAATTTGGGTTCAAAGAAGTGACATGTTCAAGTCTCTCTTTGTGCAGTGCTTATTGTTTTAGGATTCATCTCTTCACTCTTGATATTCGACCAAAATTACATCGTGAAATTTTTTATTCAATTAAAGGTTGCAGATACAATGTTACCGTGCTTGAAAGAGGAGACAAATAAGATAATAAAAGCATGATTTAATTGAGGACAGTATTTGAAAATAGAATAATAATATAAAACCAATTATTTATCAATTGATATACTTACAAACTATTTAGTCATTTAAGTAATTTTACTTAAGGATAATATTGAATTAAAAAAAATATACTATTTTAAGGGTGTACATACAGTTTTTGAGGGGTACAAATATCACAACTCATAAAAAATTTGGAAGAAACAAAAAAAATGTAAGTAAAATTTTGTTTAAACCTTAATTAAATCTGGAATTTGAATTCTATAATTCTATTATCTAAGTTTTAGAGTTTCACATATTGACCCTAAAAAATAAAATTCATTATCTAGGTAATGTGTTCGAATCATATGACTCTCGTACAAATCGTGAATGATCTATAATTGTATATATAAAAAAACTAATTTAGTTATTCAGATACCTTAATTACATGTAAACATATATGTTTTAGGATAAAAATCATATAATGTGTGCCCATTAATCGTCGGTAATGTTTGTCATACAAATTTTTGTCTAAGTCATGCTTAGATAAAAACTTATTTCATGTTTGATAATTTCAATAAAAATGAAATTTCATTCACTTAAATCGTATCACAATTGTCAGCTCAATCGAGATACAAAAATTGAGAAGGTAGATTTCACATCATGAATTGAATCAGACGACACTAATCACCATCTCCATTGACTATTATGAAAACTCAACAAATCAAACGGCCACAATCACACGGTTGAGTATCACCAATAATTGTATATAAATAGTCAAAAACTTCAACGGATTCGATGACTTGGTCAACGAAATTCACGAAATGTTTGTCACGTGTATGAGGTCAAGAGTTTATCAAGGCATTTTGTTCCACAAGTTTCCCACCACCCAAACACAAAACATATATACACATCAATAGTTACAACATTTTCTCTCTAGAGAACAAAATTTTCCCAAGAAAACCCACCCCAAAAAATAAAATGCCAAGCAAATTAAAGAGGGCAATTGGGGCAGTGAAAGATCAAACAAGTATCAGTCTTGCAAAAGTTTCAAACACAAATGCATCAAACATTGAAGTTTTGATTCTCAAGGCGACACGACACGATGAGGTTCCTGTTGATGATCGTTACGTAAACGAAGTTCTTCAATTGATTTCATCGAACAAAGTGTTTGCAGCTTCCTGTGCTCAGGCCATTGCCAAGAGAATTGGCAAGACTCGTAATTGGATTGTTGCATTGAAGTCTCTAATGCTTGTTCTCAGAGTTTTTCAGGATGGTGATTTATATTTTCCAAGAGAGGTTCTTCATCAAATGAAAAAGGGTCACAAAATCCTGAACCTTTCGAGTTTTCGTGACGATTCCAATTCAAGCCCCTGGGACTATACAGCCTTTGTCAGGACTTTTTCTTTGTACCTAGACGAACGTTTGGATTGTTTCGTGCGTGGCAAGTTACAGAAAAGATATACAAACAGAGATAAAGAGAAGGAAAGTAATCGGAATATTCGGAGAGGCTCGGAGCCTGTATGTGATATGAAACCTGGAATGTTGCTTGACAGGATTACGAATTGGCAAAGATTGCTTGATAGAGCGATGGGGATGAGACCTACCGGAGCAGCGAAGAACAACAGGTTGATTCAGATTTCTCTGTACGCGATTGTTCAGGAAAGTTTCGAACTTTACAAGGATATTTCGGATGGACTTGCACTGCTTTTAGATAGTTTTTTTCATCTCCAATATGAATCCTGTCTCAATGCATTCCAGGCCTGTGTTAAGGCCTCGAAACAATTCGAAGAGCTTTGCGGGTTTTATGATTTGTGTAAAGGGATTGGTGTCGGAAGAACTTCAGAGTATCCGAGTGTACAGAAGATTTCGGAAGAGCTTATCGTGACATTACAGGAATTTCTGAAAGACCAGGCTTCTTTTCCTGGAAATGGGAGATCACCAGCACCAATTTCATCACATTTTCAAGGTCAAGTGATGGGTTCGAGTTCGGATCCTGGTGAATCCTGGGAACAAACAGCAGAGCCAGCAGAGAAGTTTTCGGAGAATCAATCCGAATGTACCTCTTTAGAAGATCTTATGAGTGTGACAGAAGGAGGAACAAGCCCTTCAAATATAGATAGATATTCGAATTCGGAGATGTCTGAGAAACCATCTCCACTGGATGATGATATTTTCAGTGCTTCTTTGCCTGTTGATCAACAACCTGGAAAGGATATGACTTTAGATCTTCTATTTTTTGAGAATTGGTCTCCGGATAATACACAACAACAACGAGGACAGAGACTAAATCCGGTTAAGCAAAATTTAGCTGCCTTGGATTTGAATCCTGAAGCTAGTTTCAATTGGGAAACTGAGCTAGCTGAATCTACTACACTACCAGTTTCAGAAGATTTGGCGATTATACCATTTGGGCAAAATTCATTTGATCAAGATTCTGCTCCTCAGAACCAATACAATCCATTTTTACTAGAAGAAACCGGTGCATCCTCCGTGACCAACACTGTCTCTGGCGAGCAAGGGCAATTTCCGGTGACTGACATGTTTAACATGGCTCCAACTTTTAGTGCTCAGAATTCTGATCAGTCTTCAGAGGCCCCAACATTTCAGGCAACTCCAACATTTAGTACTCAGAATTCTGGTCAGAATGCGACGGGGTTTCAGGATGATCTTTTTGGGTCGTTCCCTGGTTTAATGGACAGTAAACATGTACATAGTAATGGGTCTGTGGATCAACAAAATGTGTTGCGAGAACAACAATTGTGGTTACAGAACCAAAACAAGATTATAGCTAAGCATATAGCTTGACTTGTGAGTTAAACAAAACATGATTTTTATTCTTGTAAATTTGATGCATGTTTAAACTTTTAAGTAGTTGAACAAAGTTGTTTAATTGGCTTCTGTTTTAGTACTGATTATACCAACTTCTAATGGTGATTTTTGGCTTGGGCCAAACGAAACGGTGGTTAATAGAAAAATAAAACAATTAATAATATGGCAAATTGTACAAATATCCGGGCATTTAGTAAAACACTAAAACTGTACACTTGGGATAGAGTTAGAGAGTCAGGGGGTTACGGCTGAGGGGCAAAATTGTCTATTCCCAGTCATATTTTTATCTAGAGATGGGTTCATTAAGTTGTTAATATCACTATAAGATAACAATTTTTTGAAGCTCAATTTGGAAGAGTTCAGCCAAAGCGCTTCTATTTTTTCGAGTCTAGTTTGATAAACCAAGTATTCGATTAGGCTTTGGCTAGAATAATGACCCCAATCATATTGTAAAATTGAATACAATTACAGCATAAAATACTATCTTAAGCATATTTTACACTACAAGACCAATAAAATATAAAATTGCTTAAAAACATATAACATATGGAGTCGTATCTTATCCAACCATAAGACTTGGGGAAATTCCCAGACTAATAAATTTTGAACCCTATGTTAACAAAACAATTTTCCCGATCAATCTCATATATTCTTCGTAAGTTACAAAATCAAAAAGAACATCTTTGCGGGTGAATCGAACCATAGGATATGACTAGTAATCACAATTCACCTCTTCACCAAATTATGACTCGAGTCTTCAAGCAACGGATGCAAGTGCTCTCTCAAAGCTGTCTTCCCCAAATGATGTACGTTTAACGAGAACATGGTCTGGACTTGAGAGTTTCAACTGGCTGCAAATCAATCACACAATGCAATCATTAACAAGTATTATGCTATAAACACATAAGTCTTGACATTTAGACCACAGATGTGAAATAAGTGGAGAACTTTAAACAACTCAGGCACTTGGAATCTAACATATCCTGCTGGTTCTATTCACTATGGCCGAAATAATGGCTTATATATATTTGATTACGATACACCAAGTATAGTAACAAAGAAGCACATACAATGACTAAACCAATGAGTAGACTAATAATTAACTTGATTTCCCTTAAAGGTTTCGTATTAGGTTAAACTTGCAATAGGAAGACAACAAGGTATAACTGGGTCTAGTTACAGTTTCCTTTCAATGTTGCAAGATACAGATTTTTTCAAAATTCAACACCATTACAAGAAAGTGTGGTTATGGTTGGTAGGAGAGGTAATACTGACAACTTTTAAACATCTCAAACCCCACTAATCTTCTGGCATCGGACTAATTTGCAAACCTACTTTTCCTATCGATCATCGTATACAAGTAATAATGTTTAAGCAAACATTGAGAAAACTAAATTTATCTTAGTTATCCGATAAAACTTTAAGTGAAGGGAAAAATAAATGAGGACATGAAGACGTAGCTCACCTAAGGTAACGTGAAGACGATTTACCGAGGTGAAGACTGCATACAACCAAATTGGCAAGAGTTTCTGGATCTTTTGCATCCTGTATCAATTAGAAAATAAGTATTCAGCACTTGCACAATTGAAAAAGAAAAAAAAAAGTTGGGGCCAATGCTACATCAAAGAAAATTATGGACAAAAATATTTGATGCAATGGCATATGACGGTTTGAGTTAACAGGTGAAGGAATTTAAAAACAAATAAACAATGTTGCACGGTCAACCCACGATTACTTAGTATAACTCAGAAGTTTTCCCTGTTTTGTTTCCATACAGATCAAGAGTTACTATATATATATTGATAATTTGGAGTTGTGTGCTCATGGTATAGTCAATAAATCAGCAACAATTGTGAATAAATCCAAGAAGCAAGAAATAAACAACATATCTCAACGACATCAAGTATTTTGGTTATTTATAGTTCACCTTGTTGAGTGCTTCAAGCAACAGTGTTTCAGCTTCATCAAATTGTCCCATCTGCATGCAGCAAACAGCTTTTCCATTCAAGATCAACCCCGTCATTGGATACTTTTCTGAGAAATCTTGGAAGATGAGATATGCTTCCTGTATCTTGGAACCACCCTGATTAAACAGAACAATGTGATTAGGACATATAAAATTTCTCACTTATTGCAATATAATGGAGAACATCTACACACCACAGACAAATTCAACCATGCATTTGCAAGTTGAGTTAGTGTGTGATCCTCTTCAATCTGTTGCATGATCCTCAACTGTCTCTCTGCATAATCAGACCTGTGCATCTTAAGGAATATTTGGACATTCAATGCATGCCTGCAAAAGCAGAATAACGCAACCTTAAGGAGCTTGACAAAGATGCATCCATTGAAAACAAACATAAGAAGAAACCGACAGCAATGCAATGGCTTATACATTAAGATATTTCATAACGAATATTACATCATCTTTCAAAGAAAACAGTACCTTAAAGCAAGAAAACGTCAAAAGCAAATACAGAAACCAGATAAAACATATGATATTTAATCTACTGTAGGATGACGATACTATTTGTTTTTGTATTTTTGGACTGGGTTAATATCCGTTGTATCACCATAGTCCATAGATCATGTGCATTTCACATTTGAACTTCAAATTGACACAAACTTTTTGAAACCAGAATCTAAAATCTCAATTCACACAATACCCAAGTCGTGGAAAAACAATAATGTGATTCAAATACTAAAACATATATAAAAAGCATAATAATGAAAAAATTTCCCACAACCAGCATCTCAGACAATGAACTAAGAATCTAGAAATTCTTATTAAGCATAAAATAGAAGTCGGATCCGACTCACAGGTCCAGGGTCCCTCCAGTATTGGTGTGCTTGAGAGCCTCATTGAAATCCTCCTCATGAGTGAATACTATTCCGGCAATCAAACGCAAAGTGGAGTTGTTTCCAATAGCTGAATCCGCCAACCACTCCTTCAGACTTGAAATTGTCGATTCCTGAATCAACAATCACAGAGTACGACTTAAAAATTCGATTTCGAATAACGGATCTATGTTCTCAAAACATCAACTCAATTTTCAATTTCGTTTCATTTTAAAACAGATCCAACAGTAGCAATATCTAGAACCAGAGTAATAAGAAATAAACCAATTATAAATCAAACAATCTAATCATGAATTCAACCAATCAATTGAAAACGAATTCTAGATCTCGTGAAACAAAAAATAAATACCTTGTTGTCGGGACTTGAGAGATAGAGAGCAAGCAACTTCACAGCTTGTAGAGCAGTGGCGGCGGAGTCATCGATCTCATTGATCACGAGCTGATACGAAAACGGAGAATCATCAGAAACAAAAAATCGGAAAATAAAATTAAATAAAGGAAATTAAAAATTATAATAATAAGAAGAAGAATAGGTAGTGGACCTGGTAACTGCCGAGGGCAATGTAAGAGCGGTATACGAGGCAGTCACGCTCGACGGCGTCGTCTTGGGAGAGGTTAGGGAGGTCGCTGTGGTTGATGGAGGCTTGATAGGCTCCCAAGTAGAAGTTGTTCCTCAGATTGAACAAGTGATCTGGTGCAGCCATTGCTTGCTTTTCGATTTGCTTTGATTTGCTTCTGTTGTGAAATAGATCTCTCGAATTATTATTATTATTTTTTTGGTCAGATCTTACCAGTCAGTTCTTTCTTTTAAAGTTATTGGTTATTCAGGCTTATGGGCCGAACTATTCGGGTCTTGGACTGTTATTTTCTTGACCCAATAAGTTAGTGTTATAATTTGAATCGCTAAGTGGTGCTATTGGCACCCCAAAATTGATCTAAACACGCCCTCGAGCCCATTGTTAAAGCCATTTTCTTAAAGAATTGCTTTGGTCGGTCTCCGAGATCCTTTCGACGAACAATGTTGTGTTGAAGGGATAGTCATACGATTGTACATGCAAAGCCTATGGCAACAACATTTTTGGGGTAAGTATACATACGTATACAAAAAAGACAATTATGTTCTATTCTACTATGACGTATTTACTAATCGGGAAACAAAATAAAAGAGAATCAAATTTTATTGGAAAAGAGTTTTGGGAACGGGAACTTGATTCCCTAAGTAGGAGGGGGAATTAATTATTGTTCCGGTAGGAACTTAAGTCCGGAACTGTATGTGGGATCCACATAATTTGATTTTCAATCATTTTTTTTTATAAACATTGTAATTAAAAATCCGAAATCATGTTCTATTTTTCTATAGTAAGATTACTACTTAGTATTGCATTAGCAGGTCAGGGTACCAATAATATGGGCCAAAGAGAAGTTGATTGACCCAAATGTTGTGGGCTCAGAAATTAGAGATGATGAAGAAAAGCATGATCATGTAATGCTGTGGCCCATTGCACTGTGAACAAATCCTGTTGTCAAATGTTATTATATGATAAACAAGATCCCATAAATCTGTCGGCCATTATTATTCAGACTGTTGTTTGCCATTCGATTGACATGAAAACTCAACTATGTGAAGTAAAAGAAATGCTAGTTATATGTGTTTGTGACTTTGTGTCGCTTGATATAGAAACAAAGTATAGTTCATTTTTCATAGAAAGTACATAATTCAACTCTATTTTGATCCATTGGTCCCTAGATTACGTACCCTCCTTATACAAGTGTTTGCTTTTTTGAAACTCATAGTCCTTAAATCTTCCTAAATACATCAAATTAGTGCAATTCCATTATACAAAATCTAAATCCCGTGTACATATAGACATGTTCAAGTCGAAATTCGGATTGAAATTCGATAAATTTTACCAATTTGTCACTTAGATAATCGTTAGTTAAGATGTTGGCGGGAAAGAAGAATAAGACACCGCATGAGAGAGAGAAATAGAATAAGCGTGAAGCTTTACAGGTTGTATATGCAGATTTTGCTTTGAAGAGACAAGAACATGGACATGTCACGAGAAAATACTATACGAACCAGAAAAGTGAATTGCTTTTTTTTTTTTTTTTTTATCAGGCATTAGATGCCACTGGTGACACTGTGTTCGTAGGGTACACACTTACACACTACACAATCACCTAACAGGTTTCTAGGAGGCAATTGCATGTGAACTTGTGACCCATGACAGCACAAACTGGACCACACGTTCCCACCATTATTTATTTATCTATCAAAACTCCCTCCACTGTCTGATCAAGTTTCAACTTTCAATCAATGCTCTTGATTAATTACAAAAATAAACAAGAACATGTGTGTACCCCACCCACATGATCATAGTCAAGCTTGGAACTTGGAAGTCGAAACCAGAGTTGAGATAATCTAAAAACAAAGCATGAGAAAAAGGTCCCACTAACCATCAGAGCATACAGAAACTGAAGACTGAAATCATCACCATTGATTTCCATTTGTAAACCCAAAAGAACAAAATCTAATTCCAGAATCCTGATTCCTGAACCATTGGGTATTGAGTATTGGTATTGGGTGTGTTACAGTGTACCCTTCAAGTGAATCAGCAACGTCCATTCAATCAATCAACATTCCAACATCATCAATCATGATAAATAATGTCCACCAAAGAGAAACAAGACAAAATAAAAATCAATGATTCCAGATATAAAATCATCATCATCTTCATCATCAATAATTTAATCCACACTATTGCCAGTAGAACAAAATACAAAAAATAGTTCTCTCTGGAATGTACATTATCATCAAACCAATACAAAAAATTAAAAAAAAAAATTAACAATCATCATCATAACCTCTCTTACAGCTCAGCTTCATGAGTTGAATCAATTTTTTTTTTCCTTCTGCATTGAAAAAAGAAAAAGAAAAGGCAAAACGAGGATACTCCCTAAAAACCGCATCCATGCTTTCTTTGTCATATTATAATAAATTAAGATAATTAAATATTATATATTGATTTTTTTTAATAAGGTTGTTTAAAAAATAAAAAGAAAAAAGTTACGTATAACTTGTGTGTTTGTTTGTCGTTTCGCTGGAACAAAACAGGTAGTTTCTGTTTCTCGACGACGGTTAGAAACTCCTCCTGTATAAATCAATATAATATATATATTGTCAGGAAATAAAAATATCGATAATTCAGTACAAAAAATAAGGCGGGTCACGTGTTGACTATTGATTGGGTCTTCGTATTAAAGATAGAAAAAAAAAAAAAAAAAAAGCTGGTTTCACGAGTCAACAGTCTAAAGCGACAGTAAATGTCAATGGGCGGAGTTTTAAGACTTTAGAGAATTATGTGATACAATATCACGAATCAGTCTAAGTCATAACCTTGATTAATGGGATTTTAATTAGTCGTCTAGTGACCAAAAATTGCAAGT
This sequence comes from Dipteronia sinensis, assembly GCA_033220585.1. Classification (NCBI taxonomy): domain Eukaryota; kingdom Viridiplantae; phylum Streptophyta; class Magnoliopsida; order Sapindales; family Sapindaceae; genus Dipteronia; species Dipteronia sinensis. Next base: position 42,532,344 of record CM065645.1, read on the forward strand.
AGGATTAGCACTGAATTTATTGGACCCCACCGCTACTGGATCCTACACAAAAATTGAATCTCTGTGTGCCCAAAAAACCAGGATTTCGATGGCCTAATTATCATTACTTTGTGGATAAAAATTTGGCAATTAAAAAACGAAAAGCATAATTCCTAAGGGGGCAAGGTGGTCATTTAACAATAATGAAGGCGCTAAAATAGAGGACAGTTAAGCCTACGCGCGTCTTTCGAGGATTTTCGGTAACCAAAAAATGAAAAGATGAAATTCCAATTTTAACCTTGAAAAATTCTCACCTTTGTTGGCGGGGGGGGTTAGTATCTTTTTCAATTATTCCCTCCAACTCCTGCTGAAAATACTCTTGAGCCGATTTCCGGCAAGTCTCTGCAACACTTTCTTGGCTCCGGGGACCTCCATCTCCGTCAAGCTCTGCAACTGCTGGTGGGCCCCAGCCGCTACCATCCTCTTCCGGCAACCGTTACTCCCGCCGCCCAAAACAGCCGCTGCAACCGCCACCGGATACTTCTTGTTCACGGTCTCGTTTTTCGGATCCAACATCCGCACCAATCTCGTCATGCCCTTATCGTCCCTCACCAGCTCCTTCCGGTTTGACCGGACCGTCAGCAGTGAAACTAGCGCCTGTGTCGCCGACTCCTGTAGTCCCACCGGCTTCGGACACTCGATAAGTTTCACTAGAGAAACCATACAGCTCGAAATAGCTCTCTTGTTGCCGTCACTGATCGATAAATTACCCAATAACGAAGACGAAATTTGTTGTAATATAAAGTTACCGCTTTTGATAAACTCGCCGAGTTGAATTATAAATGCAGTCGAGGACGATAAAATCCTCGCCGTTGAATCCGACATTGAAAGTGAACTGATCGCGCGTAAAGCGTGTTCCGTTGTGACTGTAATTGACGGAGAATCTTGAACCAAATGCATTAGTCTTTGCAATCCACGTTGTTGGGTAATTAAAACGCGAAAATACTCGCCGGAGGCGGCAAGTGTTGCGATACAGTTGGTTGCTTTTTCTTGGGCCGGACCAGAACCGGAATCCAGTAACTGGACAAGAACGGGCACAGCGCCTTCTTCGGCCAGAGTGGATATAATATCTTCCACGGCGGCGACGTTCTTGATCGCTCCCACCGCATGCGACTGGGTCGTGACGGATCCAGATCGGCAGGCTTCGATCAGTACCGCAACGCCGCCGTATGCGGAGACCGCCCATGCGTTTTCCGGGTCGGTGGTGATGGCCTCGATTGCAACGGCGGCATTTTCCTTCAGAGGCATTGAACCTGTTTCGAGAATTCTCAGCAGAGGTCCCAAACCGCCTTCTTCGAATACAATCTTTCTTGACTCGTCGTTCGCCGAAACCACCATTGATAGGGCCAGAACCGCCTGTTCACGAATCGAACCCTGGTGATGGAAATCGAGCAGACTGATCAAATACCCGATATTTCCCTCCTTAGCGACCAATCCGGCGGACTTCTCGTCGTCGTTCAACAGCTGCAGCAGCGACTCCAGTGATTTCTTCTTGAACTCTATGCCGCCGATTTGTAATCTCGTGAAGAGATCTTTGACGAAGAGTACCATATCTTGCTTCACGGAACCGGGTCCGGGTTGCGACAAAACGATGGCGTTTGACTGGTGGAGGACTCCGGATCTGAGCAGCAAGTCGAGATCATGGAGGTGCTTGGAGAGGGAGGTGGAGGCAATATCGAGGTCGCTCTGCATCAGAAGCTTGCCGCCGGTGAAGGAGGAGAGAGCGCATTGGTCGGAGAGAGCTTTCAGGCGCTGGAGAGTGGAGAGAAGCGTCGGTAGGAGAGAGTGGAGGAGCGGGTTTTCGCTCCAGTGAGTCGACTCGGAGACAGAGGAGAGAGACGACTGGAGAGAGATCAGCTTGGTCCGGAGTATCTGCCACCGTCCGACGAACGATTGAACACTGAGAGAAGACAAAAGAAGAAGAGAAACAAGATTCGTAAGAATATCCAGCAGAGGTTGAAGCGGCGCTGCTGCAGCGATGGCGGCGGCGGAGGAGTTAGTAACACTAGGTTGTGTCATTTGATGAGGCTCGGGCCGGGCCAGGCGAGTCTACGACGGATGAAGTTTAGGAGGAGAGCACATGTGACAGCATAGTTGTGTGTTTGTTTGTTTGCTTAGAGAGAAAGGAAAAGAAAGTGAAGGAAAATAAAAACAAAAAACCAAAAAAGAGGAAGTTAGAGAGAGAGAGAGTTTCAGTGAAGGGTGAGTTCTCGTGTGTGTGTGTGTGTGAGAGAGAGAGTCGTGACAGGTAATATGGAAGTTAGGCTTTTGTCCACTTTTCACGGACTTTATGCCACGTCATTTTCGAAGTTTAATATTGGATTTGTTTTTTTATTTTTTAGGATAAATTCGGTCGAACGTGAAATGTGACTGTGATGCTTGTTCTTTTTTGACTAATTTAATGTTTGATTGGTTCTATTAAATTATTTAGCATGGACTTTCTATAGTTTGTTTAGCAATTGAATTGGAAAAAAAAACATTTTGACTAATGACTTGATACATGAATTAAATACATTCAATGTGTGAACAAAAAATATATATTACCCATACATATATATATATATATATGTGGGCGCAATATTCACGGCTTTTCAATTTTATTTTTAAATGGTGTTGGTATGTAAGATGTCAATATCACATCACTTATCGTATAATCTTAATAATTTACAAGAGTTTTTCCAGTTTGTTTCCTAAATGGTGTTGATACATGAGGTATAATATTTTGTAAATTATAAGATTATATGATAAGTTATGTGATGTTGACACTTTACGTGTCAATACCATTTGAGAAAAAATTTGAAAAATCTTTTGGAAAGACCAACATTACTATATATATTCTCATTAACGGACTAAATGAGTGACATTTACAACATTTAATGGTTAAAAACATATTATTTTTATAGTTGAAACAGGGGCATAGCTTAGCTAGATGAACGAGATCTTAATTCAGCGGTTTAAATCCTACCGATAGGCGATAGATAAAAGCTTCCTATTTAAAAAAATAGATGGATAGAAAGAATTAAAAAAATAAAAATAAAAAATCTAGTGACATACTTCAAACGTCATATATGTGAGTTGGGAATATTTGATTGGTTGGCAATCTAGCATGGAATTGGACATAATTACACTGAAATTATCGAGGGCCATGTGTTGGAAGTTACTCTAACCTAGTTTGCTGTTTTGCCCAATTGAGCATGGAAAATGTTTTATGATAACGAGACAGTGATTGACTTCAATTTGGGTCGCTTTGCCGGAGTTCAATGTTAATGCTTACATCAATTCTATTAAAGTGGTAGGTCATTCATGGCCCGAACGAACCTTGGCCAGCTTTAACTTTGGAGCCTTTATTGTGTTCAAACATACAAAATTAGGTCTTTCGAGGCCCAGGCCAGGCACCAACTCTTGATCAAGTCGGCTGTGTAAATAACATTGCTCATACTTCTTTTCGATTTGTATGAGTAGTTATCCAGACTATACCCATCATTGCTATAGATCCCATATTTTAGTCTTTCAAATATGTTTAGGATCACGGTTTCTTAACATTAGATAAACCGTGATTCTAGATATAGCTATGTTCGAGAATCGGGAATCTGAATTCGAGAAACATTACAAATATTGAAGTACGTAGTTGTATTTTAGTATTTGTGAGAGTAGTTATATAAACTATAACCATTGTTGCTAATCTTTATAGATCCCGAAGTTCAGTCTTTCAAATATGTTTAGGATTAAGAAACCGTGATTTTATACATAACTATGTTCAGGATTCTGAATCCGAGAAACATCACGGGGGGTGTATTGGATTGAGATTTTAATAGACAATTTTGTGGAGTAAGGATTTTATAGATTTGCAAGACTGTTATGATTATTATGATTGTTAGGATTATACTTTTATGAGTATTATGATTATATGGACTAGACTTTTAGGATTCTAAAAGAGTTTTTGGATTTTATTTATAGACTATTAGGATTATCTATAATATATTTTAAGACTTTGTAGACTTTTAAAAATACGGCCTTTTAAGATTCGATTGTAGTATTCAATTTTCTCCCCATAGTTTTAGAAGTGTCGATAATGCTAAAACACAACTAGAAGTCTTGTGCCACGTTGTCGTCTCCTGCGCTGATATCTTAGCACTTACTGCTTGTGAAGTATCTTCTTAATACCATTATTAATATATATATATATATATATATATATATATATATAAATGCTCTACTCAACACACTTTTCAACTGATCATCAAGAGTCTATCACTTTTGTCGTATGTACTTAAATAAATTAAATAATGCATATATCTTTTTGAACTTTTTTTTGCTATACGTTAAAATTAAAATTAAAATTTAAAAATAACAATTGATAATATTAAAATAAAATGGAGTGTCATTGGAAATTTTATTTTTAATAATGGAGTGTCTTTATAATATGATTGTTAAAAGATAAAAGAGATAATTTTGGAATAAAAGAAGTGTCTTTAGAATTGTTTTGACAACAACCCATAAACCAAAAAGAGCAAAGTAAGAGAGAAGCTGAAGATGATTTTGAGTGAGAAAGAAAAGTCTTGAAAGTATTGAGGGGGAGGGTAAGATAATTTTAGATTCAAACTATTTATATAAATCACAAAAAAGTCTGAAAATTCCATTTTGTCATGAAATCCTAAAAATCTTGATCTCAATCCAATACCACCAGATAATTTGTTGCCCCTTGAAAGTCTAGATCAAATACTACAAGATAATATGAATTTAAAAAAAAAAATCTTAAAAGTCTATATCCAATACCACAAGACAATATAGACAATTAAAAAAAATCTTAGAAGTCTTGATTGAATATCACTGAACTTATTTAACTTGTTAAAGAGTCTCAATCTAATACCATTAAACTTTTACTTCCTCAAATTGTCTAATAAAATCTTGAACCAATACATCCTCACAAATACATATGTTAACGCGTAATAGGATATCATCATTGTCATCGGCAGGAGTTATACTTTCTTTGATTTGGGCTTAGACTAGTAAGTCTTGTACCTCTGGAACGGGCCTGCATGGCTTATCTTCATAACAGAGACAAAACTGAGAAGCCCAAACGCATTGAAATCAAAATTAGTTAAAATTGTTATTGGGTTTCAATTAATTTGGTTTATGAAACTATGTCAAGGAAATAGCTTCAATTGTGGACTCATCTTATAAACAATAATCTGATTTATACAAATGAATTAGAATATTATAACTTTTCATTGCTCTTGAAATATTCAATTCGATCACAACAAAAAATAAAAAAAGGTTTGCTTAGTTAAATTCACAAATTTGAGTTGGCCTACTGACCAATGAGATTCATACAGGTTAATTTACTTAGTTCAAGTCGTGTGTGTATCCTTTTTCAGGATATTGACAGGGGCTATGGATTTTATAACAATACGTGGAGTGTTTTCTTATCTATGTGCTGGGAGTAAATATCAAGCGGTTCCGGGTAGACTTTTGACTCATTTGATATCAAATTTTGAAAACATAATATTAAAATTATAACTTAAAGTTTTCATAAATTCAAGGTTTACTTTTGTAAAAACATTAGATAAAATTATGAGTTCGAATCACATCCTACATTAACTTTTGAAAGGAAGAGTGAGCCTGTGTCGACTCTGTTCAATTCACAAGTTTGCATTTGTCGACAATATATCCAATGAACTCCCCCAAATTATTTCTTAATTAAAAGCACAATTATTAATTAAAAACATAAATATTATAATAAATAAAGGAAAAGTCTAGCATCACCAATTATATTTTATTTATTTATTTGTAATTCTATATTCGTGTATGTAATCCACATAATCTAATTATCAACTGATAATAGTAAACACATTAATTACCATTGAGGATTTAAGTTTCTCTTCTCTTATTATGATTCCTAATCAGTAAACAAGCATTTAAAGTAGGAGCGAAAATCTATTTTTTTTATGATTTGGTTTCCAATGCATCATGATATATATATATATATATATATAGTATTAAAACAAAATATAAATGTGTTACATATTTATTTGATATTTGAATTCATATGGGAAAATCATTGACAATTGACGGATTTTACCAAAGAATTAAATTCATCTGGTTTTTAAATATTAGTATATTTTTCTTAAATTAACTTGAATATCTGTTTTTATTTTGGCCCCTTAAAACCAAAATCCTGGCTTTGCCTTTGACTACTAGACTATTACTCGTGCATCTTAACTCAGACTAAATAATGTCCGTCTCCTCCTTCACAATACATATTAGTTGCGGGGTTTTATCGATTTAAGTCAAACGTATTTTTATAAATATATGTGTTTTATTTTTGGTGTGCTGGAAGTAGATATTCGGTTGATTCCGGCATACCCGAACACATTCAACGTTGGATTTAAAAAAAATTGTTAAAATTTTATATTAATTTTGTATAAAACAAAATAAAATTATGTGTTCGAGTTGGAATACGTGCGCATTAGTTTTTGACAGGAACAGTGAGCCCGGGTCGACCCATCAATCTGTGGTGGCCTGGTTGTTCGCCCTAAACGGCTAAACCCCTAATTTTTGTTAGCGGTCTCCAAAACCTCAGGAAGTAAGCAAAGCTCAGTGAGATTCGTGAACATAAGCAGAAGAAAAGAGAGATATTAAATTAAGGAAATGGTGAAGAAACCATGGAAGATAATACCAAGACCACTCTTCGAAACAGTCCTCAACAACCATGTCCAACACCACCGCGTCCATCAATCTCTCATCGTCCATGGCCCCCGTGGCGTCGGCAAAACCACCCTCCTCCTTGAACGTAAATTGCTTTCGCTGCCCAAATCCAATAAAAACAAAAAAGATTAAAATTTGACATTGTTTTTGTTTTTCATTTTCAGGGTTATTGAATGATTGGAACAAAGGACCCCATTTCACAGGTTACATAGACTTCGCTGAATCGATCAAAGACCACCACCCAAAACACAACCAGTCGTTTCCATGGTATGCTTGGTCGAATTGTGACCCACCCACTTTGTCATACTGCAAAACCCAGCTCGAGACCTGTCTCGAATCGATGGTGCATAGCGCTATCAGACTCGGCGCCATCAGTTCGAGCCAGATTTTCTCTACTCTCAACAAATGGCACAGCCCCAATACTGCCCTTCGCAGGATACTTTCAATTTCAAGCAATGACAAGAGAGTGACTAAGAATGCTCTCTCTAACAAGGTTTCGGGATCTGCTCTGTGGGAGCGGGCGGTTTTCGCACTATCTGCTCGATTAAATGCCGAAGAGATTGATGGGGTTTTGGAGCTGAGAGAGAAGAAAGGGAAGAAAAGTCTGTCTGTGGAGGAGGAGGCCTATTTTCGAGAGGCGGTCGTGGCGATGAAATTGGCTAAGGAGGTGATCGAGATGCAGCGAGGTTGGAGAGCCAATGCCATTGCTGATTTGAATAGGACTGGTGGGTTCTCTAGGTCGTTGGCGAATTCTTGTACTGATTGGCCTTGTTTGTTGATTGAGTTGCTGTCAGAGGCTGCTGAGATTGATCATTTCCAGGTAATTATGTGAACATTTCAGTGTTTGTTTATAAGTTTGGTGTGTAATAGAGTGACGGAGATACGATTTGGTCACGAATCCGAAAGTCAATTATCTATTGCTTAGATTGGTCTACAATTTATTTTGAATATTTGTTAAGTAAATTCAAGCTTGCTCAGCATTATTCAGGGTTGTGGTGGTGCTATAGTGCTCTGTAAAGCATTTTTTGTGTGATTATGGGATGAAAAGAGAATGTGGTTTTAAATGTTCATGCATAAATTGGTCCACATGGTACATTAGTTTTCACATGTTATGGAAAATTGTGCTGGAAATTTATCTGTATATGAGGTAAATTTATGCAGTATTCATCGTTGAGGTGTTGTATTATTGATGGATGTATTTGCATTGTTTGGGCAGCCGAAGCTGGTTATAAACAATATCGAGGCTCTTCGGAATGCAATTCTTACAGATGATTCAATGGTCTCTGCTTCGATGTATCATGACAGCTTGATATGGAGAATCATTGCATTGGGTGCAAATGAGCAGTGCTTTCCTGTCATACTTGTTACATCTGATAGGTGATGTCCCATCTCCCCTTGTCATCTAAATTTTTGTTTATTGTAACTATTTTATTTCTAGCATTCAAGCTTCACTAGGTTTTACTCAGTAAGTGATTCAATATTTGTGTCTATCAAAGAAAGGTCTGGACTATGAACCAAGCCAAAGTTTACATATCACATTTCATTATTCCCAGGAGTTGGTTTGTAATATGCTCGGTATTATTAAACATTTATTCATAGTAGAGAAAACCTTTAACTTGCAATTATTAAAAATGTGTCATTAATTCCTGCATTTGCCATGATTGCACTTTGCTTAAGTTGAGCACATATACTTGTTTGTGGAGGTCCTGAGAATTGAGAAATAAAATTCACTAATACTGGACAAAATGACACTGAACTTGAGGTTTGGTGGCATTTGCCAATATTCAATATATTTTGCTTCATCTCATAGTGTAGTTTTGTGTCTACTTCATATTAACTATTGTGATTTAGGGATGATACGGAAGGTGTTTATTTGACATTGATATTAGTTGATGCCTTGATGGTAGTGCCTATAGTCTGGACTTTTCTGATTTCCTTTGAACTTTACGTAAATGTGGCATCTGTTCTAATATTATACTGTCATTTCAGCTACTATTCCTACAAAGCCTACTTGGAATTTGGATTTATCGACATATTCATCTCTCGTGAGGTACTCAAACCGAATTTTATGTAACTTTCTCCTTCCCTCTCCTTCCCTCTCTCTCTCTCTCTCTCTCTCTCTCTCTCTCTCTCTCTCTCCTCTTTTCCTGAAGTCTTGAACAAGAATTGCTGACAGCTATGTACTGTGCTACGTTAAATTTTATCATGAATGTCAATAGATTCATGTTGTCTAGGAGAAAGTATTATAACTGAGTCTTAGTATTTGATAATACTATTTGTGTACAGTTCTTATTTTTCATATTCCTTTATCCCTGGAAAAATCTATATTCAAAGAGTCCGATTTGCTAGTTTTAGCTAATAAGTTTTCCCCATTATTACCTTCATGTGTACATGTTACCTTATTATTCCATCATTTCATTTAAATGAAACTATGAAAGGCCAAGGTTATTTTTATTTTTTCCCTTAAAAAAAAATGCATTTCTCAAGTGGAGAAACCTGTAATCAAATAGATGCACATATTGTATTAATTAAATCATTCTTTTTTGTGTGTGTACATGTATTTGTGTTTCACTTTTATCATTTGTAAGATATGCTGCTCAACAGATTGTGTATATAATTAAATGATTTTGGGGTGTGTCACTTATTCAATTTGTTCAATGTGCAGAACTTTGGGTGGACTCCACAGGAAGCTAAAATGCATATGGTTAATGATTACTTCAGCCAGTCAGAGGTGAGCAACTTTGCTAATCTTGTGGCAAATAATTGTTTGGAAAGAGTCAACAACAAATGAAAGAGTTAAAATAGGAAACACATCGAACAAAATAAACTAAAGCTAATATCTCTCCCCTCCCTTCTTGGTGATGTTTGCAAGTTTTAACAATAGCTCTGCCGATATTGTAGTGGGTAGTGATCATTGAGGTGCTTGGGCCAAATCCTCGCCATCTATTTGAGCTTTATGCACTCAAGCAAAGCAGTTATTACCAGAAGTAAGAATGATTCAATGTTTTCTGTTTTACTGTCTAATATGTGTATTCTATTTTGTCTTCTGGATCTGGAAGCTGAGTTCCATTGTTATCCAGATATGGCTGACGAGGCCTGAGGATAACGTGGTATATCCAGGCATTCTAAATGAAATAAAACGTTATTATTTTTGTATTAAAATCTGTTTTTTTAGTCATTCCCAATAGCATTATTTGGTTTTGTGGCATTCATAGTCTCCCATCCGCAAAGATGTAATGATAATTAGTGTAATTACTCTCTTTTGACATCAAATAATATAAATATGTGGTGGAATGACTAATATACTGTGAGATGCAACATGCATGTTACTTTTCCTATTTTGGAATCAAGCTAAGACATACTTTAACCGTGATTTTTGTCAATTTTAGAGTGGTGGGCGACAAGGCTAGTACATTCGAAGATATTGTAGATGCATATTTGGCCTATTTGCAAGTGAGTTCATAATTATGCAATGACTTTACATCTCAATTCGTTTGAATCCTTGTATTGGTGTGAATTTGTATTGTCTATGCTAAGTTGTCTAGATATTAATGTTTTCTGCGAATCCAAGTTCTCAAAGAATTTCCTTATTAGTGTCTCCTTGTGCAGATTGTCTTTATTAATTTATGTGATATTTGTATATTTTATGAAGCATTGTTTATTTATTGTGTTAGTTATCTTCAATTGTTTTCTTTTGTATGTGCACTGTGCACAGCTCACTTTTTTCTTCTTCTTAAATTCTTGATTTTAGGTTACTGTGGTGAATCCCGCCATGGATAAAGCTTTGCATCTCCTCCAAAAGTTTGCTGTTGATGCACAAAGGGGAAGAGTTCCAAAAGATAGATTACGTTTTGGTGCTGCTTGGAGGCATCCTCCTCAAACGGATGACACTAGTCTGCTTGCTGAATGGGCTAAGCTTCAACTAATGGATTATGTTCAGTCTCTAGTCAAAGCAGATTTTGGGGTAAGTTGCAAGTGCTATTTCTATATGTTGCCAGAATAAATGCTAGTTGATTTCTGAAAAAAACTAGCCAAACTTTTAACTCAAAGAATGATCATTTCTTATGCTGTGGGTATACTGGGTTTTTCGGTCCTTTCTATAATCTGTAAATTTTATGTACTTGGTGCAGCTTAATTATCTGGCAGACTGTAGCCTTGAGATCTTCGATGATCCTTCTGCTGTTGCATTGCTGGAGGTATTTGTCTGTTAATGTGCCCTGGTTTTGGGGATTTCACACTTTTGCCATTTCTGTAGGTTTATTTTTCATATTTCTTGGAAATTATTATTATTATTTTGCCAAAACCAAATTCTAGGCAAATGTGCTTTCAATTAAATATTATTTCATTAGTTTTTTCCTTATTCAGATTTAAGACATCCAATTAATTCATTCAATTTAACTTTTTCGTTCCTGAATCGTTCTTATATTATATATTATAGCGAAAGTGGATTTTGGATAAATAAATTAATGTTAAAAGATATAATAGTTGTGTATCTTTCAAAATATGAAAGAAATCGGGGATTTTTATTTTCATCTTAATTCCTTTCACTCTAATCTCATTGTCTTGTCTACAACCGAGTTCTATTAGATGCATACACATGGCTAGTGCATCTATACCTTTCTCATCCTGTTTTTGTAGGTTGGGTTGTTTTATGCTCAACGGGATCCATCCTTCATGCGCCCCATATCTAGAGGTATTCAGAGGTGCCTTGTGAGATGGTGAGCAATCCTCTTCTTTATTGAATTACTCGAAAATGAGCATGAGGGATTTAATTAATTACTTATGCTGGTATTGTGGTGCAGGCTTGTCCAAGAGAGGATGCAACTGAGTTACCGGAATTTACTCCAGTTTCACTGGCATCGATTTATACGTGGCCGTAGCTATCGACATTTGATGCTACAAGATAGATCATAGGAGTATGTGCTACTCATAACACAAATCTATTTATTCTTTGTTAATTCAAATAGCGTGAAGAATGAGTATTCACACATTTGACCACTCTAGGGGATTAGAATTATATGGGTTAAATGTCAAACTTCTATTTTGACAGAATACACTGATTATGGCAAATGCTTGTAGGACTTTTTCTCTTTTTTTATCCCTTCAGAAAAAACTTAAAATTCATCAAGTTTCTTAGAAATTGTAGTAAATCTCTTTATCAAACTGTAAAAGCTTCGTTGCATTGTAGTATAAACAAATAAAATGATGTGGTTTACTTTTCAGGCTTCTTTTGGTAAAGATATGCACATTTGCTGATGCCTTTCTATTTTTGAAGTTTACTTTATATGGTAAGTTTCTGGTGTTATTTAATATTCCTAGTTTGCATTTTGCACATGGATTTTTTCTCTCTTTGTTAAGATGTATAGTAAAAAAAAAAAATCAAAGATATCAGCTTCTGTTATATAGTAAACTCTCTAAATCATGTTACACGTAATGGAGATTAGTTTATCTATTATTGACTAACTAATCATAACAGGGTTACTAATACTTGTCAGTTTTTGCAGTGTGCAGACATTGTACAATGTCTGATTCTTCAACGATTTTCTTCTGGACTGTAAGGTTCTTCTCTTTCCTTGTGCATACATATATTACTCATATGTTGCACTTGTTTAGATGAATTTATAAAATCTATCATTTAGTTATACCAGAATCCCAGCTAGTAAGTGTGCCTTCATTTTCAGCTTCTCCGTGCTACAATCAGCCAATATACGGTTGTAATTTTGGGTTCTGGATGTGTAGGTTGCCCCAGAGCAAGCCGCTATTTTTGAATGGTATTCAAATCCGAATAACCATGATACATTTTTTGCATTAACACAGAAGACTTCTGGTGTATGATAAGGTGGTGTAGACATTACCACTCCCATGAGTTGATCACAGACCTCAGTCAATTTAAACTGTTTAGAAGTTAAGTGATTCTTAACAAACACTAATGGTTCCGGTCTGTGCTGAGATGTTGATAGCATAGAATCATATTTTCACAGGAATGTATGTGTTTTTTGTATGTCCATAAGATAGCTTAAAAATATACAGTTTCCGGACCGTCGTTATGTATACTTTTCAAATGAAATGCAATTGTATCTACTAAATCTCCTGCTCAACAGCAACCAAACCCTCTTGCTTCTACTACTTCATAATGCATCCATCACCGATGAATACGTGGGCATGAATTAGGATTCGAAACTCTGGTTTCTATATGTTGATTGTAGCTTAATATCCTTGTCAATATGTATGATATCGAAGAATGCAAATTTTTGTAACGCCATCTTATGTCGTCCAAATCATAAAGACCACCGGATCCAATCACAAGTTCTCTTGTTTATTGTCTGGTGATTGTGATTCACAATTTGCATTGAAATATTTTCATTTCAATCCATATGAAACTGAGAAAAGAGATGCAAGCAAGCTTTGTATTTCTTGTGATTCAGCATTTGAATTTTTTCTTCTTCTTCTTTACATCACAAGCAGTCTCTCTGTACTCAGTAGTCAGTATTTTCATGTTTGAGTGATGATGACACTTTTCATAGCTTGAGTTCTGAAGATTTTATGGCCCAATCTTCTATGAATGGGGCCATGAGACATCTGGCATGGGCCCCACTTAAAGATCCAAAGTCCACCAAACACCATGTTATTGCTATCATTGCATTGGATGCTTATCATTCATCTCCCAACTTTCTTTTTACCAAAAGAGAAATTTATATCAACTCTAGTCTTAATTTGTAACTACCATCCACCACCAAACTAAACTGTTTATAAAAGTAGTATTATAGTTCTTTTATTAAAATAAAAATAAAAATTAAGAGTGCTTTTAAGGGACACATTAGACTAAATTCAGTAATAATTCATCTTATTATGTAAATGTGATTTATTAGCTGATATGTAATTATGGAAACACAATGGGGACATGAACAAAATAGACAACAATGGCCGGGTTTCACGGCTTTAGAAGAAGTAATTGAATGATTATTATCTACAACCTAGAATTCTTTTTCTCCATTTAGCGCCATTATAGCATCTTTTTTCTCCCTCTGTTTTCACAAAGTTTGCTTTTCTGCTTAATTTGATGGGATATCTTCATCTTTACGGTTATTCATACTGTTTAGGGTTTTGTATCATTTGATTACAAAATCAAAAGAATAACAGCATGTTTTTGTATATATTGATGATTCAAATCTATAACATTCTAACAAGCACCATTTATTTATCAAGAATCCACATTGGGTGGTGGTCAGACACAAAATTTTTCTTGCTGATTTCTTGTCTTCTACGAAGAATTTGCCTCCGTTTGTCCGCTTCCATCTTCTATGACCTAAAGTTTTGAACTTAGCATTCCGGGAACTAATTATCCTTACCTATAATTGAGATAAAAATAAATATACAAAGAGTAACGCCTACTTTATTTAAATTTGGTATCCAAATGATGCGGCAACAATATAATCAATTCATTTAAATTATATAAATAGATTATAATGTCGCCACATCATTTGACCAAAGTAGCATTATTGATATACAGATACTACTAAAACTTACACAAGTTATGACAAATGAGGTTGATCCGGTAGTAAACTTCTCACACTTGTACTACGAGAGTTGGGTTCGAGTCCTCCCCTTTATTAAAAAAAACCTCAATTTATGTAAAAAAAAATTACACCAGTTATAAAACTACGTTTTTTAATTAATTATTGGTAACTAAGAAGTAAGAACTGAACCAAAAACAAATGAAGAGCAAAGAAAACAGAGTTTGGTTTTTGTTATAGTTAAAGAAAAGGCTTGCTAAGGAGGGTGGGGTCCTACTTCCCGCTCTATACATTCGAAATCTATGAAACGCGTACGTACGCGTCTGTATGTAGAAATTCACATGACCAAAAAAAGGCAGTCCAAGGAGTGTAAAGTGTAAACACTAAACACTAAACACTACAAAAACCCCCCCACCACCACCACTCTGTTTCCATTTTCAACTCAATCAAATCCCAATCCATCTCAGCTTTTATCGTGTGATCATTGAATTCCCCATCTGGGTTTCATTATTTTTTGCAGGAGTTGAAAGTGATCACGCAGCCAACCAAGTAGTATAGTAGTGGAAAAATGAATGGTACTGTGGAGAGGAGCATGACGTGGAAGAATTTGAAGCAACGGCTAGGATTCAAGGGCATGGGTTGCTTGGGGATCAAATGGACCTCCACCACTCAATCCATCACCATCCTTGAACAACAAGAAGAAGAGCAACAACAAGAACGGACCCACATGCAATTAGATCAACGTTTTCGTGCAGCTTCGGCGATGAACCTGGCGACGGCGCTTGAGGCGGAGCGCAGTCTGCGGGGCGGCGGGGGAGAAGATGTGGCGGCGGTGGTGGCAGGCAACACTACTACTACTACTGTGAAGTCGCTGATGATGTTGATAGAGGAAACGGACGGCGATGATTGGAAGCAGAAGAAGAAGATGGACAAAAAAAGTGACGTGGCAGCGTGTGGAGTGGGACCCGTTGTGGGGAATGATTGGCTGTGCTGCGTCTGCATGGAGAGGAATAAAGGTGCGGCTTTTATTCCATGTGGACATGCCTTTTGTAGGGTTTGTTCCAGAGAATTGTGGCTCAATCGAGGCTCTTGTGCTGTCTGCAACCGTTCGATTCTCCAGATCCTTGATATCTTTTAGATTTTTTTTTTCCTTCATATTATTATTGATTAAATGAGAGAGAAATATTTAAATGTAATCATATTTGTTTAAGTTGATTAATTTACTTTAAATCTCAATCGATTTTGTTTGAATTCTAATATCGATTTTGATCTGTATATCCACTAGAAAACTGATCAAGTAACCTTTGTGAACCATTAAGTCCGATAGAATATAATTACCGTCCAATATGATTTGGTGACAAGGCATTTATTCGATTTAACAATTTCCAATCCAATACATATCTAATTAAATTGATAAAATTATACAAACAAAACAGAAAAAAAAAAAAATTACAAACAAGGCTTTGGTTTGCTAGTCAATTGAAAATGTAAATGGACTCTGTTATCAATTGGAAACAAACAGGGCCCAGGCCCAACCAGATTCCTGTATATTTCAGAAGGCAAAATTGTCCTTACAATAAATAAGTTGGGCCTGGGCCCTGTCATGGGCCTTTGATAGCTCACACTGGATCCTCCAGCAACCCATAAATATAATCATAACTAAAATAAATAAAATATTGGAATTCCAATACCATTGCATTTCTCCTCTTAAACCTTAGCATCCAATAAAATTTATAGGTCCAAAAATATCAAAATAATTTTTAAAAATAATATTTATATATTTTCGTGTAAAATTGTATCTTAAATATGACAAACAAAATGTTTTTGGAATTGTTCTAAATTTTAATATCAAACATGAAAAATAAAGTCGAAGTTCTCAGCAGCCGTCGATATCTTATTAAAAAAAGCACATTTTCATCGTGACTTCACAAGCATTATCATGAATATTTGTTTCAATTAACTATTATTAGTCACTAAATTCATAGAATCTATATCATAAATACAGGAAAAAAATTTATATAAAATTGGTTGATTCTAAAAATTAGGTTAAGATTGCCATTTACTATTTAAAATCGGAAAAAGAGAAACACGTTTTTATTTGCTACTTTGACCAGTCATGAACCCATATTTTCAAAGAAGACCAGGAAATAAATCTAACAAAAAAACAAGATATTGACTAATTTTTAGAAGACTGACTTGTTTTATACACTTCAAAATTATTCCAAAAGCAAAAAGTCTGTTGGATGTTCAAAGAAGTTGATAAAATGTCGTAGTTGATGACATCAATATTTTTTAAAAAAGTTTTTAGTCTTTTTTTTTTTAATTTCAGAAAAATAATTGATCATAATGAGTGGGACCAGTCCAAGTAAACTGCCGTGATCAACGGGGACTCTAATGAAGCATATGCAGATATGCTCAATGTATCCGTCCAATGAGTACATAGGGGATAATAAAAACTAATTAAATAAGTTTCTTATACCACATGGCATGTATTTATTGGTTAGGGTGTATTGCACCAGGTGCAGGTAAGATTTTCTCTCTAAAATAAAACTCGAAAACTAAAAATGAAAAAATGAAAAAAAAAAAAAAGAATTTGTAAAGTTGAATCTGATAACAATCTCTGAAGATCACAAAGCCGAACTGGTTTTGTTCTCCAGCATGACCCTCGTGAGTCTGTCAAAATCACTTCACCTTTTTTTTTTCTCTATTTTTATTTTTAGGGTTTTGTTAAGATTACATGAAAAAATTAGCGTTAATGAAAATTAACCAAGAGGTTAGCGACTTAGCGATATGTCAAGTTGAACATTAACGTATGAAGTTAATATATCATTGAATTGAATGTAACATCATATCATGTATATAATAATAATCGAAAAGTTTTTAATTCGTAATGATTTTGTCCAGAGTCTATCCTCGTGCATATGTAAGAACACTTCACATTTTATACGATCATGTGGAGAAAAACTTGAATGTAGTAGGATACATGTATCGTTTTGATTTGCCACGTGACAGAATCGTAACGTGAGATGCGGTTGTGCATTCCGCATCACCTAATATTTTTCCCAAAAAAAAAAGGGTATACATATCAAGTCCGTAAAGTTGAATGTTGGAAAAGTCCGTAATGTGACATGAGATTTCTGATTTTATTTTGATTATGGATAACCCAGAAAGAAATGCCTATCGTTAGATTTGAATCTCTCACCACTTATGTTGAAAATAGTTGTACTATCAGCTATGCTAGAAGGGCGATATACAAGATTGTTTATGATCATTAAAGTATTATTTTTTCTATTATATATTTCCATTAGATTGTAGGCCCGAAATCTAAATGAAATTGTTTTGTCAAATAATAATAATAATTAAAACTTATTTGGTCAAATGCAACAAGAAATTTCACTTGCAAATCTTGTATAGTCAAATTTTTCCTATTTTGGTCAAATTACATTTTCTATGATGTTTTGGTGTAACAAAGTACTACGTGAAGACCGAAATTAAATAAAATTGAAAACAATAAAATATTATTTTTTTTATAGTGTTAATTTATGTCATAAGGGCATATGATAATAACTACTTTATTTCATAAAATTGAAATAAGGGCACAAGTGAACTGGTGAATTTATTATTTTGTTACAATAAATACAGTGCTTTTATTTCCATAAATAAAAATAAAATAGTTGTTATCATGCTTCTTAGGCTAGGCACATGTTAACACAATTATTATTTTTTTTACTAAATAATTAGCAGTTTCTCAAGTTATTTTTGTAAAATCAAAATAAATACAAATTCATTTTGGCCACCCACTTTAAATGCTAAGCATTAAAACCGTTCATTTGTCATATCAATTAATTGACAAATTATATACTATAATTTTTTTAAAAAAATCCATAAATATTATATATCTAATGTTTTTCATATGACAAAAATATCATTTTAGTTAAGAAGATTGAAGTAAATGTTTTTAGAATCGATCGATTTGTAGATCTCATACATTATACATGCAAATGGGAATAATTTCAAAACTCATCATAAATAAAAATAGAAATTGATGATATAAAAAGAGAAGTAATACGAGCAGAAAGAAATAAATTGATCTGGACAAAATATTATCTAACAAAAATCAATACATTTCATGCACATGTTATGTTCTAACACGAAATGTTTGAAAATTTTCAATAAAGAATTTGGTAAAATTTCACTTTCGAATTAAAACCTGCCTTTATAAAATACAATTCTTTTGCAACCACAAAAGAAATTGATAGTTATTTCTCCGTTATTTCCCAAAACAAAAATAGCTATAAAATAGCACTTTCACATTCTAACCCTCTTCTTTGTTAGTGATGGGGATTCATATCTCGATATTCACATTTTACACGTAAGTGTGATGGGTTTCCTTTTCGGATTATGTGAGTAGATATCTTCACGTAGTGTTTGATGATATTGAGATCGAGATTCCAACAGACCTTTGACCCATTCAATGTTAAATTTCAAAAAGAAAAGAATAGCTCTCAAAATCACGTCCCGATCATTTGAAGTTTCTTGGAAGTAGTTTTGGTCCACATCTAGCCTTGAAAGCTAAATTGTCCCCAAGAATTAGTCCATACCAAATGAATATTTATTAAAATGGACCCTCCTAGTCTTATATCTCACATGAAAAGTCATGATGATCAAATTTATAAATCAATGAAATTTTATCCCTTTTTTTTTCTAAAAATCGAGTAAGAGTTTTTCAATATTCGAATCTCTTTCGTTATTTTTTTTCCAAAATTCACTGTATTATGTAAGCATGTGCAGAAAGAGCAAACATAATCATTGTTATAATAGAAGACAAAGAACAAAAAAGGAAAACAAAATACCACACACATGAACAAATTAAAACATATGCTTCAAGTGAAGACCTCTTGACTTGTCTTATTTTATCTCGTGGGCATCTTTTTTTTGGTCTTTAATAGCAGCCGTGTATATAAGGTTGGACTTATCAGTTATATGATATATATATCATCCTTTGGGGTTTAGATAAATAACGTGTTTTCTATCTGATTCTTGTACTATATTTACATAAATAACATGTAAATCGGTTTAGATTGAATAATGACTAATCTCTCTTAATGTATTTTTTATATAATTCTCGAACTCTCAATATATATATACCGAAATTTTTAAGTCAGTACGCACTAATATAACTTCATCAGTGCATTGGATGTGGACCATTAGATTTACAAACTTTGACACAAAGTGTATGCACTTATTAAAACTTCTCCATAATCAGTGGTCCACATGCAACGCATTCACTGTGCACTAAGAAGAAAAAAACTATATAAAACGTGCAGACCGGTTTGAACTGAATAATGACTAATCTCTCTCGTATTTTCAATTTTCTGTAACTAAATTGGAAGATCTACGAACCCCACCAAACATTTAATTTCCTAGCAAATTGTATGTACTAAGGTGGATGAATATTAAATTAACTAAATTGGGCTACACACAATAAAATAAAATAAAATAATTATAATTTGAAATTTTTGACTGAACCAATCCTCTTATCTAACTTTATTTTAATTAGTCATTGATTATGTGTTATTTAACATTTATTCTGCATTTGGGCTTTTTTTAATTTAAGAAAAAAAATTATTTAATGGTGCTTCATGCTTGAATGGCTTGATTAATAGCCTCCACATAAAAATAATGTAACCGATTGCGTAATAGGCATTTTTTTCTTTATAAAATGGCCATTTGTTATAGATTTAATTAATTTGTTCAAATTTATCACATACTATATATATATTGGTCAAGATCAATATGTATAATAATAATTTTTCTATTTTCAGTTTGAACTGATATAAAATTAATCAATTCTTTGAAGGTGGGTCATTGGATTTAAATGTTTTGACTTGGCTGTATGTACTTGTCAAAATATCTTTTAAATCCAATGATCCACATGCAAGAAACTGATATATCTTATATCAGTTGGAACCGATAATAGACAGACGCATATAATAAACTAAACTCACCACTTTTTTTATTCTAAAAAAAAAAGGTGAGGCAGTACAACATTAATTTATAGTCATTTTCAATCCAAAACCATATTTAAATCTTCTTAAGTAACTACCAATGAAGTTGGTGTTTTATAAAACATTGAAAGCAATTTAAAATATGAAAAAAACAATAATTTTCCAATTTAATATATAAAAATATATTCTTACAAATTATATATAGATATGAGAAATATTAACAACATATATATAATATAATCATAATTTATTGATATATAGTTTTTTAAAATTAATTTTCAAATGCAGAAGTTTATATAGAAAACCTTTACGTGTATGAAGAGTGCTTTAATTTAGAAAGCCTTTATCATAAAAACAGGGAAGAGTCGGCTGATCATAAAAGTTTACTTCCTCAACAAGGAAACTCTTACAAACGTGATGGAATTTCAAGATAATGAGAAGTTTACAGGATAATTATTATTAAGCAATTGCCAAAAACGTGTTTTAATTTTTTTTGAAACATAAAAGAACAGTAGAAAAGAAAGATTATTCGTTAATTATTATCGTATACGCCTTTGCAAGTGGTGTTTTTGTTGATCAAATAAATGACCAAAAAAAAACATCATTAAAACTTTGAAATTCAATCTTTCAAAAAAAAAACTTTGAAATTCAAAATACTGATTGTGATTACTGATGATACGTTTAATTACTTGTAATCATAGTAAACGTTTACGATTTTTTTTTGACAAACGTTTAAGAATTATTAGACAGCTTAATTAAATGAGAAAAGTTTTTAGCAGACTTTTTTTTACACTACAAAAGATTATATTTATTAATTCATTTATTTTTCAAAAGAATTAAATTTCTTAAGTGTCTTCTATATTATTGTTTAATTACAAGTGGGTTTAAATAGTTTTGAGATTTTTCAAAATTTTATATATAATTTATTAAAGTTCGTCCATAGCTCTCATGCAAAGGAAAATGACCATTTAATAAACCTTACTAGTCATCACTATTCAATATGATTTGACAGTAAAAAGCACAATTTGATAATATTATAAGTTTGAATTGTTATATACATAAATGAAATTATATTTCAAAAAATAAAATTAAATATCTTACTAATCTGTCAATATTTAGCTTTAAAATGGAAGAGATTAATGAAAATTTATATTTTAGATTAATATTCTCTAGATTCAGATCATATTATCTAAAAAAACAAAATTCTCTAAGATTGAAATTCAAATATTGGACTTTATAGTGCAACTATACAAGTCTTGTATATATATGGGTGGCATTTTTTTTTTTCAAATTTGACATCAAACTAGTCGATGTCCACCAAAACCTTTTAAAATCAAACACTATTTGCATGATCTGAATATCTACTCCCACAGTACCGACGATAAATCTCTTATCTATTCCCACATACATGGAAAATGAGGTGCACCTTGCAGGCCACTTCTCCTTTTACTTTTTTTGTAAATCTTCATATCAATAATTTGTGTGTTATGATGTTTGTGGTTCCTACAAACCAAATTCCATGTACAGTTTGGAGGGCTGTGCAGGGGGGTTCTAAGTGGATAGAGATGCCCTAAAGATATTTAGGACCACATCTACACCAATTATTCCAAAAGTTGTATGCCCCAACCCAATTGGGATTTGCTTCAAAAAAGTTCTCGAGCATGCCTTTACTTTATTGCACTTCAATTATTTGCGATAAGATGACTTGAATCAGAGATATTGTCAGATTAAATGAACGTCTTTTACTGTCTAGTCACATTGGACGATAACCATTCATATATATATATATATATATATATATATTTAGATTATGTTTATTAGATTTTACAATGAGCTTGACAAGGATAGGATCCTAATTAGTTTCCTAATTCAAGAGGCATTTTTTGTTTGCTGCAAAGATTGACTGGTCTTCCACTATGGATCTTTCGAGTAACTTTGAGTGTGACAATGGAAATCAATTTGCATCATTATTGTCAATATCAGTATGGCACTATGGCACTAATTGAAAACATACTATATGGTTAGGCAGTGTATAGTTAATATATTATATATTAATAATATATAAGTGATATTGGTTATCATAATAATTTGAGCTCAATACGTACTTCTTTTATGGTTTTTTTAATAAAAAAATTAGAAAATAATTATTTTCAATGTAGATGCAAAATCCAAGAATTTTGTTCAAATTTTATGTTAAAAATCATTGTAAAATTAAAAGCACTTTATTCATCCATAAATATAAAGTAGTTGTTAGTATGTGCCATACATAATTACTATATAAATAAAGTATTTATTACATAAATATATTGATTGTATCGATTGAATGAAAAAATACAATAAATACTTTTATTTTTTTATTTTATAGTTATTAACATTACCCTAAACACTACGTTTAATGATAAATACATGTATATCAAAACCAATATGAATACTCAATTCTTTCTCATGTCATGCCATGATTAAAGGCTGATTCTGGTAATTGAATGCTGTTAATTAATAATTAAATTATATTTATACATATATATATATATATATATATATATATTAATAAAAGAGGAAAGGTAGAAAATAATTTTGCTGGGAAATGGTAGACCAATTAGCTGGAAATGACTCAACCTTGCCTTTAATTTTTTTAATATGTGTTTTTTTAACTTGATAAAGTTTTTTTAAAAGATAATTAAAAAATCATTGCATTTCACACTTGATGTTCTCTGTAGTCCCCCACAATGTCGACCAATTTTATCTTCTTTATCGGGCTGCTACACTACCAAGTCAAATTACAACACTACCCTTCTCTCTTCCATTTTAATTTAATTAAAATTAGTGTAATTATGGATGTTAAACAAGGATTTAAAAGGAATTTTATTTTTTGATAAAGTACCTATCTATCATCAACCTTCGAACCCATAGCCTTGAATTTCTCAAGACCCAACTGAGCATCATGTCAGAGGACAGGTTCGATTTAAAAGGAAATTTTCTTCAGTATTTTGTACGTTTTAATTTATTTTTATTTTACTTCTCATATATATATATATATATATATACAAAATTTTTCTATTATCAGTTCGTCCTGATATAAAATATATCATGACAATAAAGAATGTTGACTATTAGATTTACATACTTTAACTCAAAGTGTATGCACTTATCAAAACTTTTCAATAATATGTGGTCCATATTTTTCATCATGATATAAAATATATCATGACGAAATGACAATAGAAAGAATATATATATATATATATATATTTGATGCATAGTGTTAAACATATATATTAAAATACCATAAAAGAAATGTTAGACATTGTATTTATTGTCTTTAATTACAATTAATGTAGAAACACGAACAATAAATAGAGATTGACTTTTCTTTTACAGTGTTTTAACATATAGGACACATATTAACGCTACTCTTATTTTATAACTATCTAATAGATTCAAATCATGTTTCAATTTGTATCTAACCAACCAATCAACCACTATCATATACATTTAATTATTTTTTTTAAATTTTTATATTTAATACATAATAGTAGTTGACATAACTGAATTTGATTGTTTAAATACAAATTGGAATAACATGTTTGAATGAAGATTTGAATCCCGGTCTGATCTAACTTTGTTGTTAATTAATAATTATTATATTTCAGCATCAACCGACTCCTCGTATTCTACACCCGAAAAAAAATGTCAACTGTTTTAATTAAAATATTGTTAAGACATGTCAGATGTCACATTAATTAATACTAATTTTAGAGTTAAAAATCGGTGTAAGAACCTGAATTTTGTTTGTGACCAATTAATAAATAATTATCCCAATAAATAAATAAAAAATTCATTAATGGGATAAATGTTGATGTGTTTTGCTAGCTAGTTTTGGAATTTTCAAATTAGGGCAAAGGGTATTAATGTAATTAAATGCAGACAATGAATCTGCATGGCATGTTCATATAATTTTAAAATAAATTTTATTGCAATTTTTGGCAGTATAAGAGGATCTATTTTGAGGAAAAAGTTGCTGCATTGAGTCCACACACAAATTATATATATATATTAGATATCCACAAATTATATATAAAAAAAACAATTGGAACAATTAGACCCAACTTATATATGTCCACAATTTTTAAGTATAAAATGAACGGTTAGGTTAAGATTTCAACAAATTTTTAAATATTTGTGTATATATGAACTTGCTTCCAATTAATTTTTCTTTTATAAAAAATAATGTGGTAGTTATTCTTTTGAAAAAAAAACATATTGAATAATTTCTGAATTAATAAGTATTTATTTAAAACACCTCCAAAAGTTCAAATAAGTAAAAGTATATATTTTGATGAAATTCACAGTAAACTAATAAAATAATCAAATACAATAAAATTACCATAAACACATTTATAAATAATAAATTTGAAAAGTATTGAAAACATTTTCAAAGAGTGAAGACTATAGAGTATAGACCCTTGGTAGTAGAGCTTCCAAAATGAAATGACACCTTTTTTATGGTGGCATTTCAACAGTAATACTATTACCATTTTAAATATTTATATTTGAAAGACATTTAAAATTTTTTTTTCTAAGAATACTGGATCGGTTATTTATAATTTAGTTTAGTTTAGTTTTTATTTTTTATTTTTTTAATTTACGGTGATGATAGTCTTGTAACACCAACTTAAATAACTGACAAAACGCCTCATTTCCTCAAAGGTAGCAGAGGAAGGCAAGTAGTGGGTAGCTTCCAAGTTCCAACAAAATCAGTGTCAGATGTCAATTACAGCCAATGAACCAAACAATATCCTAGAAAATGGCTGTTGCCTCATGGAAAGAAATTTGTGGCTGCCAAGCCAAGTTAGTTGTCTAGATGATTTATTTGGTCAAAATTGTCAAGAAATTAGATGTCACCCACCAGCCACCATCATAGTGGTCCAATCCCACCACCACATAAATATACACGTACATATGTAATCAGCACCACATATCTAATCAACACTGATTAGATATGGGATCTTACATGTTTTTTTTTTTATATTTATTAAAAATTTCGAACAAAATAACTTACATGATTCTGCACCTGATAATATATATATATATAAATATAATAGTCGGATATGACGAGTATATACTTCAACAAATGCACAAAAGCCACTTATACATAATATTATTCTTTTTGGATTAATAATTTTACAGATATTGACTTGTGAATATAATACTATGATTTTATTTATTTATTATTATTTACATATTCATATAAATAAAAAATAATGATTTTCTAGGCAGCCCACAACCCACCACCTTATACAGTAGTTGCAATTATTTGTGTCCTCATTACCGCTTCAAACCTCTATAAATACCCTCACTCTCTGCATTAACAAAATCAACACACTTGTATTCTTTCAATACATACACATCTAGCTTCCTCTTCTATTTAGAGTTTTTCAATATCAATCTCTGCAGAACATCATCAAAAATGGAGAACTTCCCAGTTATCAACTTGGAGAAAATGAATGGTGAGGAGAGAGCTGCTACCATGAAGAAGATCAAAGATGCCTGTGAGAACTGGGGATTCTTTGAGGTAACATATACATATACATATACATATACATATTTTTACCTTCTTCGCATTTCTTGTTAAATACAGACAGACTCGGATAGTTTTTTTCAGGTTTCTGACGAATTTCGAAAACCATATATAGCTAATTAATGTTTTTTTTTTTTCAAAACAATGATAGTTGGTGAACCATGGAATATCACATGAGCTTTTGGACAAAGTAGAGAGAAAGACAAAGGAGCACTACAAGAAGTGCATGGAACAGAGGTTCAAAGAAGTGGTAGCAAACACAGCACTTGAAGGAGTCCAGACTGAGATCAATGATAGGGACTGGGAAAGCACTTTCCATGTCCGCCATCTACCTGAGTCTAACATTTCTCAAATCCCAGATCTCGATGATGAATACAGGTATATTATAACTTAATTACAACTAGAAAAAAAAAGCACTTTCATTATAAGCCGAAGCAACTTCTTTAATTGGCTACTCAATAAGTATATATATTTATATATAATATAACTATATGATTAGTTATATCATTACCCTTTTATTAAAATATAGTTATATACTGATAATAACTCCAAAAATCGGCGTCAATGACTCTTGAATCGGCAAAAGTACCCTAACATAAGCACTTTTACTAAGTAGTACTTTTACAGAAATTAAGCGCTTTTGGTTTAAATTGTGCAGGAAGACAATGAAGGAATTTGCAGTGGAATTGCAGAAATTAGCAGAGGAGCTATTGGATTTGTTGTGTGAAAATCTAGGAATTGAGAAAGGGTATCTGAAAAAGGTCTTTTATGGGTCAAATGGACCAACTTTTGGCACTAAAGTGAGCAACTATCCACCATGCCCCAAACCAGACCTCATCAAGGGTCTCCGGGCTCACACGGACGCCGGCGGCATCATCCTCCTCTTCCAGGACGATAAGGTCAGTGGCCTTCAGATTCTCAAAGACGGAAAGTGGGTCGATGTTCCCCCAATGCGCCACTCCATTGTTATTAACCTTGGAGACCAACTCGAGGTGAGTGTATATCTAATTAATTTCAGGTTTCTGACAAATTTTAAATCAGGACGTTCATTATTAACATATATAATTGAATGTACGTCTACTCACAGGTGATCACAAACGGAAAATACAAGAGTGTGGAGCATCGAGTGATAGCTCAACCGGACGGTACCAGGATGTCGTTAGCTTCCTTCTACAACCCGGGAAGCGATGCAGTGATCTTCCCGGCACCGGCATTGTTGGAAGAGGCGAAACAAGTGTACCCAAAATTTGTATTTGAAGACTACATGAAGCTCTATGTTGGGCTAAAATTCCAGGCCAAGGAGCCAAGATTTGAAGCCATGAAAGCTGTCGAGACCACCGCTGTTATATAAATTACTTCTTCGATCCAATTGTGCCACAGCAATTGAGAGCTAGCTCTGCTATTAAAAGTTAATTTAAGATTATTATTATTATTATTATTAATTATGTACTATATTTTTAATTTTTCTGTGTTGGTTGGTGTGTCGGAGCTGAGAGCTAGCAACCCAAAAATCTGTTGTTTGTAGACAGTAAAATAAGTAACTATTTTTATGATTTATATATAATGTAATTTGTCCTTTGGTTTTGTCACTTTTAATTTTTTTTAATGTTGTGGGATCTAAGAAGCTGTTTCTACAAGAAGCAAATTATAATAAAATATTTCATTAGAAAGGAACCTTTTTATTGGTTGCATGAATTGTATTCCAATATCCAACTATTGCTTCTATTGTCATGAAAGGAATTATACAGTGATTTTTCAAGATAATGTATACTAGTAATAAATAAATTATTTAATAAAAGAAAGGTAATTGGTGA
Source organism: Dipteronia sinensis (assembly GCA_033220585.1). NCBI lineage: Eukaryota > Viridiplantae > Streptophyta > Magnoliopsida > Sapindales > Sapindaceae > Dipteronia > Dipteronia sinensis. The sequence continues at coordinate 42,560,005 of CM065645.1, forward strand.
CCCACGATTTTGAAATCTAGTACATAATTAATAATAATAATCTTTTGAGGGGCATTAAAATTAAAAAAAAATTAAGGTAGGGACGGATATATTAGTCATAAAGACGTTTATTGAAAACGAAAAGAAATTAAGAGTTGTGCTATTGGCAAACCACCTACTGATCTATTCATACCTTATTTTTAAATTTTTTGATTTAATTACATAAAATTAAATGTTTTTATTAAAATTTTTGGTTTATTTCCAAAACTACCAATTTTACTTATTTTTCAAATTTAATATATACCATATATGATCTCTGTATCTCTGTATCTGTATACATCTATCTCACCTCTATTGATTGATTTATTTATTTTTTCTTATTTATTTTTTTTAGTTTTTTTTCTTTTTATTTCATGATGGAAAAGAAAAATAAAAAATAACATGGTACTTCAACACAAAGACATCTTGATAAACAATAAACGATAAACAATAAACAATAAACTTCAAACTTATTTCCAGAAAATGAATTGTTTCCGGATACTTACTATCATTGTCAAACAAGTCTTGCTATGTCATTCTCAGATAATTTTTCAAGATATTTGATATCGGTTTTAGACAATTCTTCTATATTCTTGATATCGTTCTCAAACTCTTCCATAATATTTTATATGTATGTAAGAAGCATATTTTAGGGTTTAAGAGTTCAATTTTTTTATTGAAGAAACAGATTACTGTGTTTTTTTTAAAAGGAATGTGAGATTTTAATAAATTTACCTTGTAGAAGATTTCTTTCCTAAATTGTATGTCTCTTTAATTAATTTTGATAAAGTAAAAAAGAGAATATTATATAATTAAAAAAGTGGGGCATAAATAGATCTGCAGGGGTGTACCAATAGCACCACTCATAAATTAAATTCTTAACTAGCTTAACAAGTTTTTTATTGTTGATTTATGAAAGATTAAGACCGAATATATAATTAACTCATTGTACTAACAATATCCTAATGAGGAACTAATGAAAGAAAGAATAACAAAAGGAGGTCAAATTCTCTGGGTCACATATGTACTGTTATTATCAATTATACATGTTAGAAAGATAATATATAGAAATCTATTCATATAGTGAAAGATTTCGGTAAATCCTGACTCGTTTAGTATCTAATTTTTTTTTTTAATAAAAAACACATTTTTAGAGTGGGGTGTGGAAGGAAAGCAGCTAGAAACAGATTTTTCTAATTTTCTTTTACAAAAGTAGTAATATAAAAAAAAAGTTTGTGATCATATCAACTGTAAACCATCTCATACAAGAAAGGAATCAAGAAAAGTGATTTTTTTTATAGGCTTCCAATTAATCTTTTATGTGAGTGGAGAAGCTAATGATTCATGAAGAGAAATAAATACAAAACAAAAATGAAATGTACCAAGTTTATTTTTTGGGTTCACTTTTTAATCATCACTTAACTAAAAATCATCATTTAAACATATTAACAAAAGCACTTTTTGTGGTTCTAAGTGCTTCTTATTAATTTAGTGGCCAGATTTTGATTGCAAATGCGAAATTTAGAAAGTTTTTATTTTCTTTTTTTCGCTACAAGACAAAAAGATAGTGGATCCTCAAGTCAATTTTGATATTATGGATCGTGATTGTATATGTTAATTATTATTATTTTTTTCAAAAGATCATGTTTGTATATGTTGAGATTACTAAATTTACTATGGTTGATTTCGTTAGGTTCATTTAATCCAATGGTGGTCTGATATTTGATTAGAATAATCCCCAAATCTCTTTTAATATTCCGAATTTTGTAAATAACTCTTTAGAAAATTCTTGTAAATTTTATGGAATAAAATAGAATTAAACGAAATTTACCAAATCACAAAGAACAAAATGACTAGTCACGAGTTCAATTTTTGAAGGAATCTTTTGTCTCATACAAAAATATTGCAACTCAAGAAGTGGGGTTTTTATTTATTTATTTTTTCAGTTTTTTTTCCTTTTAATCATCAAATAAAGAACAATGTCATCTTATAAAATTGAATTATTAGTAAGATAAGTGACAAAAAATGTTATGGAGGGGGACAACCAACCAGACAAGTGACACCCCCAACATCAAGATCTACTCCATTTTGATAGTTCCTAGAATATTGATTGTTCCAAGAGGGTTTATACTCATATTCAATTAATTTATCAGAATCATATTGCCTTCAAATAATTTACATTCAATTTGTCTATTTATAAAATTTCACCATTTAATTATTTATTTATGATGCAATTGGGGAATGGGGATGGCCTTTCAAATATACAGTATCTCTCTCTCAATTATTTGTTCAGTTTTGAGAATCTAATTTTTGTGTATGCACATAGACCCACTCATCAGGTATTATCCGTTTTAGTCCATTGAACTTCGTAATTTTACCCTTTTTAAACCTTCGTGGAATTAAAAGTAACATTTGCTTGGACCGGTCTTTAATTCAATCAATGTAGGAGAAAACCCCCTATCAACAGCATCAGAAAACCCGCTAAAAACAGATAGTAAGATCTCTTATTATTGTATAAGAAATATAAATTCCGTTTTCATCAATGCAAAGTTTATATATTGTTATAAAAGAATGTAGATATACACATGATTTACATAATTTAATATAAGTACAACTATGCAGAACTAAAAAATATCTCATGATAAGTGAATATTATGAATTATGTAAGGTTAAGGTTTGTTTTCTTATTGACAATATGAGATTAGTCCGGTTGTAAACCCGTCACACATGCACAACTAGATTACGGGTTCGAGTCACCCCGGATTTATATAATAATATAATACTTCAAAAAAAAATTGTTTTCTTATGGTGTATAATTTTGTTATGGATAGCAATAATATTAAACTAGAAGAGTAGAAGGCAGAAAAATGAAATTCGAATTTGCAAATTTATTGAAAATCTGCGCAACAGAAATACAGAATATATGCACATTTCTAATACTGCCTTCAAGCAGCAAGTAGTGTCTACACAAAATACATAAAATTACAAGTGAAATATTTCAAGTCAAATTTACACAATCAGAACCGCTGGATGGAATTACACTATAATATTCCAAAACGGTTCTCAAGTTCATAAAAATATTACATCACAAAGATCAAAAGATCTATGGCTCTTTCTCTACAAGTAAACTAAAGATTTTGATTGATTATATGATATTTCATGTTGTTATTTTTTAACTATAATCAACCAGGACCTAAGGGCACAAAGCCTTTAAAGCTGCCTTGGAACCCTTGCTCTTGGTTATCGTAATCGGAAAAAGCTGATGGAGGTTGAGGAGAAGAGCTGCAAACTTGATTCGTAAACTTGATTCATGTTGGGAATTCAGCATCATCTAAAGACCTTACAACATAAAACCTAAGTAGCTAACTATGGATTTCAAGAAGAAATCCGATCATAATCGATACAAGTAATTGTTCGGCATTAACTATATGCGGTATGCCAATATATATATATATATATATATATATATATATATATATGTTTTATTATCATCCTTTAAGAGAAGGAAAAAAGAAATAATAATTCCTCTGCCGCGGAAATGCAATCCAGGAAGTACTCATCATCTTTTCCTATTTATTCGAAAGCAGGGTCTAAGATTCTTCGCTCCCTAATAAAAAAAACAATACAGCTGGTTATTTTACCTCTTCAAGCATGAAAATGACATCGGTAGATGCTTCAAGCTAGAGATATCAAACAACTCCATAAACCTCTGATCAGAAATTCTAGCTTTGGCAGCGGCGTAACGTTGATACTCATCAAAGACAGATGAGAGGCACCACCTTTGCAATTTTCTCAAGCATCCCACAAGACAACCAGTCCGATGCTGAACACAGAAAAAGCGCACACACCCATAAACGACTCAGTATATATAGTCAATTTAGAGTCGGGGATGAATAATGATGAGAAAAGAAGGAAAATATGTGAATACCTTTCCTCGTTTGCAATGAATTAAAACCGGGTGATTCCTTACATCTGCATAGTACAAGAGTTCGAATGAGTATAAACGAATCCCCAACTAAAGGAAAAATCAAACACAACTCAAAAATGAAGTGTGATAAGTTCTTAATTATGATACCAAGGAGAACTTTTAGGGCGTCACGAATCATGTCCTCTGGTATGTTTACAAAGGGTTCCTGTATGCACAATTTGTAACATTAGAAATCAGTTTGAAATATAACGAATTCTTTTTCTTTTTTTTTTGATAATATTATCAGGTAAAACATATAAATAATTATTTTTGTTAGTACTGCAGTGCTGCTACATTCACAAGGTCAAACAAGACTTCCTTAAATAAAAAAACTAAAAATAAAACTAGAAATCAAATCCTTTGAATTTTAAAACATAGATGTAACCTCCCTAATATGGATAAATCAATCAAATTTATGATCAACCAACTTGATCGTTGTTTTCAATAATGGCCAGCTCATAAACAAATGCTTGTTGCAACTAATATGCTCTAGGCTAACCCAAACCTTATGTCACAGGCAAAAATGACAAATTACTTTCTGTCACTTCTGTCTTGCTGCTCTTTATCATAATTTTCATTATCATGAACTTGTTTTATTAAACAAATTTAGTCATATAGATATACTAAATGAAAAAAAAAAAAAAAAAAGCTGTCTTTCTCACATTGGGAAGTGACACGATTCTGTTTTTGATATGTTAGGTAAAGTTTCATTATTTGTCTCACTTTTGCCAATGATCAACACTTTACAGAGGTTATTCATGCAATATCAGATCCACCTGCCACCCCGTAGCAAGACATTCAATGCTGATGACTTTCAATCATGATACACAATTTCTCAAATGAAATAAATCAAGATAATTTTGTAATTCAATTATCTTTTTGGATAGGCACAATAATTCAGTTATCTGTTAACAACATTTATTTAATTATCATTTATTGTGCCAAGTGATTGTTACTATAACAAATCCCAAACATATAACCAGCACAGACATTTATAATTACATATTTTCTGCTCTAAGAAATAGCCTTAATATGTAGCAGGCAGAGAACGAATTGACCAGCTGGTTCACGCTAAAAGGCAAAGTCGATCTCAAAACACTAGCTTAGCTTAGGGCCCATGACTCTTTGTGCAACTGATTAAAATGAAAACCTTGGCAGGCATGTTCGTCAAGAACACAACGGATGCCAACAAGTTATCACCATAGCATATGAACATGCAAATGCAACTGATTAAGAAGTCAAAAGTAATGTTCGGAAATACACAAGTTTTAACAGTTTGAAAGTAAAAACCCTGGTCTGACCACTTAACCTTTAAGTATTGTGAGCATAAACATACCAACGATGAAACTCCGTCAAAAATTTTAGCTAATGCAGCAAAGCACACACGAGCTTAGCAATGTCTAAGAAATCAAATTGCAAACTTGACAGATGTTTAACTATGCATTATAGAGAAAATCAAGCTGAATCCTTGATTATACCATAACTGAATCCAGATAACTAGATATGAGAAACCCACTAAAACTCTAAGTGAGATATGAACTGTGAAGACACATCTGAGAATGACACATTTAAGGATAATAAGATATAGATTTTGAGAAGAAAGATGTCATGAACCCATTCTTTAGAGCTATAAAGTGCATAGTAGAGTTGAAGCGAAGATAAGATTATCATATGTTACACCAAAAACTTGCCAATAAATTTTTATTAATATCTTTAGCGAAGCAAATTTTTGCAGCATTCATGAGGAATCAGATAAACAATCAGTATATGAGAGACAGGATGAGTTTTACTTGCAACACCATGATTTCATAAAAATAAGGAACAAAAGTAGAAACAATTTTATTTTATTTTTTGTTGTGTTTAAAATCAATCCAGAGAAATATTTGATCTACAAAGTCTATGAAATTACCAAGTTAATTAGCAGGATCTCTTAAATACTGAGTTTTCAGCAAGAACCAATACGTATGTAAATGTGGTTGTATGAAGTGCACAAACATATTGAAGAAATGAGAAAAAAATGAATTTGTCCAAAATATGTGTAGTCTGAAATCTAAATCACATAAAACGGTTCGCTAATTAAGAGACAAGGCAACTTTTAGTATTAAGAACACTCCTCTCTCATTATAGATTCTTCAACTCCCATACTAGTATACTACATAATATTCTAGATAATAGAAGACATAAAAAGAAGTTTATGAAGTGATCTAAGCAATTATTTGCTAGTTGCTTGTTACTTGAAGATATAATATATATATATATATATATAGAGAGAGAGAGAGAGAGAGAAGAATGGACATTCCATGGCACCCTAATTTCAAATTACCAACAATGCATAATAGGTTTAATGTAGAACTTTGCAGCTAATATTTCAAATCAAATTATATTTATATAAAATAAAATAAAAAGAAGAGGCTTTTGCATCTAACAAAAACAACAAAGGTTGATGATCATAAGCAATATTTTCGCAACATTCAAATTGGGGAGCAAACGATAGATTCATTTTTCAAAACAGAACCGAACGGAATAAGAATTATTCCGATTGCATTTGCATTATGTTTTTTTCATAATTGATTTGGATGATGATAATAATAATAACAACATATGCATGTGATAATTGTAGAACACAATTAAAAGTTCACAATCACATGTTACCCATCTTACAAAGAATCCATCTCCATGATTCCTTTTTCCAAACATATATAGCACTATACTTTATGTATCTCTATGAAATACATAGCTACACACCCAAATAGAAAAACCAATTGTATTGCATTAATCAATCCAACTAATTAAAAGTATCCAGATTAATCAATCCAACTTAAAGCACATCAACAATCCTGAGTATTAAGTATTTTAAAATGATCAGCTAACAAAAATGCAATATAATTTAGGCTGTAAAGTATCCCAAATGATGATAATTGAAGAATGTCACATGATAACATTATTCAATAATAAATATGGACCCCTTCTTCCTCAATAAATAGCACTCAAAAAGCCAAAACACCATCAATTATAGCTAATCTTTTTCATTAATTGTTAACTAATCTATAAAAAATTTGTACATATTAATAAACAATCCATAACACTAAAAAAAAAAGCTGAATCAAACCAAGACAATTGGATCAGAAAAGTAAATATTAAACAACCAAACAAATGATAAATGAACACAAGCAGAGACAATAATTGAGCTCACTAGTGACTAGTGAGCAATGAAAGTTGAAAACAGAAAAACAAAACAAAAAACGAACCTTGTGACCTTCAATCCCGAACTGGAACAGCCTAATCCCATCCGACTTGAGAAACTCGGTGTTGGCATCGGGATACGGCTCAGGACAGAGATATCTGCGTAACCAAACACAGCCTCTAAAAATCAAAACCAATCCATAAATAGAAAAACAAATCGACGGAGATGATATTCGTTCAAGTTCTATGCGTTTGTTGAGTGATTTAAATTATTATTTTTCCTTACATGATGGAGCGAAGACGTAGTGTTTGTAGAAATGCGAAGTTGGCGGAGTCAGGAAATCCGGACCTGAAGATGCCATTATCGACCATGGAGAAGTTGAGCGGCGGCACCAGACTGAACTCGTCTCCGTCGGCAGAGAGCAGCGGTGGCGACGGCATCAGGAGGTCAACGACTTCTATTGTCCTGCACATTTGTTCATCCTCCTCCTCCACCTCGGCGGCTATCAATTGTTCCTCGTGTTTGTGATTCGGTCTGTTGCTGCTGTTGTTGTTTGCGTTGTCTATTTTCATATTCAACGAGAAAGAGAGGTCGTTTTAGGATCGAAAACGGTGCGTTTTGAGATTCCGATACGATGCGAAACACTCTTTTTTTCCTTTTTGACCGTTAAACGACTGGTTTTTGATGGCAGTTCGAGTACTGATGCTTTGTGTTGATAGAGCTGGTGATCATGCGATTATATAGACACATTTTTAGAGAGAGAAAGAGAGAGACGGCAAGCAAAAAATGCGATGTGTTTTTTTTTTTCAAAAAAAATTATTTTTTATTTTCTATTTTGGGTGGAAAATGGAAAGTGAAAATATTTATAAAGAAATAATTTGGTGGAATATTGAACAGAAATGGAAAATATTTATTAATATTTATTTTTTATTTTACTGAGTTGGGAGGTACTCACGCGCGTACTTTTTATGCGTGTCGTGAGGAAACTCTTTTTAGTATGAGTGTAGACTATTGACTATGGGCAATGGATGGAGTGTTTTAGTAGGAAACAGTTTGGCTTGTTTTCCAAAAAGTCTCCTTGGAGACTCCCTCATTTAAGAGTCGATATTGTTTTAAGGTACTATCAATGGGTATGTATTCCAAGAATACCGTTTTAAATGAATCTTTTATAATTTTTTTATTTTTTATATAAAGTCAATTTTCTTTTTATTATATTTTATATATTTATGAACTATATTTCTTCTTTATATTTGGAGCTCATTTAATTAAGAGATGTTGAAACTGCCTATTAATTAAAGGAGTGAGCTCCATTGGATTCTAATTAGATGAGTCATTAATGGATCTTTTAGAGCTGTAAAAATTACAGTTCCTCCCTTAATTAAGTTAAGAGGCTTGATTAAGAAATCTCTTGGAAATGCTCTAATTTTGGTGTAGAAAAATGTACGTATTTTCTTTGTAATTGCAATCAAGTTTTCAATACATATATATATATACTTAATTAATGTATGATTTAATAAAGAAAATCATTTTTATTATGATAATGGATTGATCTATAGATATAGATCAATTCTTGTTGATTCATATAATGTGTAAATCCAATTTGATCTTAAAATGATTAAACCTAATCAAAGTTGAGAATTACTTTATTGTATTATATTTACAAATTTAAACAATAAAATATAGTTAAAAATGAACAGGTAGTACACACATGTTTAAAAGAAAACTGTTCACACATGTTTGTAAAATGTATATGATGAAACTTATACCCTCTACCACTAACGTAATAGGAAATATGTATTACCATATGTGCTAAGATATAATATGCAAATGTCCGGATATAAATTTTCCATTTTCCATAAATAATAGAGTTCGGTGGGAGCTATGATTTCGAAATTTTGGTTGACCAGCTATAAAGAAAAAGAAAATTAAAACAAATCTATGTGTATATACATAACATGATTCCACTTTTTATCTTTTATTTGAACTAAAAGATGAAAACTTACCAAGTCATTTTCAAATGAAAATAACAAAAATGCTAAATCAGTACCTTTGGTTGGATTTGCAAGGCACCACCAGTACCCACCGGTGTTATGTAACTTGGGCAAGAGTGGGGCGTGATCCCAAACACCTCAACAAGCGCGTGTCTCTCGTTCTTCACTAGCGATTTCCACTTGTCTGTCCCTAATTCAAAGACTATATTCCTCTACAACTACCACCTTATCCTTCTCGCTACGATAACCAACCAGAGAGATCACTTGTTTATGTTAAGTGAATCAGACGTTTTTAGTGGAGTAGCATGTGAGGAACACGGTGAGGGTGAGAAGCAGAGAATAATAATAGGAAATAAAAAGGTAGAATAGAGAGGATAAAAAGAGCACATTCTTGGGAATATGCGGGGAGAGAATGTGAAGTGGATTTTAGTACTCTGCATGCTTCCATTGCCAGAGACACCCATGCGCCACGTACGTTCTTTTTTGACTCTTTCTTTTATCCACGTCATTTTTATTTTTATTTTCAAATAATTCCCACCTCATAAGTCCGTGTCTGTATATATATTTATACACACACTTTATATAGTTGGAATAATTATTCAAAATGTATTAACGTTGATTAATCTTGACACGTTATCCAAAAAATTTCATTTGATATCAGTCAATTTCAAGGGAAACAAATACTTTTTTACATTTTAATTTATCGGAAGCTCACATTCACTTGTTCGTGATTGAATTTATGAGGCTACTACAGATAATTTAAATGAAAAACACTTTACGAGGGAGATTGACCTATTTCATTGGGTGATATATATATATAGTTCTTTAATTTGAACGTTTTAAAATTATAATTTTATAACAATTTCATAATGTCCAACTACAATCACATGCTTTAATAAAAGATTGATTTGTTTTTTAACATATATTTAAATTTATTAAAATATACGGATATGGTTGAAAGATGTGAGAACTATCATATATATATATATATATTATATTGAGGTTGTGAATTTTAAGTAGATATAAAATGAGTGAACCAATTGTTATAAAAAACATAAAAGGTAAAATTATGAATTGTTTAAGATTAACTTAAATTTTAAAGACATAAAATTTAAACACCCTTGAGAGACTTCCTCAATGCAATACATTAAAGAAAAAAAAAATCATTGACTTTTTTGTAAGGTCTAATAAAATATAACAAATTCTAGTTGAATTCATCGTTTTTCTCAAAATTCTTAAAATATCCACACACAAAAATGAGCATAAACTTTCTCTTATCCAAAAAAGGAAATATCAAGGATATTATTTTCCAAATTTTATACATGGAAATATCTTGATTTATTTCCAAATTTTAACAAGTTCACATGTAGCTAGGTCAAACCTGGTTAGCATAATAAAAGTAGAAAAATTTGCAATGCATTATAACTAATAGGTGTGTGTAATGTGAAAAGAATAATTTATCGTATTGGTTCTCATTACCACATAAAATACATCCATTGATTGGACATTTCTTGTATAAAATATAAACAAATTGCATCAGAAGTATGTAAAACAAATGGATTGAGATATTATTAACATAAACAGTGAGACTTTTCAAAAAGGGAGGGGGGACATGAACATCAAAACTCAAAAGCAGCCGTTTGACAAGTTTAAGGTTTGAGCTTTCAATCCGGGTCGGGTTAGTGGGCTTGGTAAAGGTTAAAACAAATCACAAAAGTGGGCTGCTTCTAGAATCCCCTCACTATACATGCCACTCAGCACTCTTTAATAAAACGAAAAATCTTAATTAATGCAGGTTCTTATGACAAGTTTAAGGGTACGTGGTAAGTTTATATCGGAAGTTGTTTAAATATGAACATGTCAATAAGAGACTTTATATAAACCAAATAAATAATAGAAGGATAAACATGGGCTGCTGGTAGTGGTAGCAGGCTTGGTTTGAACTTTGAAAGGTGAGATTTTACTTTTTAATGGTTTGACTAATTAATTAGGAGAAATCATTAAAATGATTAGCTGCTTAATTAATTACTTTCTTAGAACCCCGTATATAAACTGAGTCAAAACAATTGAATCTAATGGTCAACATATAACGCATTAATAAATATTTAACAGTGCGTTGCATATGGACCATTATATTCAATTGCTTTGATCCAGTCTGTATATATTTGTCGGTACTCGTCCATAATCTATGGTCCACGACCCACATATAATGCACTGATGTATTTTATATCAGTGTGCACTGAAGAGAAAATGACAGTAAGAAATTTATATTTTAATTGTGCTTGGAATATATATATATTTTAACTCTCTCATTTTGTTTAAAAATTAGTTATATTTTATTTATTTATTGTAATTAAATGAATTACATATTATTATTTATGAATTATGAATAGAAACAAATGAATGGTGCTTGGGTCTATATATTTTAGTTGGGTTGATGCTAGTAAAAAATTTCAGGATCAAGACTGCATAAACCTTAGACAGTGTAATGTTACATGATTATAATTGATTTTGATATATTTTTTCAAGACCGACCCGATTAAAGAAAAACCTTGAATATATAAATCTCAAACACATTGAAATTTATATGGCTCTTCGATGTAAGAAATACCATTGTAAATATTAAGCTAACTTCAAGATTCATTGAATCGAGATCAATATCTTTAAATCAAAAGAAAAAAAAAACATTTGTATTTGGAAGAGTATCAAATATAAAAATCAATCACTTTAAAAGCACTTTTATTCCACTTGATAAGTTATACATCGTTTTTCCAATGCCATGCACTATAAGCAACCACTATAAAGCTTCAAATTCACTTTAAACTTTTTACTTTTTTTGTTCTTTTATATATTATATATATATAAATGATAATTCAAATCAAATGTCTCATTAGTTGGTCCCCTACTATAGTATGAACTATGAAATAAGTAAATGAAATAAGCAATTTAGTTGGTTCTTATTGAAAGTCGGCAACAAACAACAAGTACTTTTGAGACACCAAACCAATCAACCATTAATAAATAATCTTATTTAAATTGCCTTATAGTTAATGCACATAATTTATCTTTTGAACGAGAATTTGATATATAATAATTAACAGATTCTACAAAAGTTACAAAAAGTAAAACGTTAATTAACAAATTGTACCACAAAGTTAGCAGATAAATTTTTTTAAAAAAATAAACGAGTCAAACTGGTACAATCATAGATTTTTTTTTCAATTATATTCAAATGTGAAGAAAAAATTATAATATATATTAATGTGAAAGCATTTTATTATCTGTTGAAAAAAAAAAGGTCTAATGTAACATGCACATCATAAACATCACAATACATGGCGCTAGAGTGTTGACAGTAGCTACCAGCTCCACCAACGGCAAGGCAAGTCTCATACTGCTAGTAACCTGTCGTGGTCAAGATTTTGACCATGTAAACCCTAAAATACGTGTTTTTAAACACGAAAAATCTTTCTTGTATGGAAGATAAAATATGTAGCTGCCGCATAGGGCCGGTTTTGATATTTTTTGAACCCGAAGCGAATTATAGAAAATGAGGCTCTCGATCCTCTATATATTTTTACTTGATTATTTTTTCTTTTATTTAGTAAATACTTATAAAAATCAATATAATAACTCAAACTCAAGACTATAACATAAAAAAATTGTAAATAAAAAAAGATTATATTTTAGTGGGGGATATGAGTGGAATTAACCAGCCTATACTTGATGTAGAATTTGTTAATTAACGTGTTTTTAAACACACGAAAAATCTTTCTTGTATAAGAAATATTTTCTTGTATTGAAGATAAAACATGTGGCCGTCACACAGGGCCGATCCTGATATTTTCGGGACCTGAAGTGAACTATAGAAAATGAGGCTCTCAATCCTCTATATATATTTATTTGGTTATTTTTTTTTCTTATCCGGTAAATACTTAAGAAAATCAATATAATAATTTAAACTCAAGACTATAACATAAAAAAAATAACAAATAAAAAGTTACCAAAATAAATTTTTTATAATTGTATCAAATAATATATCATTTGAACCCTACTCATCTCACATTTTTAACAGCAAAAGTACTAATTAAACATATATAAAAAATAATTTTTAAAAGTATATATATTGATTTAATTATCTTCGGAACAACGACTTCTAAATTTTTATATCAAGATAGTTTTCAGTTTTTTTTTAAAGATATAAAAAAGGATTATTTGTGACAAACACTAGTGTTGTCAGGATTCAACCCACGCCACCACCCTTGATCCAATGTTGTTGTTGTCGTAAGAATGATAAATGAGTTTTCATTGATGTGAGTTTTTTTTATAAAAAAAATTATATGTATAATGGGTCATTTTTAAAATCATTTATGGGTTGAGTTTCCATTGTTGGATTTTGTTTAAAAAAAATTATGTGTGTATGATAGACTATTTTTAAAGTTATTTATATGTCTATTTTGTATAAATAAATTTTAAAATCATTTTTTTTACTATAATTTAGGTGCCCTTTATGATGGGGGCCCCTAAGCGGTCTCCCCCTAGGGTCAGGCCTGCTGCCACATCTACTCCATATATGATTATTTTTACTGTATGTCTTGTTTTTAGTGATCGGGTCATTGAAAATATATCTTTAAATATAGTTTAAAGTGATTTTTTTTTATAAGAGGTCTAGAGATTGATATATTTCCTTCTATTATGCGTGTTTGCTTAAATCTATAATTCGAAACTTAATTCTATAATTCGAATCATAACATATAAACGAAAACTTTCAGATATTGAAGTCGCTAATTAATATGATATCAAGTTAGTTTATATATCAAGAGATATGAACTCGAATCTCCGGCTCTCACACCCGATTGAATTTGTAGACGTTACTACACTGAAAGAACAAAATGTAGATGATAACAGTAATCGATAAAACCAAAGAAACACTTCATCAGAATTGGCCAATTACTCAATTTATTGGTTGTCAAAAGTCCAAACTGTTGAATTATAGTTAATCATGTTGTAATAATTCTCATCTTGAAAAGTACTTAAATACATATATACTGCAAATTGACAATATAAATACATAAATTTTCAAGTCATTGCGCATTAATATAAATTCATCAGAGCGTTCGATGTGGATTATTAGATTTACATACTTTGACTCAAAATGCACTTGTAAAAACTTCTCCATAATCAGTGGTCCACGGTCAACGTACTGATAAAAGTACATATATATATATATACATATATATATATATATATATATATTGCATGGTTCAATTTGACTTGAGTTTACAAACAGGCTAATGGGCTTTTGTTTTACTAGAGAGGCCGAGAAATATGACCTTTGAAACCAAGTACTTTTTTCTTCTTGATGGAGTTGCTTAGAAGACAAAAAAAAATATATATAGATATATCAACATTGGAAATCAATTCAAGCAAGTCATTGTTTGGGTTTCGTGAGAACTAGAACTATCAACAATGTCAAATTATTTTTTTGCCAAAATAGTTTTGTCAATTTTTAGATAAAAGGAGGAATTAATAAACGTATGTTTTATTGCTGCATGATCAATCGGAATCTTTAGATATTTTGTAAGAATTCCCATCCACATGGATAATATCTTTGATATTTTTCAATCGGATTTAGATACTCTACCTAACGATTTGTGAGAAATTTTATATATATATATATATATATATATATATATATATTTTAAACTATTGAGGCACTTTACAGGGAAATTGTACGATATGAATGTGGAAACGAATTATGTTGAATTTGATTAGTATTACGTTAATAATATAGAATCAACCGGAATTTATTATGGTTAAAAAAAAATTTGATCCACGAAATAGAATATATATATAGAGAATGTTGAAAGTAAGGCATGCATGAGATTCGTGTCATTAACAAATTAATTGGATGACTAACGACTTTTTTAATGACAATTATCTTCACAAAGCTCACAAATTTGCTTCTTTGACATGAGGCATGATTCTTACTTGTGAGTTGTGAAAGCAACAAAGACGAAATTGTTGATTAGATAAGAGTGTTTAATTAGTATTTAATTTTACTTGATTAATAATTTATATGTTTACATTGTCCGTTCTAAGCATGCACTTCCCGATTGCTTGTACGGATAGTTTTATTTTTTTTTACTACTTAATGACCGTATAATAAAATATGTGTATCCTATTTCACGTTAACGGTGGGAGATTCAAGTCTTTATTATCATACGTATTATATAAGTATGTATGAATAGTTTTATATTGTGGAAGTAGATATATCTTTCGTTGTAAATGTAGATTTTCGGACCACACATATACTATTTGATCCCGGTATATTCCTATAAACATCTACCATTTAAGTGTCATAACTTGTAATACTTAAAATAAAAACAATTAATAATAAAAAACCTGGTCATTAACTTGGATTAAAACAACGATTAGAATAAAAGTTACGCGACTGAATCTATAATGATACACCAAAATCTATATAAATAATATGAGATTATATTCTTCCAGCAAATGTGGTTTTGCACGCAAAGCTAGTTTTGACCTTGGAGATTATAATTAATTACTGGCCCTGCAACTTTTTTTTTTTGAAAGCCAAGTCAAAGAGACACCAATAATTATATAGTTTGAATTTTTGTAGATGAGAATACGAGTATCGTATAAACTTGTCAAATGATCCATATATCAGTAAATTAAATGTCAATAATTGAAAGTTTACCAACAACAACAAACAAGAGTGACACATATGCATGCTCATGAGAAATTAAAGATAATGTTTTGATGGGACATTCAACTTTATTTTGTAAGAGATCAATCTCATAATTAACAAGTGTCTTTACGTACATGTGATCCTAATTGTTAGACTAAATGAGAAAGTCAGCATTGAACGGCCTTAAAAAGTTTGAGTTTGTATGTAATATGTTTGACGTTCCTTCTACTTGACCATGGTGTCCTAAAATGGGATAATATATCTATTCTTTAGAAGACTTTTCTTCTTAGATATTTAGAAGACATTTTTTGAAAATGTTATTGTTAAGATAATAACTACTATATATATATATATATATATATATATATATATATATATATATATCCCACGATGCGGTGATTCAAATTGAGATATTTCCAAACCGAATGATTATCCGCCAAACTATAATTTCTTTGAAAGCTGACTCATCGTGGGTTAGATGTCTGCTGGGACTTGACAAGATTATACTCTACATGGACAGTCCGGAATGCAACTCTCATTCAAGGACGTGTCTCCTCACCCTTTAGAGTTTAGTGGGCAAATATGAGTATATATTTACATTATTAATTTTTGAACTCTCGTAGTAGAGTTTCATTTAGCAATCTCCAATAAGTCAATGGACCCTCGTAACTTCTTTCGAAGATTTTTTTTAAAAAAATCCCTCTTTCGATGGATCGAAGTTTAACAATTAACATAAAGATTAATGTAATAAATAAATAAAAGGTTATACATCAGAAATAAATGTATATGATTGTAGAATTTGAGTTGTACATGGACAATCAATAACTAATATCCTAAACGACATGATAATAAGTACCGGTTTATAAAATCAAGTCCTTTGAGATTCAAATTTCAAACAGATTCTTCAAAACTAAATGCTTATAACATATATGTTTGATTGATCATTTGTGTCATATCCATCGGGTACATTCGATCTTCAATTCCATCTGGTGGGTTACACAAACAGATACCAGAATCCTATGTTAATTTTATTTATACTATTGCTGCGCATTTAAAAATCTTATAGTACATTTTCTCTTTAATGAATCAGAAATCCCTCGCTCTCGGGTTCCAAATTCGGATCCCGCACCAAACCCTACGATTTCTGAGAAATATGAAACTATGTTATTTGGTCATATAAGTGTCCATCGGAGATTCGAATCATTAACATTGTCGGAGTAAAACACAAGTATAGTTTATTGATGTTATTAATAAATGTTATTAATAATAGTTATACAAAATTTATATAATTATGAGAAGAGTTATTTATTGGTCATGATTATATACTACTTCAATGGTTCCAAAATCTATTATACCACTGCACAACCCTCTTGGTAACAAGAACGCTCATTGCATATCATCTCATAGCAGAGATAGTACCACATCTGGCGGTTAGGGTTCTAGTCTCACCATATGCATTTTATAAAGTATGTGTAGGGAATTTTCTTCCAATTGATGAGAGTAGTTATTCGGACCGTACACATATATAAATGTCTGATTTTGACAGGTTCCGGTAGTCATATTGTAATAACCGTAAATATAATACTTTAAAAAAAATGCTCATTTAATTTTACAATTTCTCAGGTTTGGTATATACTATATAAATTTTAAAATGTAAGTTAAGGTTCAGAGATGATATATAAAATTTTTATAATTATTGAACTTAAACTCTTATTTTTTTTGTAACAGATATTATATGATATCTACATATTCTTTTCTTTTAGTCTATTATTTTCAATAAACTATTTGAAGATAACGAAATTGCAAAATTTTCAGCACTAATGTAAATAATTATTTTTTAAAGTATTACAATAATTATGGGTTTAGATAAGAGATATGATTCGAAACCACAACCTTATGTTGTACGTGTGAGGAGGCATACTATAAGCTAACATCGTTTTGTCATATCGTATATAAAATCAATCGACTACTAATAAGGGTTATTGACAATAGTCCCTATATAAACTTTACGCGAGTTTGCATTTTACCCTTTAAACTTTTTTTTAGATATTAAACTTTTTGAACTTTCATTTATTTGCAAATCATGACTGTAGATACAATCTCAAACAGATGTTTAGGGGGCAATAAACCAAACATTTTTCTAAAAAATGAGAGTTCATGGGTCTAATATCTAAAAAAACAGTTCAATGGATAAAATGTAAATCTGTGTAAAGATCAGGGGTCACTAGTTCTAATAACCCTAATAATAAATGACCAAATGGACTGGATTGGAGAGTAGACCCATAACCAAATTGGCCAATAGCAAATGATGAGAAAGTGGACCCCGTGGTCATTGATAAAGAAGTGGTGATGACATTGGATGACGAATAAGGAAAAAGGGATGGTCATGATTAGATCTTATAAATGTTCTCTGAGTCTGTACTCTGTACTCCTACCCTCTCTCTCATCTCTTTCTCTCTCCACTATTATTTCTGTCTCAGGCCGATTTCAACACCCATTTTCGATATGTAATATCCATGCAAAACCATGTCAAAATTGTAAATATTGATTTCGATTAAAATATCTAGATATCAATTTGATCAAAGTACAGGTTTAAATATTTAAAAAAATTTCGTTAATAAAATATCAGATATATAAAGACATTTTTTACAGTGATAATTTTTTTTTTTACCTACATCCTGAAATGTCCCCACTCAAAAATATTAAAAAAAATATCGTTAATAAAATATCAGATATATAAAGACATTTTTTACAATGTTAATTTTTTTTTTTACCTACATCATGAAATGTCCCCACTCAAAACTTCTAGGGGGGACCAATTGTGAAAGTTATATATATATATATATATATATATATATATATATATTAATACTTTGAATTATTGTAAAATTTTATTTACTTCCATTAGTTATTAATGCTAGGGTTGAATCAATTTAAATTTATAACTTTTATGTTTAAATATTTATTTATTTTTAATGAAATGAACTAGAATAATAAATATATTAATTAGGATACATTTGAGATTGTATTTATTTTATAATTACAGAGAGATAAAAAAGAACCTAGTTATTGTAATGTAAATGAAAAGTTATTTTTTAATGCCAATATTTGGATTTGTTTTCTAATGGGATGTTAAATTCAATACAAGTTTTCCAAATTTTATAAAATTATGTCCCCAACATGAAAATCCTCATGTAAATTATGGAAGTACTCTTAGTGATTGTTATCAATCAAAAAGTAATTCTATTGAAATTGTGAGATAGTGGTAAATTTCCAAATTAAAGGTGACCATATCTATATACAAAACAAAAGTGTGAGGTGAACAGTAAATAAAAATCTTTAAATACATCAAAATTAATGTGTATTCACATTGTCTAGTTTTTTTTTTTTTTTTTTTTTAAAGAAAATGGGGTGGTAAAAACAATTGCTTGCACAAAAATGAAGAATAAACAAGTACAAAAATAAATACATAAATAATCTTTTTTTTTTGTTGAAAAGAGATAGGAAATAAATGAGAGGGCAGAGAGGCCCATCTGAGATTGACCTTACATACAATACAGGCCCCAATTCTGAGAACTGCTCTGAATAATTAATTATTACATAAGACATGGGAATTAGGGTTTATTTTATTATTATTATTATTATTTTTAACAAATTTGGGGGAAAATACAGAGAGGGACAAAAAGAACAGTGGTTGTAGGAGAGTACCTTTTGTATCTAAAAAAAAATAAAAAATAAAAAATAAAAAATCCTAGGGTTTTGTTTATGTCATTTCTCTTTCTCACTGTGGCGGGCACAGTTTTTTGCTTGATTTGGAATACATGGTGATGCATAAAACAAGTGAATTTAATGGGTCAAAACCCCTTCTGTTTGTATTATAACTTCACAAATTAAATGAACTTCTCATTTTACTTTTATTTTATTTATTTTTTTCATTTCGTTAAACAAAACTTATATATTATTATTAATCAATATATATATATTGATAAAGAAACCCTTTATAATATTTGAGAAACCGAACTGTCGACCTAATTGACATTAACACAAATTTTACGAGATGAAAAATACTAAGATTAAAGGTTATCGACAAGGATGATATTCAAGAAATCATTAAATGAGTAAATGATTAATTAATATATACATATATAAAAAGATGCTTACTACTGTTAGCTTAAGAAAAAAAAAAAAAGAAGAAGAAGAAGAAGAGAGACAGAACAAGAGTTCCATGCAAGAAAAACAAAGAATTATAAAAAAAAAAACATTAGATTGTGATAAACTACCAATACTATAATTATTCAGATTTTAAATTTTTTCATCAAATAATTGGTTCAGTGTCTGAAAGTGTTTAAAAGAGTGTTTTTTTTTCTTCTACTTCTATAGAATCCCAAGGAAACAAACTATCAATATCCATATTCACCTTAATTCTTCTTAATATTGCAAGTCCAGGACTACGAAAGTAGTTCAGTATGCAAGGGTGATTACAATTTAGTCTGTAACCTTCCATTATCAGGATAGATATACGAGCCACAAATTTAGTTTATTTCGATGGATGAATTTGGATCTTCATCTGATTTTTTTTCTAACCTCATCCAATTTCATGACATATAAATATTGTAATGAATGTGTGGTTAAGATATGATTGGTTTCCATAATTACTTTATCAACAACCAATCTTCGATAAATACCAACAAATCATCATTCAGTGTTAGAATTCAAATATATATATATATATATATAAATTGTAGAAAAGTGTTAAAAAGAGAGTTTTTTTTTTTTTTTTTTTTTAAGTTGTATTTCTTCTGTAGAATCCCAAGGAAACAAACTCTCAATATCCCTATTGTCTTTTCGTTTGTAGAAAATGACACATGAACCCCATCTGCAATGAGAATGGCCGGTATATTTATACCTCTCTCAGTCTTTATTTCATACAGGAGAAAATAAGAAAGAAAACAAACTTTGCTTATAAATATACCTGCACCATATTCCTCTTCTTTCATATATGCCACTCTTCTTCTTCTTCTTCTTCTTCTCTCTTCTCTCACTTTCTCTCTCAAGGGGGGTCAAGTCAACCCCTAACAAGACTCATCTTGGTTCTCTCATTCACTGTCTGCTTGGTTGGCTGGTCATAGCCAACCATGGGTCGTCGGTTGGTCTACCATGGACCCTTTGACGTTGATGGCCGGGTTCTTGGAGGAGCCCAGCAGCTTGCTCAAAGTCATGGTGGTGCAACAGAACAACTACTACTACTACTACAACTGAAAATACTGTTGTAGAGGCCGTGACGATATCTCTCCTGAGCTTATTCTTCTTATCTCTCATTTCTTCTTCTTTGAACCTCATGAAGGCGGTTCGAGTTTTCTTGACCTTGCAAGTCCGAGAATATCGACTTTGGTCATAAACTCGTAACCACTCTCAATATCGTTGAAAAGACTCAAAGTAGAAAACGTTCTATCATGAGGTTATAGAAGTTCTTTTTTTATTTTTATTTTTTTCGATCACTTATATCTCTCGTTCCATGTAAATAATTATTTATTTATTTCAAGTTTCTTATAATGTTTGAACCGAAAATGTGATGTAACCAATAAAATTGTAGTTCTTGTAGCTTGTTCAAGTAAACAGTCTTGTGAATGCTACTAGGAAATGTAATGGAATAAAATTTACATCTTATCTGATATATATTTCATTGTTGGTTAACTGGTTTCCTTATATCAGTTATATATAGCAAACACTTTAAATATTTTTATTTCCATTTTCCAGTAACCTATTTTTGCCTTTAAAATTGTGTTTGTTATTAGAACTCTTAATCTTCACCTGGAAGAACAGAAGAGAACAAAGAATCTTATGAACTGTCTATTAAAAGAAGAAGAAAAATACTGATTAGGGTTTTTTTTTCATGCCCTAAAATGCCCTCGAAGCAGTGAGCAATGGATATAATATAATATATATATATATATATATATATAACTTTCATGATGGCATTTTGACTTGTCAAGAAAATGGCAGAACATGGATTCTTTTCTTTACTACTACTACTGCCTTTGAACGTCAACGCTATTCTGAGTTGTTCCTGAAAATTCTGTAACCAGACATTGTCATGACTCATGTGTCCAGAATCCCTTTCTTTTCTGTTACATTTTTGTTCTTTTGCTTTTGGATCTGTTCGAGTAATTTTTCACATTTGGGAATATGAATATATGATGTTAGCTTGTTAATCGAAAGCTTAGGCAACGAGTCATAAATTTATTGTGTTAAAACAAAAATTGAAATCAGAAACTATACAAGTATTTCAGCTTGGTTTTTTTATTTTATTTTATTAATTATAATCTCAAGTACAATTATACAATTGACTAGATTTCAAATTTGATTTTCTGATTTCTAGTCGGCATCGACAAAAATGCTAAATTTTATCAACTTTGTAGCAGAGTTGGGGAGAATGTCACAGACAAAATTAATTTTCGGGGTGCATTGCAGTGAAAAGTTAGGTACAATATATCAACCAGCAGTTTAATGCTGCAACACCCCAAGTGCCACTATATTAATTACATACATGAATAGCTCAATTTACACAACAAAAACATATGTATGGCCTACAACATCTTCCTATTTTTTCACACTTCAATGACATATCTACACAACAAATAAAAAAATAACCCGTCACATTCGACAACAGTGCAGGAGGTGGAGTTGATTAGTCTTTCTTTGCCGACTTACTCAAGCTGCAAGTACGAGAACTTTTATTGTTCCTTGACTGTTAGCGGTTAACATTGTGGGACTATCGCTCTTCCAGCATACAGCGCTGATGAAGTATGATCCAGCATCTTCATCGGCATCTTCCACATCGGGTGAACCGAATCTATGCCATGTTACAGGTTTGGAGATCTCCTGCAAATTAGTTTGAAAACTGAAGTTTAGTTTCGAGGTAGAATGTAGAAATTTATAAAGATTGGCTGCTGCAATTGATAGTCTGACCTTATGGTAGACGAATACTTCATTTGTTTCACTACCGCAAGCAATGTATTCACTGTTTACTGTGAGACCGACAAAGTTCTTCTCATTTGTGTGGCCTCTAAAAGTTCGAACCTGTAAAGATAATGGAGGAAGTGTTAGCAGACTTAGTTTTGTCCTATTTTTCGAGAAAACACAGAATACTAAATACATATGCAATTTTAAAATCATAAATGACAACGGGACCAAAACAAATTATTCCACACCACAATAGTTAGATCCTTCCCTTTTGCCATTTTCATCATCATAGCACATCATACCATAGAATGAATGGAAAATGTGTGACTATAAAAGGGGAAATGCAAAATTGAACATGAAACATGAACAGTTTTTCATTCTGACAATTCAAAGTTCTTTTATTTTATTTCTTGAAAAGCTATACTCTTACTACGATTAAACCCGTAACCTAACCCTCCAATCCATATTACGGAGAGAGAACATGCAGTTAGACATATATGTATTGGGGAATAAGTAGTACTAGACGAAACCACTGCACACCAGAGGGAGTCAGAAAAACATGATGACAAGTGTCAAAGGCAAGGGGCAATCCTCCTTGCTTCATACTCTAGCTGAAGCAGATTAACAATGCCCTTTATGATCTTTTCTATTTCAAGCATCATGATTGGTTTTCTTTACCAAATTAAAAAAAAAAAAAAAGTTGTCTGAATGTGCAAAACAGAAACTCATAGAAATTCATTTACCTTGTTCTATTCCTAGATCCAGTCGAACTCCTTAATTAGATGGCTATATTTGCAATTCTACTCAAAACTGGGAATTTTGAATGGAGGTAATGAAGGAATATTATTGTCAACAGACAACATCATAATTATCATAATTTATAAACATCTAAATTTCCTTTTGATATTTTGACAAAAGCACCTTCTTAATTCTTCTATTGACTTGACTCTTACTGTTTTAGAAAAAAAGACTTCTGATAAGCATGCAAGTCTTAGATACATTATTAGTTACAATGTGATATTACTTACTGGCACGTTATCCTTCACATCCCATAATCGTAGTGTGCTGTCCGTAGAAGCAGAAGCAAGCTCATTATTGGACAGGAATTTCACATATGAAACAGCTTTCTTGTGCCCAGTGAACACATGGAGAGGTTGGCTGGTGTTTCTTAAATCATAGTAGTGGATGTGATGGTCTGCTGAACCAACCTGCAAAAGACCAGAGGTTCTCACTTCAAGAATGCTATTGTTTTTGCCACCAAAGAGGAGAAAAGAGTTATCAGGACAAGCGTGTATCTATCAATAATATGCACATTATTTCAATTTTGATAATGACAAACTAAATTATGGATGAATATGCATAACAAGTTAAAAATTCTAAGTAAAATAAAAAGGCAATATTCATTTATTTCCACTTGAAAATAACTGTCAGAATTATCTATGATCAGATTTCATATATGGACATACATGCATGCACAGAAAGAATATCTGAGCGATGCATGAAATTAGAAGCAAGGTCTCTCAGGCACAAAAGACTATTCAAAGCGTAATTAACGCATGCAGGATGAATGACAACATCAGCTCCTTCATGATCAAATACTATAATCAATGGAAAATGAGTCCTGACAAGCATATCTATAAAAATGAAATGAAAGGCTCATACTGCAATGTAATGGCTAGATCCAGGATTACACTTGACACAACAGATATTCGCTTTCATGTCAATGTTAAGAACGCTAGCTTCCTGCTTCGTGCACCAAACTTTGACCTGATTATTTAGCAAAACCAAATGCAACATAGAATTAGCATTCAAACAACAAACCTTGATTGTCAGAAAGTTTAAAGCACCTTGGATAATGCATATACTTTAGCCCAAACAGAGAAGTAGAAAGACATTCACATCATGTATAGTATGCTCAGTTACACCTTTTAGTAACATTCCACATATAGAAATAGTAAGCAATATTCTTCCTCTAATCTTCAGGTAAAATGTGCCAATTATGATATTGTTGTTAATTCCACTTGCCTTTTCTATGAGCCACGAACCATGGCACATATAATTGACCAAAAAAAAAACTCAAACCGATGATGCAAGGCTCAAAATTGCAACAATATAACAATAAAAGGGACAAATGACTAAACAGGGGAACATTGCCAACAACAATACTTATCTATGGCAAGAGAAACTTATATAGCATATTGATAAGGTAAGCAAATTAAACCTTTACACGAAATAACAGTTGAGAAATTGCACTAAGTAGTTACTATGACTAAACAGGGGCAACATTGCCAACAACAATACCTATCTATGGCAAGAGAAACTTATATAGCATACTGATAAGGTAAGCAAATTAAACCTTTACACCAAATAACAGCTGAGAAATTGCACTTAGTTGTTACTATAGGCTTTACAGCAGTATCTACAATTGGCAAGGCTGGTGACTGACCTCTTGATATATTTTGTAGTTATGTTAGTATGTTACTATTCTGGAATCTTCAACGAGAACAAACAGACTCACCAACAAACTACGTATGTGTTTGTTTGAATGCATACAACTACAACAACAAACAAGTAGACTAGAACTAATTACTTCTTCCACATAATTAGCAACAGGTTCACAAATAATCTATTTGATTGTAAGCTCAACGAATAATATATTTGACTAATTAGTCCCCTGCCTAGGCATTTTAGAGAACAATCATCAGAGACGAGTACATCAACAGGCAAAGAGCACGTGTAACATTCCTCATATGATGTACTTACTAAGTATTGATGAGAATTCTTAGGTAAACCAAAAGCACAACTGCCCCATCCTCAGTTTTTTTATTTTTATTATTATTATTTTTATTGACATATTCCCATCCTCAGGTCATTGCAGCATCAAAAGATACTATATACAGTACATAAAATAGTTTTGCATGCAGGTAGTGCATGAATAATCCCTTTGCTTCAATCTTTTTAAAATATTGTCATATTCTACATCATAGATATCCCATATAAGAAGGAATAGTTGGTTTAAGATATGAATAATATTTCTGAGTACCTTGCAATCATCACTGCCAGATACAAGCATTGAGGGTTCGGTGCGTGAGAAATCAACGCTCCAAGCACGTTTTTCATGCTCTTCGTACTCCATCACACTCTGCGGACAAATTTAGAAAATTTGTGATAAAAACTGAAGATTATTGGGATAAGCACATAACTAAGTTAAAATGAAAGCAGAGTGAACACCTAAGTCGTATAACAAGATTAAAAGCCTGACAAAAATAATTCTACAGTTTAATTACCTGCTGAGTTGTTACATCCCAAACAGTGACTATTCCCTCGTAATCACTACTAGCTATATGATTTTTAGAAAATTTGTTCCAACTCAAGCAACTGAGTTTAGAACGTGTTGACATCTCCACAACTGGACAATGTACATCTGCAGGTCCATTCACAACCTAGAAAGCAACACATAGACAATGATCAACCGATCAGCTAAAGATGGATGAAGAATAATTCAAATACAGGCTTTACATTAGTTTGCGCCCAAGGACTGTTATCATCATGTTACCCACTTGTTCAAACAAAATAGATATTTTCTTGGGATGTTTCATCAACCAGTACGAGTAAAAACACCCACAACTATAAAATGCAGACAACAATTTCACACATAATTGCAAGGCATAGACAATAACCATTAAACCTACTCCTGTCAAGTGATGAGTCCAATTAAAATACTCGTGAAGAAAGAATCGCAATAAATGTAAAGAAGAGGCTTCTAAATCATTATGTGGAAATTATCTACAAATTAAATATCTTACAAATGTATAGATAAAAATGTACTTTAATTATTTACATTAACTGAAAAAGGCATATGGATATTACACAGAATTTTTATTTAAGTAAAAATGTAAAATCAACAAAGCAATCCATCTTACACCCCAGCTCCTTCTTAAAACTAGTATACTGTATACCATTACTACAAAACTATAAAAATTGGGAGCC
The DNA here is from genome assembly GCA_033220585.1 of Dipteronia sinensis. Lineage (NCBI taxonomy): Eukaryota > Viridiplantae > Streptophyta > Magnoliopsida > Sapindales > Sapindaceae > Dipteronia > Dipteronia sinensis. The sequence continues at coordinate 42,586,830 of CM065645.1, forward strand.
AATAAACTCAGCCTTAAGCACATTATTTATTTTTGTGGCCAGCAATTCCAGAAACAATTGGAAGAGTAAGAGAAAGGTACCATAAAATCAAGAACTTACCGCAGAAAAGTCAAAAACCTTGATTCGTCGGGAAACACCAGCGGTAGCAAACAACTTATCATCACGATCAAATTCTATGCTGAAAAAAAAAAAAAAAGAGGTCAATTACCCAACCTTCAGAATACTTCATTGTTATTGTTATACCACTAAATAACGCTTAGGCATCAAAGAGAAAGAGTGAAGAAAAACTACATCAACAACTTTAGATACATTTTAATTGGTTTGCTTGTAAGCAGTATCAGGTTTTATTATGATCATCTTAAGGCCAAAATCTGACACACAAACATACTCAATAAGTGATGTAAATCCAAATGTCAACACCCAACCTTCCATCAAGGCAACCAACAAACTTATCCCACCAAAGACATACTTATGAAAGGAAAGGTTAAATCTGATAATCACATACTAACATAAAAAATGGTTCTTTCCTCGTGCATACAAATCAACTCCAGAAAGCCTCATACTAAAACTAAATATGATTTGCCCATTTAATACTTCATTAGAAAACAAGCAAAAGAGCATCCATTATCAAGACATTTTCATCCTGTCTTCCGTAACACATCCAATAATCTTTTCTTCCAGTAACAGCTATAACCAATCTAGCAAGTATGCCAGTATTAGTCAACCAAGCAACGCCATCGAACCAAGATTAAATAAAGCTAGGTAGAGTTTTCTTTTCTGAAATATTCAGCTCAGGACAAGGTCTAGGACGAACACTGACGAACTAATAATTTTACATTTAGTCATTTACAAAGTGTTCCAGGACAAACTTGATTCTTGATGTGTAATAAATTATAAGGAAATGTTGTAAGACTATGGAATTATGGAGTAGATAAATTATCCCACATATTCAAGATAAGAAGGGTCTTCCATATTGGCCAAATGAAAAAGTTTATCATGATATCCAAACATTTAACTTCTACTCACCTTGATACTATATTGGCTGAATGAAATAGATCCCCGTGCCTAAGCTCAGCAATAACCCTCAGACGACTGTTTCAAGGACAAAGGACAGAAGATAAAGTATATGTAATGAAATATTTAAACATTGATACCATATATAGTACTAAAATAATATTTCCGCCATGGAAATAATAGTCGGAATTTATACCTGTACCGAGTAAAAGTGGTTAGCACAGATTGAAAATCAGCAAGACCAGCATTGTAACCCTCTCTGTGTATGAGATTTTTATCGTTTTCTTGCTTAATGTGTGGTTGGTTTGCCAACTGGCGCCGCTTTTGCAGGTAGCACTCTTGTAAGTCATTGAACTGCAGACAAGATAGAAAGATGAAAATGCATGTCGTAACTAGTAAGTAAACAAATATGAAAAAGAAAATGGATCTCCAACAGACTGATTTTATTTACGCATATATCTATAATACCCATTACCACATTATCTATTAGATCAATCCAATATACAATAATTTTGAATTAACACATGCCACAATCAGTCCCCAGCTATATATATATATATATATATTTCCTTTATAGCAGTCTGTCAACATAAATTATGGTATTTCTCAAGGTTTTGAAAGGCGAAATCGAGCCTCGAGGCGGTTGACCACCACCTCATGAGACGTAAGCCTCGAGGCGAAACGAGGCGTAAGCCTCAATTAATTAATAATAATAAATTAAAAACATTAAAAAATTTAAAAAAGAAACTAGAAATTCATATTTCATAATTCATATCATAATATCAATGACTCAATAACATTACTATCAAATAAAAACACAAAACACACAACATATAAGACAAAAGACTAAAAACCATGAATCCTCCCATCCCAAACTAGAAATTTAGAACAAGTCTTAAAGTTAAAATATATTCCCAACTCAAACAAAACCAACTTCATAACATAATCAATGCATCTTCATGTTGGGTTTTGAAGATTGGATTAGTTTAGTTGCGCTACGCCGACGCACTCGGGGGTCGAGCTTAAAAATTTTAATTAACAAAGAAGTGATAAGTACATACAGACAATAGATGGCCTTTCTCATCCTTTTTTCACTTCTTTGTTGGGCTAGGTTTCTTTAGTTTTTTTTTTTTGTGTTTTATGTTGTTATTTCACTGTTTTTTTACTAACCGGCCCAAAACCATTTTGAGTTTGAAAAATTAAAGCCTAACCGACCAAACATCAAAAACAGGCCCAAAAACAGGGTATTATTAAGGCGTAAGCCTCATACGCCTCGAGGCGATATGCCTCAGAGGCGTAAGCCTCAATAGAGCTGCTCGAGGCGGACGCCTCGAGGCGATTTTGATCCGCCTCACTGCCTCGAGGCGTAAGCCTCAAAACGATTTTTAAAACCATGGTATTTCTCTGTTGTCCACTTACAGAGTGACTGTGAAGACATTACCAATAATGATGGATTGATAGTCAAGCACAGTTAGAAGAAAAAAAAAACAAGCAACTGAAAACAATATTGCAGCTGCAACCATGGAAGATTACATACCTGTGCATGGACCCGCTTTTTTCTTACAACAGAGACACCGGATTGATTAAAGCACTGTGAGTCTGATCCAGTCAAAGAATCCTTCCCATGGGCGCTTACTTGAGCCTTTCCATCCACTTTCTTGCTTTGAAGATTCCCTGCAGACATCCCTCCTTTGACATTCAGAGAGCTAGAGATGAGGCCACTGCTGTTCTTGTCTATCGATGAGAGCCATGGTTTTCTTGTACTAGTATCATCTTCAAGTATTCGCAATTTCACAGAGTACCTGTCCCTTGCACGATACAATTCTATCCTATGTCTCTCTACTGAATTTATGTCCTCCTTAATATAATGGAGATCAGCTTGTACCTATAGAGATTTCAGAAAATGTATAAGCAAGCAATCAACCTAACTAAATTATGCCACTGTCTCACTGAACATTATGTAATACCTTTAGACCAGAAAAACAAAAAAACAATGAAGATGGGTGGTTGACAATGACATGAGCCAATAGTTACAGTTTATAGCAAATATATAGTGACTGAAAAACGAATAACTGGTTCTAAACCTATCAGGACCAACCTCATTCAGTTCATCAACTTTTTGCTTCCGTAAGCAATGCAAGAAGTCCAGCAGTATTTGCATATTTCTTTCAGCCTCTTCTTGTTCCATTTTTCTCTTTTTCTCCGCGAGGATTGACATTAGGTTGTCTATATCCTTAATTGACACTTCGCAACCCTGTCTACCAAGAAAGGGCCCAGTGTAAATGAAAACAATAATTAGAATTCAGTACTGCAAGTTAATTCACCATATAACACTGCATTCTAGGGTTTTTCCTCAAGTGGAAAAAACTATTACCAAAACATAGTTCAATTATTGTATCCAATCTTTCTGCAATGAACTACACTCAATAGTGATAATTGTGCTAGGATATATCTCCAAAATGAATAAAAATCTCATTTACAAGCACGTGCCCTAGAAAAGTATTCGACAATTTCAGTCCTATCAAAAGTTGCGAGATTACCTAGAATAGTAACAAAACTACAATTTCATAATCATTTGTAAACGTGATGAAATTATATGTTATTCCTGAGAAATACCTATCGGTAAAAACAAAGCGACAAGAATTACAAGCTCAGAGGCCAAAACTAAGCCAGAAACTAAAGCCCTGTAACAGATGCATGATTTTTTAATGTTGTAGATTAAAGCTTCAAAAGATAGAAAATGTGTCACCCATGAGAAGATTTAAATTGAACAAAGTGAGCAGGATAACACATGTCTAAAGTAAATGGCACACTGAAACAAGTCATGGTATACTCATAACTGACCTGTTGTAATGACTGACGAAAAAGTTCCAGAGGCGATGCAGTTTTTGATATTTGGCGAGCAGAAGTCTTCTTCAATAGCTACACATGTGGTACAGAGAAATCGTATAACAATAAGCTGCATCCCATAATTGATCATTTCAAAATACAAATTATGTTCAAAACAGACTATCATACTTAAAAAAAATTATACAAAGTTAAATCGACTAAAGACTATAGTATATATACAAAAGTTACTTAACAAATAAACTTTTTCGGATTTTTCCAATCGATCGTCTTTTCACATGACAATTAGATAAACAAAAATCAAATTATGTTCAAAAGCACTCTAGAAACCATTTGGTCGAAACACCAATGACCACAACTATCAAACATCAATCTTTGTACTTCCAATTTATAATATACCAAACTAATTTCAATGCCTTTGCAACATTTAAACTCGTCCTTCTATTTTAACATTATAGTTAATAAATATAAGCATCTGTCACGATTACTCACGAACAATTTAACCAAGAAGTCCATAAGCTAAACCTCACTCGGAGTTCACTTAAATTTAACCAAAAACTAAATGCGATTCCGTAATATATTTAATTTCATTACACATTACAATAATTTGAAGCTCAATTTTCAATGTCATTTCTTAATTTCCCATTCCACCAATGAAGCATAGTTGAAATAATATCACTGATTCAACTATTAAATGAATTCGAAATTTTCACCAGTTCACCGAGATAACACAAAAACAAAATGTAAAATATAAAAGAAATTGACTCGAACCTTATCGAGCAAGAAGTTAGGGTAGAGTTGGTTGTTGGTGAGGTAGTGACTGCAACATGGACAATCGCTCTTGTTGCGGAGGTGAGTGATGATACACATGTAACAGAAACTGTGGCCGCACGCGGTGAGGAACGCGTCCTTTATGATCTGCATACAAATCGGACACAGCATGTCCTTGTCCAGCTCCACATCCACCTCCGGGAATCCCGCCGCCTCCATCGTGGCTGTGGCCGAGGCGGCGGCGACGCCTCCAACGAATGATTCGGTCTGAGCCAGAGCCTCCGCGGAGAACATCTTCGGGTCCTGCTTCACTGCCGGAACTAGTGGTCCCGTCGAGATTTCCTCCATTTTACCTCGCTCCCTTAAATCTTTCCCTTTTTTTTTCGGTTTTTTTCGGTTTTTATTGTTTTTTTTAATTTTTAATTTTTAATGTTTTTGTGTTGAGTTCGTGTTCAATTCGAATGCGGATATGATAGAGATTGCATTGGGGGTGGTTTTGTGAGGTTGGAAATGACACACGTGACTAGATGCATGAGGATTAAGGACATGTGTAAATTGTAATCGATCTTATTATATTACATTATTACAATACAACCATCAAAGAATAATTACTATTTTAAAATAATATAAAATAAAATAAAGTAGAACTTAATTCCGGGTTTATAAATTAATTAATTTCACATACGATGTAAATTCAAGGTATTTTCTTAGAAATACCCTTAATTACTAATTTCACATATTATGTAAATTGATTTTTTTTTAGAAAATAAAATCAACTTGTTTTTATTTTTAATAAAAATTAACCCTCCTACCACACTCACCCAAAAAAAAATATATTAATTTTTATTAAAAAATTAACAATTGACAATTAATATATATAACAAACAGTAATGAAAGCAAAATAGAAATATTTTAAGACTTTTAATCTGTTGTTAGAATAGTTATCTATGTTAAACTTGTAACACTTTCTTGGAATATGATTTCAATTGTATTAAATTGCACGGTTTTTAATTATTAAACACAATAAGTTCAAATTTTCAACAGCCAAAATAAAAAAAAATACAAACAAACTATAAATTCAAGCCAGCATTTTACGTGTTTAATTAATTAATTTATTTTTGGTTCTGTTTTTCTTTAATTAATTTGAACACTTTAAAAATAGTGTCTGCATCCAAGCAGTAGTTACAAAAATCTCTGCTGTCTAACCATTATTAAACCATTAAACTTGTCAAAATATTATATCATTAGTATTATTATTTTAAAATAATATTATATCACTATTTAATTACAAACTTTATTTTTTTTTTTTTCGTCTTCATAAAATATTATGACCTTGAGTCTTGTACCTACAATACATGACAAAAGACCAAAATTTTATTTTATTAAAGATTTGTGCGGTCCGGCAGGAATCGTAGTTTCGAATTTGAGTTTTTTAAATGGGTTTGAAATATATTGAGTTATCAAACTTTAAATAGTCTCCATAGTCCAGTCATTGATATACATTTAAATATTTTCTTTCAAAATTATCCTCAATCACATATTTTTAATATTATTACAATTTTATATTATCAGATTATTTTCTTTTAATGTATTACTTATAAAAATAAATAAATAAATATTATGTTGTCATTTTCAACTTCATTTTCCCTTCAATTTTGTTTGTAAAAATCAAAATAATTTATATATAATTAGTTATCATATCTTAACCATGGATAAGTCATAACATCTTAGAACATCTCTAGCAAATGTGTATTTTTAAGTTTCTAAATAGTTTAAATAGTTTCTAAATAGTTTCTAAATCAACATACAGGAAATGAGCAGGGCATCAAAATGCTGCGAAGAATTTTGATGCCTCGATGTAGGGGTGGGCATTGAGAAAATGGGGATGGATATTGAGAAAATGGGGATGGATATTGGTCCTCCCATCCCCATCCACATCCCCATTTCCCAACACCTTCCCCGTGCAGACATATCGTCTGTATGCATACAACTACAACAACAAACAAGTAGACTAGAACCAATTACTTCTTCCACATAATTAGTGACAGATTCACAAATAATCTATTGGATTCGCAAGCTCGACGGATAATATATTTGACAAATTAGTCCCCAGCCTAGGCATTTTAGTAAACAATCACCGGAGACAAGTACATCAACAGGCAAAGAGCACATGTAACATTCCTCATCCGATGTACTTAGTATTGATGAGAATTCTTAGGTTAACCAACTTCCTATCCTAAGGTTGTGGCAGCATCAAAGGATACTATCTATATACAGTACATACAATAGTTTTGCATGCAGGTAGTACATGGATAATCTTTTTTAAATATTGTCATATTGTACATTGTGGATGTCCCATGTAAGAAGTAATAGTTGGTTTAAGATATGAATAATATTTCTGAGTGCCTTGCAATCATCACTACCGGATACAAGCATTGAGGGTTCCGTGCGTGAGAAATCAACGCTCCAAGCACGTTTTTCATGCTCTTCATACTCCATCACACATTGTGGATGAATTTTGGAAAAATTGTGATATAAACCGAAGATTATTGGGATAAGCACATAACTAAATTAAAATGAAAGCGAGGGCGAATACTTAAGTGGTATAACAAAATTAAAAGCCTGACAAAAATAATTCTACAATTTAAGTACCTGCTGAGTTGTTACATCCCAAACAGTGACTATTCCCTCGTAATCACTACTAGCTATGTGATTTTTAGAAAATTTGTTCCAACTCAAGCAATTGAGTTTAGAACGAGTTGACATCTCCACAACTGGACAATGTACATCTACTGATCTGCAAGTTCATTCACAACCTGGACAGCAAACACATAGGCAATGAACAACCGATCAGCTAAAGATGGAAGAATAATAAATCAAATACCGGATTTACATTAGTTTGAGAATAAAGACTGTCATCATCGTGTTAGTCACTTGTTCAAACAGAATAGATATTTTCTCGAGATGTTTAATCAACCAGTACAAATAAAAAACACCCACAATTATCAAATGCAGACAACAATTTCACACATAATTACAAGGCATAGACAATAACCATCAAACCTACTTCTGCAAGTGATGAATCCAATTAAAGTGCTCGTGAAGAAAGATAGCAATAAATGTAAGGAAGAGGCATCTAAAATCATTGTGGAAATTATCTTCAAATTAAATATCTTACAAATGTATAGATTAAAATGTACTTTAATTAGTTACATTAACTGAAGAGGCATATGGATATCATATTACACACAGAATTTTGATTTAAGTAAAATTATCAAAGCAATCCATCTTACACCGGAGCTCCTTCTTAAAGGTTTAAGCTAGTACACCATTACTACAAAACTAGAAAAATTGGGAGCCAATAAACTCAGCCTTAAGCATATTATTTATTTTTATGACCAGCAATTTCGGAAACAATTGGAAGAGTAAGAGAAAGTTACCAGAAAATCAAGAACTTACCACAGAAAAGTCAAAAACCATGATCTGTCGGGAAACACCAGCAGTAGCAAACAGCTTTATCGTCGCGGTCAGATTCTAAGCCGGAAAAAAAAAAACCAAGGTCAATTACCCAACCTTCAGAATACTTCATTACTATTACTATACAAACATTTAATTTTTACTCACTTTGATACTATATCGGCTGAATGAAATAAATCCTCGTGCCTAAGCTCGGCAATAACCCTCAGTCGACTGTTTCAAGGACAAAAGAAAGAAGATAAAGTACATGTAATAGAATATTTAAACATTGATACCATATATAGTACTAAAATAATAATTCCACCATGGGAATAAAAATTGGCATTTATACCTGTACCGAGTGAAAGTGGTTAGCACATATTGAAAGTGTCAACGGGGTATTACTCGGCTACTATATTCGATGAGCTTAAGGTTTGGATAAATGTCTTCCAAATTAGCGGTTCGAATCCTACTAAACTTTTAACAATAAATACATAGTTCCGAATCAATAGATATTGGTAATTATAGTTTTTTATATAAAAATGTAATTGTACTTAATTATATTATGTTGCATACCACTGAAATAAGAACATGGTTTATAATTTTGTATATATAAACATTCCTTTTCTCTTAGACTTAGTTGGCATTTTGTAAATTGTGACATTTCTGCGACATCAAATTCTAAACAATCTTTATATAGTGACTCAAGAGTCTTTCTACGTTGTTCTCCGGACAAATACTCTCATAATAGAAAATAGTGGCAAAACTAGGAATGCGGAATCAAACACTTGAAACCTCACCTCTATTGAGAGGTTATCTGCTGGTTAATACTCTCTCTTGATACACAACTTGACTACAATTGTTATGTTATAGTCAAGTACACAAGTATGATCAATGGTAATAGTTTTAAAAAAATACAATTGATTTCTTCTTCTTTTTTTCAAGTAAAAAATACAATTGTTTTCAATAGTATTACAATGCATGTTGAATTGTATTTAAACACAGTAATATAATCTAATAACTGCAAAGTTTTATTTTAGTATTTCAATACATTTCATATAAAATAATGATTTAAAACCAATTTCGTGCATCTTTATTAATTGTAGATTATGTGTACAGATGTTCAGAGTTCAACATGTAAAAAATAAATAAAAATAATATCAATGTTCAATGTTCGAATTTGTCATATAACCTCTACTGAGTAGACATTTGCAAAAGTCTTAAAAAAATTAAGTGAACAAAGTAATCAAATTAAAATGGGGTAGTCTCGAACAAAATGGTCAAAGTCAAGCCACATAATATCCACGCATGATTTCGTTTTAGGGGTTCAAGACCTATAAAATTACACTTTCCCCTCTCTTATAATAGAAGTTGTTTTCCATAACATAATTGTAGTGGTTAATTTCATTAGGCATTGGTACACCTTTAATCCGATAGTATCAAGACTCACGTCGTATTGGAAGACATTGTTTCTTATAATAACAAAGTTGGATAAAATAGACCACTATGACTACCTATCCTATGCATATAATAAAGTACCTAAATCAAAACACCTTCCTTCCCGTGTAGAGTTGTTGGCTTGACTGAGATGCCATAGCAGTTGTTCTCCTTTGTTTGGTCAATGAATCTTCTCAATTTTTAATTTTTAAAAAAATACTCTCTTTTAAAAAAATATATATTATAGAATTGTCAAAGTTAAATAATACATGTGCAGTATAAATATCTACTCTCATAACAGGAGATAGTTCACATAAACCGGAAAGAAATATGTTATCAAGTCTAAAGGTATACTTATATAGAGTTATTAAAATGTCTAATATCTAACCAGTCACTTACATCCACGTCTCTTAATTATCTTCACATAATTGATATAAAAGTGCTCCTCTGTATATTTTGTACCATTCTCCAAAATCCTGCTTTAGTTTCATTAATGGTTAAAATCTCCACATAATTTTTATTTTTTTCGTAAAAACCCCCATGTCGTTAACTTTGTTAATGTAGGAAGATAAAATACTTATCTACCCTTTCATATAATGGAATTTACTATTTCACCCTTAATAATTTTGTAAAAAATAAATAGAAGGATATCCACAATCCATCTCAAAATGTAGATGACAGATATCGAGACAATCTAAAAGAAAATAAAAAAGCTAAAAAAAGAAACAATAGATATTACGAGATCCGGTAAAGATCTCGAATTTTTGCTTCAATTCTTATTTAAACCCTAACCAGCTAACCCTTTATTTTCATCCTATCCGCCCCTAGCTTTCATCTCCCCCACATTGTTTTCTTTCGAGTTTTTACAGTCACCGACGCCACAACCATCTCATGTTTCTTTCATTTTTTTCAGCCACAAACACCACTTCCATCATCTTCTTGTTTCGACTATAGGTACAATATGTAAGTCTCTTGATTTATTTATTGTTTTATGTTGCATGCTGTCAAACGGGATAAAAAATGATCAAATGATGGATGGGAGGACGAGGGAACGAGGTCAAATGAGGTATCAAGGATAGGGGGAAATAAGGATATCTTTCCTCAAATGCTCTCAGCCCTCGTTTTGTTTCCACTAACCGATGGGTAAGGACGAGGGCGTGGGAAGGGGTCATATAATAGGTGGGGGAACCTCCACCAATCCCCATTTGACCTATTGACATGCTTTCGCGTGCATGGTGTTACCATATTTGGTACCACCACAGTTGGTAAATTCAAGATTATCAATGTCTTTTTTTGTGTTTTTAAATTTAGAGTAATGTCATTCACAATCTATGAAAAAAAAATTACATTTCATTTTAATTTTAATTAAAATTTATAAAGTGAACAAAAAATTGTCCAAAGACATCACAAACTAATTTTTAGACTTCAATTTTATTTGTCATCATCTTTAGTTTTTCACAAACCCTAAAATATCTTCTTTTTTTCTAAAATATTTTAAAGTTCAATTAGATTACGAAGTGACGTGAATGATATACAATATTAAAATAAAATGAAGTATATTTTTAAATATAATTTTGTTTAAAATGAATTGACTTTAAAATATGAGTATTAAACGATAAAATAAATGATAATTTTGAAACAAATAAAATGTTTATAATTTTTTTTAAATAAAGTATTTTAAGATAGAATATCTTTAGAAAATGGGGGTCAAAACATAAAATTGAATTGTAAAAAGAAAATATCTTTTATTTAAGGAGGAATTAAGAGCATTCCGAACAAGGCTCCCTAAATTTTCCTTATATTTATGGAGTCAGTTGTACTTTTTACAGATAGTGAGTCATATAAGGAGTCAACACTCTAATAAGCTTCCATAAAAATAGTTCATTATTGTTTTTTTCTAATTTTTAATTAAAAAATAAATATTATTATTTTATATAAATTTAAAATAATTTATATTAAAAGATAGGGAGCTATTGCCAGCATTTTGTTTTTGTTTTTAATTTTTTTTTTGGTTAAACTCATAAGTGAATGTTGTTGAAAGTGTAATAAATGTTTAATAAATAAAACATAATTTTTGTTAAAATAAAAAAGAATTTGGGTTAAATAAAAAAGGAATTTGTTGTTGAATACTTGAATATGCATCATTGAAAATGAAGGATGTGGACTCATCTTGGCCACTTATGTTATTTGGGGAGTGAAAAAAAAAATAGGGAGGGAAGCCTCACTCTTTACATTTAGGGAGCCTTTGACCGGAAAAATATTTATAGTGTGAGATAGAGAGGCTGTTGGAGCAAATTTCGATATAGCCTCCCTAAATATATCAAAGACATCCCTATTTCCGACCTATTGGGGATGCTCTAAGAAGCGTCTCAACCAATGTTAAAAGGTATACCTGAAATAATAAATTGTTCGAAATTCAAATAACAATCATGTTAATTGTAATTAACATATAAATTATGAGATAGATCCTCTAAATTATGTATCACTTTCAATTAACATGTCACTTTATTAAATGCACATAAATTCTTAGTATTCCACCATTTTTCTTCCATGATACTCTCATAAGAAACCAATGAAGCACAACCGATTCGTATTCTGTCACTTCGGTCAAAGTTTTAACTAGAAAAATCTCATCTCTAGCCGTCCTAAACAAATTAACCAAACCAATCATTCCATCAACTATCAAGACAATCATAATCATTTGATAAACACAGGTGATCAACGAACGATGAGGACAATCTAAAAGGAGGTGCATGGGAATTACATGATCTTAGAGCAGAGCACAACTTCCCAGGTCACTGTCACATGGTATCAGTTACTCCATCGCATCAGAACAATGAGCACTAGCCGTCATATCCAGAATTTCAGTGTGCGAATTTGTGTAAAGACCGAAATACCCCTACAAGTTTCACAAATTGACAGCAGAGATCCCTTGGTCACCACGACACGACGCCGAGAACCTCCAACAGTATATTAAAGCAATTCCATTTCAAGCCTTTTTTTCAACCAGAACCGAAGTATACACGCGCCCTGGTAGCAATTGAACTACACACACCCAGGTATTTGACTGCTTGACCTCATTCGTGTTCCTCACATACTTTTTGTTGCCTTGTGTTTCCTGATCTGTTAGTTACAGAAATCCTACACCGCCAGCATAGCCGTTTATAACCTATCATTAATTAAAAAGGTCAAAAAAACAATAAAAAAATTACAAAGGTAAAATCAAAAAATTAAAAAAAAGAAGAAATTATCAATTTCTAATTAATTACATTAATATTACGATCCGATAATCATTAAAAAAACTACAAAGAGAAAATAGCCCTTCTTTTTTTAAGGAATATATATTTACAAAATTTTGAAGATAAAAGGAAATAATTTAGACCAATAATTATCAATATCCCTAAAATATAGTTATATACTTATATATAGGTCATGCAAATCGTACTTGCTAAACAACAGTGACTCGATACGGAGGCAGCAAAGAGAGTTCGATACAACACAACAATATCAACCGTTCGATGATTGTGGGCCCCACTGGTGATTTATTTTTGATCATTGATTTAAGAAATCAACGTCGGTGATCTAAAGGTAGTGCAATAGACTAGTTTGTTTAATACGGTATATAACAAGACAGAGTCCTTTTTTCTCTCGGTTACTATTTAAGGGTCTTTCCCTCCATAGACAGTCACCTGGAGCCAAAAAAAGAAAGAAAGGCAAGAGTCGCAAAAGAGAGAGAGAGTACACTCTCGTCTCTCTGGTTTTCTGTTTTGTTTGTTTTAATTTGCTTGCTGCCAAAATCAACACCCTAGAAGCTCTTCGAGTTCGAGTACGAGCACGATTCTCTCTAGGTATGGTTTCTCTTCGTTTTTGTTTGTTTTTTCGCGCGATATTTGACTGTATTCTCGCCGTCGTTGAATTTTTTTCGAGTTTTCGATTTTCTTGCTTTCCGATCTTGTTTTCTCTCTGGTTTTAGTGTGGTTTTTGTGATTTTCGAGCTGCATTGTGGGTGTTCGTTTCTGCTTGCGTATATTTGTTTTTGTGGTTTTCCTTTGATTTTTTTTTTCAAATTTTTTTTCAAATTTTTTAAACACAGATTCACCGATACTTGTGTACTGTGTGTGTTTGTCTGGGTTTTATTTCACAGATTCTCAGATAAACATGTATAAAGCGTGTGAGTAGCTTATTTATGATGTGATTGTGATTTTTCATTAAGTATTTTACCTAGAAAAATATGTATTCATATTTTGTGGCTTCTTCACCGAACCATTAACCACGTTAATGCTACTATTTGGACTTAAAAAGGTTGTGAAATCAAGAGATGGAAACAATGTGATATCCACGGTCGTGGAATTGCATCTGATACTCAACATCATAAGTTTGTTCCTATTTCTTCGTCCACGACGCTCTCTCTTCTGCTCCGTGCTCACCCAACGCAACTCTCTCTCTCTCTCTCTCTCTCTCTCTCTCTCTCCAGTCTACTTTTATAGACTATAAACCCTAATCTTCTCTCTCTCTATAAAGTACCGTCGAAAGGTCAGAGAAAAGGTTGTGAGATCAGAAATCAGATTACGTTCATATTTAACATTTTGTAAAGTTCTATGATGGTCTATTTGTGCATAAAGTCCCTTTATGTGTTCCTGAGGCTGATAATTTACCTTTTTATTTTCTAATGTATTAAACATTGATGTTTGAGCAGCAGAAGATGACACAAGAAGGAGCTACTAAGGAAGGAGGTCAATCTCCACCTTTGCCCCCACCACCTCCGGTTATACCGCCAACTGTGACGCCATTGCGGGTGTTAGACCTTCCAAAACATTCTATCGTCAATAGGCGTGGTATCACGGGTAATGGCGTTGGGAACAGTGGCCGTCGCATAAGTTTGCTGACTAATCACTTTAAAGTTTCCGTCAAAGCTCAGGATGCAGTATTTTACCAGTATACTGTATGTTTAATTTGTGATAACTTCTCTGTTTTCTGCTAGTTAAAATTGCAATTCGTTGTGGGAATTTGTTGTAATGTACCGATTTGCAGGTTACCATTTCTGGTGATGATAAGAGAGCTGTTGAAGGCAAGGGAATTGGGAGAAAACTTCTTGACAGGGTTTACCAAACCTACTTGACTGAACTTGATGGTAAGAGCTTTGCTTACGATGGGGAAAAGACTTTATACACTGTTGGTCCTCTGCCTCAGAACAAGTTTGAGTTCACAGTGGTGCTTGAGGAGTCTCGTGCAAAACGGTATGTATTTTTTGCCATACCCTTTTTGAGCAATGAATGTCAAACATTGTTAAAACTTAACGTTGCGTTCCTCTTGTGTGGCAGTGAAAATGGAAACAACCCTACTGCTGGAGATAGTCCAAATGGTGCTGGTAAGCGGTCAAAGCTATCTTTTCGCTCAAATACTTTCAAGGTTGAGATAAGCTATTCTGCGAAAATACCCTTGAAGTCGATAGCTTTGGCCCTCAAAGGGAATGAGGTAGACAGTGGTACTCAGGATGCATTGAGAGTGCTTGATATTGCACTGAGGCAGCAAGCAGCTAGCAGGTATAAGTCTCTCTCTTCGTCCCTCTGGCTACACGCGCACACAGATTTTGACTATATTGATTTGTGTTCAATTACCTTTGTTTGCACCAAAGTTCTTGACCTATAGCTGTTGGATGCACAGGGGTTGTCTTCTGGTTAGGCAATCGTTCTTTCACGACGACTCAAGGAATTTTGTTGACCTGGGAGGAGGGGTAACCGGTGTTCGGGGGTTTCATTCGAGCTTCCGTCCCACTCAGGGTGGTTTGTCTCTCAATATGGGTATATTTCTTTTTTATTTATAGTTATAGTTATCTTAATAGTACTTCTACTATGTTCCTCATTTGTTAATATAGCTACCTTCCTTTCTTCATGCAGATGTATCTACTACCATGATCCTTAAACCAGGACCTGTCATTGATTTTTTAATAGCTAACCAGAATGTACAAGAACCTCGCCACATTGATTGGTTAAAGGTAAGAAACTCCTTAATTGCATTCCTTAGATCCTATGTAGGTTACCTACTAAATTTCCATTTTGTGATGTAAAGGCCAGGAAGATGCTGAAAAATTTGAGGGTCAAGCCAAGGCACCGCAACATGGATTTTAAAATCTTAGGGTTAAGTGATAAGCCTTGCAATCAGCTATTGTATGTGATTTTTCTTAAATGAGAATTCTCTCTTTTTTGTTGTAGTTGTCCTGTGCTCTCACCCCTCCAACTCATTCTTAGAATAACTTCTAATTTTGCTATGTTTTACTTCCTAGCTTTCCAATGAAAGTGAGGAATAGTGATGGTGGAAACGATGGTGACACTGTTGAAATTACAGTGTATGATTATTTTACTAATCACTGTGGAATTGAGCTGACATTTTCAGCATATTTGCCATGCCTAGATGTTGGCAAACCAAAGAGGCCAAACTATCTACCACTTGAGGTATGAAATCCTCATGTGTTTAATATTTAGATGAGTTTTAGTTATTTCAATCTAAATCCCTCTCTTTCTATCTACTGTTTTTTATTATTTGTCTTCCCCTGGTTTCAGCTTTGTTCACTCGTTTCTCTTCAACGATATACAAAATCACTATCCTCAAAGCAAAGAGCATCCTTGGTTGAACAATCAAGGCAGAAGCCTCAGGAGAGAATGCGGACATTGACTGATGTAAGTTTCCTGCGGCACCTATCTGTCTATTCTGTTTGTCCTGTATGATCCCTTATCTTTGCTCACTTTATCTGGCAGGCTGTGAGAAACTACCGCTATGATGAGGATCCTGTTCTTGCAGCGTGTGGCATCACAATAGAAAAGCAATTGACACAAGTTGATGGCCGTATCCTTGAGGCCCCAAAGGTAAAATGATCTATCTTTTTCTCTTTGAAAGAGAGTTAAAGATGCCTTTCTATTCAGAAAATTACCGGTATTCACTGTAACGTATTTTCTCCTTGTTATTCACAGTTGAAGGTTGGTAATAATGAGGATTGTATCCCTCGTGATGGACGGTGGAACTTTAACAACAAGGTACTGTTTTGATATGTACCATTTCTTGACACTGGAAAATCTGTAGTTCATGTTACAGAGAATGTTCCTTGTTTGTAGCAGTTTCTCATCCTCTTTGTGACCTGCAGAAACTTTTAAAACCCATCCGCATTGAACGTTGGATTGTTGTGAACTTCTCTGCCCGCTGTGATATCAGTCGTATATCTCGCGATCTTATCAACTGTGGAAGGAATAAGGGCATTGTAGGTTTTCGTGTGTTAGATTCCGATGCTTGGTTTTATATTGTTCTTCAAAGTTCTCTATATTTATTTTTTGTCTGTCTCACTCACTCTATTTATCCATTCATGAAGGAAATTGAACGCCCTTTTACCTTAATTGAGGAGGAACCACAATCTAGAAGAGCCAGCCCTGTTGCCAGAGTTGAAAGGATGGCTGAGCTGATGAAATCTAAGCTTCCAGGTCCTCCTGATTTTATTCTGTGTGTCTTGCCTGAGAGGAAAAATTCTGACATCTATGGTATGCCTGATTCATGCTTTTAAGATTAATTTGATTTTTTTGTTAGATTACCAACTTATGTTTTGTTACATTGTTAAGGGCCTTGGAAGAAGAAATGCCTCAGTGATATAGGAATTAGCACACAATGCATTTCTCCGGTTAAAACTAATGATCAATATTTTACAAATGTGCTACTTAAAATCAATTCCAAGGTAATTCTGTTAACTATATGCCTAAAGAATCTCTACATATATACTTGCTCCTTCAAGTAAGATATTCATCTCTGTCTCCTTTTCTAGCTTGGAGGAATAAATTCTTTGTTGGCGATAGAGCATTCCTCGCACATACCACTGATAAAGGATACACCTACATTGATTTTGGGGATGGATGTCTCTCATGGATCACCTGGTCGATCAGATGTCCCATCTATTGCTGCGGTAATTCCTTCATGATCACTGCACTGCAGCATTTTAGTTGTTGTTTGCTGTTAAAACGGTTATGCTGCTGACACTTTAATTTGCTTTACTTTAAGGTTGTTGGCTCGCGATGCTGGCCGCTGATTTCAAGATACAGAGCATCTGTGAGAACGCAATCATCGAAAATGGAGATGATTGATGCTTTATACAAGCCTTTGGCTAATGGGACAGATGATGGTATCATAAGGTATTCAATCAAGGCAGTATAACATTGCATCTGTTCATTTAACTCTAACGTCTAATTCATAAGTTGTGTTGGTAATAATCTGTTCACATATCTCATCTCTTGGGCTATGATTTTTAACATACATCTATTAGTATAGTTGGTTATATTAGTAGTATTAGACCTAAATGTCTGCAAATGTGTTTACATAAGATGCTTTACAAGAAATGATGACATTCATTTGAGCTTCAAGAATTTAAAATGTCAATTTTATTATTCTACTTAATATGTGAATCCTTTGTTACAGGGAACTGCTCATGGACTTTTATCAAACAAGCAATCAATGCAAACCAAAACAGATAATTATATTCAGGTATTACTGCATTATGTTGGCAGACTTTCAGTTATAAATTGATAAATACGTGCTTCCATGAATAATCAAATATAATATATCACAATATACAGCTTACTGATCTAATGGCTAATCTTTGTTGTTGACTAAAACACCCAAACTGCATAATTTTTTTCAAACTCACTGGTGAAACCCATAGAAGTTATGAAGAGCTGAGACTTATCGTTTGCTAAGATGTAGTATATTAAACTTTCTTTCCCAAAGAGATCTGGAGGCCTTCTGTTGTTGCCTAAGTTGTGAAAAATAGCAATGCTTTTGACATGATCATAATAGCTCCTTTTAATATTATTTTCAGTTTCTAGTTCAAGCTTAGGAGGGGTGTCTGTTTTGAGAGAGAGAGAGAGAGAGAGAGAGAGAGAGAGAGAATATGAAGAGCTCAGACTTATTGTTTGCTAAGATGTATATTAAACTTTTTTTCCTGAAGAGATATGGCCTTCTGTTGTGGCCTTTAAGTTGTGAAAAATAGCAATGCTTTTGGCATGCTCATAACAGCTCCTTTTAATATTACTTTCAGTTTCTAGTTTGAACTTAGGAGGGATGTGTCTGTTTTGGGAGAGAGAGAGAGAGAGAGAGAGAGAGAGAGAGAGAGAGAGAGAGAGAGAGAGAGAGAGTCATTAACACTATAAGTTCATGATGCAAGAGCTGTCATGATATTCAAATTGGTAAGATGAAAGCTTTACTATTTTTCTTCTTTGTTCCAAACAGATACATTTTGGAACCTATAAAACTTGCTTGCACATTTATTTTAAAACTGTGCAGCCTGTGCTTATTTTGCTTGCATTGTTGCATTAGAAATGAACTCGAAGCTTTTGGAGAAATGTTGAACGCATCATTTTCTCTTTTGTGCTGTTGAGTACAATGTTTCTTTGATAAACACTTATACTTTTCTTTGTAGGGATGGAGTGAGTGAATCTCAGTTCAATCAAGTTTTGAACATAGAGCTGGAGCAAATTGTAAAGGTGACTGCAATAGCGTTTTCTTTTTGTTAATTAACTCAAGTGTTCAAAATGTAGATTCCATGTTCAATATTTTAGTTTGGGTTTTACTAGTTGAGTTGATTCAAAGTACTATTTTTGCATAAGTGTTCTTTTTTTTCATATATGGTATGTTAATTGCCACTGGTTTATGGTGAGTTGGTGACTAGTGCAAATTTGACTAAAACTTGAATTTTGCATACTGCCTCATTTACATGTGTGCCGTTCTGCCAAGAGCTTGTATGTTTTTATGGTTAGCCATTAAGGACCTGTTGGCTCTGGCATACAAGAAAGGTTATGAACTTCTATTTGTTGCAGGCCTACCAACATCTTGGAGAGGCTGATATTCCTAAGTTCACAGTAATTGTGGCTCAGAAGAATCACCATACAAAGATTTTCCAAGCTAATGGCCCTGAAAATGTTCCTCCTGGTATATGCTACCCAGAGCTCCTTTAATTTTTTTTTTTATTTCAGTGTTAATTGTATTAATTTATTAACTCTCTATGTCTCTGCATCTACAGGAACAGTTGTGGACACAAAAATTGTCCATCCCAGAAATTATGATTTCTACATGTGTGCCCAAGCTGGGAGGATTGTAAGTTCTTATTTTACTTCATTCACTTTCTCTTATTGTTAGTATCATCTAATTTATTCATATAGCCAGAATTGTTTATTCATATGCATGATAAGTAGCTTGGTTGTAAATCATGATAATCCAGAACCATTTTGCTCTTGCTTTTGCATTGTCCATATCCTATTTTGGTATTCAAAGTTGTGTTCAGTTTCGAGTCGACTTGGAGAAATGATTTTCTTAATGGGGTGCACGGAACGAATTATTGCTCGGTCTGTATGTTTGACTGTCTGAGTGACTAGATTTGCTTATATGTTAAAGATTACATTTGCTACTTTGTCTAATGCTGCTGAGTTTTAAGTAATTTGTTTAGTATTCAAATAATTAACCTGCTGTTTCTTATCCAACAATATTTAAGCTTCCATTGTTTTTCCCCTATAACAGGGAACTTCTAGGCCTGCACACTACCATGTCTTGGTTGATGAGATTGGTTTCCCTCCTGATGTGTTGCAAAATCTTATCCACTCTCTGTCATATGTGTAAGCTTTCAAGCTGCTTTTGCTTCTCATCTATTCTTGAAATTTTCTAACATTTAAACTGATGTGAACACCCTTTTTCCGCTTAATCATCCAGGTATCAAAGGAGTACAACTGCAATCTCAATCGGTAAGTTTACCACATTTGATAGTCTTTACAGTTTACGCACTCTTACAAAATGGAATTGTTTTTAGTGAATTATGTTTAATGATATTTTTTTATTATTTCTCCATCTCACTTGTCTTTTGTATTCTTCCAGTGGCTCCTATCTGTTATGCCCACCTTGCTGCGGCACAGATGGCGCAGTTTATCAAGTTCGAGGACATGTCTGAAACTTCATCAGAACAGAATAGGAGTGTCACAGCAGTAGGAGGTGTTGCTGTACCTGAGCTCCCAAGGTTGCACCAGAAGGTCGCGTCTTCAATGTTCTTTTGTTGAGATGCTTCCTGATATATAGGGCTTTTGGTATATACATAGCTAATATGGTTTTGTTTAATGACTAGATAAAATATATGGGTAGGGTAGAGGAGATATAGTAGTAGACAAATTTGGTTCTAGTTCTAGTTTTTGTGGAAATGTTTTACCTTCTTCAAAGTTTGATCGGTCCCTAGATGACTAGGAAGAGTAGTTTGGATTATATACTACATTTTCAGGAAATATCCCTTGAATGCTTTGGATTGGAAATTTTGTGATGATCTTACATTTACAGGAAAAGTGGTTTGGGAATTTTCATAATCATTTTATGATTGTTTACGCTGCTTTATCTTTATCTTTAGAATATGTTCTGCATTATGCTTTATCATGTGTTGTATAATCTGATTTTTTTCTAGGGCCGTCTTATTTTGATTATCAGTTCCATGGGTTAGGATCGAAAGCAACTGGAGCATTGTACAGGAATTTAATGGTATAATAATTGTGTAAGAAAACATTTACCTCTGTAAATATCTATGATTTTAAGCAAATATAACTGGAAACAAAATTAGGTAAGAAAAATTATTTTACCATTGCGAATGTTGGTTTATAACAAGATCTATTAAAATGCATGGGAAAATGTTTGTGCATGTGAAAACCAAACCCTACTTAAGTACTTCGATATATCTAACCAGTAACCACCATATATTTGACCGACGTTCTTAGTTCAATTGGTGTGATGTATTTGTTATGGGAATTCGAGTTTCACTTTATGCAAGTACTAGTGTGGCACATGGAGTAACCTTGATTTGGTATCAGATTTCAATCTATATATGTTTGATTGCTGCCATCTGCTGTAAAACCTTGTTAATTATCATTATTTTTATTGCTTTTCCATGACTTGCATTTATCTCTATAGAAATCTATTATGTTATTCGGTTATTCCCCAAGAACAATTCCCACCACCAAATCAAAATCATGGGTTCTGTATCCATCTTTGGGATGTACAATGGATTTGCTTTATCAGAATGGTTGAGGAATCATACATATATGATTTATATCAGGAAAAAAAAACAATTGTTGTTCAAAAATGTTATAATTTGTGTTTTTAAAACAATTTTGAAATAAAAAATAGCAGTTTGTCTTTAAGAGATCTTTGACTGCCTAGAATGTGTTGTGATGATTCTCATGATCACACTTTGCAGGCTAATGTCTTTGATTTTACAAACACACCCTTACTTTCTCTTAATCTTTCTCATTGGACCATTTTGTCCTTACGATGGAGAGTTAATTTGATCGACACTCTTTGTAACTATAGGGTCTTATTAGACCGACACTGTTTAATTCCAAAACAGTTGAATTGACCAACTATAATATAATTGCTAAAAAGCAAGGATATAAGTACTATATGCAAGGATTATTTAACAAGCATCAAGTCAATTTACGTAAATTAACAAAAAAAAAAAATCCACTTGATTTGCTGTGGTTGATTTGTTTTTCGAATTATCGCTTTTATTTGGTAATTGAAAATAGGGAGATGTGTCACAATCACAATCTCTAAAAGGAGCAACACACAAAAACCAAAATTTGGTGAGCCACTTATTCATGAAAAAAGATTTATGGTAGACACCTGATTCTCCATCATCCTTAATCTCCATCGTTGGAATCCTCCAAACATACAACACAATCAACATCAAAACTGGCCCAAAAACAATAACACAATCAAAGAGAAGAATGTGCGGTGTCATGCAAGTCACCTTGAACAGAATAAGTTAAAATCATGCCGAAATTTTTCTATTGTCAGTTCATTCTGATATAAAAATATAAAGACGAAAAATGTGGACCATTAGATTTACATACTTTGACTCAAAGTGTATGCACTTGTCAAAACTTCTCTATAATCTGTGGTCTATATTCTTCGTTTTGATATATTTTATATAAAAACGAACTGACAGTAGAAAAACTATATATATATATATATATATATATATTTACAACGTAATTTCATTTCATATGAGACAATGAGACATTAATGAAAAAATATATACACAATTTTTTTTATTAATTTTATGCGGGGATATTTTGGTAAAAATATATGAATTCCCCTTGTAATTAGGAAATGGAACTTGATTACTATGGTGAGTGGAGGGAATCAAGTTCCCTTTCTTTCAGGAACTTAATTCCTCAAAACATTAGTAAACACTTGAATTTAAAATTAGGAACTTAATTCCATTAGTAAACACTCCGTAAAAGGAAATCAAGCTCATAGGAAAGTAACCCAAGAAAGGGAACTTGACTCCTTAGTAGGTTGGAGGTAGGAATTAAGCTTCTTTTGACGAGAACTTAATTCCTGATTTGTGTATCAGTCCCATATAATTTGATACTCAATTAAATATATATATATATATATATATATATATTGGCATTGTACTCCTGAATAAATAAGGATTTTTTTTTGTTGACAATATCTATTAATCCGAGACCCGTTATTTTTTTTTTGAAAACTTTCGCCATTGAAGTCTTAAATTCATTTTCATAAATGTATTTATATATATTATTATTATTATTATTATTAAATATGAGTTTATTTTAAATTATATATATTTATATGAGTTTATTTTAAATTATATAAACATATTTAAATTAGTTTAAACAAACTATATAACTATATATATATACACACACACACACACATATTTAAATCAACAATTCTTTAATAATGAGTTAGGGTAGCTCAACTGGTTAAAGCTTGTGGCTTTTAATATCAAGGTTGAAGGTTCAATCTCTGGCTGATTTGGTTGTACTTTTACTAAATATTAGGGTATTTTATTGTAATTTATACTTTTTTATTAAATTATGTTTTATTTTAAATTAAAATGAAGTATATATGTAATCAGTTTTTCTATTGTCAGTTCGAACTGATATAAGACATATCAGTTCTGTGCATATGGGTCTGCATGCACTTGTCAAAGTATCTTTTAAATCCAATGGACCATATATATGGAACTGATATATCAGTTCGAACTGATAATAGAAAGACTGTATATATAATAAATATATATATGTAAAACAGTAAATAAAAACCAACCTCGACCGCACGGTGAAACATCAAACGGTCCTTGACCAGCTCCATCCAACCATGGACTACCATCCCAATATGATTGATCTGGATCCATATCCAAACATTGACTACATTGACTATCATCCTAATACAGTTGATATGGGTCCATATCCAAACATTGACTACATCGACTAACATCCCACTATGGTTGATCTGGGTCCACATCCAAACATTTACTACATTGACTACCATCCCAATATGGTTAATCAGGGTCCAATTGTGAAAAACAAAAACCGAAAACATAAGTACTTAAAAAAAAGTTATAAAAGAAAAATAATTTTAGTAAAAGTGCGATTTGGTTGTACTTTTACTTAATATTAAGGTATTTTATTGTAATCTATACTTTTTTATTAAATTATGTTTTATTTTAAATTAAAATGTAGTATATATAATCAGTTTTTCTATTGTCAATTCGAACTGATATAAGATATATCAGTTTCTTACATGTGGGTCTGCATGCACTTGTCAAAGTATCTTTTAAATCCAATGGACCATATATAAGGAACTAATATATCTGTTCGAACTGACAATAGAAAGATTGTATATATAATAAATATATGTAAAATAGTAAATAAAAACCAACCTCAACCGCACGGTGAAACGTCAAACGGTCCTTGACCAGCTCCATCCAACCATGAACTAACATCCTGATCTGAGTCCATATCCAAACATTTACTACATTGACTATCATCCTAATATAGTTGGTATGGGTCCATATCCAAACATTGACTACATCGACTAACATCCCACTATGGTTGATCTGGGTCCACATCCAAACATTGCCTACATTGACTACCATCCCAATATGATTAATCAGGGTCCAACTGTGAAAAACAAAAAGAGAAAACATAAGTACTTAAAAAAAATTATAAAAGAAAAATAATTTTAGCAAAAGTGCGATTTGGTTGTACTTTTACTAAATATTAGGGTATTTTACTGTAATTTATACTTTTTTTTAATTATATTATGTTTTATTTTAAATTAAAATGAAGTGTGTGTATATATATATATAAAATCAATTTTTCTATTGTCAGTTCAAACTAATATAAGATATATTAATTCTTTGCATGTTGGTCATTGGATTTAAATGTTTTGACTTGGCTGCATGTACTTGTCAAAGCATTTTTTAAATTCAATGGACCACATATAAAGAACTGATATATCTTATATCAGTTCGAATTGACAATAGAAAGACTGTATATATAATAAATATATTTGTAAAACAGTAAATAAAAACCAACCTCAACCGCACGGTGAAACATCAAACGGTCTTTGACCAGCTCCATCCAACCATGGACTACCAGCCCAATATGGTTGATCTGGGTCCACATCCAAACATTGACTACATTGATTATCATCCCATTATGGTTGATCTGGGTCTATATCCAAACATTGACTACATCGACTAACATCCCACTATTGTTGATCTAGGTCCACATCCAAACATCGACTACATTGACTACCATCCCAATAAGGTTAATCAAGGTCCAACTGTGAAAAACAAAAACCGAAAACATAAGTACTTAAAAAAATCAAATTATAAAGAAAAATAATAATAAATAATAATATAAAAATACTGTATGTAATGGTCAAAAATACATCAGTCCAAATAATCATGTATTATAATTCTCAGACCTAAAATTAGCCATTTCAAATAAATAAGCTAGGTCGAATAAAACTCATGGCCCAATAGTCAAGTCCAGTAGGGGTCCAATCTCAATAGGTCCAATCATAAGCTTGATCCAAAGCAATTGGATAAAGGCTCAATAAGGGACTCGCATCAGTCAAATTCAAATTTGGACCAAATCAAACCGTTGGAAAATCTTCCATCATTAAGACTATAACGTCTACATCAAATGCCATTAACTCAATAATGTCTACTTCATTGCTATTAAGTGAGCCAACTATTGGCTCACTGCTTTCCTCATATAAGTAGCAACCCTCTCTCATTCACAAGGGGGACTGAGCTCTCCAAGTTTTGGAACAAACTATAGCTCCGCAATTCACGCTACTGTTGAGCTGTCACTCAGTTCACATGATTGGCGTACATTAGGGGTGGACACGGTTCGGTTCGGTTCGGTTTTGGGTAAAACCGAACTGAACCGAAAATATTTCAATTTATCTAAAATTGAATCAGTTTAAACCAAAAAAAAGATGGTAACCAAACTGAACTGATTTTAATCTGTTTGATTCAATTTGGTTCAATTCAGTTTTGGGTCTAATGGGCCTGATGGGCTTAATGGATCTTTTCAATATGTTTTTAAATTTAATGAGCTGTTAGATACTAATTTTGGCCATTTCAATAGCCCAAAGCTAAAAAAACCCAAATAAAACCTAACTAATATATATATATATATATATAATTAATTAAAGCAGTTAAAAACATATGACATTATAATTACAAATCCATTCCAAATTATAAAAAACATATTAATACATTCCAATCTCCAAAATAAAAGTTCAAAAATCAATTAATAATAGTACATTACATAATAATACCTCATCAAAAATAAATAATCCAAACGCCAAATCAAAATTACAACTAAAATAACTCCAAATCAAAATTACAACTAATCAACTAAAATAACATTTCAACTATAGTTTGCAGTTTCCATACCACATTCTCCATTTTGTTACTCCACCTGTAGATACAAATAGAATCCACTTTTATCCATGATCAAAATATCAACAAGCAAGCCAGGACAAAATTCAAACATTAAACCAAGAAGCTGCCAACAGTAAGAGTGTATCAACACAAATTACACATAAATTAAACAAGGAAACTGTCAACAATTCAAACATATATACCGATATACAAAGGAAACTTTTCTAATTAATATCAAATAAAAATGAACAATTATTAAATAGTATCTAAGTATCTAGCTAACAACCCAGGCTGCTACGAAAGATATATATATATATATATATATATATATATATGTTTCCTTTTTTTGGTTAAAGTTTATTATAAATTTAACATTCTTCCTAATCCTATATGAAAACTGGTCATTGATAAATAAATATTATTGATCACTTACTAATACACAACAACACAAATTGTCTATAAACATATATATCAACACAGATTAGACACAGATTCGAATATATATTTATATATATATCAACATTGTCTAATATACACAAACAAAATAGAAATAAACAATACAGATCGATACATCACAGATTAATACATCACAAATGAACAATCACAGATTAATAAATCAACCTTTGTTAACCAAATCAAGAAAGAAAAACTAACTCAAAAAAAGAAAGAAAGAATCTAAATCAACATCAACCTTCAAAGCTTTGTCTCATTGAAGCAGATCGGACGAGCTGAAGGTTTGTCTCGTTGAAGCTTTGGCTGGAGATGAAGAAGAGCAGATCGGAAGACCAGATCGGAGACCAGATCGAATGTGAAACAAAAAAAAAGACAAGAAGAAAATTAGAAAAAGAAGAAGAGAAAGTGACAAACCTTATACGAGCAGATCGGATCTTGAGGAACAAAGTTGAGATGAGCAGCGGAGCAGATTGTATGTTGAGGAACATAGTTGAGGAAGAGATGAGAGAAGTTAGAGTAGTCAGCTAAGTCAAAGAATGAAAGAATGAAGTAGGTTAGGGTTATATATATATATATATATATATGCGGTTTAATCTGTTCAAACCGGTTTTGAGAAACCAAACCTGTTTGAACCGAAAACGTTTCGGTTTTTAACTTTTTAAACTTAATTTATTCTACGAACTGAACAGAACATCTTTTTTTTGGTTCGGTTCGGTTCGCAACTTAGTGCCCACCCCTAACGTACATACCACAGTTCAACACAATCTGGTAACCTCGACTATCTCCTCGACGGTCTATGTCGATCTCCTCATACCAACTATCTCCAGGTAGGTCTATGTCGACCTCCTCATATCGACCATCTCCAGGTAGACATATGTCGACTTCCTCATATCGACCATCTCCAGGTAAGTCTATGTCGACCTCTTCATATCGACCATCTCTAGGTAAGCCTTTGTCGATCATCTCCAAGTAGGTCTATATCGACCTTCTCCAGGTAGGATTATGTTGACCTCTTCATATCAACCTTCTCCAGGTATGCCTATGTTGACCTCCTCATATCGAATTTCTCCAAGTAGGATCTATATCAACTGCCTCATATCGACACCTCTTCTATGTTGACCTCCTCGACGGTCATATCGCATATCTTCAGGTTGGTCTATGTCAACCTCCTCTATGTCGACTTCCTCGATATCGTCCACATTGATGGTCATATCATCTGTCTCCAGGTTGGTCTATATCTACCTCTTCGACAGTCATATCACTTATCTCCAGGTTGGTCTATATCGACCTCCTCTATGTCGACCTATTTGATGGTCATATCGAATATCTCTACATCGGTTTACGTCGACCCCTTTACTAGACAAACTCCATCTTTTGTTCTACAACCCATATAGACCTACACAAGTTCCATCATGTTTGGTTCCACATCCTACGTAGACCCACGGTTTACCTATAAATCTTAGTCTATTCTCCCTCTATTTGTCTATCTACTTGTCACCTTACTAACCTGAGCGTCAGAGAGTTCCCAAAAGAAACCACCCCCTGTTATGGCTCGACGATCGCTACTTTTCTATCTATTTTACAGGTTGCCGGTGCCCACCTCCATGACTCAAATTAATTGTGGATTTTTCAGTATCTACACTGTATTAAAAAAAATCTTAATAATTCAAAAATGAAAAAGAAAACTGAAATGAAAAAATAAAAATAAAAATTGCAAGACGGAGATCCACCGTCCATCTCAAACAATGGACGATGAGATCCTTGGATCTGTGGAGATGCCACAGGATTCATTGCCGGAGGAGGCGAATCATCGGGACCGATTAATCGTCGATCTCACGATGAGGGAGCTCAATCGATTTTCGATCTGACCGTGATGGAGAGGGAGCTCAATCTATCGTCGATCTCACCGTGAGGGAGCTCAATCGATCGTCGATCTCATGGTGAGAGAGCTCGATCGATGATTGACGAAAGATCGCGAGTGGAGAGACCAACAAGAGTCTTGGAGGAGTAGGTTCAATCTTCGCTATTGATATTAGCTATTTTTCTAATTTATGTATATTCATACTGTATAAACTACATTGAATACATGTCTTTTAAAAAAACTACATTGAATACGTAGACTTACAGTGAATCGACGAAGGAACTCATTGCAAATCTTCAACAACACCAACGATTTGAAATGCAGCTGTTCAGTTTTATCCTACCTTAAATGTTTTCTCAGTTACATAATGAGTGACTTAACCGTTTTTTCCCCTTCCTTGAATGTTTTCTCCGTTGCAGAATAAGTGACTTTAGCGGGTTTTTTCGATGAACTGTGTGAAGAAGGAGAGAAGCGGCTTGCAGAAGGAGCGAAGAGCGTTGGATTTGTGTCTTGATGACAACTTTTTCCACTTGACAAAATTGTTTTATTTCTTGCCTCTTTTTCTTTTAAAAACTGTGGTCAACATTACGTTGACTTCCAGTGTCTATTAACACGACATAACTGTTTAATATGTTGTTTTCCTTGATTTCTTTATGTTATATTACCGACTTATGTTTTGTTACATTGTTAAGAGCATTGACAGAAGAAATGTCTTATGTTTTGTTACAATACATTTTGCCAGCTAAAATTAATGATTAGACATCTTACAATTAATTGAATGACTTTACAATGTCATTCAAGTAGGGCCAAATTGATAATCTACATACGAATCTCATTCAGGTACTCTTTTACAACACTTGACTAAAATTCCTTTCACCAACACAAATTAATGACTACATGTCTACTAACTAAAATGGTCATTTTTCTTTTTCATCACTTTAGCCGATTATGTGGACTGCTATCCAAACTGTGTCCTTACCATATGTAAACGCACCCCTCGGACAATGCTTCACGTTGCCAATCATACACGATTTCACCCTCAAGAATGGTGAAACCATATTTTAAAACTCTGGTATCACGATCTTGAGAAGCCTCTTGTTCAAATTCAAAAAAGATCAAATCTACATGGAAAAAGAAAGAAATGGAAAATAAAAAGTTGAGCTTCTCATCACAACTTTGTATATTGTTGTACTACTGTGTTGTTACATATTTAGGATTCAGCTTACACTTCCAATGTATTTGGACTTTTGATTTATAAATTGTCACACAACTCTTTTGTATTTTATAAGTTTCACCCTTTTGAATATGGGTGAATTTTATCTCGAATTAAACTACGAACACAACTTTAATCCACAATTTTAATCTGCATGTTGTAGTGGTCAAAAATACGTCAACCCAAATAATTAGGCATTATAATTCTCAGACCCAAAATTAGTCATTTCAAAGAAATAAGCTAGGCCCAATAAAGCTTATGGTCCAATAGTTAAGCCCAATATGGGTCCAATCTCAATATGCCTAATCATAACTTGACCCAAAGCAACTGGATAAAGGCCCAATAAGGGACCTGCATTAGTCAAATTCAAACTTAGACCAAGTCAAAATGTTGGAAAATCTTTCATTATTAAGACTATCATATCTATATCAAATGCCAATAACTCAGTAACGTCTACTTCATTGCTATTAAGTTAGCCAACTATTGACTCACTGGTTTCCTCCTATAAGTAGCAATCCCATCTTATTCACAAGGGGGGCTGAACTTTCCAAGTTTTGAAACAAACTATAGCTCCGCAATTCAGGCTACTGCTAAGCTGTCACTCGGTTCACATGATCGGCGTACATGCCCTCATTCAACATAATCCGGTGACCTCCTCGCCGGTTACCTCGACTATCTCTAAGTCGGTCTAGTCGATCTCCTCATATCGATTATCTTCAGGTGGGTATATGTCGACCTTTTCATATCGACCATCTTCAGGTAGGTCTATGTCGACCTCCTCATATCGACCATCTCCAGGTAAGTATGTCGACCTCCTCATATCAACATTCTCTAGGTAGGTCTATGTCGACCCCCTCTAAGTAGGTTTATGTCGACCTCCTCATATCGACTATCCCCAAGTAGGCCTATGTCAACCTCCTCATATCAACCTTCTCCATGTAGGTCTACGTCGACCTCCTCATATCAACCTTCTCAAAGTATGTCTATGTCAACTTCCTCATATCGACACTTTCTCTATGTTGACCTCCTTGATGGTCATATCGCCTATCTCCAGGTTGGTTTATGTTGACCACATCGACGATTATATCACATATCTCTGTGTTGGTCTATGTCGACCTCATTTATGTCGACCTCCTCGACGGTCATATCGCTTATCTCCAGATTGGTCTATATCGACCTTCTTTATGTCGACCTCCTCGATGTCGACCTCCTTGATGGTCATATAAAATATCTTCACATCGGTCTATGTAGACCCCTTTACTAGCCAAGCTTCATCTCCTGTTCTAAAACCCATATCGATCTACACAAGTTCCGTCATCTTTTGTTCTACATCCTTTGTAGACCTACGGTTTGCCTCTAAATCTTAGTCTATTCTCCTTCTATTTGTCTATCAACTTGTCACATTGCTAAACTGAGCGTCGGAGAGTCCCCCAAAGGGACCACCCCCCTCTGTGGCTCGACGATCGCTACTTTTCTATCCATCTTGCAGGTTGCCGGTGCCCACCTCGCCGACTCAAATTAATTGTGGATTTTTCGGTGTCTACACATGTCAGCAATACAACAACGAACCCAGTTTTGGTATTTTCGGTTAGTTATGGATTGATTGTAATACCCGAGCTCAAGTGCGCTTTCGACATTGGGAGGTTCCCCGGTAGAGCTATTCAACAGAACTTCGTTTTCATCGCTTAGGGTCATCTTGACCACATTGTAAGACTCATTTGGCTTAAAACTTGTTAGGTCTTGTTTTTGAATATTTCTTGTTCCTGCCGTTTGTTTTGCTTGGTTCCCAAGATGTTACTTTTTATTGGTATTATGAAAATTTGGTTGAGTTTGCTTTGCTTGTGTTTGAAGTGATTTGCTTGGGATCTGTCTGCAATTGTTATGGTGAGCTTATGCCATATTTTAATGGCTTAGGGTGGGTTACCAATGTACGTAGCATGTCATGGACCGTATAACTTGAAGCGTCCAACAATATTCGTGCCTCCGAGTATTAAAGATGATGTGGAGAAGCTGTTTTACATTCACAGGTCCTTGGAAAAAGCAGAACTCAATGTGGATTTGGTTGCATTAGATGTGGGTATGTTGCATTGTTGCTAAGTTTGCATTCGGCTTATGAATTTTTTATTTTTTTTTATGGGTGTTTAGTTGTTGAAGATGACTTTATAATGTTGATACAGGTGAAACATATGAATGGCGGAATGATATTGTTGTTCGACCATTTAAAACTCACCATGTCGTACCCAGCCATGTGAGTATCATCAAACTATTTAAGACCATGTTATACCAAAAGTAAAATTATGGGTTCTGTTAGTGCCCTTAGAGGTGTATTTTGATGTTTGGAAATTCTCAATGAACTGAAAATCCTGAAGTTATACGGATATATGTTCAAGGTTACTTCATCTACTCAGTCAGGTAAAAATTGAAGAAGCAGTGCCTTCATCTGAAAGGAAAGCAAATTGAGAAATTGAAGAAATCTGGTGTTGAAGTTGGTCACTTCTGCAAATTAATTTTCTTTTAAACCTCAGTTATTAATTATTCATTAGTCTTTGAACTTTCCGTTATAGATTACAGTCATCATATTGTCTCCAGAGGTAGCCTTTACTAGAGATACAACATCAGAGTATATGCTTAATCCACGTAATGCAGATGCATTGAGGGCGAAAGTTCTTATAGCTGAGGTAATCTAATGATTATTTACAAGATAATATATTTGAAAATATTTGTAATAATCTAGACTTAAAATGTCTTTAATATCTACTTTTGGTTTTGGTGGACTACTTTCTTTTCGTTCTATAATTTCAATTCTTTTGACTAAGTAAGCTAGGTACTCTGAATCTATACTATTATTTTTTAATTGTTGTATGTTACTTTCTATTTTTTCTATTTTTTCTAACGCTAGTAGCAGTAATTTTATAATAGTATTATTATGTCCTTGGGTAATAGTAGCTGAGGTAACCTAATGACTATTACACAAGGACAGAATAATACTATTACTTGGTTGGGTAAATCCTACGACCGTAGAAACTCCTGACTCTACAAAGTTGTTCCATGTTATAATTCTGAATTGGGAAATCTATGCAAGCTTTTTCTGGATTTGGTAGATCTTACTTACCCTGCTAAACTAGCTATTCAATGATTATACATAATTCTTGGTATTAGTAATAAGTTCTGAGACATGGCAAGAACAAAAAGATTTCGATTGAAATCCAAGATGGTATTTTTAGCATATCTGACAATATGATATGTCAAGAGTCAAGACAACTAGCTGCGGATGTAAAAACTAAAGCTTACAACACTTTCCTTCGCATCTGCTTCAGGACATCTCCTCCGGCCAAGTACGATCAATCTTGATTTCAAAATCTCCACTAAAAAATTATTAGAAGACAATAAAAGTTGAGATAGAGAAAAATAAGTAACATTCTGCCATGATGTTCCTCAGGCCATTTCATTGAATTCCTCAGCTAGATTCGAATACTTCGATGCTGCAAATTCTAGTCAACATTTGGTGAAGAATAGGGAAGCATTTGTTCCTCCAAAGCCAAAAGATGTGGTCAATGATTTCCTTTACCTTTAATCAGTCTATAATAGGAAGAATAACAAGTGAATATAGTGTAACCGGTATTCATGAAAGGGTTGGATTCTATGGTTAGGGCAATAAATACTTGGTTATGATCATATGGTGCAAAACTATTTGTTAATTCATTAATAAAATATTACATCTGTTCATTTAACACTAACGTGTAATTCATAAGTTGTGTTGGTAATAATCTGTTCACTTATCTAATCTCTAGGGCTATTATGATTTTTTACATATACCGATTAGTATAGTTGGTAATAATAGTATTATCAGACCTAGATGTCTGCAAATTTGATTTACATAAAGATGCTTTACAAGAAATGATGACATTCATTTGAGCTTCAATAAAGAATTTAAAATGTCAATTTTATCATTCTGTTTAAGATGTGAATCTTTTGTTACAGGGAACTGCTCATGGACTTTTATCAAACAAGAAACAATGAAAAACCAAAACAGATCATGGTATTCAGATATTACTGCATTATGTAGGCAGACTTTTAGTATTCAAATAATTTAACCTGCTGTTTCTTATCCAACAATATTTAAGCTTTCATTGTTTTTCCCCTTTAATAGGGGAACTTCAAGGCCTGCACACTACCATGTCTTGGTTGATGAGATTGGTTTCCCTCCTGTTGTCTTGCAAAATCTTATACACTCCCTGTCTTATGTGTAAGCTTTCAAGCTGCTTTTGCTTCTCTCTATTATTGAAATTTACTAGCATTTAAACTGATGTGAACACCCTTCCTTTTTCCGCTTAATTATCCAGGTATCAAAGGAGTACATAGTCTTGACTCTTGACACTTTCTCTTACAAAAGGGAATTGTTTTTAGTGAATTACATTTAATGTTATTTTTCTATTATTTCTCCATCTCACCATCCTTTGTATTCTTCCAGTTGCTCCTATCTGTTATGCCCACCTTGCTGTTGCACAGATGGCGCAGTTTATCAAGTTTGAGGACTTTCCTGAAACTTCATCAGAACAGAATAGGAGTGTCTGTACCTGAGCTCCCTAGGTTGCACCAGAAGGATATATAGTTTAATGACTAGAGATAGATATATGGGTAGGGTGGGGAGATATAGTAGTAGACAAATTTGGTTCAAGTTATAGTTTTTGTCGAAAGATTTTACTTTCTTTAAAGTTTGATCTGTCCCTAGATGACTATGAGTAGTTGTTTGGATTATATACTACATTTTCAGGACATATCCCTTAAATGCTCTGGGTTGGAAATTTTGTGATGATTTTACATTTTCAGGAAATGTCCCCATACCTGCTGTGGTTTGGAAATTTTCATAATCATTTTATGATTGTTTACGCGCATTCCGCCTTATTATGTTGTATAACCTGATTTTTTGTAGGGTTGTCATATTTTGCGTATCGGTTCATGTGTTAGGATCGAAAGCAATTGGATCATTTTACAGGAATTTAATGGTCTAAAAATTGTGTAAGAAAACATTTACCTCTGTAAATACCTATTATTTTTAGCAGATATAACCGGAAACAAAATTAGATGAGAAGAATTCTTTTACCATTGCCAATGTTGTTGGCTTATGACAAGATCTATGAAAAAGTGCATGTGAAAAGCGAATCCTATTTAGATATATCTAATCACCATATATTTTATTGTTGATTTGCATGTCCCTCTTGGTTCAATTGGTGTCACATTTGTGATTGGAAATCAGATTTCACCATAAGCAATTGTTAGTGTGACACATAGACCTTGACTTGTATGGGAATTTGTCTCGTTGTTTGATATGGGAATTGCCACACAATGCATTTCTCCGGCTAAAATTAATGATCAAATATCTTACAAATGTGCTACTTAAAATCAATTAATTCTAAGGTAATTCTGTAAAATCAATTAATTCTAAGGTAACTAAATCCAATCAATTACCAACTTATGATTATTAACATATATAACTATCAGTATAGTTGGTAATAATAGTATTATCAGACCTATATGTCTGCAAATGTGATTTACATAAAAGATGCTTTACAAGAAATGATGGCATTCAATTGAGCTTCAAGAATTTAAAATGTCAAGAAATGAGACTTATCATTTGCTAAGATGCAGTACTATATTAAACTGTTTTTCACTAAGAGATCTGGATGTCTTCTGTGCCCTTTAAATATAATCACCATATATTTTAACCGTTCGTTTTGAACATCCATCTTAGTTCAATTGGTATGACTGTGTAAGTTCGTGTGATAAATGTAGACATTGACTTGGTAGAACGTCCATTTTAGTTCAATTGGTGTGACACATGTAGACATTGACTTGGTATGGGATTTCAAATTTTCAATCTATTATATGTTTTTATTGCTGCTTTTACTTTTTTGTCTATGGACTCCCAATAATTGAAGCAGCTTTTAACGTCCTTGATAAACTACCATCTGCCTACCTTAGCATAAAGGTTTAAAAAAAAAAAAAAAACCATGTTAATTATCATTGCTTTTTACATGATTGCATTTGTCTCTATCAAAATCTTTGATGTTATTCTCCAAAGAATAATTCCCACTTCCAAAGCAAAATCATGGGTTTTGTACCCATCTTTGGGGTGTACACTAGATTTGCTTTATCAGAATGGTTGAAGAATACTTGATTGGAGAATACTTGATTGGTTGATATATCAGTATATCACACAAAATCAGAATACTTGATTGGTTTATACGTATATTTAAAATATCGACGATTCGAATCTGATATAATATTAAACTGAATGAACGCGGGCACGCTGCTACCATTATATAATACAATTTAGCTATATATAGAGAGAGAGAGAGAGAGATCTTTGACTGCATTGAATGTGTTGGGTTCTCATGATCACACTTTGCAGGCTAATGTCTTGACTCTTTCATAGAAGTACAAGAGTAGAATAATTCAATTTACACAGTGATGATTCAATAAAATGAAGATTATTGAAGTGTTGACTTGACTGACTGGTTAGCTGGGTTGGTCATACATCAGAAGACTGATGGTGGTATGGTGCTAGCACATGGTATGACTTGTGATGATATAGAAGAAGAATTCTTGTGGAAATTTTAGACCCAGTAAAGACCAATGACATTTTGATAAATGGTCAAAAAAAT
This sequence comes from Dipteronia sinensis, assembly GCA_033220585.1. Taxonomy (NCBI): domain Eukaryota; kingdom Viridiplantae; phylum Streptophyta; class Magnoliopsida; order Sapindales; family Sapindaceae; genus Dipteronia; species Dipteronia sinensis. The sequence continues at coordinate 42,623,321 of CM065645.1, forward strand.
TGGTCAGATTTCTCACCAGAAATAGTTGACATATTTTCCCTGCAATAGCCAATGTTGTTTAATTGCTCTATGTTTATGCTTAAGTCATGGATTTGCTCAGCAACAGGTGCTGTAGATTTCCTGCGAACGGTACCACCCAATATACCGTGTGTCACCCAATCATAATCGGGTTTCTAGCTGTTGTCATTAGTTGGCGACACGTGGTGTTATGTGATTGATTAAGAGAGATTGAACTTGGTGAGTAGCAGAACAGAACCGCAACTTTTTATTTTTATTTTTTCATTGGGTGACGCTTTTGTAGACTTGTAATTACTTTTAGCTTGGGACCCACTGTTTCTCTGACGCGCCACTACTAAGAGGTTTCTTGGGCAAAAATTCACTCGAGTCGACGGTTTTACCCTTTCGAATATTCCATAATTTGATATGTTTTCAACTTTTTTTCTTGAAAAATAAATAAATAAATACATAGAGATTTACTTTCACTTGCTCTTTCCCCATTTGACCATTTTGTCCTTACCATTGAAAGTTAATTTGACCGACACTATTTGTTATCATAGAGTCAAAAAGGATTTCTTACTAGACCGACACTATTATGTACCAAATATTGATGTCCAATTCTAGAACAACACATAATTTTAGAGACAAGAAATTGTTTTATATGCTGCTATATTGGTATCATGCTACCCCAACCGACGTGATAGGTAATTTGTGAGATTTGAATTCACAATCTTATGCAAGTGTGATATGTAAATTATCAATAATCTCAACTTATCAGTAAATAATAATTAATTTAATAAGTTTTTGTAAATTATTAAATTTAAAAATGTTGTTTTGAAATAACCCAGGACCATATTATGAATGGATTGACTATAATAGACATTGACTACATTTAGTAAGTCACCATACAAAAAATATATATATATTATGAATAGAAAACCAAACGCCAAATAAAACAAAAACAAAAAACAATCCATATTCACCTCAATTATCAATAAAAAAAATTGCAAATTTTGATGTTACTAATTATATATAGGGGTATTATCACTAGAGTGCCTGATTTTTCATGAAAAAAATCAAAACACCACTTTAACCAGCTGAGCCACTCTAGCTCATTTATTGAATGTTTGTTGATTTAAATGTATATATAGTTATATAATTTGTTTAAATTTATTTAAATTTGTTTATATAATTTAAAATAAACTCATATTTAATAATAATATATAAAAACATATTTATGAAAATGAAAATAACAAAACAAAATGAAACCCAGGAAATCAACGCCCGTAAATTTTGTTTTTCTTTTTTTTTTGGATTTTTTTCTATTCAAAAAATATATTATTTCAATTTGATAAAAAAACCTAGAAAATAAAATCACATAAATTGAAAAGGGAAAAATATCAAAATAATAATAATAAAAATTAAACTAATATTTATATAATTTGAAATAAACTCGTATATAATAATAGTATATAAAAACATATTTATGAAAATGAAAATGAAAATAACAAAATAAAATGAAAAAAAAGGAAAAAAAAAAGAAATTTTCAATTTATGGGATTTGATTTTCTGGGTTTTTTTTTATCAAATTGAAATAATATAATTTTTGAAAATAGAAAAATTCAAAAAAAAGAAAGAAAAACAAAATTTATGGGTGTTGATTTTTTGGATTTTATGTATTTCATTTTGTTTTGTTATTTTCTTTATCGTTTTCAAAAATATGTTTTTATATATTATTATTAAATATGAGTTTATTTTAAAATATATAAATACATTTAAATTAGTTTAAACAAATTATATAACTATATATACATTTAAACCAACAATCATTCAACAATAAGCTAAACTAGCTCATCTGATTAAAGCTTGTGGCTTTAAACTATTTTCACACATTCTGTTATAGCCGACTGTTATTTTTTGGTCAAATGAACTAAAATGATGTATTTTGAAAAAACAAATGACTAAAGTGACTAATATGAAGAAGACGTTTTAAAATGTGACAATTCATGAAAAGCGTGGACTTTAGTGATAATACATCTTATATATATATATATATATATATATATATATATTCTACATTTTGTGCTCTCTTTTTTTAACATTATCTATCCACATATCTAGATCAGATATTTTTTTAAAAGTTTTTGTACCGCTGGTAGGATTCGAGCCGCTGACTTGTGAGTCATTTGTCAAAGCTTCAAGCTCGTCAATTACGCTATATTTGGTCGGAGGGATGAAGAGGATAACATATATCCTTCGTGTTGTTTGGTATTGAAAAGATAGTTAAATGAATGTATTAATATATAATTTGTAAATTTACTTTATTACCCTTTTATAAATTGGAGTGTATTATTGTCATTTCCCTCCCATTATACCCCTAATTTCTCATCCGCACAATGATGGGAGAATTGCTATTGGTGTGCCCGGAATGAGGAGAGATCCTTCATCTTCTCCTCTCGTCTTATCAACCAAACAAGGGATTGGAACCAAAAAGTGGTTGCCTTGGTGGTCCAAGGTTTGGACGAAACCCAAGTCTTTGGTTCTACTCTTGGCAATTACCTTGAGACCGGCCTTTAGGGCGCTTAGCCCTACTGGTAGAACGATGGATATGTGCATGAACGAAGTCCGAGATTCTCGATACCTAAATAAAAGAAATATAAAAAAAGATTAAAGCTCTCCTTCCAACTCTCTTCCTCCCTCAACTTCTCCCTCTTACCAAACAAAATCTTAGTATAGGGAGTCATTTTTATTGGGTCATTAATGTTTGGTGCAATGTCGTTGGGGGTGTGGGAAATTATTTAGGGCGGCTGCCGCCACATTATAACTATCCAAACTCCAAAGTCTAAAATCCCAACCTCTTATATTAAAGTGAATAAACATTGAGAACCCCACCTAATTAAATGTGGAGCCCAACAAAAAGTAAACATGTCCCAATCACTAGTCTCCATGTCACAGTACCAATTTTTATTTTCTTAAAGTATTATGCACTTATCTAAATTTAGAGATAGTATACAAACCCGTAACCTCGTAGTATGGATGTGAGAGATTTTATTGCCAAACAAACCTCATTACATCAGTCACATTGCCTAATTACATTGTATTATTAGAACAAAAACAAGGAAAACTAATTATTTTGGACTGTTGTTGGTTAACGACGAATAAAGGTTATTAAACGATTTTGAAAACGTAATAAGTTACATAAGTTCGGAATGTAGTTAGAAAATTGTTATAAGCATCTATAATATAAATAGAAGGGAGTTTCATGGAAAAAAAAAACTGTGTTTTAGGCTTTTAGCAAATGTCGATTATAGTCGGTAATAGTTGGTTAAACACTTTGAAAAGATAAGAAGTTACAAAAAAGTCGGAAATGGAGTTCGAAGATACTATAAACAATTGATAAGTTAAATTTAAGTTCGTTTCGATCAAAATCTAACCACAACAAAAAAACACAAAACTTACAGGTTTTAACTATTATCGGTTAAACGATTTCACAAATCTTAGAAGTTATATAAGTTCGGAAATTTAGTTAGAAATTTGGCATAAGATATTTATAATCTAATTATAATAGTTTTTCATCAAAAAATCAACAAGATTTCGAAAACATAAGGTTGTTAATTGAGTTAGTTAGTTACAATTAGCAATTTATAATCAATATAGAAGAGTGTCTCATCCACAAATTAACTAGAAATTATAAAACTTATAGATTTTAGCTGATATCGATTATTATCGATTACAATCTTATAATTTTAGTTTTTGGACCGGTCAACGCGAGTCTTTTGAACTTGTATAAATTTGAATACTACGACATTAGGTCAATATTGCCTTTAAAGTCCAACAAGATGGAAACCATGGCTCTCAATTAAGTTGATTAGTTCAAATCTTATTTCAACAAAATAAAAAACTATTTACAGTATTTATTAATAAAAGATAAAAAAAATCAAGGTAAATCAATTTAAATTTGATTATTAATAATAAATACATTAATAAAATTACGTGTGAAGAAATATTCATCTAATTAAAGACAAAACTATTAGATCTTCCAAATTAATACACTAATTATAGGGCAGAAAACAAACCCAACAAACCACTTGTTGAAATGGATCCTTTTCTCATTTTAAGTTTTAACCTTCTAATTTTCCCCATAATTTTTTTTTTAAGGAAATAAAACACATAAAATCCATTGTACAATTCACACAAGACACAATTCACATGAAGAGGGTAAATCCGTCCATTCACTCGAAACCAGACCTCTTTTTTCATGGAAGTTTACATACAGTAGTAGCAGACTAGCAGTAGAGTAGGGTTATTTTCGTCATTTTGCCAAACAAACGAACGACGTCGCTTTTAAAGAGTCGCGATCCATGGGTTTTTCTCGGCGAGTAAGTAAATAAATGGCAGTCTGAATCTCCACTTCTTAGGAAAAAGTGGGACCCACTAGAGACGATTTCTTTTGTTCTATTTTTTTTCCTCCGTCTGTGGGTCCCACTTCAATATCACATATTCCAAAATCTCACCACCACCGTTCACGTGACCATGATATCTCCCTTCTGTCACTTCCTTTGACGGCGACGATTTTTCTCTTAAAACATAAATTATTTAAAAAAAAATATTAAAACAGAATTAGAAAATATTAATATTTAGTAATTTCGAGCCATACTTTATTATAATATAAACAATAATCAAGTATTGATGGTCAGTACTTAAAATATTGATTTCATTAATAAGAGTGTAATATGTAGTCAAATTTATGAGATAAATATAAAAAATAAAATAAAAAAGATAACATTCTACACTCTTATTTGAGAGGTCAGTATTTTAGATACCGATAAACATTATTCTCATAATATAATAAAAGGACAGTGTTAATTTATATTTAAATAAACAACCAAAAAGTTACTTAAAAAAAAGGAAGCAGTTATTACAAATATATATATTTTTTATCAATTAAGACAATAAATATAATTAATATTTATATATATATATTTTGTAGTAAACACTGCCCTGTAATAGAACAGTGACCCACAGATTTTTAAGGGCTTGAATACCCCTGTTTCTCTACTTTTCCTAGAAATAGAGGAGCAGGGGTAGTTTCGTCCAATTCTCTGGTCACGTCGGAAATTCAAATCCAGTGGTCCACACCTCATCGTCACTTCTTAGGTTCGCGCCCTTTAACGGTGATGATGATATTTTTATTTTATTTTTATTTTTCTCAAATTTTAAAAAGAATTTTATGGATTTTAATTGTAGAATTATATGACTTTCACGCTGTTTTCTTCCTGTCCATTCGAGATATCCCAAAGACATAAATACCCTTGATCAGATAGTTTTGATTCTCTTTTTCTTCTTTGATTATGACAATTTTTGTTACTTTTTTTCTTTAAAAAACCTTTATTATTCTTTTCTCTCTCACACACCCTGTCTCTCTATATATAAGATTATAAACAATTTTATCTCCATCAAAAAAGGAAATATTCTCATAATCAGTAAAAACATGCATTAATTTGTATCGATTATACTTTCACTTTACAAATTAGATACCAGTAAATACATATTTATCTTTACGTATCAAATTTTGAATCAACTCCGATAATTAAAATGGAAAATGATAAATACATCTTAATGATTTGACATGCAAAATTTATTATAGTATCGGTATCTATCAATCTATTTAGATCAAATATATATATTTTAAACTTTTTACTATTAGTAAGAATCGAACAGCTGATTTGAGAGTTATTTATCTAAACTCCAAACTCATCCTTCTTGAGAGCTCTTTTTTGAAGCTTTGTTTCTTTTTTCTTAAAAACCTTTATTTGATGATAAACAATTTTATCTTCGATAATCAAACAATGGAATATTCTTATAATTCGTAAAGTCCATGTTAATTTATACGGATTATACTTTCACTTTACAAATCCGGTATGAATAGGGATCAACTCCAAACATTAAGATCAATGGTGATAAATACATGTTAATGATTCGTTATACTAGATTTATTATTATAGCATCAGTACATGACAATGGTGATGTTATAATTAAAATCACCTCAACATTATATTAGTAAATGAGGGCTAATTTCGTAATTTGGCAAGTGATGAAAGCGCTATCGAAATAATTTGGCTGACAATACGGTTAATAACTACTAAAACAGAGAGGTAGTTGCAGGGGCAAAAGGGTCTTTTCAACTTGAGAAACTAAGATGTTATTATTCGTACAAGAGTCGAAACAAGCTCACTTTTTATGTTATGTCATGTATTTTTTATTATTATTTATTTATGTATAAATATATTTTTCAGTTTTTCACATTGAAGACAGAAAGAGATCCGAAATTGTGTGTAACAAATACCTGAGAATCGTAGAAAAGAGAGAAAAAGAGGAAAACAGAAGAATTTTTAATCAAATTGGAATATATTTTCAAGATTTCACTTTTCGATTCTTCATTGTTTATTTATCTTTCCTTTTTCCTTCTGTTGTTTGTTCTTATTAGTTAATTTCTTTTTTTTTTGGGAAAAAAAAAGGAAAAATAAAAATCTCCCTCAATTTTCCCTCTTTCTCTCTTTGTTGATGATCATATGATTATTTTTACATGATTTCGTGTTAAGGATTGCGAAATTGTTTCTGGGTTGTTTTTGTTTTTCTGATTGTAAGTAGAAAAAAGTTTGTGTGCCACCGATGCCAGATAACCGGCAAGTGAAAAGCAATGCTGTGTCAAATCAATCCTCTGAGAACATTGAAGGTAATACAATTTTTTTGATACTCTTTTTTTTTTCGTTTCACGATATGGGGATCTGATTTAGTTTTGATTTTTTTTTTGGGTGGGGGGTTTTCTTTTTGAGTATGGTTTGTTTGATGAGATATGATTGTGTTGTTTTGTTTTGTGATGATCATGGTTGGATGAATGGTTTTTGTTTGTGATCAACGTTTGCAATGTATGTTTTGGTTGGAATTTTTAGTCTTTTTTATGCAAGTTAGCGTTTTTCTGTACGTGGGTATATTTAGGTTTTTTTAATAGCCTTGATTGTTGATGCAATGTATAAACAAGGGTTTGAAAGAGTTTTGGTTTGTAAATGTTAAAATTTATCATGGATTTTTAAATGGGAGAATTGGGGGCCTCTTTTTTATATTTAGTGATGTGGGTTTTTAGTTTTGGGAGCTATGGTTGACGATGAAACGTATGTTGAAGCTTTGAAAGATGCTAAATTTTGTTAATAGTCTCAATTTAAGTTGAAAATCGTTTCGAATAGTGTGTGTTAATCCTTCGAGTACTGATGCAATGGATTTTAAGATTTTGAAGTATGAGAATTTGATGATTTATTCTTATTTTGTGCATTTGCAGAAGCAATATGGAGGTTGAAAATTCATGATAACCAAGAAGGGGGTGGTGTGGCTCAGTCAAGCCCCTACCCGGATCGCCCAGGTGAACCGGATTGTTTATTTTACCTAAGGACTGGGTTGTGTGGTTATGGAAATAATTGTCGTTTCAATCACCCTGCGTATGCTGCACAGGTAATTAAGATTTCTTACTTTGAAACAAGTTCATGTTTTCATGAGCTTGTTTAGCTTGATCTGGACTAATTTTATGTCAATACTCAATAGATCATGTGTATTGTTTATATACTATGAGCTACATTTTGAAACGAACGATGCTTCTTTTATGTATACTGTACTTGTACTGTTTTTGCTTGTAATAGATGGTGTAGGGTGATAGTATATTTCGCGTTGCATAGTCTGATTGAATCTTATTTGTGCAGGGTGCTCAATATAGAGAAGAGCTCCCTGAGAGACTTGGACAACCTGACTGTGGGGTATGATTTTTGGTTTGATGAGTTTATCAGATTGTGTTTCCATTTTCTGTGGCATGTTTGAATGTAAATTTTATGAAAAAGGGAAGAAAAACAGAATGTAGTTTGTATATAGTCATAGACGATGCTATGTTGTGAAATTAACTTTCTGGAGAAACCATAGGTTTATCAAAACCATGGGATTTTTTTAATTCAAATGAATTTGTGGAGTATCTACGATCTATCAAATGAAATGCCAAATGCACTCTGAACTGTGTCCTGTGTAACAAGGTATTTTGAAAGTCTTTTTTGATGTCATTGTAACAGTTTTATTTTATGTTTGTATCTGTTGTTTGATAAAGTTTATGAGTGCATGCTATCATTCCCCGCCAATTTTGGATGTTTGTGTCAGTTTTTCTTTGAAAATTCTATCTCATAGTATATTAGCTGTGAAAAGTGAGATCTTTATTTGAATTAATGAAGCATTGTGTTTCATTTATCACCAACTCTTATTGTTTATCAAGATAGATCAAGTTGAAGTTTGTTTAGTCTTGATCTCTCTAAGTTGGCAGTAACTTTGAGAAGGGCTTGCAAAGTGGTTGACTGAGAATCCCTTGATGGGATTACGGTAATACCTTGTGCAGGGTACCAACCTTTCGTAGGAAACTGGTTTAAATTTTTTGTAAGTATCTTTATCTACTGAACAAATGTTAGCAATTATTTGAAATAAGGAAGGTGATGAGTAAGGCTGACAGAACTTTAAACTTCCTTTATTAAACACTAGGGGATTTCTCTTGTAGTTCAGTAGTGGTAGTTGTTAGCCTTCTTCGTATATGTTAAGCTTATTATCCCCAATCCCTTGCAAGTTATAACTTCTCGAATTTGCGATTGTCTGCCTTTGGATGTGCACTGCAGTATTATTTAAAGACAGGGACCTGCAAATATGGATCAACATGTAAATATCATCACCCAAAGGATAGGAATGGTGCTGGACCAGTCTCATTCAACCTTCTGGGTCTTCCTATGCGTCAGGTACTTATTTCACCGAAATATAGTACAGGATTTTACCCCATTCTTTTCCATATATTAACATTTGAATATTTTACAATTAACAAGTTTTGGCTTTTTTCTCATTCATGCTTGGATGGGCATGGATAGTCATATATGATTCCTAATATTAATATAATTTTTTCTTAGGATGAAAAATCCTGTCCATATTACTTGCGGACTGGATCATGTAAGTTTGGAGTTGCATGCAAGTTTCATCATCCCCAGCCTGCATCACTTGGAACTGGCCTGCAAGTAACTGGAAGTGCTGCATTGGGATCAATGGGGTCATCTGTTCTGCCTTCATCAGGTCTGCCTTATGCGGGTGGCCTTACAACATGGTCATTACCAAGGGCACCATATGTCTCTGGCCCTCGTTTACAAGGATCACAAGGCTACATGCCCATTCTTGTATCTCCTTCTCAAACCATTGTTACTGCACCGGGCTGGAGCACCTACATGGTCAGTTAGTTATCTCTCAAGTTAAACAGAAAGTCTATCTGATTTTTTATGCTTGTGTATATGTAAAGTGTAACAAAGGCAATCTTTTGTCAGTTCTTGATAATTTATAGCTGGATGCATGAAAGATCATTTTTTTAACCTTTGGTAGGCATAGTACTTTTAAGTGCTTTCAGGACAAAAATGTTGATAATTTATATTAATTCTGGAGCAATGCTGCAAAGAAAATTGTCAACTGGAACTTAAGGGGTTTTAAGTGCTTCCTTCTTGTCCCCTTTCCCTTTTGCACCAATGAGAAAGTCTCAAATAATCTGCTGTTGCGATGGTTGCAATCATTATAAAGCAGATCTATTTATTGAATCGGTTTCTAATATCAATTGGAACAGTTGTGCTTACTGCATCGATTAACTTTGATGCTATTACAAGTTGTGTGCACCATAGAATGTGTATAATGTAATAAAAATCGAACCGTTTATACTTAAACCAAGAGCTGTTATGTTGATTTTTTTTTTCTCAATGATAGTATCTTTCATTTCAAATTTCATTGTGTTGAAATGAATTTTTATATGCTTTCTTTTGTTAAACAGGGAAACATGAGCCCTATATCTTCTACTGGTGTTCTTGGATCCAATCTCATTTACAACTCCAGGAATCAAGCTGAATTGGGTGCCAGTGGACAGGTGAACTTGTTACCAGCATCTGGTCTAAATTTACCTGAGAGACCTGATCAACCAGAATGCCGATATTATATGAACACCGGAACCTGCAAATATGGCTCTGATTGCAAGTTCCATCACCCAAAAGAAAGGATTGCTCCAACAGCAAATACTATAGGTCCACTTGGCCTTCCCTCAAGACCTGTAAGTTTTCATCTTTAATTTGTACATTCTGAGATGTATTATGATTAGAGATTGTTTTCCATTCAGGATCTTGGAATAATTTATTGTGAAGAGAAGAGTCCTCATCTTCAACATATATTTTACTACTTACTACTTATTATTTTATTATATTGTCGATACTAACATGTTCAACTCATAAGCCATAAGGTCTCTTTTTTCGTGCAAGATGTATTGAACCTCAATCACATAAGGGTTGTTTTGGGAGGTTTGGTTTACATTTAATTTGTAATAAAAAGTTAAAAGAGAAAATTGTCTTACTATTCAATTTTTCATTATTGGTTCATTGTGTGGTAGTTTATTCAAATTTATAAGTTTTTCTGTTGCTGCAATGAAATCTTTTATCTGTGGCATTATGGACTTATAGTATAAGGTCCACTTGGCCTTCCCTCAAGGACCATTAGCGTTCATGTTTATTTCATAAATTATGTCATGCTCTTTGATTTTCAATTTCTTGCCTAGAAGAATGGTTTTGGAAACAATTGGGAATATCACGAATAAGGTTTGAAGAAAAGAGTCCATGTCATTTTACTCAGATTTGCAAAGTATTTACAATCTTATAGTAGTTCGTAAATTTTATATTTTACATGTTTTTATCATTGTTGCAATGAATTTATATTTATTTTCTATATGCAGGGACAAGCAGTATGTTCAAATTACAATATGTATGGTATCTGCAAGTTCGGTCCAACTTGTCGATTTGATCACCCCTTTGCAGGTGCCGGATATCCTAACTATAGTTACAGCCTTCCACCTCTATCTATATTGGATTCACCTCTCATGAATCATCAGGTCATACAAACAGCTCACACACCCGAGACTTCTCCGGCTATGTCATCAAAGCTCCCTGATTGGGTACAGAATTCTGATTCTGCAAAGAACCCAGATACGAAGAACTCCGGTTCAACCAATTCAGATGATTCGCCTACTACGCCGGATCATTCCCCATCTCATTCCATGCAGAGTTCTTCAGAACCTTCACATGATCAGTCTAATTGAATCACTTTTTTGGTTCACTTTGAATTTACCTTTTTTTGTTACTCGGAACTTTTGAAGAAGATTTATGAATTTGTACCTCCTACCCCCCCATTTCACCTGTGTGGTTCTGCGGATTGGTATAGGTCGTTTGGAACGTTGTGATGAGCGAAATCTCGAGGGGGGTATGGAAGGCATTTTTTGTGGTGAATAAATAAAAGGCAGGTGAAAGAAGAAATTGTAAAAGATTCAATTTTTACGGTTCCAACTATTTGATCTTTTCTTGGATGATATAATCTCATTCTGTGTTTTTGCATATTAGAGTTTGGTGGAAATTTGATTTGATTAGATTGCTTTGGCCTTTTTTTATACAAAAGAAAAATGTTGGCAAAGTTGAAACAGAACACAGCAAAGAAATTAAAGTCTGTCTGTGAGTTTTGTTAGGTTGGTTGGCAATGTTAAATGATCCTGTCAAAGCACTTATTGACCACCATGTCAAGCTTTGACTGTCATTGGTTTATTACTGCTTCTGCCTCTATGGTGTCTTTATCATGTTCTCAGTTTCCAGGAGCTTTGTAGAATAGTTTGTGGTTTGGTTGATTTTGATTTTTGACACACCAGGATATATGAACTGTGTCTGTCATGTACTTGATAAAAATTGACAAAACAAGGTGACCAATTGCCTTGTTTTATGATCCCATCTATCGTTTGATAGCCTGTCTAGCCTACTGATGCAAGCTGGACTGTTTTCTAGGATGCACATTTTTTAGGTGCTTTTTTTATATATTTTTTGAAAAGCACTTTCAAGGGAAGTATATATTTGTTGTCAAATGTTTCCAAGCAGAGAGTGTTTTTATGATATAATCTTGTAAGAATTCAGAGTCAGTTGATGATGATGCAGAGGAAAACATCAACACCAGACAAGTAAATATACGAAGCAAAACATAGGAAGCAGTTTGAAATGTGATCATGTGAAGGAAGACCCCTAGAATAGTTGTGGCAGATTTGTGTTGTATAATTAAATATATAAATAAATTTGTGGGTCTTCCTTTGCATTTATGGCTGCCACCACATTACCCAAATTGAGTTATTCACATGCATTCACTCTTGTTCTTCTTTAGTAATTGGGATTTTGACCTACTTTTTTTATAAAAAAAAAAAATCAATTTGTTTTTGGTATGTTTTATTGTAAAACTTTGTTGTTTTCTTTGAAATATTAAATAGAAATTTAATGAGCATTAATTGTTTAAGAATTATTGTGTAGTGTATGATATCATAACCATTCAATTATAATATGGTAAGAAGATTTAAAGTAATACAATCCTAACTCCTAGCCTTTCTTTTTGGAAATCAAACATTTTGTGCCTATATTTGATTAATTAGTTAGACACTTTTCAAAGTAAAACCACTATGTTAACAAATCCCTCTTATTAAATGTAACACATTCATACAAACAGATCCAATCCTAGTTTTACTTGAACTTTTTTCTAAGATTTCCTGAATTAGGATGAGATGATATCACGTGGAAATGGTGATATATGTCACATTTTCCAACTGATGTTGCATCAATGTCACTATTTTAATAACTTATGTTTAAAAGGCACATATTATGGTGAACTACCAAAATTGCTTTTAAATAATCATTTTTTATTGGCTTTGTACTTCCATCTCTATACTTGGAATACTGAACTCAGTAACTCTTTTCTTTTTCTCTCTACAACAACCTTGTCTGAAAATAAACTTTTCAACGTTCTTCAGCACAACAATGTAATATATTTCTGAAATACTTCTTTTTTAATCCCGCATTTCTGAGTCTTGTAACGCTTTAACCGTTCGTTTTGTAAACATGAAGTTTGAATCTGTGAAGTTTGAATCTTCAAGACTTGTAATATAGTTTCCGAGACTTTTTTCAAATGGTCCGAGACTTTTTCGATCCTTTTAGCAAAGGGTCCGAGACTTTTTCTAAAGGCTCCGAGACTTTTTCCAAAGGCTCCGAAACTTAAACTAAAGGATCTGAGACTTTTTCTAAATTCTCCGAGACTTTTTCCAAAAGCTCCTAAACTTGTGCCAAAGGCTCCGAGCCTTGTAGTAAAGGATCTGATACTTTTTCTAAATTCTTCGAGACTTTTTCCAAAGGCTCCGAGACTTTTGCCAAAGGCTCCGAGACTTTTTCTAAAGGCTCCGAGACTTTTTCCAAAGGCTCCGAACTTTTTGGTTAAGGATCCGAGACTTTTTCTAAAGGCTCCGAGCCTTTTAGTAAAAGATCTGAGACTTTTTCCAAATTCTCCAAGACTTTTTCCAAAAGCTCATAGACTTGTGCCAAAGGCTCCGAGCCTTTTAGTAAATGATCCGATACTTTTTCTAAATTCTCCGAGACTTTTTCTAAAGGCTCCGAGACTTTTGCCAAAGGCTCCGAGACTTTTGTCAAAGGCTCCCAACCTTTTGGTTAAGGATCTAAAACTTTTTATAAAGGCTTCGAGTTTTTTCACAAAGGCTCCGAGCTTTTTGCATAAAGGCTTCGAGCTTTTTCATGAAGGCTTTCATGAACTGAAAAATAAAAAATCTTGGGGCGCTCCCCCCCCCCCCCCGAGCTGACCGGGGAGCTCGACCCCTCGAATGCGTCTGCGTAGCCACAACTTTGTCACTGTAAACTGAATGAAAGAAATCTGATGTGGAACAACTATTGATGGTATTTTTGTCCGTTCACCGTAATAAGTGTCTTTTAAACATAAGTTATTAAAGCGGTGACGTTGATGAAATATCACCTTCAAAAAGTGTTATTTATTTTTTGAGCCCATAATATCACTCGGTCACAGTAAATAAAATATATTTAACTAAGATGACGAAAATGTCATTATATTTTTTAAAAAATCAGGTAAAACTCAGATCGTAAATGAATCTCAAATCCAATTCCAATTTATAATAGTTTTAGAGAATTAAATTAATAATAATAATAATGTGATATCTGAATTAGGTTTTAGATACAACCACGTGTAAGAAAGGCAATGGTCAATTCATTTTTTTTATATAAAAAAAAGATAAAATGAAGGAAATGTGATTTTATATAGAAAAAAGCTGCTTATTTTGGAAGCAACCCACCTGCTGTTGGTGTCTTGATATGCTTTGTTTGAATGAAATCTTCTTGTTTTCTTTTTGTGGCTATCAAGCTTTGCTACCTCATCACTCGAGTCCATGTGAATAAGCTCTCGAAATTTGAAATTTTACGCATGGACATTATTTTAGTTAATAATAATAAAAAAAAATTTACTTTAAAAATATATATATTTATTTTATGGTGTTTACAAAAATACGTAAGTTACAAAAAAAAAGATTAAAATTTATATGAATTTATTTAAATAATTATGTATTGCTTTTTGAATTGGTTTTGTGGAAGTGAGTGGAGGAAATATCCAATTCATTGATGATAGGTTGCTGGTTTTAAAGAAAAATAATACCAATATTAAATTATCAAATAAATTGAATAAATCATGCTATTATATATGTCCAACAAAGTTACTAAACAACTACCGTCCAACGTGGTTTGGTAGTAAACATCATTAATTCAAATTGGTAATATTCAAAATTTAAATTATTCGGAAGTGGAGTTTATATTTTTTGGGTGCCAATATAGTAAAACAAAAACTTTAGGAGGGATCAATTTATAACGCTTAAATATTTTAAAAGTACATATAAAAAAAATCGATGGAAGAGGAAGCCATTAATAATTTAAAAAATTAAGAGATTAAATTTTTATTGTGTGAGTTGTTCCAAAACTACTGTATAATTATACAATGCGTGTATACAGCATAAAAAACAATAATTTACATTAAAAGAAGTTGTAAGGTAAAATTACATTTTATGAGTATTATCATGTGAATAATTTAATTTCCAATCGAGAATATACACATTACATGTGACATATGAACATAACTTTGTAACATTAATTTTCATCATGAACATGAATCTAGCCTCGTGTCTTATATAAAATTTATGGGTAGTTAGGATACATGTTAACAACTAAAAATTTACTATATGTAGAAAACATTTATTACAAATATATATTTACTGTATTGACTAAAACAATAATTGTAATTAATAGTTTTCTTTATAAGAATTTGTTTAGTTATTAATTTGTGGTATAGATTAACAGATAATGTTTAGTTACCGACCGATTATCATCCAAAATATCGATCTAGTGATACGGTCCAATTTAATTGGATCATATTACTGAATCAATATTTTTGATGCTGATCGGTCAGTACCCAAACAGTATCCAAAGTTAATATTATTCAAAATTTATTTGTACGTACAATAAAATTAATTCATTCGTAATAATACATTTCCCTTTTCATCAAACAAAAAATAATTAATATAAAAAGAAATAAAATAATATATTTAATCATTATATTTATTGAAACAACACAATAAATATATTATTTTATTTCTCTTTATTGTAATTAGTTTGTTTTAACACGATTAGATATGATTATTTCCTCATTACGATGCATCATGCTTTCTTCGTCTAGATCTAAACGTTGAAATTCATTAAAAGTCAAACAAATTTCATTTTCTTCATTGTTCGGATTAAAAAACACGTTGTGTTTTATCCGTTCAGATCCTACCACGTGTCGTACTTCATGACGATGATACACCACGTCATAATGATGTATATAAGATGGGCCCATGTGTGGATTGGAGCCCAAAATAAGCCACGCACGCGGTCCATCATGTTGTTGATGACCAGATGACAACAAAACTCTAACCAATAATATAACGCCACATAGTATGATATGAATTACCGGATACAATGCACCGGCTGCAGCGAATATGTTCTCCCACCACCACCACCACAAAGGATTAGTCAAAAGTTGGGTTTCTAATTTGAATATTTGACCGGAAAATGAAATGGGGACGCGTGTGAGGCTGTGATTGGATGGTATCCGACCGAGAGCATATTTATCAACAGCTGTCGGTTGGCGTGACAAGTAAAGGCCCCTCACCAAAATGTGAGTGCGAGTCAGAGAAATTATAAAAGGCCCGCCTCGATTTTCTGTAATGTTGCCGGCCGGTTACTTTTTCACCGGGTAACCTGGTGGGCCCGGTTGACTCCTCTTACCAATTTATCATGCCTCGATCTACGTGATCCTATTGATTTTTGACACGTGGTTTGATGTGATGGACTTGTGGGCCATTGTTTGTATAATAAACCCATTGAGTGAAGTTTAGTAAATGAAATATATATCAAAAGATTGCTAAACCAAATTCAGTCTCTTAGGCCACTTTCTTTTCGTATGATGATAAATATATATACATATATATATATATATATATATATTAATTTTTTATATTAAATTTGAAGCCATATAATTGTACTGTTTTTTAATGTTATTTACCATTCAAATCAACTAATATCTCTCCAAATTACCCTTTTTCTTTTTAAATAAATAAAATCTAAAATTAAATATTTAAAAAAATCAAAATTAATAACTTTAACATTATATAAATATTATAATATTAAAATATATATATATAAATAAATAAATGTATATATAGTATATAATTAAACTGCATATTATACTAATTAAATTGTATATTATAATTGCATATTAATTAGTCTTTTACTGTTGTAATTTTATTTTATTATATTAAGTATTAATTAAATTGTTTATTTTTCGCATAGAATAAAATAATTATTTCAGAATGACTTTAAAACATCTCTTTTTAGGCTCTTTTCATGGTTTTGAATATACCGTTAATTATCTATATATATATATATATTAATTCTATGTATTTTTTTAATATAATAATTTTGGTTTTATATATTATAGAAGAAAAGGGCAATTTGGGAACGTAAATTTGAATTGTAAGTAACATTAAAAAAGAAAACAGTGCATTTATATGGTTCTAAATTTGATGTAAAAAAAGTGGAAGGTGTACACATATCATCATAGGATGAGAGAGTGGGTTGAGAGAGTGGATTGAGAGAGTGATTCTAGCATCCCTTTATATATCATGGTATGTGATTTTATGGGTAAACGTCAACGATATTTACGGTACTAGCTACTATGACTCGTATACCACTTTTTAGTAGAAATGATTGTTCCTTTCAGGTCTAGTTGTTAGGGATTCGAATCTCACATACACATTTTATAAATATATGGAGAGCAGCCATCTCTTCGATTATAAGGGTTGTTGTCCATATATAACATCTCTCCGATAATGAGAATGATATTTCGAATAGTATTTATAGAGTAATTAATTTCATCAGGTCCTGACTGTAGTTGTATTTAAAAAAAAATTATTAAGACTCTAATCGCGGTGAGAGTTTCTTCCAAGTGTCCAACGACAAGGCTACTTAGGTTTTAGTGTTATGAATTTATGATTTATGAGATGGAATTTCATATAGAATAAATTTTAAGATTTTAAACTTATATTTCTCTTTTTGTAAAGCAATTCATATCAAACTCTTTTAATCAAAGCAATATATATATATATCGGTGGATAAGAAATCAAAACTTAAAAAGAAAATGTCAAAAACTTTCACATCTTTAAGATTGAATTCTATTTGGACTTTGGACACTACAGTTTACATTCACACGTCTACTGATTGAAGTAACGCATTGAGTGTGAACATGTGCCCAAATTTCAATCACTTCTCCAACATTTTAAGCAAATCCAATCTCGCAAGTTTTTCTCACGTTTGTTGTGGTCAAAATGATTTCTGAACCTGTTGAGTGAATTCAAATTCGAATCTGGATCCCGTTAAATCCGTTAAATTTTAGGTCCCGTTCTGCAGCTGTTTTTTTTTTCCAAAAACAATTTCGAATTCGCGTTCGTTAACCGTTTTTCATTTTATTTTCGAAAAACAATTTTTTTTTTGAAAAACACAATTAGTGTTAAAAGTGAAAAATTTGAAAAACATTTGAAAGTTGTTTTCCGTTTTTTTTTTCAAAAAAATTAACAAATTTTTTTTCTTTTTTTCTCTCCAACGTGCATCATTTCTTTCTCCTTCATCTTCTCTTCCCATCTTCATCTTCTCTCTTCCCGATCTGGTATTTCTTGTTCTTCAGCTCGCCGCCGCCGCCGATCTAGTCTTCTTCTTCTTCGCCACCGCCGATCAGCTGGTCTTCTTCTTCTTGGCCACCCCCCGATCTGGTCTTCTTCTTCTTTAGCTCGTCCTTGTCTTCGTCGCCCGCTGTTCAACGTCGTTTTCACCGCCGGTTGTTCGTCGTCGTCTTCATCACCAGCAGATGTTGGTCGTCCTGCTCTTCTTTGTCGTCGGCTGCTGGTCGTCTTCTTCGTCGCCGGCTGCTAGTTGTGTTGTTGTTAACCCTCAGAGCAACTAACAAGCTCTCATGGATCTTCCTAGTTTTATTGACAAATTAGATCAATTTTTTTTTCTTCTAAAACTCAGATCTTAGATCAATTTTTTTTCTTCTAAAACTCAGATCTTAGATAATTGCTAAAGGTTGATTTTTTATTTATTTAATCAAAATCTAGCAATACATTTTGTTTAGTGGTTAATTATTTAATCAATTTGTTTATAATTGTTATACTATTAAACAAAATGTAAAAATTGAAATTGAAATTTTCGATAGTTTTCGGTTAGCCTACCAGACGAGATTTTTCCGATTTTATTTTCAAAATACAGATTTCAGTATATGCTATCAGACGTGTTTTCGGATTTCGAAATTGAAACTAAAAACATTGTTTTCGTTTTCATTTTCATTTTTCTTTTTGAAAAATATCAACTGAAAAACGCTTACAGGACAAACCCTTAACATCTTTAAAAAAGAGAAAACTATGGTATGTAGACATATAAATGCATATGAGGGGATTCGTATGCCAAATCTCATGGAAGCAAACAACTAACACGGCTATTACAAAAATTCAATTCCATACGAGTTGATGACAATGTATTTTTATGAATCTTGATTGTGACTTATAAAAATAATCGGCCGTAAAGTCAAATATGTAAATATTAATTCAAATATGTACTTGTATTTTTTAACTTGTAACTGTAAATTCGATTTGATTTTTCAAGATACTCACTGAATTGGATTTTTCTTTTGACAGCAAGAATTGAGAGTTAACATAGCTACAAAGGGAGACGTTACTCAGATATAAAATTTTATAGAGCGAGAAGTTAAACGTTTTTATTAATAGAGAAGTTTATGTTAGGGATTTGAACCGATGATCGTGGAAGCGTCATGCCTAATATTTGCCCATAACTCATAGCAATTAACGTGGAAAACCCAATTGAATAAAAAACCACGGGTCATCAGGACGACAGAGAAAGTTCCACTATATGACAAACTATTACAACCGTATACTTCAGGATTCTCTCTCACACCTTAATCCCAAACCATTGAGCCTTACCCAGTCTCCAAGCTCACAACCGAGGTTTACATCATGGCTCTCAGCTCACAAACGCTCACAAGATCCTCACCAAGAACCCCCCAATATCCCCTAGGTCTTCCATGAATATCACTCACGGATCTTTAACTTGATCCACTGATATTCTCTGGATCCCTCCCCGGATATTCCCTGGGGTCTCTCACCTGGATCTCACCACTCTCTGATGTTACATGGTGTTTCTTGACTCCACACAAAAAACCTAATTACAAGATCTATTTATACTAGCTATAGGGAGTTTAAGAGAAAAGTAAATCCTACTCCTAAACATACAAGAATTACTTGTTCCACATAAATACTATTTCCTATTTATGACAAGTCTTCTTGTAAAGAGTATTCATTTTCCTTCAAACACGAGAACTTCCCAAAAGAATTACTTTCCTTTTCCGCTGAAGATTTCTTTTTCCACGCATGCTTATGATTGACTAAGATTCGGGTCATGGTTGCGCACCCACTTCGTAAACCGTTACAAGTCACCTTGAATGCACCGCGTTTCCTTCCGGAATCCGATTCTTCAGTTCTTCTTCGGTCTTCAAATCTCCCTCAAACAACATCTCTAACTTCCAAACGTTATCCCATGTCTCAAGGAAGTTTCACATCAATTGAGTCTCTTTTGGTTAATATCGAGTTCACTTGAGAATAATAGCCAAACTCTAATAATTCTCCATTTTGGCTTGAATTCTCAAGACCTTTGTCCATAGCCACGACTCTCATCACCGAGAATCAACATACCCCACCACAAGGTATAACCACTTAGGAATGAACCATCCTAAGATTTTTTTTTTGTTCGTTGTTCCGGCCCCATGTCGAAATAACCTGCTGAAATTGTGATACAACTTCTCACGTTAGATTACCAGGGAGTTCGTCAGCCATCAACATATTTGTCCACTATACACCTTGCATCACTTCCTGACCAATGCCTTGTGCACAATTATGGACCACTAGCAGCAACATATCCTCTTCCATGGCCAGTTGGGAAAATTACCAAAAGGATAAGCATGTCCTTACATCACCCAACCCAGTGAAAGACATTTTGTCCTTGCAACACATACCTGGTGAAAAGACTTGCTACTAGAACTGTGAGTGCTTTGCCCGATAAGCCCCACACCACCACCAGAGACTTCGAGCATTCATTCTCCTCCTTTTTTTTTTATTATCGCATTCAAGAGTTTTTTTTTGTTTTTTTTATATCGCCTTGTGTAACCCAGATTGAATCTCTATGACTTGTAGCTGCCACCACAAGCCAAAATTCTCATCCATCTATATTCTTCTTTTCATCAAACCTACCGAGTTCGAAACCGCTTTCAAGACGTATCTCCATTGTTAAACTCATATTAGGCAACCATCATCATCATCCCAATACTACAAAGTCCTCCATAAGATCTCCCGTAAAGACTTGACACCGCAATCGCCTAACCATGAGGCTCTAATACCAATTGTTAGGGATTTGAACCGATGATCGTGGAAGCGTCATGCCAAATATTCGCCCATAACTCATAACAATTAACGTTAATAGAAGAAAAATAAGATGAGAGAAAATAAACCAATCACAACACAAGATATACGTGGAAAACCCAATTGGGTAAAAAACCACTGGCCGTCAGGACGACAGAGAAAGTTCCACTATATGATAAATTGTTACAACCGTATACTTCAGGATTCTCTCTCACACCTTAACCCCAAACCATTGAGCCTTACCAAGTCCCCAAGCTCACAACCGAGCTTTACATCATGACTCTCAGGAGAACCACCCCCCCCCCCCCCCCCCCTAATATCCCCTAGGTCTCCCATGAATATCACCCACGGATCTCTAACTTGATCCACTGATATTCTCTGGGGTCTCTCACTCGGATCTCACCACTCTTTGATGTTACATGGTGTTTCTTGACTCCACACAAAAAACCTAATTACAAGGTCTATTTATACTAGCTATAGGGAGTTTAAGAGAAAAGTAAATCCTACTCTTAAACATACAAGAATTACTTGTTCCACATAAATACTATTTCTTATTTATGACAAGTCTTCTTGTAAAAAGTATTTTTTTTCCTTCAAACACATGAACTTTCCAAAAGAATTACTTTCCTTTTCCGCGCATGCTTATGATTGACTACGATTCGGGTCACGGTTGCGCACCCGCTTCCTAAACTTTTACAAGTCACCTGGAATGTACCGCGTTTCCTTCCGGAATCCGATTCTTTATTTCTTCTTCGGTCTTCAAATCTCCCTCAAACACCATCTACAACTTCCAAATGTTATCCCACGTTTCGAGGAAGTTTCACATCAGATGAGTCTCATTTGATTAATATCGGGTTTACTTAAGAATACGAGCCAAAACCTAACCGTTTACCATTGAACAAACATCAATCTATAATCAAATAATTGAGAGTTGAGTGAGGGAAAATATGACTGGAATCAAGATTTTATTGACGTAAGTGTGAAAAGGGTTTATGTTTATACCAACCCGGCCTGCGTAAAAAATATATAAAAAAAAAATGTATAAACCGGTCAAACCCTCTAATTCATTATGTTCACCTTATGCTCATAACTCATAACTCGTAACATATTATTATTCAACTACAAAACCAATATTCATTTGATGATCAAACAAGATCAAAAATCTACCGTTTCCCCACACTCAATGTCACTGACTGATGCAATAAGTCGCAAGAGAGGGTAGTAGATGAGACCATCAAAGTAAATATAGATAATATTTTTTATATCTTGAGAGTATCTATATCAAAAATGTCTTCAATATTTAAGGATATGAATAATATTTTCGTTATTTTGTAAAATTTAACATCTAATATTTTCACATAATCAGATATTAGTTTGCTAAAACAAATAAAGAGATTAAAAGCCATACCGAGAGAGGGTAGAGAAAATCTTCAATACATCGGGTATATTGTTGTGTGGTGTATCCGATTATAGATGATTAGATATATGGTAAATAAATAAATACCACATCTATACCATATGTGTTTTTCCTTACAATATATCCGATTTTCGATAACCAGACAGTGGATATATCAATCACCACCAGTACACCGAAGATTTTATCGAAAGGGTGGGGTGGTGTCAGATTCTATTCAGCCTACCAGTGGAAGCGTCTTCATCTTGGGAAAATGCCTTTTTTTTTTATTAAAATAAATATATATATATTTATTTATTTATATTAATTTTTAATTTTTAATTTTTAATTTTCAAACCCACTCACTGACTGAGTTCTCTCCTATCCGTGGGTCAATGTGGGACCCAACTCACGGCGTTATTGTATGTACACGTGTCCACGTTTTCAGATATTCAAATCTATTTAATTAACGTCGCTCTTCCTCCAAGAAATTTCACATGGTCCTTGATTCTTTGTTCTACTACTTTCTGGATTGGTTTGAAATCAACCAATATTTAATTATACTATTTTCCTTCCTTTGTTTTTTTTTTTTAAATAAATCTAATAAGGATATAGATAAAAAAGAATCTCTCGATAATCGAAATCAAACACTACTAATATGATACGGATGGTCACTCTTATAATATAAGGAGAGGCACAGGCATCTCTTCATTTAGAAGTACGGTTATATATTAAGTTGAGTATGTGCAATTTTATTTTTTACATATTTTTAATTAATTTGTTATGTTTACGTATATAATTTACTAGTATTATAGAGAAGTATTCTTCCAGAACCGTGAAGAATATAAATAACAATAGAAATGAATATATATATATATATATATATATAGTTGAAAGATTTTGATTCAACGGAAGTCAAAAGGTTTTGTATTTGATAAATTAATTTTATCAATCTTTTGATTATTTTATGGATTTTTAAAACAACATAAGTACCCTATTTTGTCTTTTATAATTGATTTAGTCTATTGGTTTACATAATTCAAAATTAAAAGAGATATGGTGTACTTTGCTTTTTCTTTTTCGGATTAACATGCATCAATAATGTTAAAAAATAAGTTCCTCCAAATCCAATACATTGTATTTACTCACAACTTTTGATATGGCATATACTTAGTACAAAATTTTGAATCATAGAATATCCTCATTTTGGAAGATTATTAATTTTTGTCAGTATTTTTTTAAAATATAGAGTGACTTCCCTTGAATAGTTATCTGTCTTCTCATCCGTATTTATAAATTATGATAGACATTTTAATATAGTTATCTCTAAGTGTTACAATTATATAATTATTATTTAATCGTGATAGATTTACGATATATTCATAATTAGACATAAATTTCCCTCCTTTGTTTTTTTAAAGTAATAATCAAGTACAAAAATTTAAAGTTGGATACATGAATCTGTGCCAAATAATACCCTTTCCCATTTTTTGCCCATATTTTTTTTCTTTTCAATATTACATTGTTCTAAATTAAAATTATTCAAAAATTTCCCTACAAAAAAAAGTTATTCAAAAATTACGTTAATTTGTTCAAACAAATCAATTCAATCCAAGTTAACCACTTTTTAGTAAGTTCAGATGATTAAAAATCAATTTAATAATTCACTTATGTTTAAAAACTAAGTAAATAGTTTGGTTGATTAATTTCTTTACAAAACCCATTTAAATAAAATCATCCTATAGTTACTGTACCATTTCGAATTTACAAATTTTTTGGAAATAATTTTTTTTAATGAATTACTTATATATTTTTTTGAAATAAATCCCCAAAGTTTTAAGGGGTGGCTGAAAAAAAAAATCTATAAGAGACTAAACCCAAATTAACAGACAAGTAGGCAAAGCAGGTGGCCTGACCAAAATGAGTCACAAATTGTTGCGGGGATGATAAAATTTCATGATTGATGATTGATGATTGATGATCATCACACTACCATGCAAATCCAATGGTTTCAAATTAACCGATTTGTTCTTCTACTTTTATAATTCTAATATAACTATGACCCTCTTTTTGGTATATCTTCATGTTATTTGGTAAGACTATACAAGGCAGATATGTTGCCAATTTTATTATTATTATTAGGGCAAATTACATTGAACCCTCAAGGTTTGGACAAGTTGCACTTAGATGGGTAAATATCTTTATTATACACTAACACCCCCAAAACTTAAATTTGACTTTAAAAATATATAAAATGTCCATAGTTATATTATTTTATATTTTATTTTTTTTAGCTTTTAAACAAACACTTAATAAACTTTAATAAAATAAAAAAATTAAATAAAATATATGATTCGTTAAATAAATAAATAGTTTAAAAAAAATAGTTTTAAAAAATAAATAAATAAATAGTTTTAAAAAATTAAATAAATAAATAATTTTAAAAAAATTCAGTAAATAAATAATTTTAAAAAAAATTCAGTAAATAAATAATTTTAAAAAGTAAATAAAAAAGTTTTAAAAAATCAAATAAATAAATAGTTTAAAAAATAAATGAAAAATTAAAAACATTAATTTTTTAAAGAATATCCATTAATAGAGACAAGATAAACTCTAAATATCCAAGGAATATTGGAAACCTTGAAGTTTCTCTCACCATCATCTTTACGGTAAAAGTTTGGATATTTAAAGCTTTTCTTGTCCCTATTAATGGATATCCTTAAAAATTTTAATTTTTTTAATTTATAAAAGTCTGTAGAAATCCATGAAAATCTGTCACTGAAAAATTATATTTATATGTCATCAAGAATCTTAATTGAATACACATCTCTTAATACAGTATGAGAAAAATGAGTTCACATTGTACGAATTATAAAGAAACCCGATGAATGTGTACATATTTTCTGGTCTTTTGATGAAGAGAAATGTATTAACTAGTTGTTCAATTTGTATATTAATTTTTTAATGTAAATAATGTTAACTAATAGGTCGAAAGTATTAAATTATATATAAATTGGTGGATGGAAATATATAGAAATTTTCAAGTCAGTACACACTGATATAACTTCATCAGTGCATTGGACGTAGACGATTAGATTTACATACTTTGACTCAAAGTGTATACACTTGTCAAAAATTCTCCATAATCAGTGGTCCACGTGTAACGCATTGATATAAGTTATATCAGTACGCACTGAGGAGAAAATGACTATGAAAATATATAATTATTTTCGATATCATTAGACTTTTTGGTAATCTGATAAGATTTGTTAAACAATTTCATTCGCTTATTATTATATTCCATGACTACATTTTTTATAATTAAATTTGTCCAAATATTTTAATATGTTTATATTGGCAAAATTAATCTTTTAAATTTGTAAATACATAGCATCTAATATGATTTAATGGTAAATAATGTTTAATTCAGCTTGACAATGTTTTCGTATCGTTTAGTATGCAACTAGCATATGCAGTACTTAATTCCGTATTATTTAGAGTAGATATATAAGCCTCGTGTATAGTATTTAATCTTGATATTGCACACCCGATTCCCGGCTCTATTTGATGCCATTTTTATTTTGCACCAGTTTCCAACTCGATGCCATTTTTCTTAAAGAAATTTTTAAAAACATAAAATGTTAACCTTTTGCATAGTCTATATATATATATATATATATATATATATATAGAGAGAGAGAGAGAGAGTAACCGTGTTAGATTTCTTCTATATTATTGTAATTTTAAAAATTGAATCGTGTATTTCTTTCTAATTTTCCAGTAAAATCAAATTTCATAATCAAATTTAATTAACCTAACATAGAAAAGAACACAAAATTTCATAATATGCAATTAATAGCCAAAAAAAAGGACAAGATAAAATTGGTTCAATTGCAATGCTGCCCACCATAGTCACATCCATTGTTGGTAAATAACTTCAATTCAGTCCGCCAATGTCCTTAATTCAAGACTTCAAATCATATAAATTTAATATTTTTATTTTCCATGAGCTATGAAGTTTAATCTTTGTAGTATTTGGAATAGATATCATGTAGTGCTTAATCTTATAATTAAGTAGTATGTAATCAACACGTGTAGTACTTAATTCCACATTGCTTGTAGTAGATATGCAAGCAGTGTGTAAATCTTTATATTTTACGCCAGATTCTTGACTTGTTTGGCGCCATTTTTGATATTTTGCACCAAATTCTTAACTCATTTTGTGCCATTTTATTTTAAATTTGTAAAAATAGTAAATATTAACATTTTTGCATGGTTAGTATATATATATATATATATATGTATATATTTTTATGAGGAAGGATAGATCGTGAAATATATATATATATCTCTGAGAAAGTCTAGCCGTGTTATTAAATTAAATTGTGTATCTCTTACTAATTTTCCCGTAAAATCAAATTTAATTAACCAAACATAGGAAAGAAGACTCAATTTCATAATATGCAATTAATAGCAAAAAAAGAAGAAGAAGAAGAAGAAGAAGACAGGATAAAATTGGTTCAATTGCTACCCACAATACTCACATCTATGTGGTTGACAATTCGAATCATATTCTCTTCTCTCTAATGATTGATTTCAGAAAATTTCGATAATTCGAATCATATTCCCTTTTCTCTAATGATTGATTTTAGAAAATCTCGATAAGTTCGGACAAATCCTTCTTATTTTGAATGGCTTTTCTTCTTTTTCTTATTTTTTAATTAAAAAAACACAAGTAATAAATAAGCAATGAAAATGAAATAGGGACGATTTGGTAATTAACAACAAGAAAATCAGACCCCCACTCTCGAATAAAAAAGCGAGAACATTGAACCAAGCCGGATCGTTCCATTCCTTTGGTGAGGGGGACAAAACGAAACTCCATAGATAGATAGATTTCTAGAGACTCTAGATAGAGAGAGAGAGAGAGATCAAATCCAAATCCAAAAACAAAAAAACCAAATCCAAAAACAAAGAAAAACGAAATTCAAAATCTTTCCATTTTTATTAATTTCTTTTTTCCATATCCATTTTTCATTCATCTATGGAGAGCAGGTAGTTGCAGCCATATAAATTTTTCCTTTTGGCTTCTCCTTCCTCCTCTCCACCACCACCCACCACACCACTTTTCCTCCTCCTCCGATTCCTTCCATTTTTCTTCCCATGCGGCGAGGCAAAACCACCGCACCCACCACCAAGCCGATAAACCACGCGCCTGCTGCCGCAGCAGCCGCTGCTGCTAAAAACCAATCCGAAATCAGATTCCGTGGCGTCAGGAAGCGTCCTTGGGGCAGATTTGCTGCCGAGATCCGAGATCCCTGGAAGAAGACCCGTGTCTGGCTTGGTACCTTCGACTCTGCCGAGGACGCAGCACGTGCCTATGACGCCGCCGCAAGGTCCCTCCGTGGACCTAAAGCCAAGACTAATTTTCCGTTGACGGTTTCTTCGTCTGATTATCCTGTGCTTCTACAACATCAGCAGCAGTCTCGAAATGGGTTTTGTAAATTCGATAACGCTGTTCAAGTCAACAGACCGACGACCAGCGGCATGAGCAGCACCGTTGAGTCGTTTAGCGGTCCCAGGGCGGCGGTTTCAAGTCATCATGCCGCTGTGGCGGTCCCGCGTGTGCAGAAGAGGATCGTGCAGCCGGTCGCACCGGATGATTGTCACAGCGATTGCGATTCGTCGTCGTCGGTTGTCGATGACGGCGACGACTGTGTTCTCTCTTCATCATCCAGAAAAATATTTCCTTTCGATCTGAATCTGCCGCCTCCGATGACGATGGACGGGGCCGACGACGACGATGGTGATGATTTTCGAGCAACTGCTTTGTGTCTCTGATGATTACTTTTTTTCTTACTTTAATGAGATGTTTTTTATGTGTTCGTTTTCTTAAAGTTTCTGATTTTCTCGGTAAAATTATTATTATGACGATGATGATGAACAAAAAAGAAGAAAAAAAAAAGAAAACTGGGTATGAGAAATTTTATGATAAAAATCTCTACTTTGTTAGATTATGTGTAGATTAGTGTTATTGTGAGATCTGGGGTTTCTTCAAAAACTTGAATTAGCTTCTGCTACATGTCTGTATCGTTTAAAAAATTTAGATCTTTGTCATAGAAGATGTGGATTGGATCTGTAGTTTTTATTTACTCTATTGAAGATCTGACATCATCCATCTTCTTTCTCTTTGTACAAACACATTTTCTAAATTAAACCAAAAAAGATAAAATAACAGTTCTAGTGTCTATTGATCTATTATTATTCTATACATTTCTTCTTCTTTGTACTAGTATACTGTATATATCATTGTGCTCTTGTTTAGTTTAATTGATAACATGAATGATATTGGTGACTCAGTTTTCATGCACATGTGAATTGAAGTAATTTGCAGTTTTGTTTCTGTTTTTAATACCTATAGTTGGATGGTTGTGGTGGTTAAAGATAGTATTTTGATATTATGGCATTCACCATTGAGATGTATGTGAGCTGTGGTAGTGGAGGAGGAGGAGGAAGAAGAAAGTAATTGTTTGGTGAGAAGGCAAGCAAGTTGATAGGGTTTTTGATAAGAGCCATTTATTGCACATGTGATGTGGATTCTTGTACACACTAAAGGTGACCATCTTGGGCATTCAAATATTATAATATCTATCCCAACCAAACATCTATCCCAAATGGCCAAATGACTTCAAAGTTCAAAAACACTTTGTTCAGCTTCCCTTCCCTTGTTGAAGGGTTTATACACTTTAACACTTGTTTTGTTATCAAAGAGATTTTGATGGTATTGTAATTCAAGAATCTCTCTTTGATCCGGTTGGTTTTCACCTTTTGGTTTTGCTTTTGAGGGATTTTAGAGGTCAATAAGATATCCCACCCAAAGTTCAAAGTCCCCCAAATGACTACAAACACTTTGTTTAGCTTCCCTTCCCTTGTTGAAGGGTTTATACACCAACACACTTGTTTGTCATCCATGAGATTTTAATTTTGGGGGGGGGCTGTGATTCTAGAATCTTTTTTTCTATCCGGTTGTTGTTTTCTTATTTTTGTTTGGATTTTGAGGGGTTTCGATGAATTTCAGGAACTTAGTTTGTACTTTAGTTGAAGGGTAAGTGAGATTGGTTAAATGTTTACCTAATGCTCTACTTTAGTTGGCATTTTCTTTGTTGAATTTTGAGGTTGTTGATACAAAATTGCATATTTTTTCTTGGATTCTCCTCCTGATGGAACTTGGAAGTGTCTTTGTGTTCACTTTTTCTGTTGTTTTCCACTCTTTTCTTCTGTAGCAGTGACGATAGATGAATGGTAAATACTATCATTTTGGTTGATTTACTGTCAGAATTACAACCCAAATTCATTAACCATTATTAACCATTATTCAACCAAAGAAAGAAAAGAAAAGATGAAGAAAAAGGAAGAAAACCCTAATTATTTCTACCGCTTTTTCTTGCCATGAGACCCTGAACAGATCTTCAAAGACAGCATGTCAATGTGTCTGCTTCATCTTTAATTTTTGTTTTTCCCTTTAATGGGCTTACTTCATGCTGAAAAGAAATTGATTACTTGTTTTCTCATGGAGTAGGTTTTGAAAATGTAGGCTCTCTCTCCTCTCATGGTCCTCAAAAGAAAAAAAAAAAAAAGAGAAAGAGAAAGTGTAGCCCCTCATCAAAGTAATGTTTTCATTGACCTCTCCATGCTTGCTTTGATGGGTTCTCAACTTCTCATTTCTAGAAATCAATCTTAGGTTTAGATTTTGTGCTGATGTAAATTTTATCAAGTACATGTGTTATAAAATCTGTTTGTAAATTTTATCAAGTACATATGTAATAAAATCTGTTACAAAATCTTTAAAAGTTTAACGGAGAACATTCATTTTTAAAGTATTCATCACTTTCATATGGGTTGGTTGGGTTGGTTGGGTTATTGTAATTAAATTCTTTGATATCCATAAAATATGAACATATAGGGCACTTATCAAGTGCCAACCCGGGGAAGTAATTTATGTCAGGTAAATTTATGTCAACCTGAATGTAAATTACATCAAGGGGCTTGCACTATATATATATATATATATATATATATATATCAGTCTTTCTACTGTCAGTTCGTCCTGATATAAAATTTATCAGGATATTGAATATGAGCCACTCATTTATGAAAGAGTTTTGACAAATGCATACATACCAAATCAAAGTATGTAAAATGAGTGGCTCACACGTAAGGAATTGATAAATCTTTTGTCAGTTCGAACTTACAATAAAAACTGTATATATATTATACATATATTTTGTTTTTTGTTTTCCCTTAAAGAAGAAGAAAAGCTTGATGGTAATTTGGTTTGAAGTAATATTCAGCAAATATGCTTCCAATCTATATATATCCTTCTTCATTTTGCTTTTGTCATAGACAGAACACACAAAAAAATTAAATTATTTTATAAAACAAAAAAAGCAATCTCTCTCTATCATCACATCTTTATCCATATTATAATGTTGTTGTTGGGCATTATATAAAACATTATATGAAGAGAGTGTGAAGCCATTTGCTGCCAATTGCTTGTTTTAAACAATTTGCAAGATGTCCTGCCTTTATCTAGCATATTGTCCCCCACCTTGCAAATATATTTATCCTCTCTTAATTTTTTTGTTCCTTAACTTACAATTTTAAGACCCAAATGGTGTATTAGGGAAGGATTTTAATACTTTTATTGCCCACTTTCATGTTTATGTTAGATATATTTAAATAGTTTTGAAATCCATAAAAAAAAAACACATACATAATCAACCTTATCCCATTGTAAATATCAACACATTCATTGATATTTATATATTTCTTATGAGGTTAGAGTCACACACAGACGTGACTCTGACCTACATCGGTATTTGACCGCACCAATGGTGTGAAGCCCTTTAGGGTGATCGAATTAGAATCATTAAATTCCATCTTACAAATTGGAAGGATATTAAAAATATGTAAAACATTAATCACGTTGCACAGGTTAACCTAATCGTTAAAAGAATATATGAATACACATTTTTAGTAAATGTTGTAATCATAAATCAAGAATTAAATTCCATTTCACTAATTAGGATTTCCAATTAATAAATGTACTCTAAAAATCGAGTAATCGTTACGGTATGTAACTTGTAAGTGGCAATCTATTTCTGTAGAATTTGGTCTATCTTGACCGGATTCAATTTTGACCCATTTTTGATAGGCCTGTGAGATTATTGGGCCGATTCCAATTGTAGGCACAAAGATCCAATTATGGGCCCAAATTCTCAAGACCGCAAGCAATCAAGCATCTCCAGCTCATAGAAACCATTTGATTTCTTTTCCAGAAAAAAACTGAAATCGACGGCACAAACTCGAATCCTCACTTTAGAACCAAAAATGTCCCTCCCAAACCCAGAAATTTCGTTGTTGGTTTCCAATAACCTCCTGTAACCTGTTGTTGTCGTTTTGAACTCGACGACTCAGTTTGAGCTGACCCAGTTGAGTACCGAGTCAAATGCACCATGCAGCGACTTAGAAGCAGAGGGACTTCACTTTTTGGTTCAATAGCTGCGCCCCAGATAAAGAAGAAAGCTGTTAACACATGGGGTGCTGTTCAAGACACCTACTTTTCAACAAAGGTACTTCCTTTTTATCTTTTAGGGTTTGTTTTCAATGTTGTTGATTGATTGATTGATTTATTTTTGATTGGTTTCTTATAGGGTTTTTGTTTTTGTTTTTAAATTTTGATTGTTTGATGTTTTTTCTTTAGGATATATTTGAGAGGCATAGGGTGGTGTTTACAGTTGGAACTTCTATAGCATCAGTTGCCACAGCATGGATTGGTGGGTTTCGTTTTGTTTTGTATTGTGTTCAATTTCATTTGAACTGGGCACGAACTAACTAGAAAATTACTTATAATGGTGGAGCAGGGTATTCTATTCGGTATCATCATCAATCAAAAGTTGATCAAAGGCTTGAATCGATCGAAAAAGCTGTGAGTATTTGCTGCATTCTGTAATGCTTAGAATTCTTGGATGCCCTGTGTTTGTAACTTTAATCTTTAGATATTGTTTAGTTAGTTGCCTAACATAAAGTATTTCGGATCGTGTTAATGTTCTGAATAATTGGTTTGTGTAAGGCTGATTATAGAGATGCTTTTGTATTTGGTTGTTGCAGCACGTGAATATGGAAAGTGATTGTTTAGAATATGATAGAGGATACAGCACTGTATAGAGTTGAACCATTGAATTTTTTTTTTTCCCTTAGGCCAAACACTCCCTCTTGTTTTTCTGTTGTGTTGGTTGTGCAGCTGAATTTACTATTTCTTTGATTCATGGCAGTTGATTGACAATTCTCAGCTTGGACACGCAGAAGTTAAAAAGCTGGTTGATCCTGGATCCAGTGCTGCTGCTACGATGGCCACTGCTGGAACCACTTTAGTTATTGGGTTTGCATCTAACTTTTGTTTTCATGTATTTGATATATAATCTCTCTATTTTCTCAAAAATTAAAAGGTGAACACTTTAAGGGTTATGACCTTTTGGTTGCTTTCTAAAATTTATATTTAAGAAGTTGTTGCTATTAAATTCTTGTTATTGAGTACCAAAATGGGAATCTTAAGATGAAAAGGTAGTGAAACCGGCATGACAAATGATGCATTGACAGCAGGATGAGTGACAGTCGATTAAGATGATTCTTCCTTTTGCTGTGATGATCAACGTGATTGGAATTCAATTCAAGAAGAGATTTATGTTCCTGATTTTTATAACAATAGGTTAAGTTAATTTTCAGTGAAGATGTTCTAAGGTTAATCAACATAAAATCTTTTTTCTTCATCACCTGCCCAAAGGACAATTGCTTTCTTCATAGGGTCGGTGGGGGATGCTAAGAAATATTGCATTTATGTTTTATTCTTTGTTCTTGTCCTTTATGGTTGTGTTTCGGCTTAAAATTATTTACTTCAAGAAAACACAAATGGAGTTCACAGATTATAACCATCATTATATTCTTGCCATACCTTTGGAATGTTGTAGTTATCATAAATATTCTTTTAAATTACTATATTATACTATTATCATTGGACTTTTCACTAATCAATTGAAAGAAGTCAAATTCTACTTCTGGGGAATTGCTCGTTTACCTCTTCTGTTGAAATGCAGTTATGGCTTGGGCTGGCGAGGTGGAAGATGGTATGCTACTAGGAAGTTCAGAAGGGAGCAGATGAAGTTGCTAGGGCAAATAAAACCTAAAAGGTGGCAGTTAGCAAAAATAAATCCTATAGGGTGGCAGTTTCAGTTCCTTCGAAGACCGTTAACTAGATCCAGAGCGTCAGAATCTTCTTCTACAAAAACATCTGAAAAGATTCTCAAGGATAGTACGGCAGCACATAATCCTGTAAAAATTCATCAGTCTTGTTAGCATTTATAAATGTGATAGCAACTATCATAGTATATTGATGATTATTCACTTTAAAGAAGAAAGAGAAAGAACAAATATAAGTTGTTTATATCCGCTTTCCTGTTTTTTTTTTCGGCAAACCTTGAGAGCTCAAGGTTATAAGGATGGTTTAGATCCTCGCTTCTTGTACTGGCATAAGTGGCATTCATGAAAAAAGAAATATAATTTGATTGTTTCACATTATACCTTTGTGGCTTTGTACTATATTTTAACATCAAAATATTCAGGTGTTATATTTTCACAATCACTAAGGAACCCTGGCACTTGCAATATGATTAATGATTTGTTCTTTGAGAACATGAAAGTGGATGAGCTCTCATGTACTGAAGATTAGAAGTCAGAGAAAAAAAAACAAAAGAACTCTTTTATTTATTCTTTTTCTATTGATTTGATGAAAGCAAAGCATAGACTTCTACATTCCCTGAGTATCTTTTGAAACTAGATTTGGGTTAATACATATGTTTTGGCTTATATATTTGTCTGATTGGTTGGCCTTATAGCTGTCTCTGATTGAGAGTTACCTAGAATTTCTTGTTCTAATATGGAATCATGACATTGATGAAATCTAAAGGTCATTATCCTGTTTGATTACTTAATTCATAAGATGAAGATATCAGACCCCACCAGAAGCCTTGTTAAAAACACTAGTTCAATTTTTTAACAGAGATGCAGATGCTCCTACGCAAAAACTAAGTTTAATTTTTATATTGGCTTTCTACAGCTATACATCTCCTACGACATTTGAGCGGCGTTGGATCAGGCAGGATATTAACATATCATGCCTTTAACATTCATATTTCTAGTGATTCTCTTGTCTGGTTCAGCTGTAGCCAGCAACCAGTTGTTTCCACACAAGGCTCAGGATGGTACGGATGCATTGGCCGCAGCAACTGATGATGGCATATGCATTACATTGGTGAAGACACAAGGCTATGCTTGTGAAGAACATACAGTAATATGACTAAATCCATTATTGATTCTCTTTTTATGAAGTTTTGAAGTTTATGATTACTGATTACTGTTATGTGATGCCATTTTGATCGGTTTTAGGTAACTACACAAGATGGTTATATTCTCAGCATGCAGAGAATTCCGGTGGGGGGTTCAGGTGGGGTGCCTGGAAAAAAGCCTCCAGTTCTGTTACAGCATGGTTTACTATCGGTTAGTAACTTTGACACATAAGTTTTCGGTTTCTGGCAAATCATCAGCTTGATATATAACTTGTGACTGTCTGGTGCCAGGATGCAGCAGCATGGCTGCTATTACCTTCAGACCAGGCTTTGGCATTTGTCTTGGCAGATAATGGCTTCGATGTATGGCTGGCCAACACACGAGGGACTAAATATAGCCATGGACATACATCTCTAAGTGCCAATGACTCAGTTATTTACTGCCGTCTAGATCACTAGATTTTGTTTTCCTTTTAGTTGATCATTGTCTTTATTGTACTAAAGGTTTTTCTTTGGTTTCTAGGTTTATTGGGATTGGTCATGGGATGAATTGGTAACTTATGAGCTTCCTGCCATGTTCCAATATGTGTACGAGAAGACAGGACAGAAACTACATTATGTTGGTCATTCACAGGTGAGTTTGACACACATTCTACTGCATACAATGAAGATGTACTAAATTTAAAAATTTATTTCACAGGGGACCTTGATTGCTCTGGCTGCTTTATCCAAAGACAAAGCGCTTTTAAATATGTGGAGATCAGCTTCCTTGCTTGCTCCGTTGGCCTATGCAGGTAAAATGACCTCCCAGGTCACAAGAGCTGCCGCTGAGGATGTTATTGCCAATGTAAATACTACTTCCCTCTACCTGTATTGATTTTTCAGTAGGATGGAACTCTCAAACATTGTATGTATTGGCCTTTATCCTTTGACAGGTACCATACTGGTTAGACGTTCAAGAATTTGATCCATTTGGGTAAATTTCAACCTTTCTTCCTTGCCATCACTGAATTTGTAGTACTGCTACTCAGTTTTGATGAATTAGACTCGGAAACATTTTCATTTTTGCTACTCAAATCCGGCAGGACGGCTGCAATCCAACTTATTCTGGATGCCTGCAAGAAACCAGGTGTCGATTGCAGTGATTTGCAATCCGCTTTAGCAGGTGGCACACGCGATTCATCCTGATGAGGCAATTAGCACCAAGACTTGGAAAATTTCATCTTCGATTACTGATTTTCGAAATTTTACGTGCAGGTCATAACTGCTGCCTGAACCCTTCATCATCCGCTGCTATGTTTGCCCGTGGGGAGTCATCATCAACGAAGAACATTATCCATTTTTCTCAGAGTAAGCAGTCCTGAAATTCCTGTAGTACAAAGCCTGTTTTATTACTCCAGTACAATGGAACTTGAGAGTTTCGGTCTCTTTAGGATAAATATATAAATTTCACCGCTTTGATTCCCTGGTTTTGTTTGGACAGTGGTAGCAAATGGCACATTCGCGATGTATGATTACAACGATGAAAACGAAAATAGAAAATTCTATGGGCAGCCAACTCCTCCTGCATACAAGTTGGAAAACACTCCAAATGACTTTCCTCTCTACCTGTTCCATGGAGGAGCAGATGCTCTTTGTGATGTTCAAGACGTGCAGCTCTTGCTCGATGGCCTAAAATATCACAATCGAAACAATCTTTGGGTCAAGTACATCGATCAATATGCTCACATAGATTTTGTCATCGGTTACAATAGTAAACAACTAGTATATGAACCTCTCATGGATTTTTTAAAACTCCATTGAAGATGTACTACTTCTGAAAATAATGTGCTTGAGTTCACTGCTTCACTTTGTTTATGTATTATTCTGAAAATAATGTGATTCCTATTGTTAATAAAAATGAAAGCTCTGATCTCCGAATTGTCTCTCCAAACTTGTTTCGTATATGAAAAAAGGACCAAAACATCATTCTTGGATTCTTATTTCTTCTGCAGACTCACAGAGTGTAGAATGTATATTGATCAATTTTAAAAACAAGCTAAAGAAATTGGTATTCTCAAAATGGGTATGTGAACATACATGATGAGAGTAAGGAAAACAAATGTCTGATAGTAATGTAAATATATGATAGTGGACTCATGATTTTGATATACTTTATGTATAATGAGATTAAATTTCTCTAATTTCCCTCAAGTATATATATATATATAAGCAAAATATAGACAGACTTGTTGATAAAAGAATGTTTATTTATATCAGAATTGTTGATAAAAAGAATGTTTATTTAGGTTTATAATGAACCAAGTTCGAATCATCATACGTGGAAGTTTTTGATGAATTTCATCGATTTAAGTGTTTGATGAATTTCATCGACTTAAGAAATTATAATGAATTCTGGAACGACCTCAAATTTCTATTATAATTAACTCACATTTTAGGGGACATAAAGAAATTTACACTTTACAATAACAAAATGATAGGCAATGAGAGATAAGGAACGTACAAGTATGAAGAAGCAAGGGACTATTCTTATCATTCTATAATTTGTATTACTAAGTAGATATGGTAGAAATTATTAGGATTATCGACCATCAGGACCGATAATATAAGAGATTATGTACGTAAAAATGTGTATGCTAGTAGACATGAAAGTCCACTATTTGCAATAAAAATTGTCATTTCATGAGTTGGTGATGGATGGCTCTTAGTTTTATACGTATACTTTGGAGCTATATTAACAGTATTTTGCTGAAAAGACAGATATGAACTGTTAGAGATTGGCATATTGTAAGGGCTCAAGTTTTGGCCTTTTATATTTGCCATATATGCCTGGTCGATTTCTACACCGGAGAAAAACAAAAAAAAACATAGGAATTTCTTGATATGATCTATAATTTGATTCATTTGAATTGTAGGAGGGGACCTACCAGATACTTTATTTAAATCCTGAATCCAATCTGTTTGACAAAAGATGTTCAATAACTTTTTCTCATGTGAATACTCAGTTGTGTTTTTATGTGGGGTGTTTTTGTACTATAAATATTGATAAGAGCATTAGAGGGTTGTCAAAACAAAACAAATTGAAAAAGAATATTATTATTAAGATGGCCAACAGTTCGGTGTCTATAATTGTATTTTCTCTTCTTCTTTTCTGTGGGTCAGTGGTTGGATCAAGAACAAAGTTGTTTTCAGTTTCAGGAGTCACGGCAGCCTCAGGTGAGGAGGATGCCAAAGCTGCATTGTCCCCAACAGGCAGTGATGATGGCATTTGTGGTTCAATGGTGGAGACACAAAGCTATGCTTGTGAAGAACATACGGTAACATGCGTCATGCAAGCCTGAATTTCATCACCAGGTTCGGTTTTCGAAGAGTTTGAAGTCTATGCCAAGTACTAATAATTCTTTGATGTTTTTGATGGTTTCAGGTAACTACACAAGATGGTTATATTCTCAGCATGCAGAGAATTCCATCCGGGCGGTCTGGTGAGACAGGAAACAAGCCACCGGTTTTGTTACAGCACGGGCTCTTGATGGTTAGTAATTCTATTCTAAGTTGGTACATAAGCTGTTATCTAATATGGTATCGGAGTCGGTTTTTCTGGACATGTTTGGTCGTTTGCATTTGCATTTGTCTAACAAGCTATGGTGTGGTGGTGGCAGGATGCAATAACATGGCTTCTATTACCTCCAGAACA
The DNA here is from genome assembly GCA_033220585.1 of Dipteronia sinensis. Lineage (NCBI taxonomy): Eukaryota > Viridiplantae > Streptophyta > Magnoliopsida > Sapindales > Sapindaceae > Dipteronia > Dipteronia sinensis. Next base: position 42,661,834 of record CM065645.1, read on the forward strand.
ATCTTTGGCATTCCTCTTGGCAGACAATGGATATGATGTGTGGCTTGCCAACACCCGAGGAACCAAGTATAGTCGTGGCCACGTATCACTAAGTCCTGATGACTCGGTATGGTTTACTGTCTTTTTTATTTATTTTTAGATATACCAACTGCAGGCTCGGCCTTGGAGAGCTCAGTGAGTCAACCGCCTTAGACTCCCGATCGTAAAGGGTCTCTAAATTATAGTTAAAAAAATGATTATAAAATATAGTCCATATAAGATTTTAATCTAAACAGATCTATAAATGATTTTAAAAATGTCCACCATATACATAAATATATTTTTTAAAAGGCCCATCAATGGAAACCCAACCTATAAATGACTTAAAAAATGTCTCTCTCTCTCTCTCTCACACACATACACACACATATATGGTTAAAATTGAAACTAATCATATAATTAGTGGAGTTTTTATTTTTAACCATCATTAGTGTTTTGATTGTTTTTACCAAACTTTCCCTTGATAAGGCAAAAATACCCTTAATGATTTCTCAATTAAACATGCCAACCTTTTTCAATTAAACACACCACGTGTTTTCTTAAATTAAACACACAAATTTTTTTTCAATTAAATACATCATCGGTTTTTATCAATTAAACACACCACCGTTCTTCTTCAATTAAACAAACCACCAGTTTTCATCAATTAAACACACTACTAGTTTACTTTCTAATGTGTTTAATCTGTGTGTTAATTCCCAATGTATTTAATTCCAGTGTGTTTAATTTGGTGCAGAGATAAATTTGTCTATTCAGTAGAAAGTTTGGTAAAAACAATGAAAACACTAATTCCGGGTAAAAATAGAAACCCATTTAATTTTTTGGTTAAAAAGTGCTATTTCCTCATATATATATATGTATATATATATATATGTATATATATATATGTATATATATATATATATATTATATTATGTTATATAAAAAGCCTCCATTTATCATTCTTACAACAACAATATTGGATCAAGGGTGGCAGTAGGTTGAATCCTAAAAACAACCGTGTTTGTCACAAATAACCCTCTTTTATATCTCTAAAAAAAAATCAAAATTATCTGGATACGGAAATTTAAAAGTCGTTTCGAAAGTAATTAAATCAATACACATTTTTTTTTGAAAGCCTTTTATTTTTTATTTTTTATGTAAGCTTAATTAATATTTTTACTGTTAAAAATGTTAGACAAGTAAGGTTCAAATGATATATTCTTTGATGCAATTATAAAAATTTTATTTTAGTAACTTTTTATTTTCTATTTTATTGTGTTATGGTCTTAAGTTTGAGTTATTATATTGATTTTCACAAGTATTTATTAGAGAAAAAAATAATAATCAAGTAAACATACATAGAGATATAGAGTATTGAGGGCCTTATTTTCTATAGTTTGCCTCGGGTCCCGAAATTCTATAGTGTGATGATTTAAACCATAGATATTGTCAAACTGAATGAGCGTCTCTAACTTTTTGATCTATCCTAGGTTTACTGGGATTGGACATGGGATGAATTGGCAGCATATGATCTTCCTGCTACAGTCCAATATGTGCATGATCAGACAGGACAGAAACTACACTATGTTGGACATTCCCTGGTGATTTTCAGATATTCATTTCTTCTTCACTAATTCTAAAATTTATGTTAAACACACAATTGGAATAAAATTAAACTAGAAAAATTGGTTTTGTAGGGAACTTTGATTGCTCTAGCTTCTTTTTCTGAGGATCAGCTGATGAACAACTTGAGATCAGCTGCCTTGCTCAGCCCAATTGCCTACGTTGGTCAAGTGACCTCTCCACTTGCCAGAAATGCTGCTGAGAACTTTCTTGCTGAGGTGAGTACTAACTTCTTAATCTATGTTGATTCCGAAGAATATCGCTTTCTGACAATCTCTATATATATCTTCGGTTGTTTAACAGGGACTATACTGGTTAGGTCTTGACGAATTCGACCCAAAAGGGTACAAATTAATTCTCCTTCCTAATTACTTTTCATTTTACCATTGATGCATATTGCTAATGTTGCATATACTGCATAATCACTTAATCAGGAAGGCTGTAATTAAACTTCTTAAGGCTATCTGTGCAAAACCAGGTGTTGACTGCACCAACTTATTGACCTCTTTCACAGGTATATTGTATAATATAAGAGAACTATCGCACCTGATAATTTTCGATATAATATATACCTAATTAGTTCTTAGTCACTTTCAAGGAGTCAATTTTCATCAATTACTGACTTGGAATGTATTGTCAACTATATATTTATAGGACAAAACTGCTGCCTAAATTCTTCCATTGTTGATGTATTTCTTGACCATGAACCTCAGGCAACAGCAACAAAGAACATGATCCATATAGCTCAGAGTAAACTTCTGATTCAATATAAATCATAATTTTATACAAGCTAAATAATATAACGTGACACTAATTTGGGGAATCTGATTTTTATGGGGCAGTGATCAGGACAGGAACCATAACAATGTATGATTACGACGATGAGGGAGAGAACATGAAGCACTATGGTCAGGCCAACCCACCAGCGTACAACATGACAAGCATTCCAAATGATTTTCCTCTCTTCTTGGGTTACGGAGGAGCGGATGCTCTTTCTGACGTCAATGATGTGAAACTCTTGCTCAATAGCTTGAAAGATCACGACGGAGATAAACTTGTGACTCTATACAGAGATGATTATGCTCATGCAGACTATGTCATGGCTGAAAATGCTAAGCAAGTTGTATATGATCCTATCATGGCTTTCTTTAAGCTACAATGAAAATTTTAACTCTCACTTTGAAAAAAAGAAAACAAAGAAAAAGTGTGTGAAAATCAATATCAGAGATTTTCTTTTATACCGGAAGTAGTTGTAATCTGATTATCAAATTATTTTTATATCAATACAAATAAGTATCAAATTCATTGTTTGTCATATGTTAGTTGAATGAAACTATTAGATCACAAGTTGAGATACTAATGCTATGCTATCCATTCTCTACTCCTAATTATTTCTAGACCAAATGGTGGAAATAAGATGCCTATGCACAACCTTGCAAAATTTTGGTAAAGAATAAAACTAACCTATATTGATTTCAATATTGTACTACTTAGTGTTAGAGGTCTACCGGAATGTGTCGAAATCAATCACTATTAGCGTGACCCTAATGGTTACTCCCATAATACATGACAAATGTCTTCCAAGATTGCTATTTTACAAGCAAAGTGAGATTCGAACCCTTGTCACAAATACAAGCATATTGCGATCAAGTTTAATGATTAGGTGGGCTAAGGGTAGGGTAGCAACTTGGATAGTCTGGACCAGGCTCAATTTGTAGGCTAGTTCATGCCTCATCCTAGAAAATGTTTCTGCTTTCAGGTTCCAAGCTTCTTCACTCAATTTAATTTCTTAGGACTTTTAGGGTAGAATGTACTTTTTTAGATTTAGGTTTCATTTCATTTTGCACTGTAGGTTTTAAGTTTCAGAATTTCAGGATTTTAATCGTAGTAAATATCGATTGGACTGATTTCTAGCTTTGTTAATTGGTTCTAAATTCAGAGTTTTTGAAGAAAAGTTGTTAATTTATGTTTGTCTATATAGATGATTACTTGTCCTGGAAGGGATTTCTTTCTGTCTCAGAACTTGTAGCAACAACAGGTTAATATAAAACCCTACTAGACAACTTTGTTTATACAATATATAGCTAATTAATACAGACCTCTCAATGCTTCACAATAAAATATCTGTCTGTTATCTTCTGTTTCTGTTTGTAGGTGTGGAATTTAGTAAACTATAATCCAAAAAATGAAAATTATCAGACCCTACCAGAAGCCTTGTGCAAACCACTAGTTCAATTTCTTGATAATGACAGAGATTCTCAATGCTCCTATGAAAATACTAACTTCTGTTATAGCAAACAGGACTACTTGAAATTTAGAATAACATGCAAAGATGGCAATTACTTTAACAATATCCATATTTCTAGCGATTCTATTTTCTGGTTCAGCTGTAGTTGTACTTGATGATGGAATATGCTTTACATTGGTGAAGACACAAGGCTATGCTTGTGAAGAACATACAGTAATTAATATGCCTAATTCCATTATTAATTGATTGATTGATTGTTTTTATGAAAGTTTTGGGGTTTAATTATGACTACTGATACTTACTGTTTAATCGGTTTTAGGTAACTACACAAGATGGTTATATTCTCAACTTACAGAGAATTCCTGTGGGGCAGTCAGATGGGGTGCCGGGAAAAAGGCCTCCAGTTCTGTTACAGCATGGTTTAATATCGGTTAGTAACTTTGACACAATAAGTTTATCGGTTTCTCGCAAATCATCAGCTTGATATATAACCTGTGATTGTCTGGTGCCAGGATGCAGCATCATGGCTGGTATTACCTCCAGACCAGGCTTTGGCATTTGTCTTGGCGGATAATGGCTTCGATGTATGGCTGGCCAACACGCGAGGGACTAAATATAGCCGTGGACATGCATATCTAAGTGGCGATGACTCGGTTATTTCCTTTCTTCGAGATCACTAGTCAGTTGATCCATCATTGTCCTTGTTGTATGTACTAAAGATTTTTCATTCGGTATAATTTCCAGGGTTATTGGGGTTGGTCATGGGATGAATTAGTAACTTACGAGCTTCCTGCCATGTTCCGATATGTCTATAACGAGACAGGACAGAAACTACATTATGTTGGTCATTCACAGGGAACTTTGCTTGCTTTGGCTGCTTTATCCAAAGACACAGTACTTTTGAATATGTGGAGATCAGCTTCTTTGCTAGCTCCATTGGCTTATGCAGGTTCAATGACCTCCCATTTGGCTAGAGCTCTTGCAGAGAACTTTGTTGCCAATGTAAATACTACTGCCCTCTTACCTATATTGATTTTTCGGTAGGATGGAACTCTCGAATAATTTATCTATTGGCGTTTTATCCTTTGACAGGTACCATATTGGTTGGACGTTCAAGAATTTGATCCATATGGGTAAATTTCAATCTTCTATCTTGCCATCATTGAATTTGTACTACATCTACTCAGAAACAGTTTCATTTTCGCTACTCAAATCTGGCAGGTTGGCTTCAATCCAAGTTTTTGCTGATTCTTGCTTGAAACCAGGTGTCGATTGCAGTGAACTTCTATCCGCGTTATCAGGTGTCACACACGATATTACATCCTGATGAGACAATAATTAGCACCAAGCCCTGGAAAATTTCATCTTTTCGATTACTTATTTCAGAAATTCTACCTGCAGGCCATGACTGCTGCCTGAACACTGTCTCATTGGCTGCTTTGTTAGTCCATGGGGAGCCATCATCGACCATGAACATGATCCACATATCTCAGAGTAAGCTTTCCTGAAATCCCTATAGTACAAAGACTGTTTTATCAGGAATCTAATGTTAGCTTAAGTTTTTAGACCTGATGGTTACTAACACCTGAGAGTTTCAGTCTCTTAAGGATAAATTTGACCGTTTTGATTCCTTGGTTTTTGTTTGTTTGGACGACAGTGATCACAACAGGCACATTCGCGAAGTATGATTACAATGACCAGAACAAAAATAGAGAACTCTACCACGGGCAACCAACTCCTCCTGCATACAAGTTGGAAAACATTCCAAATGAATTTCCTCTGTACCTATTCCATGGAGGAGCAGATGCTCTTTCTGATGTTGAAGATGTGCAGCAGTTGCTTGATGGCCTGAAACATCACAATCCTGACAAGCTTTCGGTCAAGTTTATCGAAGAATATGCTCACTTTGATTTTGTCCTTGGTTACAATAGCAAGCAACTAGTATATGATCCTCTCATGAATTTCTTAACACTTCATTGAAAATGTGTACTCCAAAAAATAATGTGCTCGACTTCTCCAAGCTGTGGATTCTTACAATTTGGGCTTGGGCCATGTGGACTGGACTCGGTGTTAATCGAACCAGCTTGAAAGTGTCTGCCAGTCCAACCTAGTTTCCTCTTTTCAGGTTATTGTGAGGTTATTAATGTAATATTTCAAACTATTAATGTCTCAGAGTCAGGTTGTTATATCCAGGTGATTACTAAATCAGGATCAAAATTTCGATAAAATAAATAAATTTCATCTATTAATTACAAATATCACTAGACCTACTGATACCACCACAAAAATCGACACAAAGGAGGATACTTATCGGGCAATAATAATAATAACGGGTTAGATATGGACTAACTTGTTTTATTTACTTCAATCACAAATGCATTCAATGGCCTTATCTGCAGATGATGATGATCAACCAAACATCTTTATCAGATACTCCTTATTTGACCAGTTTTATCATCAACTGGATTTACTCATAATTTGTCCTGCCACAGCCAGTCTCCATAAATGTGATATAATTAGTTATCTTATCTTATCTTATTTGTCCATATACCACGATAACTTGACCTGGAAGTAATTTTATCTCTCTCTCAGAAATCGTGGCAGCAACGAAATGTGCAGAGACCATTTTGTTTATACAATATGTAGTTAATTAATCAATACAATATCTACAGTCTCTCTTCTGTTTGTACTTGGGAATTTGTCTACTATAAAAATCCTTGAAGATTCAAAGTTGTTGCGGTAATTAGTAAGTGTATACTGAAACTTTTGAAATGGCTAACACTTTAATTACATTGATTCTAGTCATTCCATTATGTGTGTTGGTAGCCGTTGCTGACGTTTCTTCCCCGGTTTCCATTGACGGTATTTGCAAATCAATGGTGGAGTCACAAGGCTACATCTGCCAGGAACATACAGTAATATATACTCTGCCTACTATATTGTTAATACTATTGTCTGGACAATTACCTGAAAGGTCGTGATAATATTAGAGCTAGTTTTATCGAGCAGTCGTATGTATGAGTAGGTACGAGTCCTCCTACATGATTTACTAGCTACTACATTTGCTTTCTTTCAGGTGACAACAAAAGATGGGTACATTCTTAGCATACAGAGGATGCCTAAGGCACTGTCCGGTAAGCCAGCAGACAAGCCACCAGTTTTGTTACAGCATGGGCTCATGATGGTTAGTTCCTTTACAAAGTTTACATGAATATATATATATACTAGGCGACAGAGTTTCAGGTGCAGGATCCCGTATGTTTTTTTTCGTATGGGATCGTAGTTTATCGCATCCGACAATCAGTTTACTATATACTTGGTTAATCATATATATATATATACATATATATATATATATATATTCTCTCTGGTGGTGGCTGCAGGATGCTATAACATGGCTGTTGAATGCACCAGATCAATCCTTGGCATTCATTTTGGCAGATAATGGCTACGATGTGTGGATTTCTAACACTCGGGGGACTAAATACAGCCGCGGACACACTTCGCTTACTCCCAATGATCCGGTTCGCTTTTCGAATCTATACATGTTAATTGATTTACTTTTATGAGACTTAAAGAAACGTTTTTGAGTTCACATTTTCCCCTTATATATATATATATATATATATATTTTCAGGCTTATTGGGAATGGTCATGGGATGAATTGGTTGCTTATGATCTTCCTGCTTGTGTCCAATTTGTGCATGATCAGACAGGCCAGAAACTGCACTATGTTGGACATTCCTTGGTGATATATCTTCACTTTTGTCATGCATACGAACTTATCTTTCTTTTTCTTTGAAATATTGTTATTTATTGGTATATAATAAGGATAATAATTCTCTAGTCAGATCGGTCCTGATTTGTTTTTTTAAGGACCGGTCTAACTAGGACGCTTGATAAGGAATACTGAGAGAAAAAAAACCATGAATTTGCAGGGAACTTTGATTGCATTTGCTGCCTTTTCACAAGATAAGCTGATGGACATGATACGATCAGCTGTTTTGCTTAGTCCAATTGCTCATTTGGGTGAGATGTCTTCACCACTTGGAAAAACTGCCGCTGATGCATTTTTAGCTGAAGTAAGACCACAAATGAATCTCTTACCATTCAAGTGTGAATTCTATAATTTCATTACCAGTGATATTTGCTACATTTTTGTTTCACAGGACTTGTACTGGTTAGGTCTCCATGAATTCGCTCCAAGAGGGTGAGCAACCATCTTCTGTATAAACTTTTCAAAAAAAATTTCTAATGAACTTTGAAACTAATAGAGTCTGTCTGTATTTTAATTAAATCCTGAACGAGATTAACAAAACCATTTCTTGGAAAGCCTTGAGCTACACAAGATATGAAATATGTAATTTTCAACCAAAAAATTTCTAGTTTCTTTTCTATGTGAACAGGGAGGCTGTAGCCAAACTTTTAGAAGATATCTGCCAAGATCCAGGAAACAACTGCTCTAACTTGATGAATTCTTTCACAGGTTCACTCTCAAGCTTGCTCATTAGAATTTTGACAACACAACTACTATATTCTGCATAATTCAGTTGACATGTAAATTATTTCTCTGTTCACAGGCCAGAATTGCTGCCTAAATTCCTCTAGAACAAATGTATTTCTTGAACATGAACCTCAGTCAACCGCGACAAAGAACATGATCCACGTAGCTCAAAGTAAGTGTAGATGAGGTTTCCGATAAATTTTATGAAGTTTTAAGGAAACGTTTAAAGAAATCGTTATTTTTTTTTTGGACGGACAGTGGTTAGAAAGGGGACCATTGCAAAGTATGATTATGGTAGCGAAGACGCGAACATGAATCACTATGGACAGCCTACTCCACCGGTGTACGACATGACAGGAATTCCAAATGATTTTCCTCTTTTGCTGAGCTATGGAGGCAAGGACTATCTTTCCGACGTAGATGATGTGCAGATTTTGCTCGAAAACCTCGAAGATCACCACAGCAACAAGTTGGTTGTACAATATAGAGAAGACTATGCTCATGCTGATTTTGTTTTTGGTGTCAATGCTAATAAAGTTGTATATGATCCTATGATGGCCTTTTTCAAGCTTAATTGATGAACTTGAAGAAATCTATTTTTAGACCAATGAAAGCATTTGTAATCGGTCATCGAATTCATACAAAATAAAAGTACAATTCTAATCTTCAAACACAAACAGATATTTAACGTTACAGAGTCAAGATCTCGTACAAGTAGATATAGCATGTTAAAAGTGAACAAAAAAAAAAAACCACCAACAACATATGTGTGTATCAAATGTAGATGTTTGGTCTGAAAGAGAAGTGATTCTGGGCTGCAATGTAACCTGCCATAAGTGGATCGATGACATGGAAATGTTGTTTGAAGCAGTGATCCTTCTTCTTCCCTGCAGATGATGATGACAAGAACAAGTCCTCACAGAGAACAGGTGAAACAACTGATGATGATGGTGAGCTTGATAGATCAGAAGTCTTACCAAAAAGCTTCAACATTTTCTTCAACTTTTTACCACAAATGATGAGCACCCTCTCCATATTCTACAAGGCCTGTGGTGATCTCCTGTCCTGTCTACAATTGGTGTTGTGTTATATAACTATAAAAGATAGATAGACCATGCAAAAGAGCAGTTATTATAAAGAGAATCTGGCATCACATGGATTTTATTTTGTGGGTGTTTTTTTGGCTTATTTTCATGAAAAGTTGTTAGCATTGTAATTGTAAAAGTTAATGATAATTTCTTAAGTTTTGATGGGATTCGATGTATCAATGATGTAGCGGAAGCTTAACGAGAAAAACTCGTAAGGCTAAATTCGAAAAGCAACCTATCAACAGAGGCGGACTTAAGAAAGGGCTTGCCCGGGCTATAGCCGGCCAGCTTTAAATTCAATACATAAAGGTCTAAGTACATAAACCTCCCCTAAGGTTTGATGATATTACAAAAATATGATATATAATCTAAATTCAGTGAAACGTAAATATTTTATTGTTCATCGTAAAAATACACATGATATTTTGGTTCTAACATTATAGAATTAAGCCATTTGCAAGTTTAAATACATTTTTTTTAACTACAAGTTTAAATAATTGTTTATGCACAAATTTTACAATGTATTTAATATTATTGAATATTCCATTATTGAATTGGTGTCATCTCATTATTAAAAAAAATGAACAAATATTTTTATCAAGAATTATATAATTTTTTGTTTATTCTTAATCAATGACTCGCATGTCTTGTACTGACGTTATTAAATCCATGTGCATTTAGGAAGAAAATCACAAGGTTTTTCTCCATAATACACACCGAATTTAATAAATTTAGTGTGAGAGAGTTTGTGAGTTATTAATACATTATAATATATTGACTAAATAAAAATAGATAAATAACTATTGATAGTTAAAGAGTTGACTTTATAATATTAGTGTGTATCGAGAAAAAAAAAGTATCTATATATATATATAATATTTAGCTCCGACGGTAAATGTTTTCTGGGTAAACCATTGCATACCAATATTCTGTTGATCCACGCTTGAATGCCAGAATATCAGACTTCAAGATTGTTCACCTGCGCAGGGTATTGAAATTGGTAGATAATTAGAGAAAAATCTAAATTTTTTATTAATTCAACAACTAACTTTTCAAACCCTAATACAATCTATTTAAAGGAAACAAATTCGAAATCTCTTAGGGGTCGTTTGTTTTTTTCACTTAAGACTTAATGGGTCTGAATTGAACTCATTAAGTTGTTTTGTTTGTTTTTTTAAGTGGTCTAACAACTTAAAAATATCAAAAAACAACTTAAAAATATCAAAAAACAACTTAAAATAAAAAGTAAGAAATCCTGACTTTTAACTTAATTCCAAATCACTGGATTACAATTAAAATATTCTATTCTAATTCTCTCCTCCAAAAAAAGATATATTTCCAAATTTATATTAATTTAATATGGTATAAAAAAAATTTCTTTTAACATATTTCTTATTTTAAACATGTTTTAGAAAAGAAAAAAAAACCTAAATACTTTTCATAATGAAATTTTTCAGAGATTGAACAATTGAATTTCTCTCGTACCAAATCCCGGTAAGAACTCTTTATTTATTTATTTTTATCTTACTATTAGTATATTGCTCAATAAAGTTGTCTATCATATTAAGTAGATTTCGTGACTCGAAAATTTTATAGAATTATTGTATATAAAAATTTAAGAACCTTTTTTTTATTTGGTTTCCGGTGCATATGATCCAGGAAACAAAAAAAAACAAAAAAAGTTTCATGAATTATATTCACCGGAAACGTGGACAACGTATAAAATTGAACTTGAATATGAATTTTTTTTGACAATAAATTTAACTTAAACTTTGTTTGCAGAACATGCAAAATTATATTCTTTGTTTAATTTTTTATTTTGTTAAATTAAACTTTGTTTGCAAAAAAAAAAAAACCATACAAAATGCTATAAAGAATGGTGGATGTTAAATTACTTCTTTTAATTAGTATGTGTATAAATGTACAATTACATATTTTCAGACAGTTTTATTTTCAAAAAACAAACATATTAACAGAACATTCAGATGTGAGGAAAAAAAAAACAAACATATCATTCAGATTCAGATTTCAGTCCCTATTCAGTCTTCAGAAAAATTCAGGACTGTTCAGTGTTCAGACAAAAAAACAAACGACCCCTTAGACTCCTAAAGATCATAAACGAAATCGAGAAATAATCTCGAATAAAAAAATAAAAACATATTCTAATCAAAAAAGGAAAAAAACACCTAATTAAATATATAATAAATCAAAATAAAATAATATATTTTAATTATAAAAATATTTTTAAAATATAAAATCTTCAACAATATCTTTGATAATCCCTCCTACATTATTTAGTGATCATATGGATTCGGTGCATTAGTGCTCTTTTAGAGTTAGTTTAAAAAAATTATATTTTTTCATTCGGAATTCTAAATCATGTTTTTAAATTTCCTAAAGAGTAACATTTAAATGAAAGATTTCGTGTTGATATAAATGAATATATGGAAATGAGTCATTTATCTTATTATTTTTAATTTTGACTTTGAATTTCTGAATTATGTTACAAGTTTTTTTTTTTTTTGGTAATAATGAATTATTCCATCAAAATATTATTTTCTTAAATAGTTCGTATGCTTTGTCCTAATAAAAAATAAAAAATTAAATCTGATTTTTTATGTCAATTTAATTTTTATTGGGTTTTAATATCTTCATTGTTAACAAATTACACGTGTCGAAAGGTGCCCAAATCAATCAAACTTTTTGGCAAATAAGAATTCTTCTAAGAAAATAAATTCATGGCAAGCTCACGTGTAACGCAACGATTGGTGAGTACACGTAGCGCTCGAAGGGGTTTTTCTTTTCTGCGATCTGGGTTTCTGCTGTGTGTGTGTGTGAGAGAGACAGAGAAAGAGAAAACAAAATTTTCTCGAGAAAGTGATTGCAAATGTACGGATCACCATTAACATTCTTCTTCTTCTTCCTCTTCTTAGCTTTTTTGAATCACAGTGATGCGCTCTACGGGCCGTCTTCACCTGTAGTCCAGCTCACTCCCAACAACTTCAAGTCCAAGGTTAGATTTTACATTGCAATCGCATCTTAATTTATATCTTCTCTGTTTGGATGCCGAGAAGGTTGTGGAAAAGAAAAGAAAAAAAATTGATTGAAAAGATATGTGATTTTCCTATTGTTCTTATTTATGTTTGTTTTTGTTTAAAATTTTTGTTTTTCGCTTTAGTTTATGTTCACTGGATCTGATTGAAACTGTTATATACTTGTGCTAGTGGTTGTTTTATGTTATTTTTTGTTCTACATTTTTATTTCAAGACAAAGATTGAGATAGTGTGTGTTCTTATTGACTTTTGAAGTTAGTTTTGGATTTTCGAATTCGAAAATGAAAATGAAAGTATCATTCTTGTATAGCTTTTGGGAGTTTAGGAATTCAAAAGTTGTTCTTTTTTCTTGTCTCTGAATTGTTCTAGATGTTTATGAATTTAATTGATATAAAGTTGAATTCCACATGATTACTGTTTTAAATATCAAGGAGTTCATTACATTTTCTAGAAATGATGTTTATAGATTAAGATTTTTGAAACGGTGGCAGGTTTTGAACTCGAATGGAGTTGTTCTGGTTGAGTTCTTTGCACCTTGGTGTGGTCACTGTAAAGCTCTAACACCCACATGGGAGAAAGCAGCTGCTGTCTTGAAGGGCGTTGCTACTGTGGCAGCTCTTGATGCCGATGCACACCAGTCTCTTGCTCAGGTTTCTTTCTATTCTGAAGATTTCATAGCGATTGATAAATTCACATTCTTTTTCGGCAATCACCAAACATGATCTGCATACTAAATTACGAACATAGTTGATTGATGGAAAAAACAACAATTTTCATGTAAATATTTGGGCAAATGGTACTTGGGGCATATTAATTTTACACAAAATGGAAGCATTATTTTCTGGTGCATTTGGTTGATTATATTGTGGATTTCATTTAGTGCTGCAAGCTGATATTCATTATAAAAACAAGTTGCTTATGAGAATGACTCAAGTTGGCAAGGATTTGGGTGGGAATTGAGTTTTAAAAAAATCAGTTTTACTGGCACTGACACTGACAATTCTAGATGTTTGTTTGCAATAATGAAGAAACAATACATCAATGACATCCTTTTCTCAGGGACATGGCCCCACCAATTGGTATTAGGCCATTAAAGGCTGCTAAATATTTGTTTTCAAAATTAACAAGATTGGATTTTGCTGCTCGACATACTCTAGATTGGATGATGATTTTATTTGTAAGAATGAAATTTCCGTTACTTTGTACATAGCTCAGATTGACCAATTGCATTGCTTGGACTCTTGTGAGTGATTATTATAGCCATTGTACAAGAAAATGCATCATAGTGGTTCAGGAATGATTGTTTTTATATTTATCCACTAGTTAGGGTTCTTAACCAATGGTGGCTTGGTTAAGGACCTAATGTTATTTTTTACAATTTTTTTCTCTGAGAGACGTTTACGGTTTGCAATGTACTATATCTTTCTTTTTAATAAATTCTTTCTTATATTTTGACAAAGCTTCAAACGAGAGTAAAGATGATACTCATAGATCTCGCATTATCTCAGTTAGGTGTCATTTTAGTATGTAAGAAGTTAGGACATGATTTTTGTCTCCTGAACTGCAAGTTTCCTTTCATCAAATTTTTTTAAAACTATTTCATACCTTGTACAGGTTGGTTTTTGTCGTGATTGCTCGTTATTGTTTGATTTTTGTGTAGGAATATGGGATTAAAGGATTTCCAACCATAAAGGTGTTCGCACCAGGGAAACCTCCAGTAGATTACCAAGGGGCTAGGGATGTCAAACCAATAGCAGAATTTGCTCTCCAACAGGTTTGTTGATTGGAATTTTTCAGAATAATCTTGAAAGATTGCATATTGATGTTGTAAATTTTTTTAAAGATAGCATGGATAATCTCTGTATTTTATGACTGAAACCTTTTTACAGATAAAGGCGATTTTGAAGGAACGTCTAAACGGGAAAGCATCTGGAGGATCAAATGATAAATCTGAATCTAATGCATCTGTAGAATTGAATTCCGGCAATTTTGATGAGTTGGTGCTCAAAAGCAAGGAACTTTGGATTGTGGAGTTTTTTGCTCCTTGGTAAGTGTTCTTAATTGGTTAATCTCTTTGTCTGTACAAGTACATATGTATTTGTGCATGCATAGAGATACATATCTGAAAGTTACATAATGTAAAAAGCTTTTCTTTTAAGGTGAAGCACTAAATGTTTAAATTTATCAATGTTTTTGCATGAAACAGTCACAGCATTGATTTATCAGTTTGTGTAAATATTTTATTTGTAGTTTTGATCTTAGGTTTGTATACATATTTTATCACATCCTTATGAAGCTATGGAAGCTCTACATACATCAAATTTTGTTTCAATGACACTTGGTATTTTTGTTTTCTCAAGGTGTGGACACTGTAAAAAGCTGGCTCCTGAGTGGAAGAGGGCTGCTAATAACTTGCAGGGCAAAGTAAAATTAGGTCATGTTGATTGCGACTCTCACAAGGTAATGTTAAATCTTTTCTATACACTTTGAATTGAGCCATCTTGTTTACCTGTTTATGTTTTTGTTTCCTTTATCTGCTTGTATATTCGCTGCTGCCAGAGCATGGGATATATGGTAATGCTACTGTTTTTGTCTCCGTCATGTTTTTTAGTTTATATTGAAATGTTATGCCTGTTAAATTCTATCTAATATTTTCCTGCAAGATAGTAATCCTTTCATCTGAAGTGGTGTATGCTAATGCTATGTTATTGAACGAAGAATTTTAAATTTCTCAGCTTTCTTTTTTTATTGCTTTGGAATGAACGTGAAACATAGCTTTTAATATGGATTCCATTGTTTGCTGGAGGACTATGGTTATCAATTTTCATTGTTTATAATATTTCTCAAGTCAGTTCTTATGAGACATTGGATCTCTTAAAAGCTCTAGTGATGAGATTAAGAAATATTTTGTATTCTCTTTACCTATCGCCTCAGCCATATTGTTAAACTTTGTGGTTCTAATGGAGTGCGGTGACCAGTCTTTGATGAGCAGATTCAATGTCCAAGGATTCCCCACCATCTTGGTATTTGGTGCTGACAAAGACAGCCCAATTCCTTATGAGAGTGCTAGAACTGCCTCAGCTATTGAATCATTTGCTCTAGAGCAGCTGGAAACAAATGTTGCACCTCCTGAAGTGTCTGAACTTACTGGTCCGGTAGGTCATTCGTTACCATCAATACCTCATTTTGTGTGGAAGCTTTGTGACGGTTTATGAAAAAAAATTATCTTGTTATACAGGATGCCATGGAAGAGAAATGTGGCTCAGCCGCCATCTGTTTTGTTTCATTCCTTCCTGATATTTTGGACTCCAAGGCCGAAGGCAGGAACAAATACCTTCAGATGATGTTATCTGTTGCAGAGAAGTTCAAGAGGAGTCCATACAGGCAAGTATACAAGATCTCCATCGATTAATATTTTGCATATCATAGAATATTCACAGATCATGTGTTTGGAACTATCATATTCGGTGGAACACAACTTTTTTGGCTTGAATGGGTTGAAAATCTTTTTATTATGACTTAAAAATTCCTGTTCTACAGCTATGTCTGGACAGCTGCCGGAATGCAGCCAGATCTTGAGAAACGTGTGGGCGTCGGTGGCTATGGTTATCCCGCTCTAGTAGCCTTGAATGTGAAGAAAGGAGTATATGCCCCACTAAAAAGTGCCTATGAGCTTGTCCACATTGTGTAAGTCTTCTAATTCTTCTTCGCATTGAAAGCCTACTTTGCAGTGAACAAAACCATCAAAGGAAATTCAATTATGATTTTTCAGAGAGTTTGTCAAGGAAGCGGGTCGTGGAGGAAAGGGAAACTTGCCTCTAGATGGTGCCCCATCGCTCGTAAAAACAGAACCTTGGGACGGTAAAGACGGACAGATAATCGAAGAGGATGAATTCTCCCTTGAAGAACTCATGGGTGAAGAAACCGCAAGCAAGGATGAGTTGTGATCAAACTTGAAGCAGAAAAGAGAAGGAAGTTTGATAACAAATGAAAAACATAGGCCAAAAACGATTTTGATTTTATGATCTTACATATGATCATTGTCATTGTGTGGTGAATCTTGTTAATGCCATTGTATTTACTATTTAGAAATGACTATTTTGTCATAGTTAAAATGGATTTCTTAATGTTTAAATATCTAAGTAGAAATAAGAAATCATATACTTTAGGGGTTATTCTATAGAGAAATAATATTTGGTGGTGGTTATTTATGATTTTAGTGCTGGTGTTTTTGAGGAGCTTTTTGCATCGACAAAAAATAAATAAAATCGTTTTCTTGTGGGCCGACATTTTAAATGTCAGGATTTAGTTGTTGGAAAAGAGACATGACTTGAATCTAAAATTTATTTGATTAGAGATCAATATTGTTTTGTTTAAAAGAGGGAAAGATAGCACATGATACATATAAAATATAATGTCAAGTAAATCATAAATCAGAACACAACAATTATGTTCGGTTATTACAATAGCTAGAGGTGGCCACGGTTCGGTTTCGGGGCGGTTTCGGTTTCGAAACCGCCGGTTTCGGTTCCGTGGCCACCCAAACCGTAACTGTAACAGAAAAAACCGGTTTGGTTTTCGGTTTCGGTTCCGTCGGTTTCGGTTTCGGTTTCGGTTTCGGTTTATTTCGGTTTCGGTTTCGGTTTATTTTGGTTTCGGTTTCGGTTTTATTTATTTTTTCCAAACAAAACCTAATTACAATAATTACTAAACGTAATTAAAATAATGGGAAAAATAATGTTCCAGAATTTTTACTAGTCTTTACCAATTCAGAAGGGTGATTTTTCCTAATATGGTTCCAGTACGTGCCATATCCGAATGATTTGTTGGTCCTGTATATTTTGGAGCAGTAGTTGCACTTGATTTGGATCATCCCGTCATCTAACTGAATTTTCTTCATATGCAATTTGAAGAGATCGGACTTCATCGGCTTTTCTTCTTCACCTGCAACAAATTCATTTGAAGGGGGTTGGGGGTAGATAGATTTTCATTACTATCAGGGTCATAGAGATTGGGGTCGGGTTCGTCGGAAATTATTAGAGGGGGATTAGGACTACGAGGGAGATCGGATCCAAATTGAGATTGAAGGAACTCGTGGTAAAGTCGGTCGTTATAACTGACATCATCACCTTGGTGTTCCAACAAATCTTGCAATGGACCCTTTCCCTTGTTCAAATTTCTTGAACCTTCTCCCTCACTTGCCATTGAATAATTAATTATAAATACTAATAGTAAAAAATATATATAGATATGTGAGGCACTCAAAATATTGTTGGAATAATAGTGGTAACACTAAGAAAAATAGATAATTGTAAATAAATAATAGATGATTGTAAAAAAAAATAGAATTTGTAAATAGATATTAATTTCTATAATAATTGAGAATTAAAGAAAATTGTAAATAGATGATTGTAAAAAATTGAAGAAAAAAATAGATATTAATTTTTATGAAAATGAAAAATAAAGAAAATTGTAGAATGTAGAGACTAGAGAGAATTGAGAATTTGAGATTGAGAGAGATTGAGAGAAGTTGAGAGTGGTGTGAAGAATATTGAAATGGGGGGGTATTTATAGGATTATAGTGGAGGGGCGAATTTACAATTTTAAGAAATTAAGGGAAAAAAATAATATATATATATGGCCGTTGGGACTTGGGAGATGGGTAGATGACCGTTGGTCATCTCACCCAACGCCCAACGGTCATCAATTCTTTTGTTTTTTTTTTCAATTATGTGGTACGCGTGGCAAGCCGTGATTCGTCGAATTTTTTTTTTTTTTTTTTACTAACAACGGTCGAAACCGTCGGTTAAACCGCCGGTTAAACCGACGGTTTACCGTCGGTTTTGGGCAAAAACCGACCAAACCGGCGGTTTTGACCGTTGGTTAAACCGACGGTTTGGTCGGTTTTTACCCAAAACCGTCGGTTTTGGTCGGTTTTCAACCTACCGTAACCGTAACCGAACCGGTTCGGAACCGGTTTCCAACCGGTTCCGTAACCGGCGGTTACGGTTACGATTCCGGTTTCGGTTTTTCGAAACCGGTTTCGGTTTGGTGCCCACGGTTTAACCGAACCGTGGGCACCTCTAGCTAGCTAGTAGTCAAGTATGGCACAAATCAAATGAATGAATTCTTTCCTTTTTTTTAAAAAAATAAAATAAATTTATGTCAATCTAACCTGTTCAAATCATCATAAGAAAATTTCTATTAAATTTTTAGCTTCTAAAATTTCTTCAAATGTTGCCAAGCTTACCCAGTGCCAGTTTATCAGTGTTTTGTCTCTTTTAATTAATTTGGCTTATCAATGATATAATGGAATCCTTACACAGATAGTTCAGCTAAAAAAACGAAGTTATAAAACATAATTAGTGATCAATAACTTTATTATAAGAGAGAAATTAAGATAACACTTGTTACATAAAAAAATATAAATGTTAATTAGTAGATCCATGAAATATAATGAATGAATTATTGGTAACCTATTCATTGTTTTCTTTCATCTTCTTCAAACTCTCCTCACTGTGCCAACGTACAGGTGATTGGCTGAACTTCTCAATTCTCATCCTATGCGCCGCCGCGGCAACGTTCTATTGCCTCGCATCCTCTGTTGTATTTATTAGCAGGTGGTCCTTCGGTGCAGAGCTCCGGATGTTTTGGGCCACATCCTGGATTTTCATCACGTGCAAGGGTTCCATAGCCGATATATCTGGCATCGGCTTCTTTTACAAAGAGCATGCATGCTAAAAGCATGCAAATGCCGAAAACGATCAATTTCTTCGACATGTCTTAGATTTTGATTTCGGTTAGTTGATTGATTTTTGAAGTGGTAATGTGATATATAATCTGTATAATGATTAGGTGTTGTAGGTTAGTTCATGATATATACAAATTTATATAGAGAAGTGATATCTAATTATGACATTTATATATTGTTATGCAGTTAAATACTTAAGCTGTTCTATATAGTTGAAAAATGAATTGTATGGAGGGTATTGAGTCTTTCATTTCTTTAACTTCTTCCAATTTAACTAGGAATGAATTTGTTTGATTTTACTTTCTAAAAAACGATATGGTAAAATTAGATGTAAAACTACAATATTAATCAATTCTTCGTATTAGAAACTAACAAGTGTCTCTTTTATATGATTAATATTTTGTTATTTTTATAAGGGTAGTTTTGTATAATTTCCCATTAACTCAATTAGCCACAATTTGTTGAATTATCGGTTGGATTAATGAAATAGTTTTTATTATACTAATCAATTGAGTGTGTCGATTTCATGAAATTGCTCATCCATAGATGATCTCTAGACTCTAATGCCTTATAATTAGCTTCTATGCCTTTCTCACCAAAAGTACTGTATATATACACATGATATATAATTAGTAATAATTAATGTATCAGCCTTTCTATTATCAGTCCGTACTGATATAAGATATATCAGTTACTTGCATGTGGGTTGATTTAAAAGATACTTTGATAAGTGCATGCAGTCAAGTCAAAACATTTAAATCCAATGACCCACGTGTAAGGAACTAATATATCTTATATCAATTCGAACTGACAATAGAAAAATTGATTAATGTATATATGAGCATGGTGAGGCAAAGAACAGTCATTTTCTTCGACATATTAACAATTAGCAATGCAATTAATTTGATAACATGAAGTTTCAAGTTCTGTATAATTTGACGTGTGTAAATATTTCCAATGATGAACTAATTTTATTATTGGCAGTTTCTTAGTTATCAACCAATAGCTTCATTCATTCATGCATATATAATCACAGTGCTGGCCCTAGGGCAAGGCACCAGGGGTGACCGGCCTGGGCCCGTCATGTCCAGGGCCCCCCAAATATATGTGCTGAGTTTATTTGTTATGGGTTAAATTGTGATATAAAAAAGCCCAATAAGTAGAAATGATCCAAAAAGGCCCAAACATTACCATAAACAAATTAACAAATGGTCCATTTTGATGTCCAATTCATTTTATTTAATATTTTTTCAAATAAAATCCAATTTTTTTAGGGTTTCATACTTTCTATCACTGATATCTTCTTCTCTGCCACCAAAGAAAAATAAAAACAACAACTCATTAGTCATTACTATCTCTTTCTCTCTCAACTCTCTTAGTTTTATTTAGGTAATTTTCTTTTTGTTTTTTTTCTTTTGTTTTTTGTTATTTTTACAAATTGTAATATGTATTTATATTTAATCTTCTTTATTCCTAAAAAAAAGCTCTGTATCATAATATCATATTTCATTAGTGCATTTAGTTTTGTCACAACTCACAAGTACTTATTTAATATCACATTTCATTATTGCAGGAGAAAAATAAATATTGTTTTCCTATTTTCATAGATTAATCTCCAAAGTAGTTTTTTTTATTGTTTTAATCTTCTCACTTTTGTTCAAGTCTTATTCTCTATTTTATTTTTATTTGATTACTTTGCATCTTTTTCCCATTTTCTGTTTCAAATTTTATAAAGAGAAGTATTCAAAAAGGTAATATTAAAATAAAATGGAGTGTCTTTAGAAATTTACTTTTTTTTAAATGGAGTGTCTTTAGAATAAGAATCCCAAAAGATAAAAGGGATAATTTTGGAAAAAAGTATGTGTCTTTAGAATTCTTTTATATTTAATTTTGAGTGGTGCTATTGGCACACCCCCTACTGATCTATTCATGCCTCATTTTTTAATTATATAATTTTTTTTTTCCTTTATCAAAATTACTTAAAGAGACATACAATTTAGGAAAGAAATCTTCTACAAAGTAAATGTATTAAAATCTCATATTCCTATTACAAAAAAAAAAAAAACCAGTAATCTGTTTCTTCAAAAAAAAAAAATTTAACTCTTAAACCCTAAAATCTGCTTCTTACATACATCTAAAATGTTTTGAAAGAGTTTGAGAACGATATCAAGAAAATTGAAGAATTGTCTAAGAACAATATCAAACATCTTGAAGAATTATCTGAAAATGACATAAAACAAGAATTGTCTGACAATGATAGTAAGCATCTGGAAACAATTCATTCTTTGGAAATAAGTTTGAAGTTTATTTTTTCTTTAGAATGATATCAAGTTGTCGTTATGTTAAAGTACCCTGTAATTTTTTATCTTTTTCGTTTCCGAAATAAGAAGAAAAAAAAACTAAAAATAAAGAAATAAGAAGAAAAATAAATAAATCAATCAATGGAGGTGAGAGAGATGTATACAGATACAGAGATAAGAGATAGAGAGTTCATAAATGATATGTATTAAGTTTGAAAAATAAGTACAATGGGTAGTTTTGGAAATAAACAAAAAAATTTAATAAAAACATTTAGTTTTATTTAATTAAATCAAAATTTTAAAAAGTGGGGCATGAATAGATCAGTAGGGGGTGTGCCAATAGCACCACTCTTAATTTTTTAAAATGGATTATATTTAGAAATGAAATGTAAAAAGAAAAACATTGGATTGTAATGAGAAACTCTAACTTTTTAACATTAAATTTGAGCCTTTATAAATGGCCCCCTTTATGATTTTATTTACAATACAAACTAACAACTTATTTCCTAGATTACCCTTCTTTTTAACTTTAATATTGTCATTTAATATAAGTTATATATATATATATATAAATTTTCAAGTCAGTACGTACTGATATAACTTCATCAGTGCGTTGGATGTGAACCATTAGATTTACATATTTTGACTCAAAGTGTATGCATTTGTCAAAACTTCTCCATAATCATTGGTCTACATGCAACGCACTGAGGAGAAAATGACTATATATATACACTTTTATTTATTGAGTGTACAGTTACAAATTGAACTGTTCAGATATTTCTTTTTACCAAATTTTCATTACCAAACATCACTGACTAATTTGATGGTTGTTGTATAAAATAAATAAATAGTAAAATAAATTAGAGTTAAATAGTTTAAAAATATATTATAAAAAAATTATATAAATTGAAATTCATTATTTTAATTTTTAACACCCAAGGAGAGCCCTAATTGTATGTGTTTTCGCTAAAATCTTTACTTTTCAAGATTTAGATAATGAAAGAAATTTTTTATACAACAACCATCAATTTTTTGTGATGTAAAAAAATGTTTGAGTAAATTTGGTAAAAAGAAATAGATATATGGGCAATACATATAATTAAAAAAAAAAACTGATATTAATTGACAATATGTTAATGTTAAAGAAGAATGAGAATCTAAGAAATAAATTGTTAGTTTGCATTGTAAATAAAATGAAAAATAAGGCCATTTATCAAGGCTACAATTTGAATGTGAACAAATTAATGATGTCCACATGTAATTATGTAAACATATGAACAGAGAGTGAATTGAGATTTGAGAGAGTGTATTCTTATAGTCATAGATGTGTTGTGTCACTTCTGAGCCTCTTCGACTTTCGTCATCTTACTGTATTATTCGTCCACCGGAATCACTCATATGTCATATATTAGTCTTACCAATTTATACATACTTGATATCGAGGACATTATAAGTTCAATTGTCAACATTTTTTTCTTCTCTTGTTGAGGCCGTTTTCTACCAATTAGTAACTAAAGGAGCATTGAAGGAGAACCAAATCCAGATTTTTTTTCTCAACTACCTTCTGTTGTACGTTCTAATAAATTAGGATATTTGTTATAATCAATCAATTATATGCAAAAACAAAAGTCTTTTGCCTATTTCTAAGGTAATCGATATTCCAACATCAACTATATTTTGCCAACTTTTTTACAAGGTTTTCTTCTTGTATTCTTGCAATTTTCAAATACCGGCTTCTCAGAAAATTTACAGAGAAAAGTGCAGTAAAAGTTTCCAACCTACAGTACAATTTTACTAATATTCATTCATTCTTGAAATCACATGACATTGGAGGCTTATAATGAAATTTCTATCTGATTGCTGACTACACCACAATGACATGTACAACCAGCTGCATAATTTTGTAATGGACAAAACAGGCATGTCTCAAATCTCTTATATATAGCATGTCTCACTTTTGCGTGCCTTTTAGATTCATGAGAATAAATTACTGAACAAAAATGATTTTGAAAATCAAAAGTATGGTCTTTTAGGGATGGAAAATGGAGAACTTCCAAAATTTTGAAATGATCATCTCTAAGACATGTATCTTATAATTATCGATCTCACAAGACCTATAGTACTACGGTCTACGGACAAGGAACACAATTCAATACATTTGATTATAGTTCTTATGACAAAACCCGGGTTAGTATGGGTAATTCTTCGATAGACACGTAAAGCCATGAGGAAATTGAAATTCCTCCTATACATGTTGATTTTCTGGAGAATTTCTATCTTCTCACCGTACCTCTTGTCCCTACTACAAGGACATGTGAAACCTTTTGACACACTATCAAAAGTTTAATAGCATATTTCACAAATCCATTTAGTTTCGTCTCACTTTTATTTCAACTTACAATACTTTAAAAAAAAAATTTGGGAGTTGTGGAGGAGGATATTGGGGGGTTGTTGCTGAGCCTCATCAACTTCCATCATCTTACTGTATACGTCTACCACAGTTACTTTTATATCTATGGACGTTTCAGCTAGACTTACCAATTCATACATACTTGATGGAGGACATAACTATAAGATCATTTGTCAGACTTTTATTTTTCCTTCTCTTGATGAGGCTGTTTTCTATAATTACTAATTAGTAACTAAAAAGAACATTGAAGGAGAACCAAATTCAGATGATTTTTTCTCAACTACCTTATGCTGTACGTTCCAATAACTTAGGATATGTATTTGATATAATCAATCAGTTATATACCAGAGAGTTTTCCTCTTGAATAGTTTTCTTGTAATACTTGGAAAAAAAAAAACAAGTCTTTTGCCTATCTCTAACGTAATCTCTATTCAACATCAACTACATTCAAGTCTTTTTCCATAACATCAATAAAACTACATTAATCCAAATTCAGACTACTTTTAACAATATGCAAAACCATTGTACCAAATGACGATATATCTCAAACTCGATGGACATTTTTAATAATATCCCTATTTATATATATATATATATAAATATACACACAATTTTTCCATTGTCAATTCTAACTGATATAAGATATATCAGTTCTTTGTATGTGGGCCATTGGATTTATATGTTTTGACTTGGCTGCATGCACTGGAGTCGTTGAAGCTTAACTTATTAGGATTAAAATCTTCAGTGCACCGGAGTCGTATGCACCAAATCCAACAATATCATAGTCTTCAATGAATATTTCCACTTAAAAGACAAAAGAACATTGAATATTTCCTTCTCTTGATGAGGCTGTTTTCTTATAATTAGTAACTAAAAAGAACATTGAAGGAGAACCAAATTCAGATGATTTTTTCTCAACTACCTTATGCTGTACGTTCCAATAAATTAGGATATGTATTTGATATAATCAATCAGTTATATACCAGAGAGTTTTCCTCTTGAATAGTTTTCTTGTAATACTTGAAAAAAAAAAAAAAAACAAGTCTTGTGCCTATCTCTAACGTAATCTCTATTCAACATCAACTACATTCAAGTCTTTTGCCATAACATCTATAAAACTACATTAATCCAACATCGTGTATGCACACTATTGTCATTAAATATCACTTGCAATGACCAAGAAATCTTGAGTCGTCGAAGCCTAACTTATTAGGAGGAAAATCTTCAATGGACCGGGGAGTTCGTATGCACCATATACAACAATATCATATCTTGAATGAATATTTCCACTTAATAAAAATGTTTGGAATTTTTTTTGGAGGATATAAATTGAAGAGACAGACATCAAGAACAAGTTAAAGTCTAAATGCAAAGCAGAAAATTTTAAAACAATTACAGGTCTTGGAAACAAATCTAACAAATCTTTGGCTGCATTGGTGGACGACCACAAAAACATGAATTTTTTTTTTTAATTTGTTAACTAGATACGATACACATAATGACTTGATTTAAAAGAGATCGGTCTCGTATCCTTTTCTGGTCCAATTTTGTTCTTTCATATATCTAAGCAATTAACCAGAACCAGATGATTTTTTTCTCAACTACCTTCTATTGTACGTTCTAATAAATTAGGATATTTGATATAATCAATCAATTGTATGCAAAAGTCCTATCAATAAGGTAATCAGATCCAACATCAACTACATTCAAATCTTTTTCCGTAGACGAGATGAGGTTGATCATATCTCATGAGATGGACTGGATCGTCACCAAATCCATTTTTAATTTTTTTTTTTTGGTGGGGATCCAATTTGGATCTCCCCTTATTTTGTTTTTTAAAAATTAAATATTTAGTAAAGGGTATCAGGATCATTTTACCCTTTTTTAACAGAAACGTTGACAAAAAGACTACTTTCAACAATATGCAAAACCATTGTACCAAATGACGATATATCTCAAACTCGATGGACATTTTTAATAATATCCATATATATATATATAAATATACACACAATTTTTTCATTGTCAATTCAAACTGATATAAGATATATCAGTTCTTTGTATGTGGGTCATTGGATTTATATGTTTTGACTTGGCTGCATGCACCGGAGTTGTTGAAGCTTAACTTATTAGGATTAAAATCTTCAGTGCACCGGAGTCGTATGCACCAAATCCAACAATATCATAGTCTTCAATGAATATTTCCACTTAAAAGACAAAAGTTGAGAAAAATTTTTGTGGATATAAATTCAAGAGACAGACATCAAGAACAAGTTAAAATATCTAAATGTACCGATTACTCTGAAAATCTTGTGTGATTGCAAAACCGAATTAAGATCTGGAAGAAAGATTAGGGCATGTCCAGATAGTTGTTTTTCAACCCGTTTTCGTTTTCATTTTCCAAAAATGATTTCGAATTCGTGTTCGTTAACCTTTTTTTATTTTGTTTTTAAAAAATAAAAACAAAAACAAAACTAGTGTTAAAATTGAAAAGAATAAAAAAAAACACATTATACATATTTTCTTTATTTTCCACTTTAGCTTTTTTTTTTCTCAAAAATTCTTTTTTTCACGTCTTCTTCTTCTTGTACTTCTTCTTCTTTCTGAAACCCTAGAATCTTCTTCATTGTGGTGGGTCCGCATAGGTCAGGTGCACAGGTTCTTCTTAGATTCCATCTTCTTAATGTAGGCGGAAGCAATTTGAGACGAGGTATTCACACGCAAGCAACAAACAAGTTTTTTCGTCCCCGTTAATTCAATAGAATACTAGGAAAGAGAAATTTTTTTGAGTGAAAGCTCAATAGAAAATTTTATTCATCCAATCTAATCTTTCAAACCCTAATACATTCTAATAAATAGAAAACGAAATAAACTCCTAGACTCCTAAAACAACTCAATTAAGTCGGGAAATGATTCCAGAATAAAACTAAAACAAATCCTAATTCTAATCCTAGTCAAAAAAAAGAAAAAAAAATTGTTGCACAAAAAACTAAAAGAGTGGTGCTATTGGCACACCCGTTACTGATCTATTCATGCCCCACTTTTTAAATTATAGAATATTCTTTTTTTTTCCTTTATCAAAATTACTGAAGGAGACATACAATTTAGGAAAGAAATCTTCTACAAAGTAAATCTATTAAAATTTCATATTCATTTTCTAAAAAAAAACCCAATAATTTGTTTTTTTTTTAAAAAAAATTAATTCTTAAACCCGTAATCTGTTTCTTCAAAAAAAAAAATTTAATTCTTAAACCCTAAAATCTGCTTCTTACATACATATAAAATATTATGAAAGAGTTTGAGAACGATATCAAGAATATAGAAGAATTGTTTAAGAACGATATCAAACATCTTGAAGAATTGTCTGAGAATGACATAAAGCAATAATTGTCTGACAATGATAGTAAGCATCTGGAAACAATTCATTCTCTGGAAATAAGTTTGAAATTTATTTTTTCTTTAGAATGATATCAAGTTATCGTTGTGTTGAAGTACCTTGTTATTTTTTATTTTTTCGTTTCCATCATGAAATATGAAGAAAAAAAACTAAAAAAAAAGAAATAAGAAGAAAAAAATAAATCAATCAATGAAGGTGAGAGAGATGAATACATATATAGAGATAAGAGATAGATAGATCATATATGGTATGTATTAAGTTTGAAAATTAAGTAAAATGGGTAGTTTTAGAAAAAAACCAAAAATTTAATAAAAACATTTAATTTTATTTAATTCAATCAAAAATTTAAAAAGTGAGATATGAATAGATCAGTAGGAGTGTGCCAATAGCACCACTCAAACTAAAAATCTTTGTACAAACAGAGACGGACCCACGTTAATACCAGGTGGGGTCAATGCCCTACCTAAAATTGTTTTTAAGAAAATTATTATGTTCATATACTCCATTGTGATCTCTCTTATGTACCTATAAAAGCACCTCCATTCTACTAGTCAGTATAAATTAAAACAAAACTGTCACAATGATGATATAGGGTGGAATCTTCAAAATTTAAGAGAACAAATTCTAACCCATATGGCCGTATCACAAGTTTGAACAAAAACTTGTTCTCTTGTTATAATCTTTCAAACTTAGTTGCATCCAGAAAACAACATTTTTGAACATCATGCATGCCTGCATATTAAAAAAATTCTACACCATATCACATTTTTGACAAAATTATCATACCATCCAAAGAACATTTTCGAACGAACTTGACACACATAGAAGAAGACCACTCTTTCAGGATGACATGCACAATTAATTTGACAAGTCTAATTTGGCTTGACTCAAACAACTTGGACGATGACATAACCACTCTTTCAGGATAGGACACACATAGAAGACCAAAACGACTTAATTGGTTGTAAGTTGTGTGAAAATTTTCAAATCTATTCAAATCTGAAATTTTTTACAGATTTTTTTAAACACACTAAGACAGTCCAATTAAACACAAAAATGCAGACTAATTAAACACACCAGAGTAGACCAATTAAACACACTAGGACAACTCAATCAAACACACCAGAGCAGACCAATTAAACACACCAAGTCTAAAAGAAAAAAAAATACTAGAGGTCTGGGAAGAAAGAAAAAAAAATAGAGAAAAAAAGTTGTTTTTTTCTTGGAAGAAGAAGAAGAAAAAGAAAAAGAAAATAGAGAATTTTTTTTTTTCATATAGAAGGGCAATTTGTCCAAATAGTGGATATTTTGGTAGAAACAATAAAAATGTTAATTTTGGGTAAACAATAAATCCATTAATTTTATGGTTAGTTTTAAATTTTCATCTCAGTGCGTTGCATGTGGACCATTAGATTCAATTGCTTTGACCTAGTCTGTATGCATTTGTAAGTGCTTATCCATGATTTATGGCCCACATATAATGTACTGATATATTTTATATCGGTACTCACTGAGAAGAAAAAGACTGTATATACATATGCAAAAACAAAAGTCTTTTGCCTATCTTTAACGTAATCCATCCAACATCAACTACATTCAAGTCGTTTGCCATAATGTAACATCGATCCATTAATCCAACATCATGCATGCACATTATTGTCTTTATATATCACTTGCAATGACATAGAAATGTTAAGAACTTACTAAGAGAAAAATCTTCAAATCTTCTTCTTTTTTTCTAGATACGACACACGTACATAATGACTTGACTTGAGACTAAAGAGTGATTAATTGGTCTGGTATCCTTTTCTGGTCCACTATTGTTCTTTCATGCATGGCTATGTATTAGCAAGAATTACGATGTGTACTTTTCTCAGCTATCTCTGTTATACGTAGTTCTCAATTAGGATATTTTGCTATCATCAATTAAATGCAAAACATAAGTCTTTGCCGGTAACCAATAAATCTTTTTTTTTTGAAACGACGAATTTATTAAACCAACAAAGGCCAACAAAACCAAACATACAAACGACCAAACAAAAAGAAAACAGAGAAAGCGCAAACGCCCGAAGAGAACAAAAGAGCGAACAGAGCACAGGTCGCCCGCCCTACCCAGGACTAATTCACTGAACCCTAACTGATTAGATTATCTCCAAACTCATTTACTAATCAAAAATCATAATGAAGGAAAACGAACTTGATTACTCATTGGTGATTACAATGTTTACTCACAGTTAATCTAATTAATATGTCTGATCAATCTGTATTTTTTTTATCATCATTTTAGTTCGAACCAAATTTCAAAGATTATATCTTCTTTTTTTAACTATTGATTACAATTTTTGAACCTGTAGTAGAGATATACAAGACTCGGGACAACCTCAATTTCATCAAAATTATATATATATTTTTTACTTGCAGCCATCAAAACCATATATTAATTAATTTATGAGAGGTAAACGTATTTAATTTAAGATACGGGTAGAATTTTAAAATTATATTTGAAGAGAACAAATTCTACCCCGTATCACAAGTTTGACAAAAACTTGTTCTCTTATAATTGTCCAAACTCCATCACATCCAGAAAACAACATTTATGAACTCAGTAAATCAATAACCAATAATTGTTCTTTCATGGCTATATGAGTGATTTAGCAGAACTAGATGGACTTTTCTCGGTTACCTCTGTTATACGCTCGCAATTAGCATATTTGATATTTCCATTGAAAACAAATTAGCATATTTGATAACTGATATCATCAATTAAGTGCAAAACATAAGTTCATCGAAAACAAATTAGCATATTTGATAATCGATAATTGATATCATCAATTAAGCGCAAAACATAGGGTCCGTCCTGTAAGCGTTTTTCAATGGCTGTTTTTTGAAAATGAAAATGAAAAATGAAAACAGTGTTTTTTGTTTCAATTTCAAAATTTAAAAACGCGTCTGGTAGCATATAATGAAAGCTGGATTCTGAAAATGAAAACGGAAAAAACACGTCTGGTAAGTTAACTGAAGAATATAAAAAATTGTAATTTTTCTATTATTGTTTCTATTGTGATTTTTTTTTAATTTGAGTAAAAAATGAGTCAATAAGTTTATTATTATTAGAGATGTATTTTTCTATTGTAATTTAAAAAATATATATTTTTTCTATTGGAAATTAAATAAATTAGAGGGTGTATTTTGAATTTTTGATCGATATATCAAACTAGAGGATTTTATTATTATTATTATTATATCCCAATTTTAAATTTTGCTGTTCCTTATCTCTTCCTTATCTCTTTTCTCCTCTTCCGGATGATGTTCCTTCATTCGACCTTCCACCCAGAAAATCTTCTCTTCTTTTTTCTATCATTTTCTCTTTGAAAAATCTTCTCTAACCTTTTACAACAAAATTAAAAATAAAAAAAAACCGATGACACTTGATTTTCCACTGTAATTTTATAATTTTTTTATTCATGTAAGATAGAAAATGGATTTATAGTTGTAATCACTTATTCTTGAATATATCTTTAAAGGTGATTTGAGCAGATCGGCTTTATTGATTTGGGGAATTTGTCTTGAATTTGGGATTTGGGGTGAAGAATAGTAATGAAAAAGAAGAAGAGTAACGAAGAAGAAGAAGATGTGAAGAAGAAGAACAGTGACAGAGAACATTGTCGAAGAAGAAGAAAAAAAAGTATAAAAAAGTGAGTTTTTTTTTGTTTTGTTTTTTGGATTTGGTGGAGATCCCAAATTGGATCTAGGATTGGTTTGGTTTGATTTTCTGGGTTTTAATGGATATTTGAATAATTTTTTCGGTTTGATTTGAGGGTTATGGTTTGGTGATTGGAGATGGATGGTGGTGGGGTTATGGAAAATGATGAAGATGGTGATGGTGATGGGAAAAGAAGAACAGCTGATGAAGAACTCACGTTGAGCAGAAAAAAAGAAAAAAAGAAAAAAAAATTTGTTAATTTTTTTGAAAAACAAAAACGAAAACGAAAAACAAGTATTTTGTGTTTTTCAAATATTTCATTGTTAACACTAGTTTTGTTTTTCATTTTTTTTTTGAAAATAAAATGAAAAACGGTTAACGAACGCGAATTCGAAATTGTTTTTGAAAAACAAAAACGAAAACGGACTGAAAAACAGCTGCAAGACGGGGCCTAAGTCTTTTGCAGTAAGTCAGTAACCAATAAATCTTAATTCTTCTTTTAAATCGGTATGTTCTGAAGGGAAAAAACATCACATACGATCATATGTTAAAAAACTCCTTGGCAGATCATATATAAATATAGGAAAAAAAAACAATGAGAAAACAATAGAGGGAAAAGAAAATCGAAAGCAGCATCTATCCAGACCAGCGGATACCGAGTAACACTGTCAGATATAATCATTAGAAAGAGTAATAATTATCAATCTGGAATTAATTCATCGATGCATAACTGATTTGTATTGCAATAATTATTAAAAATGGCTGAGAATCAAATTAATTATGGGTATGTTTGG
This sequence comes from Dipteronia sinensis, assembly GCA_033220585.1. Classification (NCBI taxonomy): domain Eukaryota; kingdom Viridiplantae; phylum Streptophyta; class Magnoliopsida; order Sapindales; family Sapindaceae; genus Dipteronia; species Dipteronia sinensis. Next base: position 42,693,726 of record CM065645.1, read on the forward strand.
TGGATGGGATGGGATGATACAAATTTTAGTCTCATCTCTCATGTTTGTTGCTTGCATTGAATAAGATTATTTAATCTCATGCAAACAACTTATCCTACCAATGTGGGACTAATTAGTCCCACACTCCCACCACAAATGGTGGATTGGTGGGACTAAAAAATAAAATAAAGTGAAAAGAAAAAATAATAATAATAATAAAGTATAAAATGGTGGGACTATTGTTAGTGGGCTCAAAAAATAAATAGCACTTTTTGGAGGTGGCATTTCAACATTGTCACTGCTTTAATAACTTATGTTTAAAAGACACATATTATGGTGAACGGACAAAAATACCCCCAATAGTTGTTCTACATCAGATTTCTTTCATTCAGTTTACAGTGACAATGTTATGAAGTAGAGAGAGAAAGTCCGATTAAAACTCAGGCAATCACTCGAACGGTGACAGAGTGGCGTTAAATAGACACATTCGGGAGTCGAGCTCGGGCAGTTCATGAAAAAGCTCGGAGCCTTATGCAAAAAGCTCGGGCAGTTCATAAAAAAGTTCGGGCAGTTCATAAAAAAGCTCGGAGCCTTTATGAAAAAACTCGGAGCCTTATGCAAAAAACTCAGGCAGTTCATAAAAAAACTCGAAGCCTTTATGAAAAAGCTCGGAGCCTTATGCAAAAAGCTCGGACAATTCATAAAAAAGCCCTGAGCCTTTATGAAAAAGCTCGGAGCTTTAATGAAAAAGTTCAGAGCCTTATGCAAAAAGCTCGGGCAGTTTATGAAAAAGCTCGGGCAGTTTATGAAAAAGCTCGGGCAGTTCATAAAAAACGCTCGGAGCCTTCATAAAAAAGCTCGGAGCCTTATGCAAAAAGCTCGGACAGTTCATGAAAAAGCTCGAAGCCTTCATGAAAAAGCTCAGAGCCTTATGCAAAAGGCTCTGGTAGTTTTACAAAAAGCTCGGGCACAGTGTTAAAAGTCTCAGAAACTCAGATCTTCATCGTCTTATACATAAATTTTTCATAAATTAAAACCCTAACAAAAAAATCTCGGACAACAATTTAAAAGGCTCAGACAGTTTAAAAAAAAATTGAGATATGAAACTGATAAGATGAGTGGTGCCTCACGTATAACACCAACTCAAATTTTCAAACTAGTTTATTGTAGAAAGAGATGAGTAACTGAGTTCAGTGTTTGAAGTGTGGAGATGGAAGCACAAACAAAATAAAAAATTGATTATTTAAGGGCAATTTTAGTAGTTCACCATAATATGTGTCTTTTAAACATAACTTATTAAAGCAGTGACGTGAGTGCAACGCACCTCCAAAAATGTGACATTTCTCACCATTTCCACTTGTTAGTCCCACCATTTTATACTTTTTTTTTATTTTTATTTTTTCAATTTATTTTATTTTTTATGTGATTAAAATATAAATATATTTTAATCACTAATAAAATATTTTATTAGTTTCGTCTCTCACTTTTATTTGAACTTACAATACTTTAAAAAAAAATTTGGGAGTTGTGGAGGAGGATATTGGGGGGTTGTTGCTGAGCCTCATCAACTTCCGTCATCTTACTGTATACGTCCACCACAGTTACTTTTATATCTATGGACGTTTCAGCTAGACTTCCCAATTCATACATACTTGATGGAGGACATAACTATAAGATCATTTGTCAGACTTTTTTTTATTCCTTCTCTTGATGAGGCTGTTTTCTATAATTAGTAACTAAAAAGAACATTGAAGGAGAACCAAATTCAAATGCTTTTTTCTCAACTACCTTATGCTGTACGTTCCAATAACTTAGGATATGTATTTGATATAATCAATCAGTTATATACCAGAGAGTTTTCCTCTTGAATAGTTTTCTTGTAATACTTGGAAAAAAAAAAACAAGTCTTTTGCCTATCTCTAACGTAATCTATCCAACATCAACTACATTCAAGTCTTTTGCCATAACATCCATAACACTATATTAATCCAACATCGTGTATGCACATTATTGTCATTAAATATCACTTGCAATGACCAAGAAATCTTGAGTCGTCGAAGCCTAACTTATTAGGAGAAAAATCTTCAATGGACCGGGGAGTTCGTATGCACCATATACAACAATATCATATCTTGAATGAATATTTCCACTTAATAAAAATGTTTGGAATTTTTTTTGGAGAATATAAATTGAAGAGACAGACATCAAGAACAAGTTAAAGTCTAAATGTAAAGCAGAAAATTTTAAAACAATTACTTTCACAGGTCTTTGAAACAAATCTAACAAATCTTTGGCTGCATTGGTGGACGACCACAAAAACATGATTTTTATTTATTTATCTAGATACGATACACATAATGACTTGACTTAAAAGAGATCGGTCTCGTATCCTTTTCTGGTCCAATTTTGTTCTTTCATATATATATATATATATATATATATATATATATATATATATAAAAGCAATTAACCAGAACCAGATGATTTTTTTTCTCAACTACCTTCTATTGTACGTTCTAATAAATTAGGATATTTGATATAATCAATCAATTGTATGCAAAAGTCCTGTCAATAAGGTAACCAGATCCAACATCAACTACATTCAAATCTTTTGCCGTAGACGAGATGAGGTTGGTTTTATCTCATGAGATGGATTGGATCGTCACCAAATCTATTTTTAAATTTTAACAATATGCAAAACCATTGTACCAAACGATGATATACCTCAAACTCGAGGGACATATCCATATATATATATAATTTTTCCATTACCAGTTCGAACTGATATACGATATATCAGTTCCTTGTATGTGGACCTTTGGATTTAAATGATTTGACTTGACTGCATACACCTGAGTCGTTAAAGCTTAACTTATTAGAATAAAAATCTTCAATGCACCGGAGTCGTATGCACCAAATCTAACAATATCATAGTCTTGAATGAATATTTCCACTTAAAAGACAAAAGTTGAGAATTTTTTTGTGTGGATATAAATTCAAGAGATAGACATCAAGAACATGTTAAAGCATCTAAATGTACCGATTACTCTGAAATCCTATGTGATTGCAAAACCAAATTAAAATCTAGAAGAAAGATTAGGGTATGTCCAGATAGCTGTTTTTCAACCCGTTTTCGTTTTCATTTTCATTTTCCAAAAATGATTTCGAATTCGCATTCGTTAACCGTTTTTTATTTTGTTTTTAAAAAATAAAAACAAAATAGAAAACAAAACTAGTGTTAAAATTGAAAAAAAAACACACATTATACATATTTTCTTTATTTTCCACTTACTTTTTTTTTTCTCACAAATTCTTTTTTTTTTCTCGTCGTCTTCTTCTTCGTACTTCTTTTTCTTTATGAAACCCTAGAATCCTCTTCATTGTGGTGGCTCCGCATAAGTCTGGTGCACAGGTTCTTCTTAGATTCCATCTTCTTGATGTAGGCGGAAGCAATTTGATACTAGGTATTCACACGCAAGCAACCAACAAGTTTTCTCGTCGCCGTTGATTCAATAGAATACCAGGAAAAAGAAGAATTTCTGAGCGAAAGCTCAATAGAAAATTTTATTCATCCAATCTAATCTTTCAAACCCTAATACATTCTAATAAATAAAAAACAAAATAAACTCCTAGACTCCTAAAACAACTCAATTAAGTCGGGAAAAGATTCCCAAATAAAACTAAAACAAATCCTAATTCTAATCCTACTCGAAAAGAAGGAAAAAAAATTTGTTGCGCAAAAAACTAAATGTCTCTGTACAAGCAGGGACAGACCCACGTTAAGACCAGGTGGGGTCAATGCCCTACCTCAAATTGTTTTTTAAAAAAATTATTATGTTCATATATAATATATATATATAATATAATAATTAACTCACAATGCATAAAGAACACGATAGTGCAATGGGAAGAGGACATCCCATATTCATATGGATGATAAGGGTTCAGTCCTGACAATTGCATTTTGCTTGATTTTAATAATTTTTTATGTCTTTTTTATTTTATCATCGTTTCTAATTCTTTTATCAAATTTTTATTTTTTTTTAAATAAAATAATTCATTTTCTCTTTTCCGTCATTATCAACTTTTTAGCCACACGTTTTAATTTATTGTATTAAAATAATTCAACTATTATTATGATTTATTTTATTTTATCCTTAGTATTTTTCTTTATTTTTTAACTTTAGTTTATTTAGAATCAATAATTTACCAACAATTAGAAGAATAATAAATCCAAAACATGTCTAGTCATATTTATTAATCAATTATTTTGTATAAATTTAAACTAAATTCATTATAAATACAAAACAAAATTTCTTATAATAAAATTAGACTATAATTTATGTTGTTTTTCTTGTTATTATTTATTTATTAATATTATGTTTATTGTTTTTATTTCTTTTGAAATATAAGATTATTTACTTCATTTTGAACAAATGTTTTATATGTTTTATTTTATACCCTAAACTTCGCTATACTATAGATTTTTCTTTATATAGAAAAAATCAATTTTCTTTCAAAAAAAAAATTCATTTTACTATGATCTCAGTTTTTTAGTATTTTTTTATATAATTTTTTTAAGTGCCCCATCTGATTACAATTCTTGGGTCCGCCACTGCGTACAAGTGCATAACAAACTAAACGGCCATTTTTTGGCCTTTTCCATGCCTAAACACGGAAACGTAGTTTTAGTGATATATTTTAGTGTTCGTCTTGAGTTTTCCGAAAACATATTATAATACCAATCACTTAACAGTTTTTGAAGTGTTGATGATTTTCTCTTTCTTTGAACATCATACAGGATGTGACTAACACAGGTCTCTTGTATCTATGCCAAGTTGCCGGCCCAGGCTTTAAAGATGCTCAAAATATAAAACCATTTCAGGTTATTCGATTTATATTTCCATGCCTTGTTTTTAAATTGGGTAATGGTTGAATCTGAGGATATTTCTTCTTTTTCTATGTCGAGTTGCTAATTAAATTACAACTTTTTGCACTTTGGCAGGAAGTCGGTGCTAAGCTATCAGACCATTCATCATTGATAAACGAGGATTAATCATTAAAGGTATACCAAATTTTCATATTCTTCACTTTATTCTTGATTTTTTTCCCTCCAATGACACGGTCCAATAAATATTTCAGAGCCTTCAATTATTGACTGAAACTAGTGAGTCCGAACTCAGAAGTGATTGATAAATCATCGATAGGCACAAAGAAATGTGATCTTGCCGACCACCTTATCAGAAAAGTCCCTACCATGAAGACAACGATACACAGATCATATCCGGTTGGACTTTCTTTAGCTCGAGATCTCATATGAAGTCAAAGATACACAACTCATGATTTTTTGGTTCCTTATTTCCATGTCTGAATTTTTTTTTCCTTTTTCTTATTTAAAAAGTATTCATCTGATTTTTATTGTGACCACATTTTTGAATATGGTACAAAAATTAAATAATGTACAATCATCTCAGGGTATCTACAACATTTGTAATGTAATAAAGGTATTTTGAAATTGCATTTTGTTGGTTATTTGACATTGAAAACTCGAAGCCTGTTAATCTCTTGTACATTTACCTAGTAGATGATTATTTGGCATGAGCAGCAGAACTCATTACAAACACAACCAGAATTGTCATCACACACACAACACTCACATGATTCAAACCCATCATCTGCACAGGTTTGCCCATTTTTGATTATTTCAACTGAGAAACTAAAATTACCGGGCCAGTTACAAATCTACTGGAAATCAAACGGTACTATATACTCCATTGTGATCTCTCTTGTGTACCTATAAAAGCACCTCCATTCTACTAGTTGGTATAAATTAAAACAAAACTGTCACAATGATGATATAGGGTGAAATCTTCAAAATTTAAGAGAACAAATTCTAACCCGTATCACAAGTTTGAACAAAAACTTGTTCTCTTGTTATAATCTTTCAAACTTAGTTGCATCCAGAAAACAACATTTTTGAACATCATGCATGCTTGCATATTAAAAAAATTCTACACCATATCACATTTTTGACAAAATTATCATACCATCCAAAGAACATTTTCGAACAAACTTGACACACATAGAAGATTAGAAGACGACTCTTTCAGGATGACATGCACAATTACTTTGACAAATCTAATTTGGCTCCACTCAAATAACTTGGACGACGACAGTAACCGCTCTTTCAGGATATGACACACATAGAAGACCAAAACGACTTAATTGGTTGCAAGTTGTGTGACTATAAATTAAAGCACCTCCCTTCTGGCTAGTAAAACAAATATTGGTTAGTTTTAACTTTTAAACATGATGATTATGCTTCCTAAAATTGTATCCTACATTAATATGATCCAATGACTCATAAAACATGATACGCTAGCTAAATAACAATGTGGCACATAGATTACAAAATTACAAAGTATACTAAAATGAAATAGTCTTTGAGGGAGTGAGTTCGTGAAAATGTGAAATTTTTTGCCAACTTTTTTGCAAGGTTTCTTCTTGAATTCTTGCAATTAGCAAATAGTTGCCTCTCAGCAAATTTACAGAGAAAAATGCTGTAAATCTGTTCAGAGTGATGTTAACAATGTTGATCAGTTTTGGAAATATATAAAATCTAATACAAGTTTCTCTAAATCACTCCATGCAGACTATTTGGGTTACAAGATCGATCAGAACCTGCATGTAACTTTGTAAGAGCAGTTTTACAAATATTCTTTCATTCTTGAAATCACATGACATTAGAGGCTTATATATTTCTATCTGATTTCTTTTACTGACTACACACCACAATGACTACTCTATTGATGCATCTCGTGTGTATATATATAGTGAGTCTCTTGTAAGGATCTTTTATTTTAATTTCGGTAAGGATTTTAATAAAATCACATCGATTTTTATGAATTTTAATCTGAATTTTGTGTGTGTATGATAAGTTCATTGAAATCTACTTATAAATAAAATTTGAAAATTTTAAAGTACTAAAATATTTTTCTTGAATTTTCCTATATTTTACCCATTTTTCGATGCCTTAATATTTAATAAAATCGGAAAAAATAGTTTTAGTATTTGAAAATTTTTCAAATTTTATTCATATATACATTTCATTGAACTTATCATCCATAAAAAAATCCAGATCAAAATTCATAAAAATATATGTGATTTCATCTAGGTCCTTACCGAAATTAAATTAAAGGATCGTTTATGAAAGACTCACTCATATATATATATATATATATATATATATATATATATATATAGTTTCTCATCTTCGTACAAACCCTTTGACATAAGGTTATATACAAACCTATTTGTCTACCTTATGTCAAGGGGTTTGTAGGTGAGCTCAATATATATATATATATATAATATTTATATATATATATATATAAACAAAAGTCTTTTGCCTATCTTTAACGTAATCCATCCAACATCAAATACATTCAAGTCGTTTGCCATAATATAACATCGATCCATTAATCCAACATAATGCATGCACATTATTGTCTTTATATATCACTTGCAATGACATAGAAATGTTAAGTCGTCGAAGCCTAACTTATTAAGAGAAAAATCTTCAAATCTTCTTATTTTTTCCAGATACGACACACATATGTAATGACTTGACTTGAGACTAAAGAGTGATTAATTGGTCTGGTATCCTTTTCTGGTCCAATATTGTTCTTTCATGCATGGCTATATATTAACAAGAATTACCATGTGTACTTTTCTCAGTTATCCCTGTTATACGTAGTTCTCAATTAGGATATTTTGATATCATCAATTAAATGCAAAACATAAGTCTTTGCTGGTAACCAATAATTAATCTTAATTCACTGAACCCTAACTAATTAGATTATCTCCAAACTCATTTACTAATCAAAAATCATAATAAAAGAAAACGAACTTATTACTCATTGGTGATTACAATGTTTACTCACAGTTAATCTAATTAATATGTCTGATCAATCTGTATTTTTTTTATCATCATTTTAGCTCGAACCAAATTTCAAAGATTTAACTTCTTTTTTTTTTTTAACTATTGATTACAATTTTTGAACCTGTAGTAGAGAGATACAAGACTCAACTTCACAATCTCATCAACGTGGGACAACCTCAATTTCATCAAAATTATATATATATAATTTTTCTATTGTTAGTTTGTCCTGATATAAAATATATCAGGACGAAGAATGTGGACCATTAGATTTACATTGACTCAAAGTATATGCATTTATCAAAACTTCTTTATAATCTCTGATCCACATTCTTCGTCCTGATATATTTTATATCAGGACGAACTGACAGTAGAAATACTGTATATATATATATATATATATATATATATATAAATTTACTTGCATCCATCAAAACCATATATTATTTAATTTATAAGAGGTAAACGTATTTAATTTAAGATACGGGTAGAATTTTAAGATTATATTTGAAGAGAACAAATTCTACCCCGTATCACAAGTTTGACAAAAACTTGTTCTCTTATAATTGTCCAAACTCCATCACATCCAGAAAACAACATTTATGAACGCAGTAAGTCAATAACCAATAATTGTTCTTTCATGGTTATATGAGCGATTTAGCAGAACCAGATGGACTTTTCTCAGTTACCTCTGTTATACGTTCACAATTAGCATATTTGGTATTTCCATTGAAAACAAATTAGCATATTTGATATTTGATATCATCAATAAGGTGCAAAACATAAGTTCATCGAAAACAAATTAGCATATTTAATAATTGATAATTTATATCATCAGTTAAGCGCAAAACATAAGTCTTTTGCGGTAAGTCAGTAACCAATAAATCTTAATTCTTCTTTTAAATCTGTATGATCCGGAGAGAAAAAACATCATATACGATCATATGCTAAAAAATTTACTGGCAGATCATATATAAATATAGAAAAAAAAAACAAAGGGGTAACAATAGAGGGAAAAGAAAACCGAAAGCAAAGGGACGCACATGCCCTAAAACATTAATCTAAATAGACATGAAAGCCTCAACCAAAGGGAAAGAAACATGAACTAAACTAATTATCAATATATCCAGACTAGCGGATACCGAGTAACACTGTCAGAGATAATCATTAGAAAGAGTAACAATTATCGATCTGGAATTAATTCATCAATGCCTAACTAATTTGTGATTACAATAATTATTAAAAACGGTTGGGAATCAAATTAATTATGGGTATGTCTGGTGCATAGGATGGGATGGGATAATACTAATTTTAGTCTCATCTCTCATGTTCGTTGCTTGTATTGAATAAGATTATTTAATCTCATGCAAACAACTTATCCCACCAATATGGAACTAATTAGTCCCACCACAAATGGTGGATTGGTGGGACTAAAAAATAAAATAGATTGAAAAGAAAAAAAAATAATAAAAAAAAGTATAAAATGGTGGGACTAATATCAGTCCCACCATTTTATATATATTTTTATTATTAATTTTTTCTTTTTAATTTATTTTATTTTTTATATGATTAAAATATAAATATATTTTAATAACTAATAAAATATTTTATTTTAAACATTTTAAAAATAATAATTTTCAACTTTTACAAATAAAAATAAATATTATTTCTTTTAAAATTGGTTTCAAATATTTTAATTTTTTTCAAAATTTAATTTAAATAATTATTCTAACCGGTCCAATTATATGCAACCATTTTATCTAGGTGATGTGGGCTATTTAGTCCTATATTTTAAAAATAATTCTTCTTTTATTTTTTATTTAATTATAAAATTTTATATTTATTTAATATGTCTTATAATAATATTTTTAAAATGTTAAATATTAATTTTAAATTTTTATTTTCTTTAATATTAATTTTAAATATTTTTATTTATTTAATTTAATTTTATATTAATCAATTTCAAAAATATATTAAATATACAATAAAATTATATTTTTATCCAATCTCATATCATATCAAACACGAGATATGACTATTATAATCTAATCTCATACAACACCAAATACATCACAGTATTAATTTTAGTCCAATCCAATAACATATCATCTAATTCTATCAAATCCAATCCCATAAAAATAATCATATCATATGCCGCGTACCAAACAAGCCATATGTGTGTCTCACACACAAATTTGAAATTAAATCCTATCTATTCTCTAATTAAGTTCACTTTCCAATTAAACTTAATTCCCCAATTAATAAAATCACTCACGGTAAAGCTATTTAACTTGTCTGAATCCGTAAAAAAAATATAAAAAAATCTCATCATTTTAATTAGGATCAAATTTCAATTAATTTGTGGGAGCTAAATTATATTATAATTAGTTAATTACTTTGACATGTATTTGGGTTGAGTCGCACAACACGGACGACGACAGTAAACAATAATTTCTCTAAGGATAGTACACATAGAAGACCAAAACGACTTGGTTCCAAGTTTTGTACCTATAAAAGCACTTCCATTCTACTAGTAAAAATTTGACATCAAGAACAGGTTAAAGTATCTAACTGTACCAATTACTCTGAAAATCCTTGTGATTGCAAAACCCAATTAAAATCCGGAAGAAATATTAAAGTCTTGAAAACAATTAAAGAAAGATGATAGAGATTATGGAGATCAAATAAAGCAGACAAATGACTTGACTGGTTAGATGCAAAACATAAGTCTTTTGGAGTAACCAATAAATCATAATTCATTAATGTTAAAACCATATATTATTTAATTGAAGAGACCAAAAACTTATTTAATTTATGAAACGGGGTAGACTATTCAAATTTTAAGAGAACAAATTCTACCCCTATCATAATAAGTTACTATCAATTACTTTGACAAGTGTTTGGCTTGACTCGCATAACTTGGACAATGACAGTAACCAATAATTACTTTGACAAGTGTTTGGCTGGACTCACACAGTCACACACATATATAGAAGACCAAAACGACTTGGTTGCAAGTTGTGTACCTATAAATTAAAGCTCCTCCATTCTACTGGCTAGTAATTAAAACAAAACCCTCTAGTGTTTTCTTTTGTTTAAGAGAGAGTTGAAGAGATTGCTTTTGTTTAATCAAGACGATCAATCATGGGGCTTTCTGTTCCATGTTTCTTCTCTTTTGTGCGCTTTCTCTTCTGTCTTTGTTTTCTTCATCATCTTGCAGTTTCTCTTCATTTTGCTTCTTCAATGATGCAGCCACTCTGTCATGACGATGAGCGTTCTGCCTTATTGAAATTCAAGCAAAGCTTTTACATTGATAAGTATTATTGTTTGGATCATCCTAAAGTTGAATCATGGAAGCTGGAAGGAGGAAATAGTAGTAGTGCTGACTGTTGCTCATGGGATAGCGTCAAGTGCGATGAGGATACCGGTCATGTCATCAGCCTTGACCTCTCTAACAGCTGTCTCTTTGGTTCTATCAACTTTACCACCAACCTTTTCAAACTTGTCCATCTTCAATGGCTTAGCCTTTCTTATAATTACTTCAATCTCTCTGAAATTCCTGCTTCAATCAACAACCTTTCAAGGCTATCACATCTAAACCTCTCTTATTCTTACATTTCTGGTCAAATACCGCCACAATTGCTAGACCTCCGCAACTTGGTGTCTCTTGATTTATCCTATAATTCTTTTATTGATATTCCAGGGACTCAAACATATTATTTAGAGCTTCGAGTGCCAAGTCTTCAAAATCTAATTGACAAGTTAACCAACCTCAAAGTGCTTAATCTTGATGCTGTTTCTATCCCTTCTCCCATACCTCATATCTTGGCAAATCTATCTTCTTTGACTTATTTATCTTTACAATATTGTCGAGTACAAGGTGAATTTCCCAACAAAATTTTCCAGTTACCAAACCTTTCCGTTCTCAAACTGAGCCACAATAGCAATCTCACTGGATATCTACCAGAATTTGAAAAGAACAGTCCCCTTACTGTCTTGGGTATTGGAGGGTGCGGTTTTTCAGGAACAATTCCATCTTCATTGGGTAACCTCACCAAGCTTGTTTCCCTCGATATCTCTTTTAGCAGTTTTTTGGGTGAGTTGCCTATTTCAATCGGAAATATGGGTTCTCTGAAACGACTTAGTCTCCGGGGCTGCAACTTCTCATCAGGCCAAATTTCGTCTTCATTGGGTAATTTCACACAACTTACTTATTTGCGCTTTTCTCATAGCCGTAACATATTTTCAGGCCAAAATTCTTCATCACTATCTTGGATTGCTAAAAATACTAAACTCAAGTTTTTAGACCTTAGCGATCTCCACTTGGTTGGTGAGATTCCCTTATGGCTCATGAACCTAACACAACTTACTTATCTAAATATGAGTCAAAACCAATTAACTGGTCCAATTCCATCTTGTTTAATGAACATCAACCAGCTATCATTTCTACACTTGCAGTCAAACCAATTAACCGGAAATATCCCATCCGAAATTAGCAACCTAACCCGATTGGTTAACTTCGATCTTTCATCAAATTCATTACAGGGCCCGATTCCTATTAACATCTTTCAACTCAAGAATCTTCAAAAGCTTAGGCTTCAGTCCAATAACTTGAGTGGCACAGTGGAGTTTGACATGTTTCTTTCTCAACTCGAAAATTTAGAAATTCTAATCCTCTCATCAAACAATCTTACAGTGCTATTGAACAATACCGTTGCTAATACCAATTCTAAGAATTTCTTCAGTATAGGATTGCGTTCATGCAACCTTTCAAACTTCCCAAATTTCCTCCGCAACCTTTTCACAGGGTTTGACCAACATCCCAATGTTCGTCCACCATATTTAGTTACTTTAGATGTTAGGTACAATAAACTAGAAGGACCACTCCCAGTTATTCCATTGGAGGACATGTTCGAGTATCTTGTTTCAAACAACAAGTTTACAGGGGAAATTTCACAGTTGTGCGAGTCGAAGTATCTTTATGCTCTTGACTTATCAAACAATAACTTAAGTGGTGTACTTCCACAATGTCTGGCCAATTGCAGTGATTCCTTATCAATATTAGCACTGCAAAGTAATAAATTTCATGGAAGTATCCTGCAAACCTTCATGGATGGAAACAATTTGAAGATGATGGATCTAAGCAACAACCAGTTGCAAGGGAAGATTCCAAGATCATTGGTAAATTGTACCAATCTCCAATATCTTCATCTTGGAAATAATCAAATCACTGATATTTTCCCCTCTTGGTTAGGAACTCTTCCGGAATTAAAGATTCTTATCTTGAAATATAATAGACTCCATGGTGCGATAAAAGAACCTGAGACGAATTTTGAGTTTCCCAAACTTCAAGTCATCGACCTCTCTCACAATTTCTTTAGCGGTGAGCTTCCAACAAAACACTTCCAATCTTGGAATGCAATGAAAGTTGCCAATAGGAGCCATCTTTCATACCTGCATGATGAGATACAGCAGTCTATGTATTATGTCCAGGTAGCCTCCAACGATATTTCCAATTATGCATATACGATGACAATTAGCAACAAAGGTATAGAGCTAAATTATGGAAAGATCTCAAATATGTTCACCAGCATCATTCTTTCGGGAAATAATTTTGAAGGAGAGATTCCAGCATCTATTGCAAGTTTGAGAGCTCTTAAAAATCTCAATCTTTCTCACAATAATCTTGAAGACCACATCCCGTCATGTTTGAGCAACTTAACAGCACTAGAATCGTTAGACCTATCAAGTAATAGGCTCTCAGGAAATATTCCTCAACAACTAGTAGAGATCACATCCCTTGAAGTCTTTAATGTCTCGTATAATCTTCTCACAGGACTCATACCACAAGGAAAGCAATTTGATACATTCGAGAATAGTTCATATCATGGGAATTCTGGATTGTGTGGAAAACCTTTGTCAACACATTGCGAGGCCTCTAAGCCCTCAAAGAAAGAAAAAGAAGACTCAGAATCTCCATTTGTCTTTGGTTGGAAAATAGTTTTGATAGGGTTTGCAAGTGGACTAATAGTTGGAGTGGTTCTTGGTCAGGAATTCTACACAAGAAAACATGAATGGCTTGTGAAGATTTTTGGGATGCAAAGCATGAAGAGAAAGAGAGGATTCACAAATTGATTGTAATTAGCTCTACTTCTTATTTTTATATCTGTATTGTTTGCTTGTTTGTTTTTTTTCCACTGTTGCATTGCATGCATATGTTTTTCTTACTTTCGGAATGTAATAGATTTTAATTTGAAGGGTAAGGCTCATTAAGTCCCCCCTTAACTAGGTGTATCTATACTTTCATTTTCAATAAAGTTTCCCTTGTACCGCCGAGGTTTCACCAAAACAAAAATTAAAATGAATTGATAAATGCAACAGAAATATACGAAATATGTATTAGTATTTCATATTACATTATAGAGAGGCTGCTAACTAGTAACTAATATCATCATTGTGTGACGAATTCTTGGACAATCTATTTCTAACAAATCATTTAGCTATTAAAACAACATCTCTATATAAATCTCGTGACAATAATATATTAATATATACATACAGAAAGTATCGACTTAATTGTTAGCCTTACCAATTTATACATGTGGATTTAGAAAAATATCAAGTTTAATTTGCTGATGAGCTGAAAGAGCTGCTATCAAATTATACATCCATTATTGAAGGCAGAGTAGAGCTTTTTCTTGTTGAGCAATTAATACTTGAATGCTGATACACTGCTAGTCACAGCTCACCTGATCTTGCTTTGTAGCTGTCTGCTTGTGTTTGCAATTTTCTGAGGTTGATGCACCAGATCTGGTGTCACATTACATACTTGATCGAGGTCCATATTCCGCAGACTCCTCCCTCAATCTTTTTTTCATTTATTTTATTTTCTTCCTAAAATTGTATCATACATTAATATCGATCCAATGACTCATATAAAACATGACACGCTAGCTAAATAACATTGTGGCACATACATTACAAAATTACAAAGTATACAAAAATGAAATAGTCTTTGAGGGAGTGAATGAAAATGTGAAATATTTTGCCAACTTTTTTCCAAGCTAGGTTTTCTTCTTGTATTCTTGCAATTTTCAAATACTGGCTTCTCAGAAAATTTACAGAGAAAAGTGATGTAAAAGTTTCCAAACCTAGAGTACAATTTTACTAATACTCATTCATTCTTGAAATCACATGACATCAGAGGTTTATAATGAAATTTCTATCTGATTGCTTTTACTGACTACACCACAATGACATGTACAAAGATCAATTGTCTATTTTTTTCTCTCTCTTTTCTTGATGAGGCTGTTTTATACTAATTAGTAACTAAAGGATCTAGCATCGAAGGAGAACCAGATCCAGATGATTTTTTCTCAACTACCTTCTGTTGTACATTCTAATAAATTAGGAATTTTGATATAATCATTCAATTATATGCACAAAACAAGAGTCTTTTGCCTATCGATCTCTACCGTAATCGATACAACATCAACTACAGTTTAAGTCTTAATTTTTCCATTAACATCTATAAAACAATATATTAATCCAACATCATGCATGCACATTTATGTCATTATTTATCACGACCAAGAAATCTAAAGTTGTTGAAGCCTAATTTATTAAGAGAAAAATCTTCAATGCACCGAAGGGGAGTTGGTATGCACCATACAATACAATAGTCATGAATGGAGATTTCCACTTATAAAAATGTTAAGGAAAAAAAAATGGGGATATAAATTCAAGAGACAGACATCAAGAACATTTATTTATCATCCTAGCTATTATATATCTATTTATTTCATTTTTAAAAAAGAAACTTTTATTTCAATCAAACCTCATCAAATAATCCTAAGAATTTTTAGCTTTTAGAATTGTGGCTTGCCAATATATATGGTTTTTTTTAATATAATACTAATAATACGGCGACTCGAATGTAAATATTATCGGACTGAATGAGTATCTTTTACCAAAAAAACCACATTGGACGGTGGTAACAATATATATTATTAAAAACACCTCTACTTCCTATATTGAATTTATGGGAAAATACAAATATTCTTAAAAAAGAAAAAAAAAAAAGAAGAAGTAACAAATGACATCGAAAAATACAATCATAGCACAGATATCTATATGTAATTATGTATAATTAAATCCATTTTTTCTTTAAAATATAATAATAACAATAATATTAGAGACACTAATTGGTTTATAATACTAAAAATTGATTAATGTACGTCTAATTTTACCATATCATTTTTTAGGAAGTAAAACTAAAATCTAACAAATTAATTCCTAGTCAGATTGGAGGAAGTTGAAGAAACAAAAGAGTCAATACCCTCCTACAATTCATCTTTCAAACTTTAAAGAACAACTCATGTATTTAACTGCATAACAATATATAAATGCCATAATTAGACATCACTTCTCTATATAAATTTCCATATCATGAACTAACCCCTACACATAATCATTATATAAAAATATATCACATTACTGATTCTGAAATCAATCAACTCACCGAAATCGAAATCAAAGATATGTAAAAGAAAATGATCGTTTTCGGCATTTGCATGCTCTTAGCATGCACGCTCTTTGTAAAAGAAGTCGAGACCAAATTTATCTACTATGGACTCATTTCATGCGGTGTTAATCCAGGATATGGCCCAAAGCATCCGGAGTTATTTACCGCAAGACCACCTGCTAATAATTACAACAGAGGATGCAGCGATGCGGCACATTGGCAACAGAGGATGCAGCGCCCAAGAATGTTGTTGCGACGACGCGGAGGATGAGAAATTCAGCAACCACCTGTTGGCAACGTGCCGCATCGCTGCATCCTCTGATGTAATTATTAACAGGCGGTCCTTCGGTACATAACTCCAAATGTTTTGGGCCTCATCCTAGGTTAACACCTCGTAAAATGGGTCCATAGTGGATAAATTTAGTCTAGACTTCTTTTACAAAGAGCGTGCATGCTAAGAGCATGCAAATGCCGAAAACGGTCATTTTCTTCAACATATCTTCGATTTCGGTGAGTTGATTGATTTTAGAAATAGTAGTTTTTGATATGTATTTTTGTATACCGATTATGACCAAGTTAGTTCATAATATGTAAATTTATGTAATGAAGTGATTGCTTAATTAGGCATTTATGTATTGTTTTGCAATTAAATATGTTCTTTAAAGTTGAAAGATGAATTGTAGAGTGTTAAAATTAGACGTAAAACATCATTAATCGATTATATTAGAAACGGACAATAATCTCTGTTATACTATTACTAATATTTGTACAGTCCAGTGTTATTCGTGTTACTAATATTGTTAACGATGCTGAAGCCGAAAGGCCGAAAACATTCATTTTCTTTGATGTAGAGTTTCTTTTTCAGATATAATGTAGTTTTGTCCAGTTGATTCATTGTTGTACTGTATTTAAAAATGACTTTTTTTTTCTTAACATAGTGAAATGAATCATTAGATAATTTAGATGTTTCAATAAGAAACCTGTAACCACTTGTGGCAGATAATGTAACAAAATTAGAAAAATTGTACGGCATTAAACAAGATTGGACACGGGCATTTTAACACGCTTCTATTTGTCAAATTCGATGGATAAATTACAACTGATAATCGTTGGCATGTATAAGAAACCAGAAACACATCTTCATTTGAGGTATCCTCTACATCATTAAGAAGATGGGACTTAAAAAAAGATTCTACACGAAAACGACAGCCTCTTTCAATCGACGTTGTTGTTGGACCGCAGAATTTAACTTACAAGCGGTATTGGTGCCTCTGCATTGCTGCAATATCTAACTAAGCCGTTTAGTATCTCTTCCTTCTGGGTTATAAAATATTCGGCAAATCTGCCAACTTTTTACAAGCTAACTTGTTCTATCCTCCATAAGCATTCTTTTCTCAAAGGTGAATCTGTGAATATAGCTTTGATGAAATCTTTTACCTGCCAAGATAAAGATATTGTCATATGCTGAAAACAAGTAGGAATTGATATGAAACAATAAGATATCAATAAATGAAATTGTTGTCGGAGAATATTGATTATTATCTGATTTCGATATGCATCTCAGTCAAAAAAGTAGCGGAATTCTAAATGATGTGCCGAACTGAATATACAAATGTGTATACATGGAGGTACAGTACAATCTGATAAATTAGCTAACTAATTAGGGATGATTATTTGTATATGATAATGTAAAGACGAAATAAGAAGTTCTTGTACGTCATTGGGAACACATCATACAAAAATTGATTACTTAAAAACCAGCGGATATATATGCTAAAATATGTGTGGTCAACCGATCATACCTCTAATAATGTAAAACCGCAACTGACCAGTTCTCCACATTCCCAAGCCGCTGTTATGGATTTTAAAGGCATGTCTAACAATTCTGGAAAATTTTGAAAAAAATTAAGGGAAAGAGAAAAAAATTAAGCTCGAGTGGACAGCCATCTACCAATTTCAAGAGAAATTTAGTCCACAGAGAGAAAACATGCCTGCAAGTTTGCGGATTTTACGTAAAGAAGGTATGAGATCCTCGAGAGAGCGTGTACGGTGCTCTTCTGTCTTGCCCTTTCGGTTGACAGAACTGAGGGACTCCAATAGAGATGATGAGTTTTCAAGCATCAAATTTATCAGTCTTTGAAGCTGAGAACATGTTATAATAGATCAGCTGTATACTAAAAACTTAAACATTCACAATTCCAAAAGCTTGAATGAAGACTGAATAACGTACCTGTAATGTTTCTTCCGCTGCCATATCATCTAGAAGGAGTATATCTCTTGCGACTCTGGAAAAGATCGAATCTAGAACCGTACACATGCTTCTCTTATAAGTTGAAGGCAACAAGAGCGGCTCCCATATTATATGTACTTTCTCAAGTATGAAAACAACCTGACCAAGAAACAATTAGTTGCCTCGCTAGAAAGAGCAGAGAAAAAAAAAAAGAATAGAAGCATGACCGCAAAATATACAGCAAAGCTACCTGATCTATACTAAATTTTGCAGATTCAAATTGTTGCATTTGATGAGTATTCTGAAATCCATCAGCGCCATCTATAGCCTAACAATAATCAGATATATAAAACAACAAACTGTCAGACCACTACGGCAGATGACTTTGAAAATGTTGAATGTCAAATAAGAATGATTAAAACTAGGCAACTCTACCTCTCTCAAATTAAAAATAACAAGTTGAATTTGCCTCTGCAGTACTTCTTCTGCCATTAGGTGAAATCTTGGAATCATATCAACAAAAACAGCCTGCTCCTTAATGGCACTTGGAAAGTCGGAGCGATACTGCATATGGGGATTCAAATATATTAAATATCGATTAGACTGCAGTTATAATTATAACATTTTTAAATAAATAAAATCCAATAATTAAACAATAGTAATCAGCACCAAGCAAATGGAACAAGTTATGAGAATCATCACATCCAGGAACTTGCCCAAATAACTATATGCAAGTAGGTTAGCGGCAGACAACGAGCGAGAAGTTTCTATTATATTATTATGTATAGATTGATACAGTGCATACCTCAAAAGAAAGCCCAAGTATCTCCTGAGATAAATAAAGACAATCATTGTGCATTAGATATTTCTTTATTTATTGAGTGTACGGTCACAAATTGAACTATTCAGATATTTTTTTTATCAAATTTTTATTACCAAATATCATTGGCTAATTTGATGGTTGTTGTATAAAATACATAAATAGTAAAATAAATTAGAGTTAAATAGTTTAAAAATATATTATAAAAAATTTATATAAATTGAAATTCATTATTTTAATTTTTAATACCCAAGGAGAGCCCTAATTGTATGTGTTTTTAGCTAAAATCTATATTTTTCAAGATTTAGATAATGAAAGAAATTTTTTATACAATAGCCATCAATTTTTTCAGTGATGTAAAAAAATGTTTGAGTAAATTTGGTAAAAAGAAATAGATATATGGGCAATACATATAATTAAAATATATAAAAAAAAAAACTGATATTAATGGACAATATGTTAATGTTAAAGAAGAATGAGAATCTAAGAAATAAGTTGTTAGTTTGCATTGTAAATAAAAATGAAAAATAGGACCATTTATAAAGGCTACAATTTGATCAATGTGAACAAATTAATGATGTCCACATGTAAACAGTAAGTATATGAATAGAGAGTGGATTGGGAAGTTATAGAAGTGTTGTCACTTCTGAGCCTATTCGACTTTCGTCATCTTACTGTATTATTCATCCACCCTAATCACTCGTACAGTCATGTCATATATTAATCTTACCAATTTATATATACTTGATATCGAGGACATTATAAGTTCAATTGTCAACATTTTTTTCTTCTTCTCTTGTTGAGGCTGTTTTCTACCGATTAGTAACTAAAGGAGCATTGAAGGAGAACCAAATCCAGATTTTTTTTTTCTCAACTACCTTCTGTTGTACGTTCCAATAAATTAGGATATTTGTTATAATCAATCAATTATATGCAAAAACAAAAGTCTTTTGCCTATTTCTAAGGTAATCGATATTCCAACATCAACTATATTTTGCCAACTTTTTTACAAGGTTTTCTTCTTGTATTCTTGCAATTTTCAAATACTGGCTTCTCAGAAAATTAAAAATTTACAGAGAAAAGTGCAGTAAAAGTTTCCAACCTAGAGTACAATTTTACTAATATTCATTCATTCTTGAAATCACATGACATTACAGGCTTATAATGAAATTTCTATCTGATTGCTTTTACTGACTACACCACAATGACATGTACAACCAGCTGCATAATTTTGTAAGGGACAAAACAGGCATGTCTCAAATCTCTTATATATAGCATGTCTCACTTTTGCGTGCCTTTTAGATTCATGAGAATAAATTACTGAACAAAAATGATTTTGGAAATCAAAAGTATGGTCTTTTAAGGATGGAAAATGGAGAACTTCCAAAATTTTGAGATGATCAATCATCTCTAAGACATTTATCTTATAATCATATCACAAGACCTATTCTACGTTACGTATAGGGAACACAATTCAATACATTTGTTTATAGTTCTTATGACAGAAAAGGGAAATTCTTCGATAGACGCGTTAAGGCGGTTAAGCCATGAGGAAATTGAAATTCCTCCTATAAGTGTTGATTTTCTGGAGAATTTCTATCTTCTCACCGTCTCTTGTCCCTACTACAAGGACATGTGAAACCTTTTGACACACTATCGCAAGTTTAATAACATATTTCACTAATCCATTTAGTTTCGTCACTCACTTTTATTTCAACTTATAATACTTTTTTTTTATATAAAAAATTGGGAGTTGTGGAGGAGGATATTTGGGAGTTGTTGCTGAGCCTCATCAACTTCCGTCATCTTACTGTATATATCCACCCAAATTACTCTTATATCTATCGACGTTTTAGCTAGACTTACCAATTTTTACGTACTTGATGGAGGACATAACTATAAGATCATTTGTCAGACTTTTTTTTTTTCTTCTCTTGATGAGGCTGTTTTCTATATTTAGTAACTAAAAGAACATTGAAGGAGAACCAGATTCAGATGATTTTTTCTCAACTACCTTATGCTGTACGTTCTAATAAATTAGGATATATATATTTGATATAATCAATCAATTATATGCACATCACTTCTTAGGAGAGTTAATAGTGCACTTTCCTTCCACATAAGCATGTGTGGGGTTCAAATCCTACCATATGTATTTTACAAGCATGTGAGGAGTTTTCTTTCTAAATAGTTATCCGAACCGCACATGTATTGTTTAATCTCGGTACCGACAATCCTATTGTAACAGTTCTTATAATATTTCAAAAAAAAAAATCTTATAAAACTACATTGATCCAACATCATGTAAGCACATTATTGTCATTAAATATCACTTGCAATGACCAAGAAATCTTGAGTCGTCGAAGCCTAACTTATTAGGAGAAAAAGATTCGATGCATCGGGGAGTTCGTATGCACCATATCCAACAATATCATATCTTGAATGAATATTTCCACTTAATAAAAATGTTTGGAAATTTTTGTGGAGGATATAAATTGAAGAGACAGCCATCAAGAACAAGTTAAAGTCTAAATGTAAAGCAGAAAATTTTAAAACAATTACTTTCACAGGTCTTGGAAATAAATCTAACAAATCCTTGGCTGTGTTGGTGGACGACCACAAAAACATGATTTTTTTTTATTTATCTAGATACAATACACATAATGACTTGACTTAAAATTGATTGGTCTGGTATCCTTTTCTGGTCCAATTTTGTTCTTTCATATATATAAGCAATTAACCAGAACCATATGTACTTTTATCAGTTACCTCTATTAAATTAGAATATTTGATATGATCATCAAAAACACAAGTCTTTTGTAGTAACCAATAATCTTAATTCATCCAAGCATAACTAATTAGATTATCTCTAAACTCATTTACTAATCAAACTAAAGGAAAACAAACTTCATTACTCATTTGTGATTACAGTGTTAGTACTCACAGTTAAGCTAATTAGTATGTTTGAATCTAAAAAAAAAAAATCTCATCATTTTAATTAGAACCAAATTTCAAAGATTAAATCATTTTGTTTATTTTTAACTCCCTTTTAAGGATTAAATTCGTGGGAGCTAAATTACAATTACTTTGACAGGTATTTGGCTTTTTTAAAAAAAAAATTGGGAGTTGTGGAAGAGGATAGTTTGATAGATGTTCAATTAATGTCATTTTACTGTATTCGCCAAGGTCCACCCTAATTACTCTTATATCTATCGACCTTTCAGCTAGCCTTATCAATTTATACATACTTGATCGATGATATTATAAGATCATTTGTGAAGTAATTTTTTTTATCTCTTCTCTTGATCATGAGGCTGTTTCCTACTAATTAGTAACTAAAGGAGCATTGAAGGAGAACCAAATCCAGATGATTTTTTTCTCAACTACCTTCTGTTGTACGTTCTAATAAATTAGGATATTTTATATAATCAATCAATCGTATGCAAAAGTCTTATCTTTAAGGTAATTAGATCCAACATCAACTACATTCAAGTCTTTTGCCATGGACGAGATGAAGTTGGTCTCATCTCATGAGATGGACTGGATCTTCACCACATCCACTTTTAAATTATTATTTTTTATTTGGTGAAGATCCAATCCTTAGTAAAGGGTATCAGAGTCATTTTACCATTTTTTAACAGAAATGATGATAGAAAGACTACTCTTAACAATACGTGAAACCATTGTACCAGACGACGATATACCTCAAACTCGAGGAACATTTTTAATAATATCCCTATATATATATATATATATATATATATATATATATATATATATTTATCACTTTCAATGATCGAGAAACCTAAAGTCATTGAAGCTTAGCTTATTAGGATTAAAATCTTCAATACACCGGAGTCTATGCACCAAATCCAACAATATTATAGTCTTCAATGGATATTTCCACTTAAGGCTATGTTTGGTAG
This sequence comes from Dipteronia sinensis, assembly GCA_033220585.1. Lineage (NCBI taxonomy): Eukaryota > Viridiplantae > Streptophyta > Magnoliopsida > Sapindales > Sapindaceae > Dipteronia > Dipteronia sinensis. The sequence goes on from CM065645.1 coordinate 42,717,144, forward strand.
GAGGGAGAGAGAGTAGGAGGGATGGATGGATTAAGGGGGAGAGAGAGTAGGAAGGATGGAGAGGATAATATAAATCCTTTGTGTTGTTTGGTATTGAAAAGATGGTTGAATGGATGGATTGGTATATAATTTATAAATTACTATTTTACCCTTTAATAAATTGAAGGTTAATAAAAAATTGGAGGGTATTATTGTAATTTCCCTCCAAATTTTCCTCCCCTCTCTCATCCTCCATAATTGGAGGGATTGGTTTTGGTGGGGCCAAAGGGAGGAGAACTCCCTCCTCTTCTCCTCTCCCCTCTCTTTTCTCTCCAACCAAACAAAGGATCGGAGCTCTCCTCCCATCCCTCTCCCTCCTACCCTCCCACCCTCTCCCCCCCTCCATCTTTCCCTCTTACCAAACAAAGCCTAAAAGACAAAAGTTGAGAAAAAAATTTGTAGATAGAAATTCAAGAGACAGACATCAAGAACAAGTTAAAATATACGGGTATCCTTTTCTGGTCTGGTATCCTTTTCTGGTCCAACATCATGTAAGCACATTATTGTCATTAAACATATTTAATTTAATATACGGGTAGAATTTTAAAATTATATTTGAAGAGAACAAATTCTACACCGTATCACAAGTTTGACAAACACTTATTCTCTTATAATCTTCCAAACTCCATCACATTCCGTAAACAACATTTATGAACACCATGCATGCACAATTGCACATTAAGGTCATTTTAATTAAATATCAGTAAGTCAATAACCAATAATTGTTCTTTCATGGCTATATGATCGATTAAGCAGAACCAGATAGACTTTTCCCAGTTACCTCTCTTATACGTTCTCAATTAGCATATTTGATATGTTCATCGAAAACAAATTAGAGATAATTGATATCATCAATTAAGTGCAAAACATAAGTTCATCGAAAACAAATTAGCATATCTGATAATTGATATCATCAATTAAGTGCACAAAATAAGTCTTTTGTAGTAACCAATAAATCTACTCGTAAAAGTGTAAAACTATACCCTCCTGGCTCTTGTCTTGATTGTCTAAGAACAAGTTAAAGTATCTAAATGTACCAATTACTCTGAATATCCTGTGTGATTGCAAAACCCAATTAAAATCTGGAAAAAAGATTAAAGTCTTTAAAACAATTAAAGAAAGATGATAGAGATTAAATGGAGATCAAATAAAGCAGAAAAATTTAAAACAATTACTTTCAATCTTTGGCCGTGTCTGTGGACGACCGCAGGACATGCTTCTAGATACTGACACACATAATGACTTGACTTAAGAGTGATTGGTTTGGGACCCTTTAATTTTCTGGTCCAATATTGTTCTTTCATGGCTCTATATTACCTCTGTTATACGTTCTCATGAATTAGGATATTTGATATCATCAATCAAATGCATAACATAAGTCTTTTGCTGTAACCAATAAATCTTAATGCATCCATCCCTAACCCTAACTGATTAGATTATATCAACATTGTCAAAATTATCTATTTTTATTTGCATCAAAACCATATATTATTGAATTTAAGAGACCTAAAACTTATTTAATTTATGATATGGAGCAGAGTACTTTTCAAATTTGAAGAGAACAAATTCTACCCGTATTATAAGTTTGACAAAAACTGAAAACTTGTTATCGTATTGTCAATGACACGACTTGGTTGCAAGTTGTGTACCTATAAATTAAAGCACCTCCATTCTACTAGCTATTAAAACAAAACCCTCTTGTGTCTTACTTGTCCAAGAAAGAGTTAAAAAGAGATTTCTTTTGTTTAATCAAGACGATCAATCATGGGGCTTTCTGTTCCATGTTTCTTCTCTTTTGTGCGCTTTCTCTTCTGCCTTTGTTTTCTTCATCATCTTGCAGTTTCTCTTCATCTTGCTTCTTCAATGATGCAGCCGCTCTGTCATGACGATGAGCGTTCTGCCTTGTTGAAATTCAAGCAAAGCTTTCCCGTTGATATGTATGATTGGTGCAATTAAAATGACCTTAGTTGAATCTACCCCATGTCACAAGTTTGACAAAATGATAGTCGGTGCAATTAAAATGACCTCAAATCTCAATTGAATCTACCCCATATCACAAGTTTGACAAAATGACAAAAACCTACTCTCTTACAGTCTTCCAATTTGACCCATCACATCCAGATTCCAGAAAACAACATTTATGAACATCATGCATGCACAAAGGTCATTTTAATTGAATATCTGTTGCAATCGCCAAGAAATCTAATTAATTCATTGAAATTTGAAAGCTTAAAGCTCTAAATGTCAATGCATAATAAATTTGGGAGTCACACAACTTGGACGATGACCAATAATTGTTCTTTCATGGCTATACAAGCGATTAAGCAGAACCAGATGCAATTCTTCTAAGGTCTTGGCAAAAATTTTAAACAATTACTTTCACTCATCACAGGTCTAACCTCTAACTTCTAATGTCTTGGTAACAAATCTTTGGCTGTCTGTTGACAGCAAAACATGCTTCTTCTTCTTTTTCTAGATACCGACACACATAATGACTTGATTAATTAGATGTAAAACACAAGTATTTTGCAGTAACCAATAAATCTTAATTCATCGATGTCTAAGTTGTCTAACCGATTAGATTATCTCAGCCTTCGTCAAAATTATCTATTTTTACTTGCATCAAAATTCAAAACCATATATTATTTAATTTAAAAGACCTAAAACTTATTTAATTTATGATATGGGGCCATGGGGGTAGACTTTTCCAATTTTGAGAGAACAAATTCTACAGGTCTCATAATAATTTATTATCAATTACTTTGACAAATGTTTGGCGTGCCTCACAAAACTTGGACGATAACGATAGTAACCAATAATTACTTTGACAAGTGTTTGGCTGGACTCACACAGTCACACATATATAGAAGACCAAAACGACTTGGTTGCAAGTTGTGTACCTCTAAATTAAAGCACCTCCATTCTACTGGCTAGCAATTAAAACAAAACCCTCTTGTGTCTTGCTTGTCTAAGAGAGAGTTGAAGAGATTTCTTTTGTTTAATCAAAGACGATCAATCATGGGGCTTTCTGTTCCGTGTTTCTTCTCTTTTGTGCGCTTTCTCTTCTGCCTTTGTTTTCTTCATCATCTTGCAGTTTCTCTTCATTTTGCTTCTTCAATGATGCAGCCACTCTGTCATGACGATGAGCGTTCTGCCTTGTTGCAATTCAAGCAAAGCTTTGATAAGTATTATTGTTTTGATTATATTTCAGGTTATCCTAAAGTTGAATCATGGAAGCTGGAAGGAGGAAATAGTAGTAGTGCTGACTGTTGCTCATGGGATGGCGTCAAGTGCGATGAGGAAACCGGTCATGTCATCAAGCTTGACCTCTCTAGTAGCTGTCTCCATAGTCCTATCAACTCTAACACCACCCTTTTCCACCTTGTCCATCTTCAATGGCTTAGCCTAGCTGGTAATTTCTTCAAGTTCTCTGAAATTCCTGCTACAATCAACAACCTTTCAAGGCTATCACATCTAAACCTCTCTCATTCTTGGATTTCGGGTCAAATACCACCACAATTGCTAGACCTCCCCAACTTGGTGTCTCTTGATTTATCCCATAATTATTTTACTCAGGTTCCAGGAAATCAAACACATTACTTAGAGCTTCGAGTGCCTAGTATACAAAATCTAGTTGAGAAGTTAACCAACCTCAAAGTCCTTAATCTTGATGGTGTCTCTATCCCTTCTCCCATACCTCATATCTTGGCAAATCTATCTTCTTTGACTTATTTATCTTTACAAGATTGTCGATTACAAGGTGAATTTCCTACCAAAATTTTCCAGTTACCCAACCTTTCTGTTCTCCAACTTAGCTACAATAGCAATCTCACTGGATATCTACCAGAATTTGAAAGGAGCAGTCCCCTTACTGTCTTGGCTATTGGAGGGTGCGGTTTTTCAGGAACAATTCCATCTTCATTGGTAACCTCACCAAGCTTGTTTCCCTCGATGTCTCTTTTAGCAGTTTTTTGGGTGAGTTGCCTATTTCAATTGGAAATCTTGCTTCTTTGAAAGAACTACGTCTCGAGGCCTGCAGTTTCTCAGGCCAAATTTCGTCTTCATTGAATAATCTCACTCAACTTGATTATTTAGACCTTTCTCATAGCCATAACAAATTTTCAGGCCAAAATTCTTCATCACTGTCTTGGATTGCTAAGAATACTAAACTCAAGTTCTTAGACCTTAGTGATCTCAACTTAATCGGTGAGATTCCCTTATGGCTCATGAACCTAACACAACTTATTAATCTAGACATGAGTCAAAACCAATTAATCGGTCCAATCCCATATTGTTTAATAAACATCAACCAGCTATCATCTCTATATCTGCAGTCAAACCAATTAACCAGAAATATCCCATCCGAAATTAGCAACCTAACCCAATTGGTTGAGTTGGATCTTTCATCAAATTCATTGCAGGGCCTGATTCCTAGAACCATCTTTGAACTCAAGAATCTTCAATCTCTTAGGCTTAGGTCCAATAACTTGAGTGGCACAGTGGAGTTTGACATGTTTCTTTCTCAACTCGAAAGTTTAGAAATTCTAATCCTATCATCAAACAATCTTACGGTGCTCATAAACAATACCGTTGCTAATTCAAATTCTCCGAAATTCTTGAGTATAGGATTGCGTTCATGCAACCTTTCAAACTTCCCAAATTTCCTCCTCAACCAAGATTTGTTAGCAATGCTAGACCTTTCCTCCAACGGTATAACCGGTAAAATCCCTGTGTGGTTTCTAAATGATTCAGTGTCTCACTTGGCATACTTAAACCTTTCTCACAACCTTTTCACAGGGTTTGACCAACATCCCAATGTTCTTCCGCCATATTTAAGTATTTTAGATGTTCGGTACAATAAATTAGAAGGACCACTCCCAGTTACTCGATTTGAGTTCATGTACGAGTATCTAGTTTCAAACAACAAGTTGACAGGGGACATTTCGCAGTTGATATGCAGGTCGAAGTATCTTTATACTCTTGACCTATCAAACAATAATTTAAGTGGCATGCTTCCACAATGTTTGGCCAATTTCAGTGATTCCTTATCAATAATAGCATTGCAAAGTAATAAATTTCATGGAAGTATTCCGCAAACCTTCATGAATGGAAACAATCTAAAGATGATGGATCTAAGCAACAACCAGTTGCAAGGGAGGATTCCAAGATCATTGGTAAATTGTACCAAGCTTGAATATCTTCATCTTGGAAATAATCAAATCACTGATATTTTCCCCTCTTGGTTAGGAACTCTTCAGGAATTAAGGGTTCTTATCTTGAAATCTAACAAACTCCATGGTGTAATAAAAGAACCTGAGGAGAATTTTGAGTTTCGCAAACTTCAAGTCATCGACCTCTCTGGCAATATGTTTAGAGGTGAGCTTCCAACAAAACACTTTCAATCTTGGAATGCAATGAAAAGTGTCAATGGGAGCCACCTTTCGTACATGCATGATGAGATACAGCCACTTATGAATTATTTTGAATTGGCCTTAAACGAAATTTTTGATTATGCATACTCGATGACAATTACCAACAAAGGTATAGAGATGATTTATGGAAAGATCCCAAATTTGCTCACTAGCATCATTCTTTCAAGAAATAAATTTGAAGGAGAGATTCCAGCATCTATTGCAAGTTTGAGAGCTCTTAATAATCTCAATCTTTCTCACAATAATCTTGAAGGCCACATCCCGTCATGTTTGGGCAACTTAACAGCACTAGAATCGTTGGACCTATCAAGTAATAGGCTCTCAGGAAATATTCCTCAACAACTAGTAGAGATCACATCACTTGAAGTCTTTAATGTCTCGTATAATCTTCTCACAGGACTCATACCACAAGGAAAGCAATTTGATACATTCGAGAATAGTTCATATCATGGGAATCCTGGATTGTGTGGAAAACCTTTGTCAACACATTGTGAGGCCTCTAAGCCCTCAAAGAAAGAAAAAGAAGACTCGGAATCTCCATTTGTCTTTGGTTGGAAAATAGTTTTGATAGGGTTTGCAAGTGGACTAATAGTTGGAGTGGTTCTTGGTCAGGAATTCTACACAAGAAAACATGAATGGCTTGTGAAGATTTTTGGGATGCAAAGCATGAAGAGAAAGAGAGGATGCACAAATTGATTGTAATTAGCTCTACTTCTTATTTTTATATCTGTATTGTTTGTTTGTTTACCACTGTTGCATTGCATGCATATGTTTTTCTTACTTTTGGAATGTAATAGATTTTAATTTGAAGGGTAAGGCTCATTAAGTCCCCCTTAACTAGGTGTATCTATACTTTCATTTGCAATAAAGTTTCCCTCGTACCGCCGAGGTTTCGCCAAACACAAATTAAAATGAATCGATAAATGCAACAGAAATATACGAAATATGTATTAGTATTTCATATTACATTATAGAGAGGCTGCTAACTAGTAACTAATATCATCATTGTGTGACGAATTCTTGGACAATCTATTTCTAACAAATCATTTAGCTATTTAAACAACATCTCTATATAAATCTCGTGACAATAATATATTAATATATACATATAGAAAGTATCGACTTAATTGTTAGCCTTACCAATTTATACATGTGGATTTAGAAAAATATCAAGTTTAATTTGATGATGAGCTGAAAGAGCTTCTATCAATTTATACATCCATTATTTAAGGCAGAGTAGAGCTTTTTCTTGTTGAAGCATTAATACTTGACTGCTGATACACTACTAGTCACAGCTCACCTGATCTTGCTTTGTAGCTGTCTGCTTGTGTTTGCAATTTTCTGAGGTTGATGTGTTGAATATAGAATATACTTAATATAGGATATATTAAATATAGGGTACTCTAAATATAGGATATAATAAACGCTCATTAATGTTTATCCCATATATGTAATTTTTTACTTAGCATCCAAGTAATTGTAATTATATAAGGAGAAGGTCTTCTTCTATTGTAAAGTATTCGAATCATAATAAAAAATAAGTCCTTCTCAAATCTCTTATTCTTTGTATTAATTTCTACATGGTATCAGAGCGGGTTCGATAATTGAACCTGGTTCTTTCGAATTGAATTGAATTAAATTCCGCTGCGAATCTCAAATTGAAAGCTCAATGGGTTCCAAAGATGATACAACAATGGTATCGTCAAACTCAAACCCTAATCCTCACATTGTTCATAACCACATCGATGCACCATTCCCAACTGGCAATACCCTGAATGAGAACAATTACATCCTTTGGTCGAAGGTCATGAAGATGCGGATTAATGGTCGGAAGATGTGGGGGTACATCAGTGGTACAAAAACGAAGCCTACAGAAGGGAGTGAAGAGTATGAAAATTGGTGCTCGGAGAACGATAAGGTGAAGGGATGGTTGTGTGACTCGATGTCCACAACACTTATGAACAGGTATGTTTGTTTGGAAACTGCGAAGGAAGTTTGGGACTCTCTTGAAGCTATGTATACCGACACATCTGATGAAACTCAAATCTTTGAGTTACATAGGAAGTGTTTCTCAACAAAACAAACTGGTAGATCTCTTGCGACTTATTATGATGAATTAGCAGCAATTTTTCAAGAGATTGACCAGCGCAACACGGTGAAAGGAGAAAGTGTTGAGTCTATCGCCCTCTTACAAAAATATGTAGGACGTCTTAGGGTTCACATGTTCCTCTCTGGATTGGATAGTATGTATGATCAAGTGCGTGGTGAAATTCTTCGAAAAGACCCACCACTTACGTTGGAACAGTCTTATCAGACAGTACGAAGGGTGTCAGTTCACAAACAGGTGATGGGAACTCAAGCACCTTTAACTGAGTCTTCAGTTATGGCACTCAACTATAAAAAGGGGCAGCCTCAAAGTTCCTGGAATTCTCATAGAGAGACTCGACCTCTCCGCCTTGATCTTGAGTGTACCCACTGTGGAGAGAAGGGGCACACAAAACAGAAGTGTTATGAAGTCATTGGGTATCTGGAATGGTGGGACTTTACAAAGCGACCAAAGAAGAACATAGCTGCGAAGAAGGATGCTGCTAAAAGTCCTCCTCCAGTGAATGTTGCCCAGTCAGGTATGGAAACTAAAGGTAGTGTTTTATTTGTAAATTCTTTGAATAGTCCTTGGTTAATTGATACTGGTGCATCAGATCACATGGTAAACGACTCTAGCATATTATCATCCATTACACCTTCAACTCAAACCTCTATATACACAGCAAATGGCGGTTCCTCTCCTGTAATTGGAGAAGGTTCCACTGACATATCTGACTCCCTGACATTACACTCTGTCCTTATTGTTCCTGCTCTAGAGTACAATATCTTGTCTGTCAGTAGGATCACTGTTGCACTTACATGTACTGTGACGTTTTGGCCACAATTCTGTATTTTTCAGGACATAGTGACTCGGCAGGTTCTTGGTTGTGGTGTTAGAAAAGGCAATCTCTACTATTTGGACCTGACTAATAGAGGAGAGCAGAGAATTCATCAGGTGAATAAAGTCGGAGGAATTGAAGAAGCAAAAGCTAATGTGTGGTTATGGCATCGGCGATTGGGACATCTCTCCTTCGGATATCTTCAGAAATTAAATTCATCGTTATTTTCGAATTGTAGTATTTCAGAGTTTAAGTGTGATATTTGTGAACTCGCTAAGAGTCATCGTATTACATACTCTCCAAGTTTTAATAAAAGTTCAGAACCTTTTAGTATTATTCACTCTGATGTATGGGGTCCTGCACGTATTCCTTCATTGTCTGGAGCTCGTTATTTTGTGACTTTTATTTATGTGTACTCGTATGATATGGGTATCCCTAATTACCCATAAAAGTGAAGTCTTTGAAGTATTTAAAAAATTTTATCAGATGGTTTTGACCCAATTCCAAAGGAGGATACAAGTGTATCAATCTGATAATGGAGGAGAATTTACTAGTACTGACATGTCGGAGTTCTTGGAAAATAACGGCATTCGACATCAAACCTCTAATGTTTATACCCCACAGCAAAACGGGTTAGCTGAACGAATGAATAGACAGCTGTTAGAAGTTGTTTGTGCATCTCTTTTTGGAATGTATATGCCATTGAATTATTGGGGAGAGGCGTTAAAATCTGCTGCTTACTTGATAAACCGCACACCATCTAGGGTCATTGAATTTCAGACCCCTTTCCACAAACTTCATGATCTTATCACCATCCCTGCAATGCCAAACCTGGAACCACGTGTTTTTGGATGTGTTGTCTTTGTTCATATACCTAAACATCAGCGAGGAAAATTGGATCATTGTGCTCGGAAGTGTGTGTTTATTGGATATGTTGATTTTAAAAAAGGTTATCGTTGTTATGATCCTATGGAGGGGAAGGTGTATATCTCTTTGGATGTTTCATTTCGAGAATTGGAGGCGTATTTTATGGGATCTTCCCTTCAGGGGGAGAAACATATTGATGGTGAAGGAAAGCTCCCTATCATTGGGGATATGTTTCAGGAACTAGAGAATTTGACGAGTAATTTGAACAGGCGTAGTAACCTAACTGATGATGAAAAGGAAAGTGAAGCAGAGCAGATGACAGGGGGAGATCAGGGTATTGAAGATGAACTTCAAAGTGAAGCAGAGCAGGTGACAGGGGGAGATCAGGGTATTGAAGATGAACTTCATATAAATGGAGAGGATCAGACGACAGGGGGAGATCAAGCTGAAGTAGTAGAAGTTGCCCGTGACTCCAACATTCTAACACCATCTACCGAAGCACTGCCGCAGAATGTCGAACCTCAGGTATTACCTAATCCTAACACTGTTAATGATATTCAACCTAGACGTTCAGAAAGGCCTACTAAAGGTATTCCAAAATCTACTTATGAACCAGATATCAATTCCAAAGCCAAATACCCAATTTCTGATTATGTGTCCACCCATAGGTTGTCTAAGTCGTTTACATGCACTATGAATCAATTATCCTCTGTATCTATTCCTAGTAATTTGCAGGAAGCACTATCAGATCCACGATGGAAGAAAGCCATGAATGAAGAGATGAATGCATTACAGAAGAATTCCACTTGGGAACTTGTTGATAAACCCCACGAATATCGTACTGTTGGGTGTCGTTGGATCTTTACTATAAAGATGAACTCAGATGGAAGTATTGATAGGTATAAAGCCAGACTAGTTGCCAAAGGATATACACAGACGTATGGTGTGGATTATGAGGAGACCTTCGCTCCAGTGGCAAAGATAAATACTATTTGTGTACTTATTTCTCTTACAGCCAATCAAGGTTGGCCATTACAACAGTTTGACGTGAAGAATGCATTTCTCAATGGAGACTTAGAAGAAGAAGTATACATGGAGTTGCCACCTGGAGTCACGAATCCTGAAGGAGGAAAAGTATGCAAATTAAAGAAGGCATTGTACGGGTTAAAACAGTCGCCACGAGCTTGGTTTGGACGGTTTACGAAAAGCATGAAGGCATTTGAATATAGACAAAGTAATTCTGATCATACCTTGTTTATAAAACAGAAGTCAGGCAAGCTTACCGCTCTTATTGTTTATGTTGATGATATGGTTGTTACTGGAAATGACTCAGTAGAAATGGAGGCATTGAAGAACTATTTGTCACGGGAATTTGAGATGAAGGATTTGGGACAGTTAAAATACTTCTTAGGCATTGAAGTTGCAAGATCAAGTCAAGGTATTTTCATGTCTCAACGAAAGTATATATTAGATCTTCTTGCAGAAACTGGGATGCTTGATTGCAAACCAGTAGATACACCGATTGAAGCAAATCATCACTTGGGAATGTTCCCCGACCAAGTTCCATGTGACAAAGGAAGGTACCAACGCTTAGTAGGAAGACTAATTTATCTCTCCCATACTCGACCGGATATTGCTTATGCCATTAGCGTTGTAAGTCAATTCATGCATAATCCAAGTGAAGAACATATGACAACAGTCTTTCGAATACTAAGGTACTTGAAGAAATCTCCGGGAAAAGGTCTCTTATTCCGGAAAGGTGGTGATATGGAAGTAATGGGATACACCGATGCAGATTGGGCAGGAGATGTGACGAACATGAGGTCAACCTCAGGCTATTTTACGTTTGTATGTGGAAATTTGGTGACATTTAGAGCTAAGAAGCAAAAGGTTGTTACTAGATCAAGTGCAGAATCTGAGTTTCGGGGTATGGCTCATGGAGTATGTGAACTATTATGGATATGGAATATATTGAAGGATCTTGGATTTAAACTCGTGAAAGCAATGGATCTTCACTGTGACAATAAAGCAGCGATTATGATTGCACACAATCCAATTCAACATGATCGTATGAAACATGTTGAAGTGGATCGGTTCTTTATCAGAGAAAATATTGACAAAGGGTGCATATGTTTTCCATTCGTGAAGTCGGAAGATCAACTTGCAGATATTCTTACAAAAGGAGTTTGTGGACGAATATTTAACGAAGTGATTGACAAGCTGGGCATGATTGACATCTATGCTCCATCTTGAGGGGGAGTGTTGAATATAGAATATACTTAATATAGGATATATTAAATATAGGGTACTCTAAATATAGGATATAATAAACGCTCATTAATGTTTATCCCATATATGTAATTTTTTACTTAGCATCCAAGTAATTGTAATTATATAAGGAGAAGGTCTTCTTCTATTGTAAAGTATTCGAATCATAATAAAAAAATAAGTCCTTCTCAAATCTCTTATTCTTTGTATTAATTTCTACATGATGCACCAGATCTGGTATCACATTACATACTTGATCGAGGTCCATATTCCGCAGACTCCTCCTTCCATCTTTTTTTCATTTATTTTATTTTCTTCCTAAAATTGTATCATACATTAATATCGATCCAATGACTCATATAAAACATGACACGCTAGCTAAATAACATTGTGGCACATACATTACAAAATTACAAAGTATGCAAAAATGAAATAGTATTTGAGGGAGTGAATGAAAATGTGAAATATTTTGCCAACTTTTTTCCAAGCTAGGTTTTCTCCTTGTATTCTTGCAATTTTCAAATACTGGCTTCTCAGAAAATTTACAGAGAAAAGTGCTGTAAAAGTTTCCAAACCTAGAGTACAATTTTACTAATACTCATTCATTCTTGAAATCACATGACATTTGAGGCTTATAATAATGAAATTTCTATCTGATTGCTTTTACTGACTACACGTCTACACCACAACGACATGTACAACAGTACAACCAGCTGCATAAATTTGTAATGTACAAAACAGGCATATCTCAAATCTCTTATATATAGTATACACTTTTGCATGCCTTCTAGATTCACGAGAATAAATTATTAAACAAAAATGATTTTTGAAATGAAAAGTATGGCCTTACTAGCTAAGTCTTTTGGGGATGGAAATAGGAGAATTTCTTTCTTCTCACTGTCTCTTGTCCCTACTACAAGGACATGTGAAACCTTTTGACACACAATCACAAGTTTCATAACATATTTCACTAATCCATTTAGTTTCGTCACTCACTTTTATTTCAACTTACAAAACTAATTTAATTAAAAGCTATTACAAATTTAGGAGTTGTGGAGGATTATATTCTGATAGTGTGTTGTCACTTAGCCTCCTCAGCTTCTGTCTTTTTACTGTATTTGTTACGGTCCGAATTTATACATACTTGATGGAGGATATTATAAGATCAATTGTCTATTTTTTTCTCTCTTTTCTTGATGAGGCTGTTTTGTAATAATTAGTAACTAAAGGATCTAGCATCGAAGGAGAACCAGATCCAGATGATTTTTTTTCGACTACCTTCTGTTGTACATTCTAATAAATTAGGAATTTTGATATAATCATTCAATTATATGCACAAAACAAGAGTCTTTTGCCTATCGATCTCTACCGTAATCGATCCAACATCAACTACAGTTTAAGTCTTAATTTTTTCCATAACATCTATAAAACAATATATTAATCCAACATCATGCATGCACATTTATGTCATTATTTATCACGACCAAGAAATCTAAAGTTGTTGAAGCCTAACTTATTAACAGATATCTATATGTAATTATGTATAATTAAATCCATTTTTTTTTAAATATAATAATAACAATAATATAAGAGACACTAATTGGTTTATAATACTAAAAATTGATTAATGTACGTCTAATTTTACCATATCATTTTTTAGGAAGTAAAACTAAAATCTAACAAATTAATTCCTAGTCAGATTGGAGGAAGTTGAAGAAACAAAAGAGTCAATACCCTCCTACAATTCATCTTTCAAACTTTAAAGAACAACTCATGTATTTAACTGCATAACAATATATAAATGCCATAATTAGACATCACTTCTCTATATAAATTTCCATATCATGAACTAACCCCTACACATAATCATTATATAAAAATATATCACATTACTGATTCTGAAATCAATCAACTCACCGAAATCGAAATCAAAGATATGTAAAAGAAAATGATCGTTTTCGGCATTTGCATGCTCTTAGCATGCACGCTCTTTGTAAAAGAAGTCGAGACCAAATTTATCTACTATGGACCCATTTCATGCGGTGTTAATCCAGGATATGGCCCAAAGCATCCGGAGTTATTTACCGCAATACCACCTGCTAATAATTACAACAGAGGATGCAGCGATGCGGCACATTGGCAACAGAGGATGCAGCGCCCAAGAATGTTGTTGCGACGCCGCAGAGGATGAGAAATTCAGCAACCACCTGTTGGCAACGTGCCGCATCGCTGCATCCTCTGCTGTAATTATTAACAGGCGGTCCTTCGGTACATAACTCCAGATGTTTTGGGCCTCATCCTGGGTTAACACGGCGTAAAATGGGTCCATAGTGGATAAATTTGGTCTCGACTTCTTTTACAAAGAGCGTGCATGCTAAGAGCATGCAAATGCCCAAAATGATCATTTTCTTCGACATATCTTCAATTTCGGTGAGTTGATTGATTTTAGAAATAGTAGTTTTTGATATGTATTTTGTAGACCGATTATGAGTAAGTTAGTTCATAATGTGTAAATTTATATAATGAAGTGATTGCTTAATTAGGCATTTATGTATTGTTATACAATTAAATATGTTCTTTAAAGTTGAAAGATGAATTGTAGAGTGTTAAAATTAGACGTAAAACATCATTAATCGATTATATTAGAAACGGACAATAATCTCTGTTATACTATTACTAATATTTGTACAGTCCAGCGTTATTCATGTGACTAATATTGTTAACGATGCTGAAGCCGAAAGGCCGAAAACATTCATTCTCTTTGATGTAGAGTTTCTTTTTCAGATATAATGTAGTTTTGTCCAGTTGATTCATTGTTGTACTGTATTTAAAAATGACTTTTTTTTTCTTAACATAGTGAAATGAATCATTAGATAATTTAGATGTTTCAATAAGAAACCTGTAACCACTTGTGGCAGATAATGTAACAAAATTAGAAAAATTGTACGGCATTAAACAAGATTGGACACGGGCATTTTAACACGCTTCTATTTGTCAAATTCGATGGATAAATTACAACTGATAATCGTTGGCATGTATAAGAAACCAGAAACACATCTTCATTTGAGGTATCCTCTACATCATTAAGAAGATGGGACTTAAAAAAAGATTCTACACGAAAACGACAGCCTCTTTCAATCGACGTTGTTGTTGGACCGCAGAATTTAACTTACAAGCGGTATTGGTGCCTCTGCATTGCTGCAATATCTAACTAAGCCGTTTAGTATCTCTTCCTTCTGGGTTATAAAATATTCGGCAAATCTGCCAACTTTTTACAAGCTAACTTGTTCTATCCTCCATAAGCATTCTTTTCTCAAAGGTGAATCTGTGAATATAGCTTTGATGAAATCTTTTACCTGCCAAGATAAAGATATTGTCATATGCTGAAAACAAGTAGGAATTGATATGAAACAATAAGATATCAACAAATGAAATTGTTGTCGGAGAATATTGATTATTATCTGATTTCGATATGCATCTCAGTCAAAAGGGTAGCGGAATTCTAAATGATGTGCCGAACTGAATATACAAATGTGTATACATGGATGTACAGTACAATCTGATAAATTAGCTAACTAATTAGGGATGATTATTTGTATATGATAATGTAAAGACGAAATAATAAGTTCTTTTACGTCATTGGGAACACATCATACAAAAATTGATTACTTAAAAACCAGCGGATATATATGCTAAAATATGTGTGGTCAACCGGTAATACCTCTAATAATGTAAAACCGCAACTGACCAGTTCTCCACATTCCCAAGCCGCTGTTATGGATTTTAAAGGCATGTCTAACAATTCTGGAAAATTTTGAAAAAAATAAAGGGAAAGAGAAAAAAATTAAGCTCGAGTAAACAGCCATCTACCAATTTCAAGAGAAATTTAGTCCACAGAGAGAAAACATGCCTGCAAGTTTGCGGATTTTACGTAAAGAAGGTATGAGATCCTCGAGAGAGCGTGTACGGTGCTCTTCTGTCTTGCCCTTTCGATTGACAGAACTGAGGGACTCCAATAGAGATGATGAGTTTTCAAGCATCAAATTTATCAGTCTTTGAAGCTGAGAACATGTTATAATAGATCAGCTGTATACTAAAAACTTAAATATTCACAATTCCAAAAGCTTGAATGAAGACTGAATAACATACCTGTAATGTTTCTTCTGCTGCCATATCATCTAGAAGGAGTATATCTCTTGCGACTCTGGAAAAGATCGAATCTAGAACCGTACACATGCTTCTCTTATAAGTTGAAGGCAACAAGAGCGGCTCCCATATTATATGTACTTTCTCAAGTATGAAAACAACCTGACCAAGAAACAATTAGTAGCCTCGCTAGAAAGAGCAGAGAAAAAAAAAAGAATAGAAGCATGACCGCAAAATATACAGCAAAGCTACCTGATCTATACTAAATTTTGCAGATTCAAATTGTTGCATTTGATGAGTATTCTGGAATCCATCAGCGCCATCTATAGCCTAACAATAATCAGATATGCAAAACAACAAACTGTCAGACCACTACGGCAGATGACTTTGAAAATGTTGAATGTCAAATAAGAACGATTAAAACTAGGCAACTCTACCTCTCTCAAATTAAAAATAACAAGTTGAATTTGCCTCTGCAGTACTTCTTCTGCCATTAGGTGAAATCTTGGAGCCATATCAACAAAAACAGCCTGCTCCTTAATGGCACTTGGAAAGTCGGAGCGATACTGCATATGGGGATTCAAATATATTAAATATCGATTAGACTGCAGTTATAATTATAACATTTTTAAATAAATAAAACCCAATAATTAAACAATAGTAATCAGCACCAAGCAAATGGAACAAGTTATGAGAATCATCACATCCAGGAACTTGCCCAAATAACTATATGCAAGTAGGTAAGCGGCAGACAACGAGCGAGAAGTTTCTATCATATTATTATGTATAGATCGATACAGTGCATACCTCAAAAGAAAGCCCAAGTATCTCCTGAGATAAATAAAGGCAATCATTGTGCATTAGAGCAGCAACCTGGTTGATGCCATCAAGTTGTCTTTCTAGCTTCACAGGTCAAAAGTGAATGTTACCAACGTAACATGATTCATATACAGAGGCCATAAAAGTACAATTGAGATCAAACTAGAACAGACATAAAAAGAGTACTTTGGGAAGTCTGCCCCAGCAATAGTGGCATAAGAGGATTTATCTGGTAAAGATTCATTTCGTCAATTGCCTTCCATGAACTAACCTTGACAGGAATGACAGCTTCGTAAAGCAGTAGAATGTCCCTAGCAGCGCGATAGAATTCAAAAGCAACTCTTGTGGATGACAAGCAAAGATCCTGCATGGAATTGCATCACACATGATCATATTTCCAAACAGAAATCTAACAAAGATAGACAACTGATGTTTAAACCACCATGAAAAGGACCAGTCTTCTCTTAGTATAGACTATAGAAGTATATATAAATGAAGGGCTTCATTTCATATGTTTTTCTTTTTTTGGTTAAATTTGATAGCTGGATGTTGACGAAACAATACTATATAATTCACCAACTAGTTAAGATAATAACAGAAATAAACTCCCAAATTTCACCTACATAGAGCTAGCTAGATTGGGATTGGATAATAAGAAAAAGTTTATGCCTTACTGCATCAACTAAAAACGCACAAAAAGAGAAGGAAGCTATGCATAACAAATGAGTAATGCTAGGTTTCTCAAATTTTTTCCTAAAATCTTTCCCTAATGATGTTGGCACTTGAGGTGTAAACATCTTATAAATCATTAGATTACGTGGTGAGTGATATGATGTTGACAACTCATATGCAACATCAATTTGGAAAAGATTTTGGGAAAAAATTTGGAAAGCCTAGCATTACTCATAACAAATTAGGCACCGATATAAGAGAATTCACATATCAGATAATTATATTTTTCAAACTAAATTACCTTAAGCGTCTGATGCACTAGCTTCATAAGTTGAGAAGCTGCTTTAGATACCACGCACCTCTCAGACAGAAAAAGCAAGTCCACAACATGTTCAGAGGAATGCACATCATTCTTCAGCAGAAGACCTTCCCTAGTGTATTCCTGTGCAAAAATTTCTATTATTCTAGTGCTAACATACGACAAAAAACTAGAAACATATACATTCCAATGATGAAAGCTCACTTGCGGAACAGCAAAGTCAGACTGTAGAAGTAAATTTCTAGCCTTCGCCAAGATTTCTGTCTTCTTCCTAGAAGCAAAGTGCACCTCAACATTTTCAGCAAAATTGCTTAATCTTTCATCCTTGTTATCAGAAGCCGAAATAAACATTATTTCCTTTAATGCTGTTTCAAATTTTGAAGTATGTAGGATGATCTTTTGAAAGTCGGGAAGTTTTGAAGCATCTTCAGGGACAACCTGAAACGAATGAAAACACAATTTGTATGGTAAGTTTCAGATAAACGAACAGAAAAGGCCTGAGATTGTAGACCAACATAGAACTAAAAAAATCAAACCTTTGAGAGAAAGTTGGAAATAATCAGTTCTGATATCCTTGGCCATGTCAATTTTCCAAAACATCGGACCCATGAACCATTTTGTAAGCATATGCATTTGTAAACAAACTTAATAATTTGAAGAATTCTTATATAGACGATTTTGCCATCCACAGGTTCAGTCTGAAAATTACATAAGAAATGTCAATACAACATATAACAAACTCCACTGAAGCAAAATTGCAGACAAGATCATTTCCTCTTCATGAGTAGATAGATTATCAGATACTTAATAATTTAAAAAATAAATCAAATTGAACATTGTTCATTCTTATTGTATAATTAATTTCCACCAACAAATCAACAGATTATATCAAAAACATAGATATTGACACACAATAATTACCTTAGAGTCAGCAGATGATACCATCTTCAATAGAGCATCAGTCATTTCTCCCGAGCCTTGATTTAATTCTTCCAAAAATGTAATAGGCGATCCATAATTTACAGCAGGTTTGATGAAATGCTTGATCATCAAATCGGCTACTTTTGCAAGCCCATAATCTAAAATTCCAACCACCTGCATAATCCCCTTAACAATTAATAAATTAACTCAACACAAAGGGAGACATTAGTAACAAACGGAATTTTAGCTTCAACAGGTCAATAATTATGCACCCATTAGTTCAACAGAATAATTTCAGAGATGAGCTAATCCCAGGAGTAAAGTACCATTTTGGAATATTGAAATGCTATATCCACAAAGCCAATTCAAGAATTATTCTATATCTACTCAAATGTATATAATTAAGTCACTAAATTTTTATATATAGATTTAGTTTATGCAACACAGTTCTGAGAAGGCTGCTTTCTACGTGTACTACATCTGTAAGATGTCATAAATATTCCCCGAAATTTACCTCCATTGCTTCTAAAACTGTGCGAAGCTCAACCCCATTGTTTCCGTCAGCACTCAGTTGATACCTCACCCGAACTCCATTTGATTCAGGATCAAACCGCACTGCATTCTCCATGAACCTTGCAAGCAACTCTTGAATCTACAAACCCAAATCCAGTTCCTCTATAAAAACCAATCACAAACTCAATATAAAAATCACAAAAAAAAAAAACCATCACAGTTCACCAAAATAAATATCACCAATTTTGCAACCACAGTTAAAACTTGAAAGAAAAATGAATCAACTTTTCCATCATTTAACTCGATTGTCTCGGCAACCAAACAAATGTCTTCCTAACAACGAAAACAAAAGAGTAAATTCATTACCTCCTCCAAGCAATCTTGCCACTCCTTCCTCAACAAACCGTAAACGATCGGCTCCCTCTCGTCCTCATCGCCGATTCTCAAAGCTTTCTTCAACTCTCTCAGCTCCTCAGCAGCGAATCGCAGCCGTCCATTTTTCACTCCCTCTCTCACTCCCTTCAATCTCTCGTTAATTGCCACAATTATCCTCACAAGCTCCAAAATTGCATTCTTTACCCTAGCCTCCGTCGTCTTCCCGCTCAGCTCCTCAACGACTCCCCTGACCTCCGCGTCGACCGGGCGGTCGGAGATGAGCTGCAGTATGTCGGTCAAGTCGGCGGAGATCCCGTCTGTGCGCGAAACGGCGTCGTTGCAGAGGGAGAAGAGGGCGGCGAAGTCGTGGTGGTGAGATACGAGGTAGGATTGGACTTTGGACTTGATCTGGAGAGAGTGAGACTCAAGTCTGGAGATCAGGAGGCGGAGATCCGGTGCGGATAGCGGCGCGGTGGGGTCCGTGAGGTCGTGCGTCGAGAGGAGGTCCCGGACGTCGATCGTGCCGAAGAGGGCGTCCATTGTGATGTACGTGGACGGTCGTGATCGAATTTGGGAGGACAATGTTGAGTTTTTTTGTTCTGTTTATTTGTCGTTGAAGAATAAGAAGAAGAAGAAGATGTCGTGGACTGTGAAAACTGAAAAGTGGCGGTTTATGGTGCCAAGCGCTAATGTGCGCAGGGTTGAGTTAAATGGGCCTATATTGGGCCTCAAATTCATGGGCTCAGTACAGGTATGAATCCGTTGTTTATCGGATAAAGTGACGCTATTTGTCCAAATTTACGAATCTTTTTTTTTTTATCAAACGGGTCTTGTAAACTGAATATGGACTAAAGTCTGATTTTGAATGATATTTTTTTTTTCTCATATCTGAATATACTGTTAACATGTTTTATTCTTAGAAGTCGTTTTTTTTTCATTTAAAACTTAATCGTTTGTTTGTCTAAATGATGTGATATTATTAAAATTCAATCATTTTAATTATGAGATTTTAATTAAAAAAATTAAGAATATCACATCATTTTAATATCAAATTTAGGTAAAATAATTTTACTGTATCAAATATGACCTACGGGAGAATCACACCAATATAGGATCTCACAAGTTTTTATATGTGAGATTTTGGTTATGTAACGTCATCCATTGACATTTTGTCTGCAAATAGTTCTTTGACGTTAGAATGTTAGAATATGAAACATGTGATCCCTCCATATTCATGATCCCGCACTTGAGAATGCTCAATTAAATATATATATATATATAATATGCAATGCAATATGTGCATAAGAATTGGTTCATATAATTTGTAATTCAAAGATTTGTTTTTTTAAAGATAAATTATATAGACGAAACGAAGTCGGTCTTCTCATGGCACCAACGTCCATGAAATTTCCAATTTGAACCGCCAAGTTTTGACTAATTCAATTATTAAATAGGTACACAAATTACCATGCTATTTCAACATAGAATAAAGTCTCTAGTCTCAATAAGGGAGCTTTTGTCTTCGCTTGTTGATCAACGCCGATTAATATTGACTCGAAAGTTTTGACAATGTCAAAATATCAATTTTCAATAGTGACTAATAGAATAAACTAGAATGAACACATAAAATAAAAAAATAAAACCCATTTGAATAATCCAAATTAAATCAAAACTGGATTTATATTACAAGCAGAAAAAAAAACCAGATATATTACTCATTTTACAGTACAAAAATGGATTAATAACTGGGAAAAAAACGAATTTAAAATATATAACAATAAAAAAAAAGCCCATTTCTTGGTAAAAAAACTAAAAATTATGTACAATTTAGAAAATTTTAAGAAGAAAAAAAATTAAAAAAATTAATTTTCTCTCCAAGAAAACTCACAATCTTCTTCACAGACCCTTTCTCTGGTTCTTCCACTACTTGAACTTGATCTCCATGATCGCCACCGCCGCCGACTACTTCGAATTGATCAGAACTCAGAGATTCCACCGAGCCCAACTCAGCCAACTCGTCCTTTTTGCCATCTCTCGACTCATCAAAACCTCTCTTCCCTCTTTTCTTCTTCTTCTTCTTTGGAGTAGTAACAGTGCTCTTCTTGTTGTCTTCAAACACTACTTGTTGTTCTTCATAGACCTCTATGATCTCGTGTATAAGTTGACGGTTGGTTGACGCGTCCCAGCGAGCCCAAAAACTCATATAACATCGAAAACAGTTACATTCAAATACAGGTGGGTGGTCACCGCCGCCATCTGAGCCGGTTTTGTGGTGGCTTGCGGTGGTGCTGCCACAGCTGCATGAGATGAGGTAGGCCAAGACTTGTTTGTCTTCAGGAGAGAGAGCGGCTGCTAGTGTCAAGATTGTTGCTGGTAACTGTAGAGCTAAGAGGTGGTGGAGATCGCCGCCGCTGGTTGGTGGCGGCGGCGGAGGAGTTGGGTGCACCTTGCCGTTCTTGTAGAGCTTCTTCATGGTAATTGATTAATTTTGATCAGTTGCGTGTGTGTAGATTTTGCTTGAGTTTTTTTTTTGTTATGTTGTTTGTTTATAAGTAAATTGTGAGGAATTGGTCAACTGTTCGTGATTGACTGTTTGAGCAAACAACACGCATGTGGACTGTTGTTCTTACATTGACAAAGATGACGCAATCCTCTTACAAAATTGTAGACAGTGTTTGGTAGGAAATTTCTCACAATATTATAAAATTATTTTTTTACAATGAAGGTAAGTTTTGTGTTTACATAATTACATTATTTATATTAGTTTATGAAACAAATTTTGAATAAAACTCATTCGATCAATCAGATACCTAACGATTTACCTATCATCGGTTTGTTGATAAGAATGTTTATTCAATCTAATAATATATAAGAAAAAAAAAATTCAACTTACACATTAAATAATGCGTTTCGATTAACAAATCAGTCAAAGAGACTAATTCGGGGATTTTTAGTCATATATAGAACTCATACCCAAACTTTTGTCAAAGAGACTAATTCGGGAATTTTTAGTCGTATATAGAACTCATACCCAAACTTTTGGGATCTTAAATTTATAATTATTCAATAAAAAAGAATATGAAAATGAGTATCGACGTGGGGTTTGGGTACTTGGGGAGAAATGGTCCACGTTTGAGCTTGGATGAAGAAAGTTCTAGTGTCAGCAGCACATACCAGGACCATTATAATTATCCTTGGCCAGTAGATGGACGAACGGTTTGGACAAATGACTTTCGGATCAACGGTTCGAATCCTATTAATTGTAAAAGTTTTTTTAAAAAATATTTGATCCAGATCGATAGATATTGTCAACAACCAAAAAAATGACGGGACAAGAATTAATAAATCCATGTGATTTGTAATATATATATTAATTATTGGCCAATCAATTTGTCGGACTTTTGAATTGGGACAAAAGAATGGAAACAAATAGAGATCGTTTTTCTCTTGTGGGGATAAATTTTATGTTTGGACATCATAAACTAGACAAGCTTCAAGCATGTGCAATGTTGGCTTGGCTGATCAGCTTGTTTATTGTTGTTTTTTCAAGTTAAAAGTTAAAAAATTGACTTTATTATATACATATATATATTTTTTAAATTGGAATCTTTGAAATTTAACATTTATTTGAATCAATAACCCAAAATGATCATATATTCATATCAACAAAATCCAATTTATTATTTTTCATCAAAATCTCATACAGGAAATTAAATAACAACAAAAGATACAATAACATTAACATCAAAATAACAATAATCAATCCATATTAGTACATGGACTATGAGACTCTCTCTCTCTAGCTATATTTATTTATATATAAATATTGACCTAATATTCATACAAACTTGTAAAGAACTTTCTTTAGCACATAATCAGCGATGATGTGATTAGTCTTCTCCGTTGGATGGAAAGCATCCCAGAACACATACTTATCGGCGTTTGGGCACGTAAACGGATTCGTCCGGCCGCAAGCGTACCCCATCTCGAACATCCCCGTCGCGCAACACGCTACCTCGGTCACCTCAATTCCTACATACAACATGCCATACATTAGATATATATTAGAGATCATCGAATTACATTAGATTGTATATATAATATAAAGGACAATACAGTGATTAATTGATTATCAACTGTTTTAACCGACCAAATAAATGTCAATTAAAAATATAGCTATATATATATATATAGTCTCATGTGAAGTCATTAAATGAATACACACTATCAACCAACCAATCGAAAGGACTCTAATCATCTATTTAAAATTAGTATTTTAATTTATATCTAACCAACCAAATTGGGATATGTGTCTACATTTAATTATTCTTGTTCAACTTCTTACATAAATATAGATACATATCTCAATTTGATTGGTTAAATACAAATTGTGATACTAATTTTGGACAAACAATTTGAGTCCAAATCCAAATTGATATATATTATTGATTGGTCGGCATGAGAAGAGAAATGCTTAGGTACGCATGCATGACATAATTTTAACTCCATCGAATCATGACATATGATATGAATAATCAATCATATAAGAGATTCATATCTCATGACACAACATAAATGGGTTGAGCGATTATGTTTATGTCCAGGTGTATTGAAGTATTTCTCAGAAAGCAACGTGTCACCGAAGCATTAAAAGACAGTAACAACATACCATAGAGTGCAGGTCTTAGGATGATATGCATGAAAGCATAATAAGGGTTTGAAAAAAGCAGGTTGACTCCAGGAAGTTGCTTGTTCAATTTCACCACCAAATTACTCAGCCTGCCATTGAATTCCACAGCCAGATTGTTGTAACTCTCCACACACGTGTGTTGACCCATAACGTTTGTGGTTCTCTCCAATGGCATGCACCCCATCGGAGGCAACCCTCCTAGAGATATCTTTCGGGCTCCGAGGCCGTGGAGTTTTTTCACGAAGCTTTCAGCAATTCCTGCAAGGAAAAGAATCTTATTATAACAATAATAAGAATCCTGTAAGACTGATGTGAGAGAGATTCGATTATACCCACCTGCCAGGAAATCCTGGTATTGCGTGATGGTGAATTGGGATTGACGACCGCCCTGAAAAGCGTAGTAGTTCTCCAGGAAGTCGTTTGTTCCTACGCTGATTATGTAAACAGCCTCGGTGATTGTTTGGGTTGCTTGCTTTTCTCCAAGATGAGCCTTCAGCTTCTTCTGGTAGTCCTGAAAATAGTCTAGCTCTTTCCAGAGAGGAATCACAGACTGAAAAGCAAAGACAAAAACATAGCAAATTAATTATAATCACATAATTAATTAAACTAATTTAGTGCTATTTTGAACCCATGTAAATAGAAATTAAACAATGATGAGAAACATTTTGTATTTATATCATATATAGTATAACACTAATTAATGCTCAACAACCCAAAAAAATTAGTCTAAAAGAACCAATCTAAATAATGTGGCAAGTGATATATCCTTATTATATCATTCACCAGATCACCCCATGAGTATTGTGGTGATTAAAACTCATTTGCCACATCATTTAAGTTGATTTTTGGGTTATATAGTATGACTTAGAGTATAAATATGATGGATCGACTTTGTAATATTACATAGATAATCACTTTATAAAATGTGTGTAGGCCTCTTTGTAACGTTATATATATATATATATATATATATATATAGGGTCTTTCTGATCTAGTCAGGACCGACTTGATTTGTTTTCGTGTGGGTTCATTAATTATCACATGAGATAATCAGCGAACCCACATGAAGAAAATTATCACATTGTGTTGGTACTTACTAGTACATCAGAAGTGGCATTGTCGTAGCCAGTTGCAGCAGAGGCAAAGGTAACACCGGTGGCGAAATCCGAGATGTTATATGCGGGATCCAAGTAAGCTGGTATGAATGGTTTGATTCCCAAACCTTGAGCAATGAAGTCAGTAGCAATTCTGCCATTGGAGAACCTTCCGGTGGCATGTCCACCGGAGAAATCCCGACCATAGGGCTGGAAATTGCTTCTAGCAACCGTGGGGATAAAGTTGTTGTTCCCTGCATCAACTGATGAGTCTCCAAACACTATCACTGCTGGAACTTTCGCTTCGGTTGTTGAAACCAGTACTAGAAGGACCACCTGAGCAACAAGAAACCAGATCATGATGTTAGTTTGTGTAGCAATGTTTTTTTTTTTGGCTAGTTGTTTCAATACAAGGTTTGGAGAATGTGGGGTGTTGAGGGGATTTGTGATGTATATAAATACAGTTGTTTGGAGATCGAATAAATGTAGAGTCTGATATTTTGCTTGAGAGATGAAAGTTGTTGAGAGTTTTAATTGCTGTAAAAAAACAAAATGAATACTGTGTACTTGAATTGGTTGCAATAGTACTAGGTTGGTTAAAAAGTTGGTCTGGGGTTGCATAGGGTTTATTTAATTTAGGGTTTCCAAGCAACAGTAAACAATCAATGTGAAAATTAATACCGAGTCATTTTTTAATGCGGACTTCTAGATTTTAATCATATTTAAGTTTGTGAAGTTTAATCATTAATTATATAATATATCACACATGGGACAGTGATAATATATTGTCTATCGTCTTTTAGACAGCATTCACATACTCCGTACACATGAAAAATTTGATCCTTAAATGGTTTATATGTTCTTTTTGTTCAAGTTATTACAATCTCTCATCTCCAGTAAATTAGGAATCAAATTGTTCAAGTTATTACAATATATCTTCCATCTCAGTAAATTAGGCATCAAAGAGAATAGTTTAACCTAATTAGATCATAAAGTTATAATCATGGTTTCCGAGTCTATATAATTTAGGACGTGTTTACTAATCGGGAATGTAAAGAATCGAAAACAAGTTCCACTGGAAAGGAAATGTAAGAGAATAAGAATTAAGTTACTAAATTCCATTAGTATGTCTACTAACTTTCTTAGAATTAGAGATGGAATCAAATTTATACAAAGTTGATTACAAAAATATGATGATGTACGAGATATATATATATATATATATATATATATATATATATATATATATATACACACGAGATGTATGACTGATTGACTGTAGCTAATAAATTTAATATATATATATATTATAAAAAAGAAAAGAAATCCAAAGCATAAGCAACTTGTAATTCATGCCGATTCACAAATTTTTTTTTGTCGTAGCATAGTGTTTTGAATTTCATCAAACTTTTTTTTTTGTAATTCACAATCCACATATATATATAAAGTGTATATATATATATATAAATAAAGTAAAAAATGTATATATATAAAGTAAAAATCAACTGCGAAGTATATAAATATATATATAGTTATTAAAAAAATAAATAGAGATATTTTAGTAAAAATATATGAATTCTCTTTTCAATTAGGAAAGGGAACTTGATTCATAAGGTGAGTGAGGGGAATCAAGTTCCCTTTCAATCAGAAACTTAATTTCCGATATGTGTAAGGTTTACGGAACTTAATTTCCTCCAAATTTAGCAAACACATGAATTTGAAAAGTAGTAACTTAATTTCTTTTCCTATATTGGATTCTTGATTAGTAAACATGTAAAATGTAGTAATTTACTCAAATCTAGGAAATTGTCCGATTGAACCACATTGGGAGGAATGTAAGGTAACTTAAAAGATGCATGCGTTATTGGATGATTAACTTTTTTTTTTCTTAAAAGGTATTGTGTGTGTGAGTGTGACAATTATTTTCCTTAATGTTTGGAAGAAAATTTAATAATAAAGTAAAAAAAAGTTGACGAAGAGTCAGAAAGTGAGTTACTCACAACTACCACCACCGAAAAGCTATCATCAAGACGATCAACATCGTGTGGTTGTAACAGCTCGTGAAGGTGACAAGTTCCTGTCATGGCAACGAGGTCATTCAAAGCTTCCCAACAGAAATGGAGGTGCACACTTTCACTTCACTTATTTCTCATAATTATTCCCTTTGAAATTTATGCACCATATTTATTTATTATGAATCACAGCTCTGTTAATACTTAATATCTACCGAAATCAAGTAATACTAACGTTGCAGCATGGATAATTACTCTCATAAAATAGGGATAATGTTTCCCTGATAGTTACCTCTTTTTTTATTAGTAAGATAAGATTCGAATCCTATCGTTGATATGTAAAGAAAAGTGCAATACCACTCAACCAAGAGTTCTGATTTGTAATTTTTCTTTTCTTGTGTCTTTGCTGTTTTGAATTAATTAAGTAGCCACACAAAAATTGTTCACAGGCTTGATTCTTAGATATATGAATCTTTAATTTATTTAAATTTGTAATTAATTTGGGCTAGCATGATAGGAACTTCACAAGAACCAAGCCAAAATGTCAACAAAATGCCAAAAAATGTATCGGCAACTACTTACCATAATGTCACGTTTAGTACATTAATCAGGGTCAGGGTAGCAAACCCAGCCATTTTTTGGGGCCCTCAATTGCCTCAATTTACTTCTTCTTTTGGGACCTTCAATTGGTCCAATGTACTTATACTTCTTTTGTAAAATTAGGAGTCTCATGACCCAATATATTTAAATCTAAAAAGAGTTCAATCTTAAACCTTTAAGATCTTTTATTTATTTATTTTCTTTTTCACGTCGAGGCTCAATTAACTAGTCAATTTAACAAGAATAAACATAAAGGCCTAATTATAACATAGCATCCGGAAAAAAAAACAAGAATTCCAACATACCAGATTACCACTTTACTAGACTACCACTTTACAAGACATCGTTGCTAAATTGCTAAGTTACCAATTGACATCATCTAAGTCAAAAAGTGTTAGCTAGACTTGATGGTAGTAGTATAACTAGTAAATTTACACTTCATAAAGCAAATAGAATAGAAACGTAATCGATGTTTTGTTTCTATGTTTTCAGAAACGATAAATCTTTTTTGTTTTAATTTATGTGAATTACATTGTATTAGTAAATGAAGAATTATTTATTGAATTTTCTTTATTTTAATGATAATAGTTTTATATTGGGCTCTGATTTTTGTTAATATCATAAAATTGCTTAGGCCCCAAAATGTTTGGAGACGGCCCTGACATTAATTATAGACTCAAATAAGGTTCATAATATCAAATAAATGTACATTTTTTAGGAACCTTATTGGTATGAAATTTTTAATCGAAAATAAGAAATACACATGTTGGCCTCCAAGTATGATCATATATTCTGAAAAAAATAAATTCCACAAATTGTAAAATATTGCTTCAATTTGAAGTTGTTGGAAGTTGAGGTGGTCGAAACTCGATAACATGTTAGTCGCTAATACTCACATCTAAAAAAATGTAGTTTCGAATCATATTCCATCCCTTAACTCTTAAATTTATAACTTTTTTTTAAAGGCTAGATCTAAATTTAATTTGAAATTGTCAATATACAATTGGTACCACAAATTTAGTTGGTGATTAATTAATTACTGCTTATTCGATTTGGAAGAAATCTTTTCAACAGAATTGACTTTTAAAAAGTTAAAAGTTTAAAAGTTGAAAGTTAATTTGAAAAGGTCTCGGGGCCTAGCTAGATATCAATCAAATGGACAATCTTTAATTATCCGGCTTAATTTACTTTTATCTAATATCAATCAAATGGACAATCTTTAATTATCACATTCCCCAATTATTTCCTTATCATTTGTTTTATTGTTTGAAATTTGACACCAAATGAGTAGGGGTTTGTCTGGACCTATCCAAATCAATTGTTATAAGAGTATCTCAAAAAACTCTTCAAATAAAATATTTGTTAAAATTAAATGAGTCACGTCAGTATATTTGGTTCCCACAAACTCTTTAAATGAGATTCTTTAAATAAGATTTTGCTTCTCTCTCTTCAATATTAAAATCAACTTCTTTTTCTTTAATTATTATTATATTATTTTTATATCATATCATCATTAATATTTAACATTTTTATATTTTTAATTAAATTCAATTAATTTATAAATTTTATTATCATAAAAATTATACTATTAGAAATGTCTCATCTAGATCTTTAAAATGAAACTAATATTGAATATTTAATAATAATATATTAATAATTTGGAAGGTCATTCAAATGATTTTCATATCCATCTAAAAATAATACTAGTTTCACATGTATAAATTAAACTAATGCTTTTATTAAAATAATATAAATATATTTCTAATTGAAGAGTCTTTTGGAACGACTCTTCTTTTTTCGCTTATCAAATTGTCACATAGATAAGTAAATAGACATTTTAAAAGTAAAAATAGAAGAGTCTTTTGGTGATGCTTGAAGCATGATCTGCAACTCCCAATAGTGGGAAGATGTATTCCCAATCTTTGTGATTTAATGGACAAAGATGATGAGATAAATGGGAAGTGTCCAACCATTTTGTGAAGAAACTCAGGGATGAATCTTTTATTAAATTGTTTCAAAATAAGAAAGTAAGTAATGGTTTGATTGATATTGATTTATTTTGAAATTTAACACCAATTAGGTCAAGGGTCTGACAAGATCAACATTTACATTTATTATTTCACGATGGTTCTGAAGAAAAAAAACCACCAATTGTAAAATATTGCTTTCTATCTTACGATGATTAATCAGTAAAATTGCTTTATATCTTAGGATTAATCGGTTGTGAATAACTTAATCAGAGGTGGTCGATAACATGTAAATCTCTCGTACTCATATGAGTCACATCTATAAAATTGTAATTCTGAATCATATCCCCTTAAATCTTAAATTTGTAAGATTTTTTTTAAAGGCTAGCTAGATCTAAAGTTTGAAATTTTCGATATATAATTAGTACCACCAATTTAGTAGGTGATTAATTGCTGCTCATTCGATTAGGAAGAAATCTTTTCAACAGAAATAGGCACTTAAAAGTTGAAAGTTACTTGGAAAAGGTCTTTCGGACTAGCTAGATATAGATAATTAAATAGCTTAATATACTTTTAACTAATGTCAATCAAATGGATAATCTCTATCACATGGTCCAATTATTTGCTTATCATTTTTTTTTAAATATGACATAAATTATCGGTTCAGGAATTCGTCGGGGCTGATCGAGATCAAGTGCTACAAGCATAACTAGAATGACAACTCCCGCTATTTGAGATGAATCTCTCCATATATTTTTGATTTAATGTGTAAATGTGAGACTCAAACCCCAATAAGTGACTAGGGTGGAGGAATTTTCCAATCAATTTGCTAAGAAATTTATAAATTTAGGGATGAATCTTTCATTAAATTGTTTCATAATAAGAAAGTCAGAAACGGTTTGATTGATTGATTTATTTATTTTGAAATCTAACACCAATTAAGTCAAACAGTTGTGGACCCAGAAATTTTAATCAAATGGGGCACTGAATACAATAGCAATTATATAAAAAATATTGGAAAATTAAGATCAAAATAAAATGAGTATTTTTATTAACAAAATTGAGTTTTTTGTATATAAAGAAAAATTCATGGTATAACGAAGTTTAAAGTATAAAATAAAATAAAAGAATACTTACTCAATATGAACTAAATAATCTTATATTTAAAAAGAAATAAAAACAATATTAATAAATAAATAAGAACAAGAAAAACAACAGAAATTACAATATCTAATTTTATAATTAGAAATTTTGTTTTGTATTTATTATTAATTCACTTTAAATTTATACAAAATAATTGACTAATAAATATTACTAGATATGTTTTTGAACTTTTTATTCTTCTAATTATTGATAAATTATTGATTTATTGATTCTAAATAAATTAAAACTATAAAATAAAGAAAAATATTAAGATAAAATAAAATGATTCATAATAATAGATGGACTATATTCATACAATAAATTAAAATGATGCGTTAAGTATGTCAAACTAAAATGATTGAAAATAATAAAAATAATAAATAATTTAATATAAAATAAAATAAAATTAAGTAATGATAAATTGAGGGTAGTTAAGAGGTTTGAAAAAGAAAAAGTGAATTGTTTTATTTTAGAAAAAGATGAAAATTTGAAGAAAAAAATATCCCGAAAAAATCGATATTGTTAAAAAATAATAATTGGAAAAGATAGTAAAATAAAAAAAATAAAAAAATTGTTAAAATTAAGCTAATTGAAAACGGAGGGACTTGAACGACCGCCGTCAATGTAGTTGGGATTTGGGACTAACCCCAACTAGCTGTGCTAACAGTTACATCAACTGGTTTATGTTAATTATTATTATTATTATTATATATATATATATAAAGAAAATCAATTTTTTTAAAAGAAATTGAGGTGGGACACGGGCACCACCTGGTCGAAACGTGGGTCCGCCCCTGAGGTCAGGGATTCGTTTGGGTCTAGCAAGATCAATGGTATAAGTACAGTCCGGAATATAACTCCCGCTACAAGAAAAGAGTCTCAAACAAATATGTGATTGGAGAAATGCACAACTACTTCGTTAAAGGTGGACATGCAAAAACATGATGATTTAAATTTATATTAACTTGAAATCACAACTCAGAAAAAAAAAATTACAACTCAAATCTATACTTCCATATTTAAACCATCAATTTATTAAAGAATACCATGCCATCTTCACAACTCAATTAAAAACTATATGATCAAATAATGAGTATATTCAAAGTCTAGAATAAACCACACACATACATGTTGTAACATTGATGATTAATACATGAAAATGACACTTTTTATAGCTAGGCTATTCTACAATAATAAACCACACATTATGTAAATATATGTATTGAAGTCCCCAAAAAAAAAAAAAAATCAAGCAAAAGTGGCTAAAAGCTGAGGAAGTAGATGGTCTGAGATGATTTTATTTGTTTTTTCAGTGGGGTGGAAGGCATCCCAGAATACATATTTGGTTGCATCTGTGCATGTAAATGGGTTGTGTTCATTGCACAGATAACTCATTTCAAATGTCCCTGTTGAACAGCATGCCCTTCCTGCAACTTCAAATCCTGCCAATCATTTGTTACCAAAAAAAAAAGTGCTTTTAGATTCCAAATGTGTTGGAGGAAAATTGGGAAGAAGTTGGTATATGCATATAAAAGTTCTTCTAATACTTTGAAAACCCGTTGTCAGATATACGGTACGAAAGACAAGGTCAATATGATGAAACAAATTAGATAAAAATATTTTCTGCAAGCAAAAATTGTTGATAAAAGTATTTCTTATAATATATTTCTAAATTAATGCACCAAGAGAAAATAAAACAATTGATGCATTATCAGGTTGAAGAAGCCATAACTAAAATCTTAGATTCTGATTTTGATGCTGTTGAGTGCTTAAATGACCCTGAACTAACTGACTAATTAATGTGATTTGGTTAGATCCAGCAGAATTACACCCAACCCACTAATTCGATACAAACTCATTTGCTATAAAGAGTCGATGGGTCTAGATCTATTGAGTTTTCGTTTTCAAACCCAATAAGATAATGAGTGGGTTTAGATAGAGTAAAACTTGAGTTGACTCATTTACGGCTAGACACACTGTTTCATGAAGTTTCTTCGGTCAGACAATATTTCATGTTTCAAGTTCCTAATGGTATATATTAAAAAAAAAAAAAAATGTGCCTTGAACATGATGCCCTAAAAATGATGCAAGAGGACAAGACAGGATTTGAACAACCAAATCTGGTTGCCAGTTAAACACATTAAAGTTCACAACTGTACTATTGGCTTTGATTCCTTGGTAGACAGACATCAGGAACCTCATTAACTACTGTTTTTAATGTACGAATAATATCAGCAACAGAAAACAATTATAGATCAATAGACAAAAAATGGTAATGTTAACCTATACCCTTAGCGCACCGACAAAAAAAAAAAAAATCTTATGGAAACGAAGAGAAAAAAAAAAGACTTACCAAATGAAAAAGGCTTTCTAATGATTTGGTTGAAAATTTCATATACATTTGCAAAAAAGATTTTCATTCCAGGGAGGTCCTTGTTCAACTTTATCACCAAGCTGTTCAATTTTCCGTTGAATTCCAATGCAACCTTGTTGTAGTCCTCCACACAATCGTATTGATCCATGAAATTCGTGGCCCTTTCCAATGGCAAGCACCCCATTGGAGGAAGTCCTGTTAGGGAGATTTTTCGGCCACCGAGGGCATACAAATCCCTGATGAAATTCTCAGCAAGTCCAACCAGGAAATCCTGATACTGTATTACGGTGAACTGGGATCTTCGTCCTGGAAACGTGTAGTAATTCTCCAGGAAATCGTTGGTTCCTAAGCTCATTAGATATAACGCTTGGTGAAAAATCACATTTGCCTTCTTTTTACCCACGTAGGCTCTCATTCTGTTCTGGTATTCCTTGTAGTTCTCCAATTCTTTCCAGAACGGTATCACATTCTACGAAAACCAGGGATACAACACATAAGTTACTTTTTCTGAACAGTCGTACAGACTGTACAGAGAATTTTCAAATAGAACTACTTAAAATACTCTATAAATCAAATTTGGGAGAATTTTGAGAACGTAAAATTTGTATTGGAAAACTTACTAGCACGTTGGAGGTTGTATTGTCGTAGCCGGTTCCGGCAGAGGCAAAGCAAACACCAGTGGCAAAATCTGAGATGTTGTACAGTGGATCCAGGTAGGCTGGTATGGCTGGCTTGAGTCCAAAAGCTTCAGAGATGAAATCAGGAGGAATGCGGCCATTGGAGAACCGTCCTGTGGGGCGTCCGCCTTCGAAATCGCGGCCATAAGGCCTGAAATTGCTCTTCAGGACGGTCGAAATCACGTTGTTGTTCCCTGCATCAACAGAAGAGTCTCCAAATACTATAACTGCTGGGACTTTGGCTCTGGCTTCAACATAATAAACCAGTTTTAGTAGTAAAATGGTCACCAACAGCCCTGGAATGTATCTATCTTTTGCCATTCTAGTATTTTTTGAAATCTCAGTGACTTGTAGAAATTCCTGAAGATTGCATGCAAGTAGATTGGTGATAAATACTAATCTGGGGGTCCAGGAAATGAAGTTTGATGATAAATGATTTGAAATGGTTTGGTGGATGTTTTAATGTCTAGCTAGTGTGTACCACTTATATTGTTGGTGTGTCAATCACTTACAAAAGACCTCGTTTATGCATCCCGATGCATATTGAATTTATACAGCTACAAATTATTATGAGGTACACAAATTAACATATTTTTGTTTTACATGGGGAGAGTTAGAATTCTATGCATATCTCTGATTAAGTTTGAATGACAGATACTACCGCCCAACGTGATTCATTGGTAAGAACACTCGTTTTCTTTTACAGAAGAAAACCAATGAAACTACTGTGAGAGAGAGAGAGAGACAGAGATGGAGAGATGGGAGAGTAGTTGTAGAAAAATTTAAATGGGCAGGCACAAAAGGCACAGTGCCCCATATTGAGTACCCCGTAAGTGACATTAAAGGCTTTCAACAGAGGAGATGGCTCTCGTTTGGTCCTCATTTAAGAACTTTTACTGATCTGAGAACTCTTTAATCTTGGTTCGCTTCACCATTCCTGTAAAAAAAGAAAGAAAAAATTCTTATTCAAATTATGGAATTTATTGATCCTTGAAAAGGAAAACCTTTTCTGACTAATTCATTTTTCTTCTGATACTGTATTTTTTCATAGCAACCAAGGTGATACCAACCAAATTCCAATCTAGTAATGTCATTATATGTGAGGAGCCTATATACAGACACAGATTTATATGCAACCTTTAAATAAAACTGATTCTTCTGATATTATGTTAAATTATCACCGGAAGCATACCAAATTCAGAATATGACCTCTCAATACTTGCTGTGAAAAAGGCACGACTTTGAACATCGCTTCTCAGATGCGAGATCTTACACGTTTTTAAGTCCGATTCCAGTTCTCTAATGTAGATAAGTGGTTAACTGATAGATGCATAATAAATGAAGAGTTACTGGAACTGTACTGCAACCAGGCTGCCTGTCTAGTGCCAGAAAGTAACTTGTACCGTAAGTTGTAACCTAAGAAACCAGCATCTTAAATGGCCACATGTGAAGATTGTCATTATATGAATCCTATGTATGACGCTGATCAAGGGTTTGTGACATTTATTTGCTGTGAACAGATAGACTCAGTTATGTCTCCAAAATAATTAAGATTACTATTACATCGGACGGGTTCCCTCGGCTACTATACAGGTATTGTATAGTTATAGAGTTAGTTGATAGTCGTTGGATTTTAATAAAAGAGTCCACGAAAATAAAAGATTTAATAATTAAAAAAATTAAAACTAAAAGACATAACTTCATTGCATAACTTTCTCTGCAACTACACGGTTTTTTGTATAGTAGATAAATCCATATTGGAGTATACTGTTTGAATAAATATTTGATTTTTTTTTTTACCCACAACTTCGTTTTAGAGTCTTTGAGAGGTTTGCCATTAGACCGACATAACTTCTTCTTGGGAATCTTCAATTCTTGACATGGACCATGTTGGGCCTAATGTGATAATCATCAGCTGAGCCCAAAATGGGCCCTTCATGGCCCATAGAGTTCTTGAAGTACCAGAAGAAGAGAGAAATCGCTGCCTTCTCATTTCTCAAAGACTCAAAGGTAAGTCATTTCTCTTTCTCTTGGTTGATTTTGTCTGAGTGAACTGGCTCATTAACTCAAATAAAGTTTCTTCATTTATGTTTTTGTGCGAATCAATTTTCAATCTTTAACTTAATATTCTGCTGTTTGGAGTTGCATTTCTGTTGATTTTAGTTCATTTATCTGTTCATTTATCTGTTTTTTTTTCTTCTGGGGATTAAAAGACACCATTTTTGATTGATCAGGTGATATTGGAGATGCTGTTGAACAAGATATGGAGTATGAGCAGTAGAACTAACATGGGTATGTCAAGATTTTGGAGAAGATGTTTATCAGTTTCAAGTAGAAGAAGAGTCATGGACATTGCCACTCAAGCTGGAGAACTGAGAGTTTTCATAGTTGCAGGAGAAGTTTCTGGGGACTCTTTAGGTTCTCGTCTCATGCTTGCTTTGAAGAAGCTTGCTCCTGTTCCTGTCAGATTTTCTGGTGTTGGAGGGTAAGCTATTAACTTTTTGTAAATGTGGTTCTTGTGAATAATATTTTTTTTTGCCATTGTAATTTTCTTGCGTTTTAGTCCAAAATTGTATTTAAAATTCACCTAGCTAGTTTTGTGATGACTCTAAGCTGGATAGATTTTGAGTTGTTTTGAAGTGAAATGAAAATAGGGAAATCTGTAAATGGTGTAATGCTAATGTAAGAGGTTAAGATATCGAAACTTTCTCTTTAAGTTGATTTGGGTAAAATAACCTATCCCATTTAGACGTTTTTTTCGACTTGAATTCCATTATGAGTGGTACTGTTAACTTTTCTCTAATTTGTGTTAGTGTCTGAATGTGAAAATCTAGACATTATTACTTTTCTTCTTACTTGTTTTGGGTACATTTTCTTTAATGTAATATGTTTTTGTATCTTTAAGGTGTATGATGTCAAAGCAAGGATTGAAATCCTTGTTCCCTGTGGAGGATATTGCTGTAATGGGAATCTGGGAGTTATTGCCACATATTTATAAGTTCAGAGTGAGTATTAAGACACATGTTTACTTCAACAAATGGATATTAACGAAAAGTTTTCCATTTATATTTTAGTGCATGAGACGTAAAGCCTATGCGCTTTCTCAAATTGTTCTGCAATGCATTTTTACAGTAACTTTGAAATGTCAGGTGAAGTTGAAAGAAACTGTAGACGCCGCTGCCCTGTTTCAGCCTCATGTTGTTGTGACGGTGGACTCCAAGGGGTTCTCTTTTCGTCTGCTCAAGCACTTACGGGGTATTTTGAATTGCACTATTGGATTTAGGATCAATTTGTTGCCTATTATTGCTTATGCGATAAGTATGCTGTAGGTCAATGGGGGAATGCTTTTTGCAGCTAGATATGGTCAGCATCAATTGAATGATCCAGTACACTTCCATTACGTAGCACCTTCATTCTGGGCATGGAAAGGGGGTGAAGCAAGACTCAAAAACCTAGCTGCATTTGTCGATCATGTCTTGTGCATACTTCCGAATGAGGATGTAGTTTGTAGATCGAATGGCCTGGCAGCAACCTTCGTTGGCCACCCCATTATGGAAGATTGTTTGGAGTTGAATTTGGTATGAACTTGTGATTAAATGTTGGATATATTTTGAACAACTATTTAGTACGGTTCATATATTCTATAAGTCCAATGTCGAAGTTCCTGTTAGAGTTTTGGCTTTAATGCATGTGTTTGATTCATGTTCTATACAGCATGCTGTTCAGATTGGCTTTGGAATTGGTTGACAATCTTCTATTTTCATGCACATATTCTTGCTAAAAAAAAAAAAGACAAAACCTTTTGTTTCTTTGTGCCGGTCATATTAGCTTTGAAAATGGTTGGCAAACTTCGATTTGATTTATGGTATTTATGCTTTGCAAATTGAATCTTGTGTGGTTATTTTAGCACTAACACAGGGGAAGGATATTATATGTAGGGAAAGGAAGTTACACCGTGTCATTTGAAGATAGAAGGAAACTGTGAAGATTTCAAAAGTAAATATGCGGTACCTTCAGGTAATCTAAATCTGAGGAAGTTCTACTTAATCAATAGCTTTAAAATTTGATGAAATGATTTAACATCTTAATTTTATCTGTTGAGTGGGAGTCTATATAATCTTTTAGGTTACTGCTGGAATTTTTTAGAATTAAGGTTTCATTATTAAAGCTTTAATTAAGTAGATACGTACACACAAAGAGATGTATGTATGCATGCAGTATGTATTCATCTGCAGCCTTTTTTTTAATTTTTTTTAATTTATGTATATATATATATATATATATATTTGTAATAATGAAATCCTGTCTTAAGACCACATAAATGATTTTATCTTTGAAAGGATCCACGGTCATTACGTTGCTACCTGGAAGCAGATTACAAGAGGTCACCCGAATGCTTCCCATCTTTGCAAACACTATGGAACGACTTAAAGACACCTTTCCCGAGCTGATGACAGTCATCCACGTGGCCCCTAATCAGCATGTGGAGAACTACATCTCTAGTGTCACTGATAAGTGGCCTGTGCCTACTATATTGGTTCCAGGAGGATCCACACATCTAAAATATGATGTGTTTAGTGTAAGTTCTCTCAGTCACATCTCTTTATATCAATTATTGATTAATCAACATATATTATTGTTGAAGATATGTTTTTATAGCCTCGTAGTGATGGAGCAGGCTTACTTCTGTTTCAACCTCTGATTAGGATACGGGCCGTATTAGGATATAATATATACCGGTATTATTCAGTTTATACGTACTAAAGTTTAACATAACTGGAGTTTGAACCATATATTTATTCGATTAAAGCTTTGGATTTTCATCCTTCTATTGTCTCCCTGATCTGGTGGACTATGGATGAATTTTCTTTTCTTAATTTCTTTATAGATTTATAGATCTTCTGCTACTGGGTGCATCTCTAAGCTCTGAGATCAACAAAGACAAATTTTTTTCGTACTAATCATACCCGGTGATCTGACAGAATAGACTTCAATGACATAATATTGTAAATTTTGGTTGACTGTCTTGCAGGCAAGCAGGGTTGCTTTATGTACTTCAGGAACAGTTGCTGTGGAGCTTCAGCTTGCTCGATTACCATGTGTTGTTGCCTATCGAGCTCATTTTCTTACTGAATGGTTTATTCGGTATAAAGCCAAGATACCATATATCTCCCTCCCCAATATTCTCTTGGACTCACCTATCATTCCGGAAGCCCTCCTTCAAGCTTGCACGCCGGATAGGCTGGCCTCATTGCTCATGTAAGATGTTTTTGCAATAGAAACATCGATATATCTTTCTAATACCAAGTGTCTGACTAGATTACTAGCAATAAGAGTGATATTTAGCATGTTGTTAGCAGTACCCTGTGATGTCTTCAACTTAATACTAGCAGAATTTACTCATAAAGTTCAGTGTCATTGTTCACTCCTGGACACACATGACTTGAAACTTGTAACGCGTTGCAGGGAGTTGATACGCAATGAGAGCCTTCGAGAAGAACAAATTCTTGCTGCTGAGAAGGTTATTAGACTTCTCTATCCATCAGAAAAAAATATTAATGACTTGAAACAGCACAATGATCGGTGGAAGTTTCCCGAGTACACCCCGAGTCTGATAGCATCATCAACCATACTAGGCTACGTGAAGCCATGACAATATATGCATAATATCAGATGTTGCTATAGCAAAACCTGTGCTTTCAGTTTCACATTTTTTTTCTTTGGCTGGAGAAATTGCTGTAGAATTTGAATTTTTTTTACCCTAGATAGAAACCCTGATATTGATATCAAGTTACTGCAAATTTATTCAACCTGATATATAACATAACTCAGATTATTTATCATTGAATCTGAACAAAATATTTTGGAAGAATGCTTGCATGAATGCAGTAGAATAAATTCATTATATTCTAAATCCATTGGTTTATGAGTATAAATTTATATAATAATATCTAGGCAGGACAGTTTAGTCAGTAATGTTACATAATTGGTTCTCTAACGTTATAAAAATAAGGTTTTGATGCATGGAACATCCTGTTGCATCCTAGCTTTTGCCAATATAAAAACTACAATGTTATTTTGACAAGGGTAATTTAGTAAATGGGATGATCATCTTGAAGTGGTTGAAAGCAGGCACATGATTCAAACTCCAATACTTATGTGTCATTTGCCAAGTATATTTTGCACATTCAAATGTTAATTGCCTGAAGACTTGCTCATTTCTAACAAACACTTTTTGACTCCTTAAAATAGCAAACAAAATCCCCCTTTAAATCCAACCACTCCAATCTCATTAACACTGCCAAAATCAAAACTTCACACACACGCACACACAAAGAAAAAAAAATCCCACTTCACAAACCTCAAGAAAAAAAGAAGAAAAAAAAAAAAGAAGCAAGCTCAGAGGTCTCATTAGAAGAGCAGTCAATTCACACAAGAAGAAGAATGGCTGTGTCAAGAATAGTGCTGCTTATGTTCCTTGTGACAGTCATTGCTAGCTCATTGTTGGTCAGTGTCGTTAATGCATCAGATCCTCACAATGCTGCTGCTCAATGCAGCGACGGGCATCAGGATGGGAACCACCGGTGCTTATTCGAAGAAGACGATGATGACAGCGACGATGAAGGACATGGGGATGATGATCATCATGAGGAGGTTGAAGATGATGACTTTGATGACACATATAAAATTGTGAACAATGTCAAGGTCTCAGCACCCATCCATGCTCGTATGGAAACCAGCTCCGAGTTTGTTGTAAAGGGACATTAATTAATTCATTCATACATTCATTGATTCCAGTGTTGTAGCTCTCTCTAGAGCTACAACACTCAAATAATAGACAGTTTCATTCCTTGGTTAGCTTTTTTTAATGCTTTTCTTTCTAGTTTCACTTTGATATGTGATCTTGTTTTGAATCAATGTTATGAAAATCTGAATGAGTTGTGTAATCAAGATTTGTTTACTTATCTAAGTTATTGAGAAGCAAATTTTTTTTTTTTGACAAATTAAAATGAAATCTCTATTAATTTACTCTATATATAATTACATATAGCTCCCTGGTGCATAAATATGCTAATTATATATAGCTCCCTAGTGCATAAATTCCAGGATTTTAAGTTTTGTACTGTAGCGATACAAAATTGGAAATCCAGAAACTTACAAATGTTCGCTCTATAGAATTTTCGTGCATAAAAATATATACATATAGGGGTCCCTTTGTGCACCGGTGTGCAACTATTGTGATCGTGCATTTTTTGGGTACAATTACATCTATTCAAATGTAATATACTGATTATTTGTGTAATCACATAAACTGATATACGATAACATTATATATATACCGGGAAGTATACATGATTGCTTCTTTAAACCTCGACACACACTAAATTTCTAACTAATATATAGATCAACTAAAAAATGACCATCATTCTTTTTATTGAAATGATGGAATATATATTTTCTTTGAATTATGACCTATATAAATAAAAAATTAAGTCAGACAAAAAGAGATGTCAAAAAAATCATATAGTTACATTTTTATTCCTTTAAAGTTGCACTTAATTTTGTATGATAACTTTGAAATTATATTAATCCTAAAATTTCAAAATAACAAAAATTCATATAATTTATAAAATATATATCTAATTTGAAGACCAATTTTTTTACGTTGAAAAAGAAGTTGAGCAGAATTTCAATAAGCATGTTTTCTAGATTGAGGCGGGTTGTCTTCCATTAATCGGACAAGTCTATTATAAGTACTACTTGGTTTGAAAAATAAATACAAATGTATAGGGTATTTTGATAAATTCAATACATAAAGATATTTTAATTTTTTTTTAAATCAAGTCTTTTAAAAAAAATTCAAGATCGGTTAGAGTGGACTCAAGCTCTTGAAGCGATACTTCTCTGTGTATACACAATCACATACGATCACATACCATTGCAATGTTATAAAAGTTTTATATATATATATATATATATATATAGAGAGAGAGAGAGATAAGTTTGCAAAAAAAAATTATAAATGGTGTCCTGAAAATTTCAAAAAAAAATTTTTTTTTTACCCAAAACTTCCAAAGTAATCTTGAAGGTGATTTGTAGTTGCCATATAAATTATACTACATATAAATATATTCGTCGTCTTAATTAGACCGTATTTATCTATATAAATTCTCATATCAAGACTATTTAACCTACACACAAGTGATTAATTACGTTAGAATCCTTGTAAATTAATCTCTTATAAATTAATAACTTCTCTATATTAATAAAATATCTCGGTCTCCACTCGAGCCAAGTGTCCCTCTCTATCATAATAATTAATAATTTCTTTTTAAAACCTAGTATAAAATTTCAATTCCAACTATCGTATAAATTAATAATTTCATAAAAGTACAAAATATATTACATAATATTCAAGAATTAGAAAAGTACTTCAAGATGCTAGTTTGTACAAGGTCACTATGTTTGATATTGTTGTCCTCAAGAAGTTTTTTTTTTGAATTTCCTTAACAAATTTTCCTAAACAAGAAATCCTTAAAAAAAAAAAAAAACTTTCCCGAAAAAAGAAAACTGACTAAACAATTGAATTTGAAAGGAACCTGACTAAACAATCGAATTCGAAAAGAACCTTCCATAAACAAAAAAATCGATTTCTACACGTCTTTTAAGACAAAATAACACATATAAAAACCTTTTAAATTAATACTCTAGGGTGTGTCCTAAGAATATTAATTTTAAAGGATTGTACTGCAGTAAAATATACCAGATTGCAAATTCTCAAGCTTATTATCTGTTCACTATTGAGATTGAAGATGACGAAGAGAATGATCGTTTTCAGCTTTTACATGATCCTGGCATTCACACTCTTTGTAAGAGATGCAGATCAGGCAACACCACTGATCAGCTATGGAGCCATCGGATGTGGCAGAATTCCAGGATGTAGTCCGTATCATAGGGAGCTTTGCGGCGAAGGACCACCCGCTAATAATTGGACCAGAGGATGCAACCCTGGAGATCATTGTCGTGATAGCCAAAATCCATAGATATCGATCTGTTCAATATTATTGAAGTAACTTACGTGCATATATATATATATATATATATATATATATATATATATATAATACTTGTTTTCATTAGATATGGTATGTTATTTTTTTTATTTCTTTTTTAAATATAACAATAATTCGTGGTTTTGTGGAGCCAGGGAGCAACTCTGACCCAACCCACAACATCGTGGTGTGGTGTGAGTATATTATTTCTTTCTAAATAATTAATAAAACCATCTTTTGCATATTGTGTTGCTTAACTTATAAATTTTTAGATTAAAAAAAAAAACTCAAAAGAAATACCTTATTTTTCAGAAAAAAAATAATAATATGAAAACTTGTTTTGTTGAGGCTAGATTCAATTAAGCTACAAACTTTCTAAAACCAATGAAGGAATTAAAGTTCTCTAGACTTTCACGTATCATTGCAAACTTCCGAGTCCATGGGTGGATCATGATCACAAAAAATAGGTGATAGACTACATGAAAACTTTTTTATTTTTGGACAGTTCATAGTTCATAGTTTCATACATATTGTATTGAACAATAAGTACAGTATTGTTTTCTAATTGGAAAAAGAAGTACTTGTTTTGAGTTTTTTTTTTTAATATACACATATACTTTTATTTTTATTAGTAGGACGAACTTCTATTATATATATATATATATAGTTTATTTTTATGTTTCATAGAAGTATTTTTTTTAATAAATCTTTTTTTTAAAATTAAATAAATTAAAAGTTGCTATATTAAAAAAATTAAAGAAGTTAAAGTATTTTTTTTGTACAAGGAAAACCACACACGATAATTTATAATAATTAATTAATTATATATACCCGAGGTTGCTGTACTGGATACAACCTGAAATATGAAAATGATAAATAATAATGTTTACTTTTCAATCAAAACTTGAGATTATATATATAGAATACAATTATAGTTGAATCAATTAATGGTTAATTACTTGTTTTATTTTAGTTGACTATAACAAAGTGAGGACTTAAACAGATAATTATTATCATATAATCTAGTATGTATATGCACTTCCTC
Source organism: Dipteronia sinensis (assembly GCA_033220585.1). Taxonomy (NCBI): domain Eukaryota; kingdom Viridiplantae; phylum Streptophyta; class Magnoliopsida; order Sapindales; family Sapindaceae; genus Dipteronia; species Dipteronia sinensis. The sequence goes on from CM065645.1 coordinate 42,761,094, forward strand.
TGGCATGTACAAATTAAAAAAAATAAATTAAAATCATGAAGTCAAAAATTATTTAAAATTAACAATCATTTTCATAGAATTGTTCCTCTTAAGATCAACAAAGGACTAAATTCTGTCAGAATATATTTTCCAAGTAAAAATTAATATCAATCGAAAAATCACTTGCAGAGATATTTCAATGGCAGCTTCAAAGTTTCAAGCAATCTGGAACCACCCAGCTGTGCCTAAACCAGTTAGTTCCTAATAATTTCTTTTACATCTATATTTCTCATAAATTTATATTTCTCATCTATATTGCAGGAGAATTGGAACCTTTTCAGTGTTGGCATGGTCATGGCTCCTACTTCCATATTCCATCTCTGGCGTAAAATTCAGTAAATCAATTCCTTATGTACAGAATTCATTAAAATTAAATCATGTCATGTGACATGAAATTCACGTGTAATTAGACATCAATATATAATATGATATCAGTAGACTCCTTACGTACATAATTCATTAAAATTAAATCATGTCATGTGACGTGAAATTCACGTGTAATTAGACATCAATAAATGACATGATATCAGTGGACTGACGGGGTAATCATACAACAAGTTATTTTCCGATTATTATAAAAATTATAATCGTAATGAAGTGCTGAAATGTACAGGCATGATTATTTTCCCAAGTATAAAGCAGCTGCTATCAAAGAATATTGAAGACAAAAGCAGCCTCTTAGAAGTTCTATATATTTGCTACACTACTACTATATATTACTCTTGTTCTGCTTGTACATTAATGTTAGTTTTTACTAAATAAGCGAAAAACACTATTGTAAAGTGATTCTGATTGGCTCGATCAATGAGTAAGAAACACTCTTGTCATTTTCATATCGTGTTCCATTAAAAAAAAAATCAGTTCAAAAATCAATCCAAATAATTTGTCATTGCTATATCAATCAAGGATAATATGATAAATGATCGAAAATCTACCCCTAAACGACTTGATATCACTGCTCAGCAAAGAGTAGATATGCAAAATTAATGAATAATTATGAGAATAAGCCCTTAAATTATGAGTAATGTTAATTTGTCTAAATTTGATATTTAAATCTGATGCAAAAATGACGTGGTAAGACTGCAATCCGTTCATTTAAATCATACAAATATAATACAATTTAACTATATAATTTGAATTTTCGAATTTTCAGAATATATATATATATATATTTTAAATTTCCAAAATGTAGTAAGGATATCCATATTCCGGGTGGGAACCAGCTGTCTTTGTTGCCAAACAGACCCAGACTACTCTAGACTTTTCCATATGATCATACGCCAGCACATGCGTCGCATTAAACAAGAGCCAACCGCTCACTTTAGCATTTGCTTACTTGCAAAATAATTAAAATACACTGCCTCTTATCCTACGCCCCCATTCTTATATAACTAAAATTGACCACTAGAATTTCTCTGTTTTCGTACTCGAATTTCTCTCGATATATGTATATACGTTAGATTTTCCTCAAAAGACATTCAACTTCTACAAAAAAGGTAAAGTTTTCTCATCTGGGTCTGATTAATTATCTTATAACTTGTGTCAAAATTTCGGAAGTTTGAGGTTTTTTTTTTTTTTTTTTTTGTGGTTTCTTGTGAATTGATTGAATTTGTTTATTTTCTGTCTTTAATTTGGCGTTTTAGATTGTAAGAGCATGTGGGTGCTGAAAATTGAGTGTTTTTGTGAGTTTGGAGTTTTTTTTTTTGGTCATGTTCTATCATTTTTAGTTAATTTTTTTACTTTTGATCTGTTAGTTGACTTTGGCTTTCATTTCATTTCTTGCTATTAGTGATTGAAGTGATTTTTTTTTTTGTGGGGTTTTCTTACTTTGAATTGTTTTTGGTTTATTGAATTGAAGATTTTGGAAACTTAATGTGTATGAAGAGAAAAAATTTCAGTCAGTTCTTTACTTGCTTAAAGTTATTTCATCATATGGTTTATAACTTATAAGGCTGTCGAATTTCGATATCATTGATTTTGTTGATTAGAATCTTTTTGACTGAGCGGGCTTACATAGAATTTTAAAATGTGTATATAGAATAGATTTTTCATGATTTTTACTAGCTCTTTTTTGCTTTACTTGAAATTTTCCTTATCACTTATGATGTTGCATTGAGAGCTACTTTTTTGTTTTGTTCTTTGTGCAGCACAAAATGCAAGATTCGCAATGCATACTCAAGGTTTCGGTTATATGGAGGGGAAACAAGTATGTGGTGGAAATGAATTCTGGTGCATCACTCAAGGAGCTGGGGCATGAGCTGCAGAAGTTGACTGATGTCAAGGCAGATACAATGCGGTTCATTGTTCCTCTAAGCAAAGGCTCAAAACTGATGTCTCCTTTTTCTGATGATCACTCAAGCTTAAGTTTGCAAGAAGCTCCTGTTATTGAGGTATCATTTTTGTTATCCACTTTGATTTTATGATTGATGAATTTTCTTGATTAGTTTTTGTGAAAATTTATATAAATTATAATGATTGTTGCTCATATTGGAAATGGATTTCTTTTCCATCTGTTTGACATAAAATGATTAGTACAGGGATAGATTTATATGCATTTGAGATAAGTTATTTGCCTATACTGTTCCATGAATGGTGAAATTAAAAGATGATGTCAAATGCTACAGAGAGGGTTGCAGAACTGAATTTCTCTATTTAATTTTTTTGCACAATTCGAGAAATATTTCCATCAGTTTTTAATTATGCTGAAAAAACTCTTACCAATCATTTGAAGTCATCAGTTGTTTCTCTTACTTCAGGGGAAACCTATTAGAATGATGGGAGTGTCTGAAGTTGAAGTTGAAAAATTAATGCAAAATGAAAAGGCAGACCTGAGGATAGTTGGATTTGATGAAGAGGAAAAGAGACTAAGGAAGCGAATGCTAGATGGGCCCCATGCTCCACTAAAACTCCCTCAAGGACCATATATCTTTTCTGATTTTCGCACACTTCAACTTCCAGGAGTAGAGGTACTCTCAGTGTTACTTTTTACCTTCGGTGTGAGATGGCTGCTAGTATCAGAAACCAATGCCGATCTTTTTATTTTCTTATATTCACTACTTCTTGATATTTGCTGATGAAATAACCTGGCTGGTGGACATGGAGGAATGTATGTTATTCCAAAATAAGCTTGTTTACCTTTTATATCTTCAACGGGACCTGGATTGTTGATTCTTATTATACTTTTGGTATTACATTTGTTGACTCTAGATCTTTGACAGTGTATAGCAGTATAAGAATATGCACTTAAATGCATCTCACGTTCATATTTCTTTTGAACTGACTTGAGGTGATTTTTTCTTGCCTACAGTTGAACCCTCCAGCTTCGGAGGCATTGAAAAGAATGCATATGCTTGCTGCTGACCCTGGAATTGTTGCTATTATGAACAAGGTACTATTAAACTTGCTTTTGTGGCAATAATAATCACTTAATCTGACTTTCGACAACTTCAATAATTCCCTTTTTATTTTTATTTTTTAAGCATCGTTGGCGCGTAGGAATTATGACAGAGTTGGCCCCTGTTGGTTATGTTGGCGTAAGTCCAGAATGCATTCTTGGTTTCAACAAGGTAAAATCAGTTCTGAGCATATGACCGATTGACAATTGTTGTATTATGTGACTGACTGACTTTTAAATTATTCTTATTCACTTTACTCTTGTTTGTCCAGAATCATGGAGAAGAGATATCTCTGCGTCTTCGGACTGATGATCTCAAGGGTTTTAGAAAATATGAGAGAATTAAGAAAACTCTTCTGCATGAACTTGTAAGCATTATTATTGTTATCATCAACTTTGGTTGTGTTTATTTATGATATTTTTCCTTTTTAGCTGTCTTGTGCGTATTGCTATTATGGATTTTAAGTAGTATATGATTATTGAGGGAACTTATGGTGTTCCACTTTTTTCAGGCTCACATGGTATACTCTGAACATGATGCAAACTTTTATGCTCTTGATAAACAGGTAAAAATGCATCTTCATGGTTATGTGGGGATTTATTAAAGCTTTTGATTTCATTATTATGGTTCGATAGTAGCAGCCTTATCTTGATTATATATATTTTCTAAGCAGCTGAATCAAGAAGCAGATGCTCTAGATTGGACTAGATCAAGGGGCCACACCCTAAGTGAAGTGAGACATTCAGATCATTATGAAGACAGCTTCGACGGTGGAGATATTAGGAATTTTTCTCAGAAGCTTGGGGGAAATGTTTCAGATCAGTTGGCAAGTGCTCGGGCGTCTTCAGTTGTTGCTGCTTATCGTCGTTTAGCAAGTGCTTCTGTCAACAGTTCAGAAGTATCTGAAGTACATGCAGAGCCTGACCCTGATGATTCTGGGGCCATTATGCATAAAGGTTATGATCATATCAAGTCTGTAGAAAAGGACAATGCTGATATTGAGAGTCCAAATAAAGCTCAGTGGAAAAATCATGAGCCGGATCCTGATGACCATTCTGGCAATCAAAACAAGTTTGAGCCAGATCCTGATGATTCTCGGGGTTGGGAAACTTTGGAACCGGAAAATAATGCCAACCTTGAGATGGTCCACCAGGTGTCTCCTTCAAAGAATGGCAGGAAGTTGGAAGCAACAATTTCATATGAGAGATCTAATCTGGATTATGCAGAAGTATTTTTGAAGTCTGGTGTTGTGGTTGAACCTGATTATTATCGCCCTCAGGTAATCGAGGTGGACAGCAAGTTTCTGCCACGGGAGATCAATTGTGAACCTGATCCAGATGATTCAGAAGCCGTGGAAAGAGATCCAGGTCATCTAAACAAGGCCCATGAAGAACCTGATCCAGATGATACAGAAGCCATGGAAGGAGATCAAGGCCATCTAAACAAGGCTCATGAAGAACCTGATCCAGATGAATCTCCGGCAAATGGAATTCTGCAGAAAGAGCCTGATCCTGATGATCACTTGGTGCATCCTCAGGGAGTATCCAGTATGGATATAGATGAGCCAGATCCAGACGATCAAGAACTAAGGAGAATACAAGATTCCGTGACAGTTGTTTGTAGTCGTCTGCAGAAGGCCATTGAGATGCTGCAAGCTGAACTTGATATCGTGGAGGCAACTAGTGTCCTGCAAACTCTTTTTAAGATAATTAGGTATGGCTATTTAGCTTGTTCTTTCAGTGACCCTCTTTTTTGTATTTTTATATATAATATAACAAACAGATCGAGGTTTTAAAGATTTGACCCCATGCAAACCCTCTTGATAAATTTAGACAGTTTATTTATTAGGCCATCATAATTATTTTAATTGTTTCTTTCACTGAAATACTGAATTATCAATAATATTTGGAACCATTTCTCTCTGCTGGCAGGAATGTGATCGAACACCCAGATGAGATGAAGTACAAAAAACTCCGGAAGGTAGAATCATTTTTACCTATATAAATATTCGGTTTGCTTAGAAATTTTTTTTTTCCTTCCTTCATCGAATCCTTGTTTATTTCACGGATGATACACTGCAGGCTAATCCCATAATCCAAAGGAATGTCGCTAAGTATAAAGGTTTGCATCTCTTCTCATTTTGGGTTTCATTTTGCCAAAATCTTAAAATAGGCATCACCTTTTAGAATTACTGGGATTAGTGATATATGTCTTGCTGTGATATATCTAGGCAATTTGATAGGTCATTCGGCCGTCTCGTTACGAACTATAGATATCAGTGACTGTAGGAAGAGCAAGAGAGCTGTAGTGTGAATACTGATGTAAAATGTCCAGTGTACTAACAAAATGGCAGACTTAGTTGGCAATTTAGTTGATATATGTGCTCTTTTGTGTCTTAATCTCATATGAAATACGTTATGCCAGAACAAACATAGGCCAGGTTTAAAGATGACATGGGATAACCTGCATGAACTTGGAAATTCTATATCATATATTCATATCAATAGCCGTAGAAAGTGTGAAATTCTCATGAATTGGCCAAATAAAATTGAGTACTTCACCAGCTTGGACTGGGACATCTTGTTTAACAATGACTTTCTTGTGATTAACAGCTGCTATGGAAATCCTTTCCCTGATTGGTTTCAATGAAGACACTGTTTCGGATGAAATCGGACAATCAGAAACTTATCTAGTACTGAAGCGAAATGATCCAGGCTTATTGTGGCTTGCCAAGTCCTCCATCGAAACATGCGTTGCTGCTGCCTAGTCATGACAGATATTATTCAAAACTGGAAATTAATATGTGAAATATGTAAAGTGTGCATTGTAACTATACTCAATTGGAAACCTACAAAACTGTAAATCACATTTGATATTGTAAGAAGAATTGCTATAGAAGTCTGTTTGCTGATAACTGGATGTTCATAGTTGCATTGAATTGCTCTTACTCTTGATATTATACAGAAGATAATGCTATTATTTGGATGTCAGATGTCCGTGAAAGGACAATGTTGCTTTATAAGTCATTTCAATATCAGTTTATGTCATGCTACAAAAACATCCTCAGGTTTGTCTATCCATCAAAAAGAAGGAAGATAGCTGCGCCGTTCTACTTCACGGTTACTTGCAAGTGTTTTGATTTGAACTTCTACTTCGCGGTTACTTGAAAGTGTTTTGATTTGAACTTCATATAGCTAAAATCAATGGTATCTATAAATATGTATTGTTAGAATTTAGGTTTAGTAAACATATCTGATTCGATAATGTCATTGCTGAGACAGATAATAACCGTTACAATGACCTCTTTTATCTCATATTTCAAGTTCTATAGAACAGGCTGAATAGGCCAACCCGAAGCTCAATCACTGAACTGTGCCGAGAAAAAAAGTAGAAAAGTAGTGCAGATTATGCAACTGCAAATAATATCCGGAAAATGATAAAGAGACCTGGGAGAATAGCATTCCAGGCACATCTTTCTGGTATAAAAGTACTCATAAACCAAAATGAAAATCTCTATTGAAATTATACTGTATAATAGTTGAAATGAGCCAGAGTGCGCAAGTTCAGAATATTGGATTGATCGATGCAAGGCATTAAAACTTACACGCACGTCAAATGTAACGAACCAACAAAAAGTTTGGGCATTTACTCCCACTTTACAAACAAATGTCACATAAGAGTTCACCAAAGCGGGGACTGGGGATGGACTCATTTAAACTCCTGGTTTATGGCTGATCTTTGAAAGGGAACAAGCAATTCAAGAACTGTCCATTGGAATATCGCTGCCATTTGGGTTAGGCATGTTACCGCCAAAAGGGGTTTCGGAGATGTTCTTATCAGTCTGGCCAGCTCCGAATGTGAACTCCTGTGGACCGACGTTTAAAGGAGGACGAGCAAAGATGGAAGGTGCCCCGAAACCAGTGTTGAAAGAAGGAACAGGAATCGAGTCATTAACCTTTGGAAAACCAAAGCTAAATGATGGCACACCAGCAGGCATGATGGCAGGCTGACTATTATCAATCGAGCCAAAGATCGTCTGTTCATACTCCTGTAATTGCTCTGAGGCAGCTGTAATAACAAAGTTCCAACAGGAAGAAAGTCAGGGTAATCTTGAAGTTAAGGATTTTCCCCAACATCTAAATACAATAATGCCAATTTTAACTCCAAAAATAATGAACTTTTCAAAGCTAGGGTAACAATGCTAGATAATATTTTGATTAATAAGTTCAGATGTTAACCTCCCAGTAAATTTTATGCCTACGATATTTTATCATCGATGAGGAAAGGACATTCTTGATAGAAGGTACATTGATAATTTGCAAGGAACACGGAGATAAAATCAGTTTCAATCAAATCTTTTGACCATTGTACAATAGCATGCATTTTTCTTTCACCAAACCGTTCACTACTTGCAATGTTGAGCAATCATATATCATAAGTTTATAGATTATTTCCATAATTTTGCAACTATATGTAAAAGAAAACCATAGAATAGGCAGAGCATCGGAATGAAAGTTGGAATAATAATTTCTTGGCAATTTCAGAAGAACAAAAGCTTTCAACAATCAGGGGTTCAATTATATATTTTAACAGAACAATCAAGTTTATGGGTCAGAGTCATAAGAGAACTGGGCATCATGACACTCAAAAATATATAAATGAAGCAGGAAGTCAATTTAACAGGCACTTTAGTTTCTTCTCAGAATTTTGTGCTTTTTTAGCCATAGAATTAATGTAGTTGCACTTGGGGTGGATAAGCAGGACAAATATACATCCTTTGCCACTTTCATAGAATGTTTTCTATCAAACACCTAATATTCTATACTGAAATTCCAAAATAACTGGTACTTCATTTATGCAACAGATTAGCATCCAGATACAGAATTGCATACCTTGTGATAACTCAACAGTTGGTCTCCTCTCCTTCACCCATTGATAACTCTGTGGAAGCCTCCATCCTTTACGCTTCATCAAGTAAGCTATTACAATGGCTGGTGACCTGTCAGAAAGAACATAATCTTAATTCAACAGTTACCAATGGCGTAGTTGTCTGATGGGATCCTCACCGCAAACCATTTTGAAAGCTTGCAGAATCAAGACCCACCAGGCAGTTCTACAAAAGGTGGTGTGTGATGCTTGTTTATAACATTCTAACATTAAACTTTGTGTGTGTGTGTGTGTGTGTGAGGGCGCTGTGTGTTTCTTTTATTGATCAAAAATGAAAATAATATGAGATAATAAGCAACCTATTTTTTCCGGACATGCAGTGCACAAGAACACGAGCCCTGTCCATTTCGCATTGCTCTGCCAAAAAATAAATTGGAAAAATAAACAACAAAAGAAGTGTCAGTGGCAGTTGTGTACAGAACCATCTAAGAGGAGGTTGTGTATACATGTTATTTAAGACAGCAATCCTCTACAGCCCTTTGCATGAATAATGCTCTCATTTTCACTTTCTGATTCCAAATAAAGCTCAACTCAAACAAATTAAACTATCAAGTATAGTCTGTTAATTTCATTGAATAGTAATCAATGCCTATGATATATTTAATCACCATATTTAACTATAAACACTAGTCAGTGTAAATGAATCTATATACTTACAAAGTGCATCTCATATACACAATTTCAACAAGTGACATTTAAATACATCAGTGTCTAAAAAACCAAAACCAAGAATTTGACCAACAAATAGAAACACACCTAAAAACTGAATTGCATCATCGAATTGTAAAGTTTTGTCATCTTGAAGGCAGTGATAGGTAAATGAGTTCTTGTAGAGATTTTGACAAGAAGGTACCGTCTGCATACAGACGAAATAAGCGGTATAAGAATATGACACATGATATACAACTTGAATAACCCAAAGTATTAGGAGTTCTATTCTTCAAACATATAAGCAATAATTAAATAGAAGAATTCGTTCTTGCTGTAGAAGCATAGATAGAATCACATCTTTAAGCCTAATTTTATGATGATGAGGAACTAAGAAAGAAAGAAAAAACATAGTATCCTCCAAATATCATGCAGAAAAATCAATTATTACTGTTAAACATCAATTGAAACCATTTCTAAAAAGCTACTTCACATAAAGAAAATGGTTTTGCACCATATGATTGTAACCAAGCATTTATTGCCCTAACCATAGAATCCAACCCTTTCATGAATACCAGTTACACTAGATTCACTTGTTATTCTTCCTATTATTGACTGATTGTATGTAAAGGAATTAAAAATCTTCCGATTTCTACTCATATCCATTCAATTTCCATGCCAATATCTTCAAAAACATTTACCTTTCTAGCGTATGTATAAGATCGAATCCATTCGATTCTAAAATGTTTTCGACTTTGCTTCTTTACTAGCAAGACATAAAGATTAAATTTTGACCAACAAAATCAAAACTAACAGCTCCCTCACATAATCCCAATCAATATATTAAACAATATCGCTAGCCCTAACACAAAAATAACAATAACAATAAAAATAAAAATAAATCACCAACCAAAACCTACACGAATTATTATAATAATAATAAAAAACACAACAAAATTTTTCAAAATCAAACGAACTCACATTAAGAACACGAGTGATCCCCTGAGTCTTGAGCAACTCAGAGCGGGAGGCGTTGTCGTAGCTTCCGAGGTAGAGAAACTCCGGCAGGATCTCGGAGGGGAAAGCGCTGACCTGAAGCGTGGCGGTCTTCTCCGACGATGACGGAGAGCGGTGGCCGCAGACGCCGCACACCTCCCCTTCCTCGTACTTGTGGTAGTGACCGCAGACACCGCACGGATTCTCCCTTTCTCTCTTCCTCATACTAAATAACTCGAATTCAACGAAACCCAAAGAAGAAGAAGAATACAAAATTTCGAAAACGAAAAAAAAATTCAAGCTTTTTTTTTTTAAATGTATTTTTGGTGTGTGTGTGTGTGTGTGTGTGTATTTATATGTGTGTGAATTCGAGAGGGAGAGAGAGAGATTGGTTGCGACTTGTGTGTATCTGATTACGGTGTTTTTGAAGGAGAAGCTTTTTGATTTTGATTTTGATTTTGAGAGATCGTTGATGGGATGTTTATAATTTTATGTATTAATCGAACAATCAACAAGTGAACGACAACAACAACAACAGGGCTCACTGTCGCTCTTGTTTTTAGCTGATCCGATGGTATCAGGTTCTTTATTCTAGATTTGCATCAAGCTTTTCCACCAATTGGCTTCCGCCACGTTGACTTCGAATTTTTTTCTTCTTACCCACATGATTTTTTTTTCTTTTTGGAAAATATTTTTCTTTCTTTCTAATTCATGCTAATTTATTTGTTTATATTAAAAAAAAATCCAATCAATCCAAGTGTATATTTGAGAACACCAAAAATATATAATGGATTTATTTTTTGAGATAATTCAATGTTAAATTTAAGATATATTTTTACCTCTTTTTAAAATTTCAAGAGTTATATATTAAGGGCAAAAAACTTAATTACATTAAGGAATTAGGATCCAAGGAATCAATTTTCCTTTCTGATTCCCTTTCCATGAAACTCGACTCCCTCTGATTTCATTCCCTCTTATTAAACTATCCCTAACAATTACTAATAAATTCGTTGAGACCTCTTATTTGTGTGTTAGAGTTGATATTTGAACGGTATATATAATGTTTAATCTCGATAAATCTAGAAATGGATCTGTTTGTGACCTATTCAGTGTCGGTTTCAATAATAATAATAATAATTTAGTTTGGAAAAATAAAACTTGTATTTTATCAAAAATTTAGAAAGGCTTGTTGATAATTTGAGTGGATAGAAATACAATAGAGCAACATGTAATTTTTTCCACATAAGACCAATTTTTAAGTGCAACTTCTTCAAGGTGTCTTTGAGACACTTTAAAGTACCGCCACTATATTTGTACTCAAAACAGTAATCAGAAAAACCAACCATGGTGACATCATCTTGCCGTCGACTCTTTTTCGCTTCTCGCTTCCAGTTCACTCGTTCCATTTCCTCTTCATCTTCTTCTTCTTGTTCTCGTTCTCGTTTTGAAGCTTTTGAACCACCCCCACTTGCTCCTCTTCGAAGAGTTGTCGTCACTGGTAACACTATTTCTCTCTGTGTGTGTGTTTGTGGGTCTGTTTCTGTTGTGGGTTTATTGAAAGTTTTCATTTTTTTTTTGGTTTTTCAGGGATGGGAATGGTGACGCCTCTGGGTTGTGGGGTGGAGGCCACGTGGAAGCGTTTGATAGGGGGTGAGTGTGGGGTTAGAGAGATAACAGTTGATGATCTGAAGATGGGTAATTTTGATAGAGAAACTCAGTTGCATGTGTTTGATCAATTGACTTCCAAAGTAGCTGCTGTTGTGCCTTGTGGGTCCAATCCTGGTCAATTCAATGAGCAACTCTGGTTTAATTATAAGGTAACCCAGTATTTGCAGGATGTTGTTTTCTCTTTGAAAGTTTTGTTCTTGTTTGGAGTTGAATAGCTTTCATTGATTGCTCTAGTTGTGAGGAAATGAAGAATTTGCACATTCTGATGTGTATTTATGCTATATAGTATATATAGTTTGAATTAGATCGAAAGAAGGTTTGTGGGATCTCTGTGGCACAAATTGGGGATTGAAAATACTGGAATAAATGTTACATGACACCATATTGTGAAGATTAATCTGAAGTCTTAAGTTTTTTCTACTGTAGTTAACTATGTCTTGTTAGTTTGATGATATTTGATGGAGTTTTTGATGCTTTCCCATGGTCCTTGTGAGAAATTTTAGATGATTTTTTTTTTTTCCTTTTATTTGTTTAGGAGAATAGGTCAATGTCAAGGTTTATAGCCTATGCGCTGTGTGCAGCTGAGGAGGCTCTTCATGATGCAAAATGGCTACCCACTGATCAGGAACAGAAAACAAGAACGGTAATGATTTGTTATATCCAGATACTATGTGGATATATATAATCCATGGTTTGGTAATAAGTATCTTAATGCAAAAAATACCAGGGAGTATCGATTGGTGGGGGCATAGGAAGCATCACTGATATAGTGGATGCAGCACAGATGATATGTGAAAAGGTTAGTTTGTTACTACTCCATAGTCCATACTATCCATAAAAAAATGATTCTATATCAATTGTGATCGTCATTAATACCTCTTGTCTGAGCTATGGACTGGATAATTACTTAATTGGACTCAAAATAACCACTGTAGTGATAACTCTGCTTTTTCAGCGCCTTCGTCGGCTCAGTCCATTTTTCATTCCACGGATATTAATCAACATGGCATCTGGTCATGTTAGCATGAAATACGGATTCCAGGTGCGTGCATACTTCTACAATTAAAACTACTTTATGCTAAAAAAACATTTGATTAGTAATTGAAGACATAAGCCAAGTCAGTGAACTAGATCCTTCATGTAGCTCATACTTGTGCTGATCAGAACTAGTGAAAGGTGCTCTACTTCTGTTTGTCATGGTTCCTTGGCCAGTGAAATCAACTACTCAAGCTAGGGCCAATAGTATGGTGGCTTGTGAAATCTAAACTAATAATCTTATATGTTTTGCCAACCATTTGATCCATGATCCATTTTCAGGTTACTCTAGATAAAATAACAAGATCTTATAGACAAAGTAAAATGATGATAACTAGTACACGTTGCAAAAACAATTTCTCTCTTTAATTTGTATGTATATGGTGATGTGATGGACATTTCCATCGTATTGCTAAAAGAAAAGGATGTTAACACGTAGTCTATTTTGCTTTTGAATATAGGGACCAAACCATGCAGCAGTGACTGCTTGTGCTACTGGGGCACATTCTATTGGTGATGCTGCAAGGATGATCCAGTTTGGAGATTCAGATGTTATGGTAGCTGGAGGCACCGAGTCCAGTATTGATGCTTTATCTATTGCAGGATTTTGCAAGTATGTATCGGACAATTTGTATATCTCATCTCCTTTTAAGAATAGGGATGATTCTAGAAGGCAGATAATAAACATACATAAGGTTGTTGTGTGGAGGGTGTTGTTAGATGAGTAGGTAGAAACAAATGCACGACACTTAGGGGCCAACTATGATGGTTTTACGTTATTCTCAATTTCTCATAACATACATGGAATTTTAAGCTTTTTTTCCGGATTTTCTCTTTTGGGCAAAACTCGTGCAAATTATTTTGAAGTTGGATAATAAATATTTAGGCTTCTTTGATTTTGTTTACAATGGTCTGCTGAGAAAATTACTTGACCCTTTCTTATACATTTTTTTTGAAAGACCCTTTCTTATACATTGATATTACTTGCTAATAATTATGATTATGATTGAATTTCAGGTCAAGAGCTTTGACTTCAAAGTACAATTCTGCACCACAAGAAGCTTCACGACCTTTTGATTGTGGTCGGGATGGTTTTGTGTAAGTAATTAAAGATAACAGGTTAATGTTGTGTAATGAGCTATTTGTTGTTTTGCTCTTTGATGCTTTGCCATTAAACTTATACTCTGAGCTCAGAATAGGTGAAGGTTCGGGTGTCTTGGTATTAGAGGTGAGTTAAGACATTTTTTTGGCATCTTGTTAAATTCAATTTTTTTTCAATCTCTCATCTCAATGGGTTGATCTCCACTATTTTGCCATCAGTTAACCTTTTCCTCTTCTTATTAAGGAACTTGAGCATGCGAAGAAACGGGGTGCAAAAATTTATGCAGAGCTTCGCGGCTATGGGATGTCAGGTTATTTGTTGAAAATATATGGAATTTGCAATTATTTCCATCTGTGGTCCTGCTTTGGTAAATCATTGGTTTCTGAGGGACATGGTGTTGTTTAGGTGATGCACATCACATTACTCAACCGCATGCTGATGGAAGAGGTGCCATCTTGGCCATGGAACGGGCCTTGAAGCAGGTAACAGTTTGTTGTTGATAGCTTTGAACTGTCTGTCCATCTTGGCCATGGTTGTTGTCAATCTTCATCTTGGGTGGTTTATATAAGTATTCACAATGATTTTGTATGCATAATAAATGCCCAACTTAAAATTAACCTCAGATGATAATATGATATTGTGATGATGCAGATTATGATTTTTTTTTTTAATTATATATGATTACTATACGTAAAATGCACGAAAAATTTAAGTTGGACTTGGAGTTCTAGTCATTGTGATTGCATGACCTATTGTTTTGGTATTTTGGTAACGGTCTGGTGCTGTTCCAGTAATATGGTTCCCTTTTTGTAGAAGGCGTCTTTAACAAATTTCTTTCAATGTTATTTGCTTCTAAAGTCAATATGTAAGCGATTGTTATTGTATTTTACTATAATATCTTTGCATTACAATTCCTGCAGTCTGGACTTCATCCTGATCAGGTGGATTATGTAAACGCCCATGCTACATCTACACCGTTGGGTAAGCCATTTTGGCCCTCTACAAACTTCCCTTGGCCTGCTTACTTTAGAAAGTTGTATTTTCTTATGATTTCTCTTTACGTGGTCTATGTTACCGTAATCCTAACTCAGGTGATACTGTGGAAGCCACTGCTATCAAAACCGTTTTCTCTGATCATGTAACATCAGGTGCTTTGGCCTTCTCCTCCACAAAGGTAAATTTTGGTATTTTCAACCAGATTGATTTTAAACTGATTCTTACACAGCTAATGGTCTTTACGCCTTGCGCTGCAGAACATGGTAGACATAATTAGACTTTAGAGCCTGTGCATGATAGCTGCACATAATATCAAATTGATTGTGTAATCATAAAATCGTTTGCCATCATGATCATTCATTGTTGTCAGTATTCACATACGAGTAACATAATCTGGAGAGAGAGAGAGAGAGAGAGAGAGATTGAAAAAGCCTTCTAATAATTACATGTATATTTCAGGGTGCTGTTGGTCATCTTCTTGGAGCAGCTGGTGCTGTTGAAGCAATATTTTCCATTTTAGCAATAAACCATGTGAGTAATATTTAAATTATTATACTTTTTGGATTGTCAAATTGAAGCATATGCATAGTAATGATTGGTGGCACATAGTTTCTGAGAAAGTTCTTGGCAACATCAAGATTGCCTACTACTCCAGTATGAATGCATAACCAAGGAACATAAATTAACTGTTCTATGGGTTGCATGTCTCATTATCTAAATAAGTCCACTTGAATGGTGGAAATTTAAGATATTACACATTTTGATGGCCTCTTTTGTTGCCTTTTGTATGTCCGCAACTTAAAATGGCCTACTATAGCAGTTCGTGTTACCAAATCGTTTGGCCTTCAGATTACTAATAGATGTGGTGGTACCTTTTATCAGGGAGTTGCACCATTAACACTCAATCTGAATAAACCAGATCCTATATTCAATGATACTTTCATGCCTTTGACTGCTTCAAAGGAGATGCCAATAGCAGTTGCCTTGTCAAACTCTTTCGGCTTTGGAGGAACAAATGCTTCCCTACTCTTCACCAAATGCTGACTAGAATTTGCAGTATCTAAGTATCAGCATC
This sequence comes from Dipteronia sinensis, assembly GCA_033220585.1. Classification (NCBI taxonomy): domain Eukaryota; kingdom Viridiplantae; phylum Streptophyta; class Magnoliopsida; order Sapindales; family Sapindaceae; genus Dipteronia; species Dipteronia sinensis. Next base: position 42,776,995 of record CM065645.1, read on the forward strand.
TAGCTGAGGAATTCAAGGAAATGACTTGAGGTTCATCATGGCAGAATTTTACTTTTTCTTTATCTCAACTTTTATTGTCTTCTAATAATTTTTTAGCACAATTACACTGAAAATTTTGGAATCAAGATTGGTTGTACTTGGCTGGAGATGTCCTGAAGCAGTTGCGAAGGAACATGTTGTAATCTTTAGTTTTGTAAAGAGAACAAGAAGCTTGTCCATCGATGATTAGTCATCTGGCATAGTAATATCTCTGAAACTTCATAGAGAAAAGTGGGGTTTTTGTTTCTGAATATTTTTGACAATACATGGACATGGACAAGTTTGTGTTGTAAAGAGGAATTCTTACTTTTAAATAAATGTAGACGTGCATGAGAAACAACTGATTACAAAAATGATTCTTTCTCATGGATATCAAATGGCAGATTTGCAGTCTGAAGTAAATTGGTTGGTTTTTGCCCTGTGGTATTTGCTCTTACACAGCTATCTGAGTTTGATTGTCCCACTATGAGCGACCTTGGAGCGAATTTATAATAAAATACTGTGAAGGGTGAGATTTAAGGTAGCCATTGACAAACTGTACTATACAAAATTCGAGTGGAAGAATTCCTCTATTACATTGACACCATGGTGCATTAGCCATTTCCTATAAGGACCACAAGCTTTTTACAGAAACTGTAATAAAATTACAAAAACTAATTGATCACATCTTCTGACCCCTCCCAAGATTCAAACCGATTAATCCCAGATGACTAAGTGTGCATTGACTTAAAACCTTCAGTAAGAGGAACCACTTTTGCTGACACTTTGGACTGCAACTTCAGTACAGCTTGACGAATGTCCTGCAATTGTCAACAGAGAACCACTCAACATCATCCGCGAAGCAGTGAAGGGAAGAACTAAATTTCCTCCCTTCAGAATATGGTTTTTGTTATAATGCTATTACTGATCATATAAGTGAGTTCCAATTTTCATGCGATACACCAATCCCAAGGACCGGAAAGGATGTATATATGATATCAGTCATCTCTAATATGCAGTTTGCATCCAGAAGTTGAACTGAATACATATGGACACATCATACTTGATCAACATGGCAATATATCATGATTACAAACTGAATTCTTGGTCATCTTATTCTCTTCCCTATTAGTTTGCAATTGTGATAAGGACGAGAACTTAGCAGGCACTCTCGCATGTATCAAATTGGAAAACCATGCCATGATCTACCATAAATGCACAGGTTATCGACCTTTTCTTATAGAGACATCATAAAAGTTTAACCAATCACTTACCTCTATATGGTAACGGGAGGAGAAATGAGTCAATAGTACTGCTTTATTCCGAATCCACTTAGCATGTTCAATGATCTGTGGTTAAAGATAATTCAGAATTTCATATGAATTAGCAGCAAACGTAGAGAAGTCAATCTTATTTGAGGTATCTTTTAAAATAAATAAATCAACACTTCACATACCTCAAACAAATGAGTATGACCATGTTGTTGTGCATGGTCAATACTACACGCTTCGTCTAAGAAAGTTGCCTGTTAAAAGATCTTCACGATCAGAATTCAGATATGACAATTCCCAGATTATGACCAAAATAAAGACCACAAAAGAAGGATGCTACAAGTACTGCATGCCTAAGTAGAGTACTTTCCTTGCAAGCATATTCAAAACCTTATTTGCCAAGTGAGTTTCAATCTAGAAAATGCATACTACTGGTCCTGGAAAAAGCTAAATGACATTTAAACCACTATATATTCAGGTACAAAGTACAAAAGACATGGGTGAAGCTTGCTGAAAACAAGACCTGACAAAGTTGCAGGATCCATAGCATCTATGATTCAAGAGTTGAACCCACCATTTTATGTATTTGTTCAGGAAAACCAACATTGCTAATAAAATTAGGGTACATATCAAACCACTTTGATCTTCACATACCACCAAAGCAACAATCACAGAAGGATTGTAATGATTAAGATAGATGCTCTAGGCTGGGTAAGTATATTCAAGTGGGCACCAGAAAGTTTTACATCCGCAGCATGTGAAAAGTCATGAAATGAAGGCTAATTGTCTTGACATATCATATTGTCAGAGATGCTAAAATACAATCTTGGATTTCAATTGACATAGTTGGACTTTGAAATCTTTTTGCTTTTGCCATGTCTCAGAACCACCAGGTCTCAGAACCACCAGGTCTCAGAACTCATGACTGATACCAAGGATTATGCTATATCATTGAATGGCTAGTTTAGCAGGGTAAGTGAGATCTATCATCTACCAAATCCAGAAAAAAACTTGCATAAATTTTGATTCAAAATTATAACAAGGAACAATTTTGCAGAGTCAGGAGTTTCGACAGTCTATACCTCAGTTATAAGAATTTTCGCCCTCAATGCATCTGCATTACGTGGATTAAGCATATACTCTGATGTTGTATCTCCGGTAAAGGCTACCTCTGGAGACAATATGATGTCTGTAATCTATAATGGAAAGTTCAAAGACTAATGAATACTTAATAACAGAGGAGTAAAAAAAATTAACTTTCAGAAGTGGCAAACCTCAACACCAGATTTCTTCAATTTCTCAATTTGCTTTCCTTTCAGATGAAGGTACTGTTTCTTCAATTTTTTCCTAACTGAGTAGATGATGTAACCCTGAACATATATCCATATAACTTCAGGATTTTCGGTTCACTGAGAATTTCCAAACATCAAAATACACCTCTAAGGACACTAACACTAAAATGACAAAATCCATAATTTTACCTTTGGTGTAAAATGATCTTAAATAGTTTGATGATACTCACCTGGCTGGGTACAACATGGTGAGTTTTAAACGGTCTAACAACAATATCATTGCGCAATTCATAAGTTTCACCTGAGTCAACATTATAAAGTCATCTTCAACAAATAAACACCCATAAAAAAAAATTCATAAGCCGAATGCAAACTTAGCAACAAAGCAACATACCCACATCTAATGAAACCAAATCGACATTGAGTTCCACATTGCCCAAGGACCTGTGAATATCAAACAGCTTCTCAACATCATCTTTAATACTCGGAGGCACGAATATTGTAGGAGGCTTCAAGTTGTACAATCCACGACTTGCTACGTACATTGGTAACCCACCCTAAGCCAGTAAAACATGACATAAGCTCATCAAAACACTCACAGGCAGGTCCTAGGCAAAATCACTTCAAGCACAAGTAAAACAAACTCAACTAAATTTTCATAATACCAATAAAAATTAGCATCTTGGGTGCTGATTAAGTTATGTAAAACAAACAACAGGAACAAGAAATATTCAAAGACAAGACCTGAACAAGTTTTTAAGTCAAATGAGTCTTACAATGTGGTCAAGATGACCATGAGTGATGAAAACGAAGTTCTGCTGAATAGCTCTACTGGGGCACCTCCCAATATCGAAAGCGCACTTGAGCTCGGGTATTATGATGCAGGTCTCGTGACCACCAATCGAGAGGCCTTCAATGGAGTAGCCTTCCAAGTCGACGCCTTTCCGGGTGACGGCGGCCCGAGCCTTCCGGTACTCCTCCTCCTCGTCGATTGCGCGGCCGATGGAGGACAAGTAGCCGGCGGATTTCAGGGAATTCACGGCAGTGAGATGGGTTTGGTGTGGAGAGTGGAAGTAAGAAGTTAGAGGTGGTTTTGATGGGGAGAAGATTGGGAGGTGAAATGGGAAAATTGTATGGAGTTTGGACGGTGAGATGGGAAGAGAAAGTTGCATTTTATATATATATAGTTTTGGTTTAATTTTGAAGAGGTAGAAGAAAGAGAGGGGTTTAGAGAGGTTTTTCAGTGTTGTCTGCAACACTGAGTAATCTATAAAAGTATTTTCAGATACAAGAGTGGATATAGTAGCTTGCGAGAAGAAAAGCCAAAACGGGTGCGTTTTGTGAAAAGCCCAAGATACTTGGACTAGGCCCAATTAAGGCCCATAATAGTGCTGACTTATTTTAAGAAAAAAGTGAAGACGTGGCCTGGCACGTCAGTATACAAATGATTACTTGTCCGGTCACGCCATAACTTGGGGCCGAATAAGAGATGGCTGATGTATTCAGCCGACTAAGAGATGGCCAACGTATTCGGTCATGTCATCAAAGGGAGCCGACTTGATGAGTGAAATGTGATGAGCCTACTTGATGAGTAAAATGCAGTTGGATAGATACGATAAAGATAGAATCGATTTGATTAGTTAAGTCAATGAGTTGAATAAACCATCGGATATAAATGATGACGTGCCCATGCATGTCATCAGATAGAACCAATTCGATGAGTTAATTCGATCTAGTGTTGGTAAAACTGAGTCTGACTCTAGCCCCTTTTCAAATTGAATCGACATGTCTATCCCAACAATCAATTAGTAGCTAACCGAAACCATCAATATTGAATTCGTTGTAGTATCACTGACACGTAGATTAAAATTGTGTTCGTAGTTTAATTTGAGATAAAACTCAAGGTAAGTTTGTGTAATTTGCCCATATTCGAAATGGTGAAACTTATAAGTTACAAAGAATTGTGTGACAATTTATAAATCAAGATTCTACATAGAGTGGAACTGTTTGAAGTTGAATCCTAAACATGTAACAGATACAAAGTGTGATGGGAAGCTCAACTTCTTATTTCCCTTCTTTCATGTACAATTAATCTTTTTTGAATTTGAACAAGAGGCTTCTCAAGATAGTGTCACCCCTTATACGTCACAGCGCTGCAAATTCTTATACGTCACAGCGCTGCAAATTGTGATACTGGAATTTGAGTATATGATTTCACCATTCTTGAGGGTGTATACTTCACATTGCTGCAAATTGTGATACCAGAATTTGAGCATATGATTTCACCATTTTTGAGGGTGAACCCGTGGATGATTGGCAACGGGAAGCCTTGTCCAAGGTGTGCGTTTACATATGGCAAGAACACAGTTTGGATAACAGTCCACATAATCGGCTGCAGTGATAAGGAAAAAAAAAATTACCATTTTAGCTAGTAGACAAGCAATCACTAATTTGTGTTGGTGAAATTAATTTTGGTCAAGTCTCGTAAAAAAGAGTACCTGAATGAGATTCATGTGTAGATTACCGATTTCGCTCCACTTCAATGACATTGTAAAGTCATTCAATTTCACACTACCGCCGAGTTTATTACCTAAGATTTTTACTGAACCCGAGCCACAGATCACCTGTGCCGACATAGAATAATAGAAAGTGATGTTAATCATCCGAAAGATATTCAATGATCATATCTCTAAGCTTTTTTTTTTAAAAATTATTTTTTATGTTTGTGAAATAACATTTTGATCATGCATATGATTCTAAGCTACACAAATTTGGACAATGTACAATCTACGTGCTTGTGATGAAGGGAAAGAACAGAGAAAAGACTTGAAAATGATCATACACCCAAACGGCTACTTATCAACTAAAACCTATTATCAATAACACAATTAATAACATGTATGACCATAGTCTACGACGCAAAGGCATGACACATCAGGGAAACTAAAGATCCCTCTAGTACCTCTAAACTGCTGAGAATATCATTTACTTTCTATCAAAGTCTGATTTATGATCTCATATGATCATTTTTATGCAAGTGAGATTGACTCAAGAAGTCGTAGTTAACTTCCTGAAAATAAACAAGTGTTAAAGGAGGCAATTTTCTGGAGTCCACAGCAGATAAACATAGCTAGTGTAATAGATCAATAAGCTTACCAATGAAATGCAAACAACCGGTATTACTTTGTCGGCTTCCAAAACATCAATGATCAAGTCTGCATAAACAGTTGCATCAATATTGTGCTCCGAAATCCTTATGACCGGAGGAGAAGACAAGGAGATATTCAAATTCATATCATCTTTTGGGTATTTCTTGTACAGTTGGGGAATAATAAATCTCCATCCAGCAGTGTTCAAAAGAGACTGGTCTGGTACTTTATCCACAATCCATTGCATAAATTCTGCCTGACAAGGGAAAGACAATTTCCTTATAAAAATATAAACCGCAAAAAGAGATAAGGATGTTGCGAATGAGCATGTACTTTCAAACATGTTTCAATGGAAAGCAACCAAGATTCTATATACCCCTAAGATATTTTCTACAAGACCCAAATCTAATTCACACATGCATAAGACCATACTTTAGGGCCCTCAGGACCTCCAAATGTATTGAGACTGTACTTATAACTCTCTTGGGATCCCATAATGCCATCCTAAGACATCCACAAATAACGTACTTCTGGAATGACTAACATGAAAATGAAGTATAACATATATTGAAATTCAAGTATTTATAGTCAACAATTTCATCACTTGAAAAAAATTGTGAACCTTATGTTACAGTAATATGTTAAATTTTCCAAACTTACGTCATAGTATAAGACTGAAGCAGAGTTAAAAACAGCTTCATCCAGCGAAATTCCAAGCATTTTAGATTTGTCCGGGCATAACACTGAAGGTTGCAAATTCTTGAGTTGGTAAGGGAATCGAAAATTTTCCCTTGCTGTAAATAACCCATTGATGTCAAACCCAATAGAAGAATTACTCAATACAGGGTCATCTACAAAAGTTACATTCAAAGAAGCGTGATCATCCACTGGAACTTCTTTTGGAAGGGCTTGCAGAAATGAATCCAGCTTTAAAATCCCTTCTTTAAGTTTCTTGGTGATAGCATTTTCAACTGCAGCCCCGATTTTCTCGTCAAATGCATCAACCATCCTGAATAACAGGCCCGAAAAGAGATCAATTTCAGACAATCAAACATTGACCCCATCATTCAATTGAAATATGGACTGCTGCAAATAGGGATTGCAGAGGACTGTAAATGATGAACAAAATTTGCTGGGGAAATGGAAACCTGATATTTCGAAGAAAGAGAAAGCAGAGTAATTATGAAAATAGAGTACTTATACACTCTCCGCATCCAAAACAGTGAATGCATAAGCCAGAGAGTCACACAGAAGAAAACAGTTACCGGTGATAAGAAGAAAAAAATGCCACAATCATTAAACGCAAAAGTGGTAAAATTCAATCGTTGAAAAGATATGATATGTATGACTTAACAGATATAAGGCAATTGTTTGTTCAAAACCTTTCTTCTATATGTTAATTAGTAAAATTGGTTTTAAAAGCAAATGCTCATTATGCTCAAAGAGATACATAATAATTTATTAACAAAAAGCAACCGCAGAGTTCATAAAGCCATCTGATAATGGAGAGGGAGAAATAGGTTCCCTCTACCACATACCATCATTAAAAATAGCCGACTGCTCAAAACGTACTGAAAACATTAAAAACAAACAGGATAATAAATAGTTATGAACACTGCATACCCTTGATAGAGCCAAGAAGCTCCTCCATTCAATTTTATAGAGATATCTTTGACGTAACAACCACAATCCTCAAGGGATAGTTTCAGAGTTCCCTTCCGGTTCTCCAAGCCTAAAGTAAGCCCCACTTCCATGCCTTCGACCTTACCAAGAAGCAGCACTCATCAAATTCCCTTTTTTGAAGGACAAATACAATAAGTAGATACATTATGCAACATCGTCCATCTCTAATACTACGTCGTATGAAAGTTAAAACACCACAAAAGCAAAGTCTGACTAAAACCTCAACAGGTACAAGGAAAGTACTGTAGTAACATTAGCAATTCATTCTTAATCTTATAATCACCAAACCATACCAACAACATACAAAACATGAAAAATGTCTTAAACACATGTACTGATTGAATACTGCATACTACACTAATATTCACATATATTAAACCATTATCTATGCAATCTCCTAACTAAATTCAACAATACAAAGATAACAGTTAATACGAGTTTCGCCTACTACTCTTACGTCTTAACTATCAACGCATACTCTAGAGGCTAGAGCAACCCAATACCATTCTATACAACCTTTGACCAACTTGATTTTCAATTAACAAAAACAACGACAAAAGACATTTTTTCACATCACCAATTAGTCAATTACATATAAAACAGAACAAGCGACTTTATTTTCAAACAGTCACATCAAACCAATAAAAATAAAAAAAATCCCAATTGCACATGAATCCAACTTCTACAAAAACAGCAACAAGAAACAATCTTTCAATTTTCTGTAGCTAAATACCTGAACAGAAGCGCTTCCTTTATCAGAAATCTGAATTGGAACCAACACCCAAGTACTGTACTTATAAGACCAATTCATGCTCAGATTACAAGTAGCCCCAGACGCAACAATCACCACACCGGAATCTCCAGGCTTGACATAAGACGACAAAACGTTTATGTTATAAATCGTGATGTTCGACGCAACCAAGTGAACATTTCCGATGACTGGGATTTTGACAGTTTTTTCAATCTTAGGCAACTGGAGTGGGATCATCGAAGATATAGCTTGGGTTATGAGGAGGTCTTTGACGAAATCGAGACCCTTTTGAGATATAACAATGGACGTGAACGATTCCTGGTCTGTTGATCGAAAATGGGTCTGTGAATGTGAAGTTGAGATGCATAGCGAAGAAGAAGCTATTAGAAGAAGTAGAAGAGGACAAGCTGATGACTTTGTGAGAGTTTTCATTTTTAATTTTTCTGGGGTTTTATTGAATTTTTGATTGTCTGAGAGTTTTAATTCGTTTTATTGGGATTTTTGAAGAGGAGGTAGAGGCGTGGAGTGGAAGTCGACAGCTTGATAGGTGTCAACTCGTAACGTCGTCGTTTTGACTCTTCTATTTCTTTCTTTTTGTGAAATGCCCAAACTGACCATAATTTATTTTTAATTTTTTCTTTTTCTTTTATAAAATCTTCTAATTACAAACCATTTAAAAAAAAAAAACTTTTTACAATATTTTTATAATTACATTCCAAATAAAAAAAATTTGAATTCATAAAATATCTAAAAAAAAGTGCTTTCATTTCAAAATTATTATTTTTATTTGAAAACTATATGATTTAATTTTAGACATCAGTACATTTCAATATAATTGCAAATTAATTAAAAAAAATATTATTATATGTTAATGTTTTATATTGGAGCTGCAAATCGATGGTATATATCATTTACTTGCACACTTAAAATTTCGAGGGTATTAGAGACATTTCGTACATACGTTTGATTCGATTCGATTCGTTTTGTTTTTGTTGAGTTAATTTTTTTTCTTCTTGTTCTGGTGTCGTAAGGGAACAAGACGACGACAACGATTTCGACCTCCGCCGCTAAACGATGGCGATGCAGGCTGGTGTTTCGACCTCCAAAGTTCTCATCCTTCTCGGCGCAGGTCTCTCTCTCTCTCTCTCTGATCTGCCAGTTGAATTACTCTAAAAACTCTGTCGTTTTAAATGCTTTATTTTCTCTTTTCAATCTCATTGATTTCTCACTATCTGATTGTATTCTCACAAGAAATTATTGAATTATCCATAATTTTCACAGTGTTATTTAAGCTGTTAGATTTGTTTTTCTTTTTTGGCGGCTGTATAGGATTCATGCTAATTTTAGTCTATTTTAACTGCAATTGTTTCTCTCATATGTGTTGTTTTATTTATATATATTTGTTTTTTTTTTTGTTATGCTTTTAAGCTGTAAAAATTTTGTGGTCCAATGATTTAGGTTTGACTAGCTCGATTGTATTGAGGAGTGGAAGATTGTCTGAGATCATATCACAGCTTCAGGAGCTGCTTAAAGGGGTCGAAGAAGTTGAAATCTCACCGTTTAAGTACGATAGTTCACTTCTTGCTGCTCAGGTATATCGAATTCTTCATTTATACTCTGCTGTCAACAAAAACATGATTTTGATAGAAAAAAAGCAATTTTTCACTTCAGTTATGAAGAAGTTGGATTTTGTGCTTAAGTTTTTGAGTGTTATGTATATAAATTCCATAATTTCTCAGTTAATGGGGGTAATCAGCAGCATTATCATTGAGTAGTGAAAAGACTTTAATCTTAAATTAAAACTGTAGACTAAGACAAGCTTGAATGTTTTCGTTTTAACTTCTTAGAGTGAAAGGTAGTCTGTTTGTTGGAAAATTGTCTTTGTTATTTATCTTCATGAGTGGATGTGTTTATGTATGTCAATGTTTCTGCATTTATCTTCAGATTCGACAATTGTCGCAAGAGATCAAAGAGTTAACCCTATCCCGTCCAGTAACCATCTACAACGGGGGTTCTTCTAGTGGTATGTAAATCAAATATGTTTAATTTTGACAAATTTTTGGATGAAAATACTTGATATTTGAGGTGTTTAGAAAAAGGGGTTACAATACATCTACTGTCCTCACACATTTTCTTGCACACAGGGGGTTATGCATCATATTTAATGCCAGCCGCAGCCCTTGGAGCAATGGGTTATTGTTACATGTGGTGGAAGGTTAGCTCTTCTACTTGTGACATAGGCCAAAAAAAGCCTGTCCATGATGCAATAGTAAGCTTGTGGTTTTACTGTTTCACCGGCGGTATATTTGCATTACTTATGTATTTCCTTGCAGGGATTGTCATTTTCAGATGTAATGTTCGTAACAAAGAATAACATGGCGAATGCTGTTGCAACCGTGTCGAAGCAGTTAGAGAATGTATCTGAAGCATTGGCTGTAAGTAGAAATAGTTAGCTTGTTATGTCATTATATTTTTTTCTGCTTCTATCTCTTTTTACTCGTGCAGTCAATTTGTGCAGTCAACGAAGAGACATCTGTCAAAGAGGCTGGAAAATTTGGACTGGAAGGTGGAGGAGCAGATGGAAACATCTAAGCTCATTGCGAATGATGTACGTAATCATATTCTCCTTTTGAGCTATATAACACAGTGGATGTTGTCCATTTAAGACAGAAGATCTCGTAACCAAATTATGGCATGCTCTTATATGGTATAGCCTTTATAATTAAACTTTGTATTAATATTCTTAAAACAATACCAATCCCCCACCCGACAACACACACTAGAAACGATGGTAAGCTGAAGAAATGTGATAAGATACTATAGGTGAAATGAAACATAATCTTATCGCTTTCTTTGTGAGACCCATTCTCTAGATTCTGTCATATATGAAAGCTTGGGCTTTTTCTCCCCCAGTCTTTTTCCGCATAAATTAATTCTCCTCTCTTCTAATTAAGCCTTTATCTTATCAACTACTATATACTTTGCTTGTGGTCAATATATGACTTTTTCATATTTTTTATCATAAAAAGGTGGTTAATATTGTTTAGATGGGGGAAATATTGATGCTTAACTAGATTATACAACACATAACATTGGCTACTCATTATATGAAATGTGGTGCCGTGTTAGTCTGTACTATTTATGGACTGCAACCAATTAAAACAAGAGAGATTAATATTTGCTTGCTATGTTTACTGCTTGCAGGTAAGCGAGATGAAGTCCAACCTTTCTGAAATCGGGTTCGACTTAGATTCGATTTTTCAAATGGTATCCGGAATGGTGAGTTGTATGCTTTGTATTATACCTTTCATTTACTTCTGTTGTACAAAGTTTGTATATGCTCACAACCCCTGCTGATAATTTATCTGTCAATTATTTAAACAGGAAGACAAGCTCCAGCTTCTCGAGGGTAAACAGGTTAAATGCTCAATACTTTGCAGAGATGAGTGTCTACTGCACTAAGCGTGCATCACTTAACAGTTTTTGAAGTGTTGACGTTTTTCTCTATCTTTGAACATCATACAGGATGTAACTAACACAGGTCTCTTGTATCTGTGCCAAGTTGCCGGAGGCTTTAAAGATGCTCAAAATATAAAACCATTTCAGGTTATTTTATTTATATATCCATGCCTTGTTTTTAAATTGGGTAATGATTGAGCCTGAGGAGATTTCTTCTTGTTCTATGTCGAGTTACTAATTAAATTATAACTTTTGCACTTTGACAGGAAGTCACTGCTAAGCTATCAGACCATTCATCATTGACCTACGAGGATAAATCATTAAGGGTATGCCGATCTTTCACACTGTTCAGTCTTCACTGTATTCTTGATTTATTTTTTTCCCTCCAACGACACGGTCCAATAAATATTTCAGGGCCTTCAATTCTTGGCCGAAACTAATGAGTCAGAAGTGATTGATAAATCATTGATAAGCACAAAGAAAAGTGATATTGCCGACCACCTTATCGGAATAGTCCCAACCACGAAGACAAAGATACACAGGTCATATCCGGTTGGACTTTCTTTAGCTCGAGATCTCATATGAAGTTGGACTCATGATTTTTTGGTTCCTTCTCTCTGTGATTGATTTTTTTTTCTTTTCCCTTTTCTGGTTGAAAAAGTATCGATTTGATCTTTATTGTGACCACATTTTTGAATATTGTACAAAAAATTAAATAATGTACAATCATCTCAGGGTGTCTACAACATTTATAATGTAATAAAAAGTGTTTTGAAATAGCATTTTGTTGATTATTTTTCATTGAAAACTCGAAGTCTGTTGATCTCTTGTACATTTAACTAGTAGTTGATTATTTGGCATGGACAGCAGAACACATTACAAAATACAAACACAACCAGATGGAAACATTGTCATCACACACAACCCTCACATGATTCAAACCCATCATCTGCACAAGTTTGTCCATTCTTGATTATTTCAACTGTGAAGCTAAAATGAGTGAAGAAGAGTACTGTATACTTATCTTTTTTATAGTAGGGGATGGCCTTGGCTTGTTAATTCTATTGAATCTTTTGCCAATTCTGTGTTTGGGAATTTTAGATTTTCTTTGTTGTACATGCAGTTTATATTTCAAAAAATATCCATTCAAATGGAAATTTTTAGTTCTTTCTTGTAAAAGATTTGGCTAGATTTACTCGCACCTTTCAGTTGAAACCTAAAAATATATCTCTAGAATTGACCCAAACGATGTAATAAGTTATTTTCCTAACAATATGATTGTGGAAGTTGAAGTTGAAGTGGTCCAGGAAAACCTCTCAAACCCATTTAATATGACTGTGGTTTAGAAATGCTGCTTCAATTTAGGGGGAGTAGCTCGCCGAAATCGACTGGGCACTCAAAGACCACTCTTTCAGGATGACATTTTTGAACGACCTGACACACCTAGAAGACCACTCTTTCAGGATAGGACACACATAGAAGACCAGAACGACTTGGTTACAAGTTGTGTGCCTATACATTAAAGCACCTCCACTGGCTAGTAAAACAAAACCCACCTGTGTCTTACTTGCCTAAGAGAGAGTTGACTAGATTTCTTTTGTTTAATCAAGACAATCGATCATGGGGCATTCGGTTCCATGTTTATTCTCTTTTGTGCACTTTGTTTTCTTCATTTTGCTTCTTCAAATGCGGCCACTCTGTCATGACGATGACCGTTCTGCATTGTTGCAGTTCAAGCAAAGCTTTTACATTGCTAAGTATCATTGTTACCACCGTCCTTCAGTTTATCCTAAAGTTGAATCATGGAAGATAGGAAATAGTAGTACTGCTGACTGTTGCTCATGGTATGGCGTCAAGTGCGATGAGGAAACCGGTCATGTCATCAGCCTTGACCTCTCTAGTAGCTGTCTCTATGGTTCTATCAACTCTACCACCACTCTTTTCAAACTTGTCCATCTTCAATGGCTTAGCCTTGCTTATAACGACTTCAGTTTCTCTGAAATTCCTGCTACAATCAACAACCTTTCAATGCCAACACATCTAAACCTCTCTCATTCTTACATTTCTGGTCAATTACCACCACAATTGCTAGACCTCCGCAACTTGGTGTCTTTTGATTTATCGAAAAATTCTTTTTTTGAGATTCCAGGAAAGAAAACACATTATTTTGAACTTCGATTACCAAGTCTACAAAATCTAGTTGACTAGTTAACCAACCTCAAAGTGCTTAATCGTGATATAGTCAATATCTCCTCCCCCATACCTCCTATCTTGGCAAATCTATCTTCTTTTGACTTATTTATCTTTACAATATTATCGATTACAAGGTGAATTTCCTATCAAAATTTTCCAGTTACCCAAGCTTTCTGTTCTCCAACTAAGCAAGAATAGCCATCTCACTGGATATCTACCAGAATTTGAAAAGACGAGTCCCCTTACTTTCTTGGCTGGTGCGGTTTTTCGGGAACAATTCCATCTTTGGTAGGTAACCTCACCAATCTTGTTCACCTCGATTTTTCTTTTAGCAGTTTTCTTGGTGAGTTGCCTACTTTAATAGGAAATCTTGGTTCTGTGAAAGAACTAGTTCTTCGGGGCAACAATTTCTCTGGCCAAATTTTGTCTTCATCGGGTAATCTCATCAACTTACTTATTTAGACCTTTTTCATAGTCATAACAAATTTTCAGGCCAAAATTCTTCATCATGGTCTTGGATTGCTAAGCATACTAAACTCAATATTTTATGTCTTATCGATCTTAACCTAGTTAGTGAGATTCCCTTACGGCTCATGAAACTACTGATCTATACATAATAAGAACCAATTAACCGGCCCAATCCCACCTTGGTTAATGAATATCAACTAACTATCGTTTCTACACTTGCAGTCAACCAACAAACCAAACATATCCCATATGAAATTAGGAACCTATCCCGATTGGTTGACTTGGATCTTTCTTTAAATTCATTGCTGGGTCCGATTCCTAGTACTATCTTTGAGCTCAAGAATCTTCGAAAACTTAAGCTTCAGTCCAATAACTTGAGTGGCACAGTGGAGTGGAGTTTGTCATGTTTCTTTTTCAACTTGAAAAGTTAGAAATTATTATGCTCTCATCATACAATCTTTCAGTTCTCATCAACAATACCGTTGATAATACCAATTCTTGGACATTAGTCAGTATAGGATTGCGTTGATGCAGCTTTCAGAATTCCCAAATTTCCTCCACAACCAATATTGGTTAGGGCTGCTAGATCTTTCCTCCAACAGTATATCTGGCCAAATCCATAGGTGGTTTCTAAATGATTCAATGCCTAACTTGAAATACTTGAACCTTTCTCACAACCTTTTCACAAGGTTTGACCAACATCCCATCGTTCTTCCCCAATCATTACGTACTTTAGATCTTCGGTCTAATAAACTACAAGGACCGCTCCCAGTCAATCCATCAGTGTTCATGCCTGAGCATCTAGTTTCAAACAACAAATTGATTGGGGAAATTTCGCCGTTGATATGCAAGTCGAAGCATCTTTATGTTATTGACCTATCAAACAATAACTTAAGTGGCGTGCTTCCACAATGTTTGGCCAATTTCAGTGATGCCTTATCAATAATAGCATTGCAAAGTAATAAATTTCATGGCAGTATTCCGAAAACCATCATGAATGGAAACAATCAAAAGATGATTGATCTAAACAACAACCAGTTGCAGGGGAGGATTCCAAGATCATTGGTAAATTGTACTAATCTCGAATATCGTCATCCTGTTAATAATCTAATCTCTGATATTTTCCCATCTTGTTTAGGAACTCTTCGGGAGTTAAAGGTTCTTATATTAAAATCTAATAGATTTCATGTTGTAATAAAAGAACCTGAGGAGAATCTTGAGTTTCCCAAACTTCCAATCTTGGAATGAAATGAAAATTGTCAATGGGAGCCACCATTCATACATGCATGATGAGATACAACCAATTTTGTATTATAATCGGATAGCCTTCTTCGAAATTTCTGATTATGCATACTCGATGACAATTAGCAACAAAGGTATAGAGATAAATTATAGAAAGATCTCAAATATGCTCACTGGCATCATTCTTTTGGGAAATAAATTTGTAGGAGAGATTCCATCATCTATTGCAAATTTAAGAGGTCTTAATAATCTCAATCTTTCTCATAATAATCTTGAAGGCCTCATCCAATCATGTTTGGGCAACTTAACAACACTAGAATCGTTGGACCTCTCAAGTAATAGGCGGTTAGCAAATATTCCTGAACAACTAGCAGATATCACATCTCTTGAAGTGTTTGATGTCTCATATAATCTTCTTACTGGACTCATACCACAAGGAAAGCAATTTGATACATTCGAGGATAGTTCATATCATGGGAATCCTATATTGTGTGGAAAACCTTTGTCAAAACATAATAAAACCTCTAAGCCCTCAAAGAAAGAAGATGAAGACTCGGAATCTCCAATATTTGTCTTCGATTGGAAAATAATTTTGATAGGGTTTACGAGTGGACTAATAGTTGGAGTGGTTCTTTATGGGATTTGTGAAGCCTGAAATTAGTCGAAGAAGTGAAGTCCGCAGGATACCGCAACACAGGGGCAGATCTATTTGCAAAGTAGCCTAGGCTGTAGCCCAGGCTAACTTTTTTTAAAAAAATTCCAAGTTATTAGTTTATTTACATGTTTGCCTTGAATTAGAGTTTTTCAAAATTACCTTTACTATACAAATCTATTTACCATCTAACCCAACAAAACACAAAATAAGAAGTAAAACAGAGCATTAGATACAAACAAATAGGCCAGGCTAACTTTTTTAATTTTTTTTCCAAGTTATTAGTTTATTTACATATTTGCCATTGAATTAGAGTTTTTCAAAATTACCTTTACTATACAAATCTATTTACCATCTAACCCAACTAAATACAAAATAAGAAGTAAAACAGAGCGTAGATACAAACAAATAGAGTATTAAAGTATCAGACAAAAAAAAAACTTTCAAAAACAAAAGCTTGACAACAAGTTCCAACAACAACAAGTGGGTAATTGATTAATTGTTCAATATCCTTTCCAAACTTGTCTCACTTTCAAGAGGTAGTTCATTATTGTATTGGAATTGGTCTCTTATTTAGTCGTTATTTTTTTATGTATTATGTTTATAATATGAATTTTGAGAAGTCAGATTCATTATGTCCCCTCCTATCTAAGTGTATCCTTAATTTTTAATTAATATAATTTTGTTGTGTTATCGAAATTCATTTAAAAAAAATTATAATTAGTTTAGTCCCCCCTCCTGTAGCATCCTGGCTTCGCCCTTGCTGCAGCATAGACCACGGGGCACCAACCGCAGTCAATTCCAGAGGTGTTACCACTACTGAAGCGCGATACACAAAGTGTGGTACATACCACGATGAATTCCATATGTTTTACCGCGGCATGAGTGCGATGTACATACACTGCGGTTGTCTAAGCGGTGGAAAATAGAGGAAGACAGCTGTTCGGGCACAGGATGCATACCGCGGCCCAAACCGCGGTGACAACAAAAATTGTATGAAACATGAAAATCTTTTACGGGAAGAAAAATGATTCCTTAAGGGTTTTGGCTTGCCCTAGTTCTCCCATATAAATACTATTGTTTCCCTATACTTAAGGGTGTGTAAAAAATAGCAAATGAGGCTAAGAGCAACTTTTAGAAAGACTGAAAGAGAGAGATAGAGAGATTGTAATCAAACACTGATAGTGGATTGAGTGCAGACGCATTCCGTGGATGTAAACAATTGCTGAATCACGTAAAATCTTTTGTGTCGTCTTCTTCTTTTGTTTATTGCTTTCATATTATCTTCTTGTGTGATTGTGATTTGCGTGACTGTGGATTGCAGATTTTCTACAACAGTTCTTGGTCAGGAATTTTACACAAGAAAACATGAATGGCTTGTGAATATTTTCGGGATGCAAAGCATGACGAGAAAGAGTGGATGCCAAAATTTGAATGCAACGAGCTTTACACCATTTTTTCTTCATTGTATTTTTCTTTCCTTTGTTGCATTGTATGGATATGTTTTTCTTGCTTTCTCAAAAGCAGTATATTTTTTACGGTAAGGCAGGGCCGTCTCTAGACATTTCGTGGCCCGATCCATTTTACAATATCAACAAAAATTGGGACCCTATAAAAAATTTATTTTCATTAACATAAAAAACTTAAATAAATAATTCTTCGGTTACCAAATACAATATAATCCACGTAAATTAAAACAAAAAATATTTATCATAACTAAAAACATAAAAACATAATATTGTTTAAAATTCTATTCTTCTTGCTTACTGAAGTGCACATTTACTAATTACACTACTACCATTAAGATTAGCTAACACTTTTTTTTTTCGATAGATAACATAGCCAATCCACTCAACCTGTCATGTGACATTGTTGACCGAAGATAATTTTAATTTTAATGAACTTCAACTTTAAAAAGCTTCTCTCCGCGGTAGCATCTGTAACTAGTATAGTCAATAAAATTCTATAAGATATCCAAGCATTTGGGAAGCAAATGTGAATGTTTTTTATATACTTCAAGACTTCATTAGGTTTCGTTGTACCTTCAGGTAATGATTTTCGTAACAATTGTAGATCTGAAAACAACTCAACTGCATCGATATCATAATTATCCTCATGTTGCAAAAAAGTTTCAAGAGTACCACAAGAATACTTCAAACTCTCGGTATCTAAAGAGTTTAATTTACTCAAGTTAAATAAAAACCCAAAAGCGTCCTCATATATTTGAAATAGTCACAATAACATTTCATTTGGAATTGGGCCCTTAATGTGCAGTTTATTTATTTATTTTAATTGATGTAGTTAATTGGGCCAGGATTTTTGAAGGAAAAAAAAAACAAAAAACAAAAGCAAAAAAGGTGTGTGATTTGGGCCTTTTTAAATTTAAGTAGATTGGACCTGATTTTAGGAAACCAAAAACATAAGTAGCATTACATTAGGCCAGTTGGAGGCCCCAGTAAAATGCTGGGTTTGTAGCCCCCATAGGCCAGCCCTGCGGTAAGGCTCAATACATCCCCTTATCTAGGTGTATATATCTTTTCATTTTTAATATTAAAGTTTTCCTGCTACTGTCGATGTTTCACCCAAACAAAAATTAGAATAAGTTGATAAATGCAACAGAATTCATTGCCGATCTAACTAAATACGTATTATTATTTCATATTACAATATAGAGAGGCAGCTAACTAATATCATTATTGTGACCAATTCCGCAACGATCTATTTCTAACAAATCATTTAGCTATTAAAACAACATCTCTCTTCAAATCTCATGACAACAATATATAAAAAAGTATCAACTTATTTATTAGCCTTACCAATTTATGCATAATTCATCGAGGACTTTATAAAATCTGTGGTCCTTTTTATTTTCTTCTCTTCTCTTCTCTTGAATCTTGATGAGGCTGTTTTCTTCTTATTAATTAGTAACAATATTGAAGACTAGATGAGGTTAGTGTAATGGTAATTGGTAAACCCCTCACATTTAAATTATGAGGTAGTAGGTTTGAATCGTATCATCACCATATTCAAACTCTAAATTATTGTAATTTTTCAAAAAAAAAAAAGGAACATTGAAGGAGAACAACCGACCACGTCTTCAACTACCTTTTGTTCAAATTTGTAAATTGATACAAATATTACACCATGCATGAGATAATCAATCAAATGAGTTTTTCATAGAACGTGGAATGATTTTCTTCTTGATTTAGTTTTTAATCTTTTGTTTTGAATGAATATTTCCCCTTTAAAAAAAGTTGAGAAAAGATTTAGGAGGATATAAATTCAAGATACAGACATCGAGAACAAGTTAAAGTCTAAAATAAATGTATCAATTAGTCTGAAAAATACCTGTCTGTATTAAAATTATCTGGAAGAAAGATTAAAGTCTTTAAAACAATTAAAGAAAGGTGATACAGTAATGGAGATCAAAGAAATCAGAAAAATTTCAAACATAACTTTCACAAGTCTTGGTAACAGATCTAACAAATCTTAGGCTGTGTTGGTGAACATGCTTTTTCTTTTTTCTTTTTTCTTTTTTCTTTTTTCTTTTTTCTTTTTTCCCGGACACGACACGTACAAAATGACTTAGACTTCAAAAGTGATTAGCAATAGCATGAATAATGACTTGACTTAAAAGTTATTCGCAATAGCATGATGTAGATTGGTCTGGTCCAATAATATTGTTCATACATGGCTAAACATTATATGAGCAATTAACCGGATGTACTTTTTCTCGGTTACATTCTCAATTAAAAATTTAAAAAAAATATTATAATAATTCGAGGTTTGAGACGTGAACACGACTCAAACCCACAAGTCACAATCCCATGATATAGGTTTGAAGGGTATATACTACATTACTACTTGACCAACTTTATCTTGTCTTTTCAATTGGAATATTTGATATCATCAATTATTAAATACAAAACATAAGTCTTGGTCTAAGTAAATTACCTATTTTTACTTGAATCAGAACAATACATTATTTTTTTGTAATTTTTCAAGAAAAAAAAAACTATAGGAACATTGAAGGAGAACCACCGACCACGTTCTCAACTACCTTTTGTTCCAAGTTGTAAATTCACACAATCAATTATAAATGTATTAAAATTAACAAGTTAAAGTCTAAATAAATGTATTTCTGTTGACGCATAAAAATGGATCAACTGCAAATTGGATTGCGTATTTTTATTATTAAAATTTGATACTAAATTGATCGTTCAAGAAATTACAGTTTGAGATTCTTGATATCTTTATTTCTTTGAACTCTTTCTTCCTTATTTTTCCATCATTATTTTTCTTGGTAAGCTTCTTGTTTTATTGCCTGTTTTTTACCCCTGTATCTTCTGCCATAACTCTATTTATAGAGAAATTTCAAGAGAGCATGAGAATTATTTAAAGATTAAATAAATAAAAGATATATGTGATAAAAGGTGCACTCTTCAAAAATAAGACATATATAAGTGATTAGTGGCGCACTAACATCGCACCTTATACTAAATTACAAAGAATTGTATAATATGAGCTGTGTATACTTCATAAATGAAATGTATGTATGTGATTAGTGGAGCAATAACACCACACAACATATTAAATCATAAAGAATGATGAAATATGGGAGGTGTACACTTTATAAATAATATATATATATATATATATATATGATGGGTGTCGTATTAACACCGTATCACATTCTAAATTACAAAAAGTGGTCTACTATGACCCTTATAAAATAATCAATATCACAATCTGATATAAAAAATACAGTATGTAAACATATATATATATATATATATATATATGTAGTCGAGATTTTATGTTATTAATTTAGCAACTTTTACCGGTCAATTTATGGTACAGCAGTATCAATTACTCTGAAAAGCCTGTCTGTATTAAAATTATCTGGAAGAAAGATTAAAGTCTTTAAAACAACGAAAGAAAGATGATACAGTAATGGAGATCAAATAAAGCAGACAAATTTAAAACAATTACTTTCATAGTCTTGGTAACAGATCTAACAAGTCTTTGGCTGTGTTGATGGACGACCACATGTTTGCTTTTTCTTTTGTCCTTTTTTCTTGACACGACACATACTTAATGACTTAAAAGTGATTAGCAATAGCATGAATAATAACTTGACTTAAAAGGTTAAAACTGATAAGCATGTATTTATTATTTTATCATAACAAATGTAGTATCTGTTTTATATTTATTATTTTATCATAACAAATGTAGTATCTGTTTTATATTTATAGTGAAAAAGTGGTTGTTAATGACTTAATGTACATGTTAACACTACCTCTATATATATATATAGTCACTTTTCAGTACGAGATCTTGTACACACTTAATAATAATTTTAAACCTCTTACGTTCAGGTGTGAAAGGGAGTGTTCATCTCTATTTAGAGGTGATGTGTATTAAATAATACATATTAAACTCCTAAATCTTTAATTACCGTTTAAAACTCTTTCTCCTTCGGTACAAATCTCTAATTCTCTATATCCATTTTTTCTCAAGCAATCAACAATTAAGAAAAAAAAAACTTACGAATAAAGTTGATTAATTCAAATATATATATATATATATATATATATGGAGTGAAATTTGAACTAACCAAAAAATGAGGGGTTTATTAATTTTAGCCAAGACTAGCATTTTGATTGTTTGTAGCAAACAATCCCCTATTGGGACAGAAGTACCCTCCTACAATGGATAAAAAGAGAATAAGTAAAAAAGAAACAAAAAAGGAAAAAGGAAAAAAGAAAACTAAAATTAAAAAAGCAAAAGTAAAGAAAACAACAAAGACGAGAGAGAGAGAGAGACAAGCCCAGATCAGAGTATCAGACCCGACGACGACCAAGCAACCAAGCAAGACCAGACAACGCCGACGACCAAGCAAGCAAGACCAGACGACGACCGAGTCGAGATCGACCTGCCGACGACGACGGAGAGACCAGACTCGACGACCGAGCAAGCAAGACCAGACTACCGCCAAACCGAGATCGACCGGACGACGACGACGACGGAGAGATGAGCAAGACCCGATCCCGACCCGTGAGACGACAGAGACACGACGCAGACACGGTACATATGATTTTTGTTTTGTTTTGTTTTTTTTTTTTAATTTTTGGTTGGTTATTTTGATTTGGAATTCGATTTGGATTTTGATTTGGATTGAAGATTTTCTATCTATTATCAAATTCTGTGAGATTTTGCTTCATTATGAACTGTCATTTATGTTTATTTTGGACAAGTAACATATTTCCATTCATCTGTAGTAACGCAGATGAGAGATGGAGGCATCATGAAGCATTTGTGTTGTTTAACAATGGAGTTTCAACAAAAATATTTGGATTTCAACAATGGAGTTGTTGAAAAGGTTTCTAGGAGAGAGAGAAAACGATATTTAAGACAAAACAAATACGAAAGTAAACACAATAATAAAATAAGAAAATAAGGGGCAATTTAGTCTCTACAATGGATTGTTTGCCAAAAACAATCAACCTACTAATCTTGGCTAAATTTAATAAAACCCTTTAATCTTGTACTTGTGTTGATATTTCCCCTTTGAATTGATAAAAGATCAACTCAAAAAAAAAAGGATTTAACATGGTGAATATATGGACTATAATTTAATATATTAAAAATTATTATTTATTGCCAACTACAAATTTAATTAATGGACTATTAGTTCTATACCGGTCAGTCAATTGCTCTTGTTCTCATTTCCTGGGTTTTGTTAGGTTAGAGATTGTCCATGGATGATAGAACTTGATCGCTACATGTATACTTTTATAAGGGGCCGTTTGGTATGCAGTCATCTTTACATGGGAATGAGAATCTCATAACATTCTCATGTTTGGTAGGAGGTTTGGGTTTTTGGTTTCCTGGAAAAGTGAATCCCATAGGAATCACTGGTCAGTCAATTGCTCTTGTTCTCGTTTCCTGGATTTTGTTAGGTTAGAGATTGTCCATGGATGATAGAACTTGATCGCTACATATATAGTTTTATAAGGGGCCGTTTGGTATGCAGTCATCTTTACATGAGAATGAGAATCTCATAACATTCCCATGTTTGGTAGGAGGTTTGGGTTTTTGGTTTTCCGGGAAAGTGAATCCCATAGGAATCACATTACCCTTCATATGATTCCCACCAATGGGACCCACCCTCATTAAAAAAATTATTTTTATTTTATTTTCTTCTTCTTTGTTCTTCATGATGCTTCTGGAAATTAACACCAAAAATCCCCAATTTTTATTTTATTACACTTTCTCACTACCCAAACACCAAATTTTCAGATTTAAAACCTAATTTTCATCAATTAAACAATACCCAACAACATCAAACACCATCACCAACACAAACACCATCAAACAACATCAAACACCATCACCAAACACAAAAAGGAAAAAAATTGCAACATGTTAAACATTTTCGATGATGATGACGATGAAGATCCCGGCCGACGGAGGCGACGACGACAAAGATCCAGACCGGAGGCAACGACGAAGATGACGACGTGGAGGCAAGGACGACTACGGCGACGACAACAAGTGAAAGATCTGAGTTTTTTTTCTTGAGAGAGATGAAAGATGGATTTTTTTTCTTGAAATGGATCTCTTTTCTTGAAAGAGATTAAAGATGGAAAGACAACATGTGGGTTTTTTTTAACCATATATATAAAAGTGAACTTCGAATTTTTATTATATTTTTTTAGTTTTTAATGAAAAAACAAATTCCCATGTACAACCAAACACCGTTATTTAATATTCCTAGGAATCCGACATAATATTCTCATGCACAACCAAACACATGTATACAACTTTCCCATAAATCATATTACTGGGTTTCACTTTCCCAGGAATCACATTATTTTGATTACCCCATACCTAACGGCCCCTAAGTGTCAATTTCATAATTTCTAACATATATATAAATATATATATTTGAATTAATCAAGTTTATTCCTAAGTTTTTTTTTCCTTAATAGTTGATTGCTTGAGAAAGAATATATATAGAGAATTAGAGGAGGAGAAAGAGTTTAAAATGGTAATTAAAGATTTAGGAGTTTAATACATATTATTTAATGATTTAAGAGAGAGAGAGATAAAATCATTTTTTATTTTTTATAATTTAATTCAAAAAGATTTAATCTCTTGGATTAATCTAAATGTTAGGATAATTCGTCATAACTTTTATTATTGTTAGGTCGAACTGACAGTAGAAAAACTATATATATATATATATATATCAATTAACCGGATGTACTTTTCTTAATTACGTTCTCAGTTAAGATTTTTTTATTTTTGTTGAATTATTATAAAGATTTTACGTTTTGGATGAAGACACAATTCGAACCCACAACCTTTTGGTATATCCGTATATATGTGAGGAGTGTACCGGCCAAATATTCTCGATCAGACTATTTGGTATCATCAATTATTAAATACAAAACATAAGTCTTGGTCTAAATTACCTATTTAATTTATGAGACTTAAAGACTTATTTAGTTTATGATATGGGTTCGAATTTTCAAATTTTAAGAGAACAAATTCTATCCCGGCCGTACCACGTACGAGTTTCACAAAAATCATGCATGCACATTAAACAAAATTCTACCCTGTAGGCCGAATCACAAGTTTAACAAAAAGCATGATTGCACATTAAACAAAATTCTACCCCATATTACAAGTTTGACGACAACTTGTTCTCTTAATTACAAAAGTTGAGCATCATCGTCCAATTTAACTTAGTCGTAAAAACTGTTCATTCAATATAACGATGTTCAAGGTTTAAATCGTCTTATAAGTACTTAATATGGTATATAAAAAAATGTAATTATATATATATATATATATCAATTTATTATTGATATTTGTTACATTTTCAATGTAATTAAATATATATATCAATTTATCAACTTTTGTTACATTCTTTTTATATTTAAAAAATATATATATATATATATAAATATATATCATCAATTAAATGCAAAACGTAAGTCTTTTGCAGTAACCAATAAATCTTAATTCAGCAATGCCTAACTGATTAGATTATCTCAACATTGTCAAAATTATCTATTTTAACTTGCATCAAAACTATATATTATTTAATTTAAGAAACCTAAAACTTATATAATTTATGATATGTGGAAGCCTTTTCAGATTTTAAGAAACAAATTCTACGCCGTATCTTACTCTAAGTTTGACAAAAACTGAAAACTTGTTATCTTATTCTCACAAATATATTGAAGACCAAAACGACTTGGTTGCAAGTTGTGTACCTATTACTTAAAGCACCTCCATTCTACTGGCCAGTAATTAAAACAAAAGCCTCTTGTGTCTTGCTTGTCTAAGAGAGAGTTGAAGAGATTTCTTTTGTTTAATCAAGACGATCAATCATGGGGCTTTCTGTTTCATGTTTCTTCTCTTTTGTGCGCTTTCTCTTCTGCCTTTGTTTTCTTCATCATCTTGCTTCTTCAATGATGCAGCCACTCTGTCATGACGATGAGCGTTCTGCCTTGTTGAAATTCAAGCAAAGCACTCCCGTTGATAAGTATAATTGTTTGGATCATCCTAAAGTTGAATCATGGAAGCTGGAAGGAGGAAATAGTAGTAGTGCTGACTGTTGCTCATGGGATGGCGTCAAGTGCGATGAGGAAAACGGTCATGTCATCAGCCTTGACCTCAGCAGTAGCTGTCTCTATGGTTCCATCAACTCTACCACCACCCTTTTCAACCTTGTCCATCTTCAACGGCTTAGCCTAGCTTATAATCGCTTCAATTTCTCTGAAATTCCTGCTACTATCAACAACCTTTCAAGGCTAACACATCTAAACCTCTCCCGTTCTTACATTTCTGGTCAAATACCACCACAATTGCTAGACCTCCCCAACTTGGTGTCTCTTGATTTATCCCATAATTCTTTTTTAAGTGTTATTGGAAATGAGACACGTTATTTAGAGCTTCGAGTGCCTAGTCTGCAAAATCTAGTTGAGAAGTTAACCAACCTCAAAGTCCTTAATCTTGATGGTGTCTCTATCCCTTCTCCCATACCTCATATCTTGGCAAATCTATCTTCTTTGACTTATTTATCTTTACAAGATTGTCGATTACAAGGTGAATTTCCTACCAAAATTTTCCAGTTACCCAACCTTTCTGTTCTCCAACTTAGCTACAATAGCAATCTCACTGGATATCTACCAGAATTTGAAAGGAGCAGTCCCCTTACTGTCTTAGCTATTGGATATCTACCAAAATTTTCAGGAACAATTCCATCTTCATTGGGTAACCTCACCAAGCTTGTTTCCCTCGATATCTCTTTTAGCAGTTTTTTGGGTGAGTTGCCTATTTCAATCGGAAATATGGGTTCTCTGAAACGACTTGGTCTCCGGGGCTGCAACTTCTCATCAGGCCAAATTTCGTCTTCATTAGGTAATTTCACACAACTTACCTATTTGCGCTTTTCTCATAGCCGTAACATATTTTCAAGCCCAAATTCTTCATCACTATCTTGGATTGCTAAAAATACTAAACTCAAGTTTTTAGACCTTAGCGATCTCCACTTAGTTGGTGAGATTCCCTTATGGCTCATGAACCTAACACAACTTACTTATCTAAATATGAGTCAAAACCAATTAACTGGCCCAATTCCATCTTGTTTAATGAACATCAACCAGCTATCATTTCTACACCTGCAGTCAAACCAATTAACCAGAAATATCCCATCCGAAATTAGCAACCTAACCCGATTGGTTAACTTCGATCTTTCATCAAATTCATTGCAGGGCCCGATTCCTATTAACATCTTTCAACTCAAGAATCTTCAAAAGCTTAGGCTTCAGTCCAATAACTTGAGTGGCACAGTGGAGTTTGACATGTTTCTTTCTCAACTCGAAAATTTAGAAATTCTAATCCTCTCATCAAACAATCTTACAGTGCTCATGAACAATACCGTTGCTAATACCAATTCTAAGAAATTCTTCAGTATAGGATTGCGTTCATGCAACCTTTCAAACTTCCCAAATTTCCTCCGCAACCAAGTTTTGTTAGAAGTGCTAGACCTTTCCTCCAACAATATAACCGGCAAAATCCCTGGGTGGTTTCTAAATGATTCAGTGCCTTCCTTGAGATACTTAAACCTTTCTCACAACCTTTTCACAGAGTTTGACCAACATCCCAATGTTCTTCCACCATATTTAAATACTTTAGATGTTAGGTACAATAAACTAGAAGGACCACTCCCAGTTATTCCATTAGAGGCCATGTCCGAGTATCTTGTTTCAAACAACAAGTTGACAGGGGAAATTTCGCCGTTGATATGCATGTCAAAGTATCTTTATGCTCTTGACCTATCAAACAATAACTTAAGTGGTGTTCTTCCACAATGTTTGGCCAATTTCAGTGATTCCTTATCAATATTAGCATTGCAAAGTAATAAATTTCATGGAAGTATTCCGCAAACCTTCATGTATGGAAACAATCTGAAGATGATGGATCTAAGCAACAACCAGTTGCAAGGGAGGATTCCAAGATCATTGGTAAATTGTACCAAGCTCGAATATCTTCATCTTGGAAATAATCAAATCACGGATATTTTCCCATCTTGGTTAGGAACTCTTCCAGAATTAAAGGTTCTTATCTTGAAATCTAACAGACTCCATGGTGTAATAAAAGAACCTGAGGAGAATTTTGAGTTTTCCAAACTTCAAGTCATCGACCTCTCTGGCAATATATTTAGAGGTGAGCTTCCAACAAAACACTTCCAATCTTGGAATGCAATGAAAATTGTCAATGGGAGCCACCTTTCATACATGCATGATGAGATACAGCCACATACAAATTATGTTGATGTTGCCTTCTACGAAATTTCTGATTATGCATACTCGATGACAATTACCAACAAAGGTGTAGAGATAATTTATGGAAAGATCCCAAATTTACTCACTAGCATCATTCTTTCTGGAAATAAATTTGAAGGAGAGATTCCAACATCTATTGCAAGTTTGAGAGGTCTTAATAATCTCAATCTTTCTCACAATAATCTTGAAGGCCACATCCCATCATCTTTGGGTAACTTAACAGCACTAGAATCATTGGACCTATCAACTAATAGGCTCTCAGGAAATATTCCTCAACAACTAGTAGATATCACATCCCTTGAAGTCTTTGATGTCTCATATAATCTTCTCACAGGACTCATACCACAAGGAAAACAATTTGATACGTTCGAGAATAGTTCATATCTTGGGAATCCCGGATTGTGTGGAAAACCTTTGTCAAAATATTGTGAGGCCTCTAAGCCCTCAAAGAAAGAAAACAAAGACTCAGGATCTCCATTTGTCTTTGGTTGGAAAATAGTTTTGATAGGGTTTGTAAGTGGACTAATAGTTGGAGTGGTTCTTGGTCAGGAATTCTACACAAGAAAACATGAATGGCTTGTGAAGATTTTTGGGATGCAAAGCATGAAGAGAAGGAGAGGACGCAAAAATTGAATGTAATAAGCTCTACTTTTTATTTTTATATCTGTATTTTGTTTTTTTTTCCGTTGTTGCATTGCATGCATATGTTTTTCTTACTTCCGGAATGTAATAGATTTTTGAAGGGTAAGGCTCATTACATCCCCCTTAACTAGGTGTATCTATCTTTTCGTTTATAATAAAGTTTCCCTCGTACCGTCGAGGTTTCACCCAGACAAAAATTAGAATGAGTTCGATAAATGCAACAGAAATTTACGAAATATGTACTACATTATAGAGAGGCTGCTAACTAATATCATCATTGTGTGACGAATTCCTGGACGATCTGTTTCTAACAAATCATTTAGTTAGTAAAACAACATCACTCTTTAAATCTCATGACAATAATAAATTTGCATATAGAGAACGTATCAACTTAATTGTTAGCCTTACCAATTTATAGATGTGGATTTACAAAAATATCAAGTGTTTGATGAGGAGCTGAAAGAGAAAATAAAATGGGCTTTGAAGGCAGAGTAGAGCTTTCTGGATACTAATTCTATATCGACTTCACTGATTTAAATACAAGAGATCCTATATTTACTCTCAAGCTCTGTTTCCAGCTCACCATCACTTTTAACTAATATGAGATCGGACTTATGATTTTTTGGTTCCTTATTTTCATGTCTGATTTTTGTTTTTTTTTTTTTCCTTTTTCTTGTTGAAAAAGTATCGATTTGATCTTTATTGTGTCCCTATTTTTGAATATTGTACAAAAAAATTAAACAATGTACAATCATCTCAGGGTGTCTACAACATTTGTAATGTAATAAAGGTAATTTGAAATTGCATTTTGTTGGCTATTTGTCATTGAAAAATCGAAGCCTGTCAATCTCTTCCATCAGGTTTAAAAGCACAAGTGTTTAACAGAAACCTATAAAGTGTTTGATACAAGTCTTGAGAGAAACGTGAAGCTAAAACAGAGTTTCAAAAGACTTCGTTAATGGTGGTAAAAATGAGAAAATATTTCCTCTGTATTTCATTGAATTGAAAGAGTTCATAATACAAGCTTATATACAATTGAGAGAACACACAAAACCCGTGTTGAGAAAAATCTTCTAACTAACTTTTAACCAGGTCAGCAATCAGTTATTTGTAACTAACTAAACTAATGATTAACTAACCATAGTTGACTAACAGCAATCAACATTTACTAACTCCTCTGTTATCAGTGACATGGACAGCAGAACACAAACATTGTGTCCGGCCATGGCTGATGGAAGAGCCAGACGGACTGTCGTGTCCGGCCATGGCTGGTGGCAGCATGGACGACCCAAACATTGTGTCATCACACATACAACTCTCACATGGTTCAAACACATTATCTTCACAAGTTTGCCCATTCTTGATTATTTCAACTGTGAAGCTAACATGAGTGAAGAAGAGTACTGCATACTTCTCTTTTTTATAGTTGGGGGTGGCCTTGGCCTGTTAATTGTATTGAATCTTTTGGCAATTCTTAGATTTTCTTTGTTGTACATGTAGTTTAAATATCCATGCAAATGGAAATATTGAGTTCCTTCTTGTAATAGATTTGGCTTGATTTATGTACACCTTTCGGTTGAAACCCAAAAATTGAAGCGATAAGTTATTTTCCTAACAGTATGATTGTGGAAGTTAAAGTTGAAGTGGTCCAGGAAAACCTCTCAAGCCCATTTTAATATGATTGTTGTTGAAGTTGAAGTAGCTGGTAATATTTGACCATAAAAGCATACCACAACGAAGTTCATGCTAGAAACCGACCATTATAAAGTCTCCGACTTCTGTCTCCAAACAGAGTCCAGAAGTATACACCATTGTTCAGTCTAACAAGCACAATGCTTGTAGTGAACTACTACTATATACTTTGACATGCAGTTACTTTGACAACTCACACAACTTGGACGATGACAGTAACCACTCTTTCAGGATAGGACACAAATAGAAGACCAAAACGACTATAACTACTATACTGGTTAGTAAAACAAAACCCTGTCATGACCAAGAAAGAGTTGAAGAAATTTGGTATTTGTTTGTCATTTGGTATGCTTTTTAGCTGTAAAAATTTTGGACTGGAAGGTGGATCGAGGAGCAGATGGAAACATCCAAGCTCATTACGAATGATGTATGTAATCTTATTCTCTCTTATATGGTATAGCTTTTATAATTATACTTTGTAGTAATATTATTAAAACCCCCACCCGAACAAGTAAGCTGAAGAAATGTGATATATGTGAAATGTCCCATTCTCATTAACAAGATTTCCCAAGATTTCAAAGAAACAAGTTAAAGACTGAAAAATATCTGTCTGTATTAAAATTATCTGGAAGAAAGATTAAAGTCTTTAAAACAATTAAAGAAAGATGATACAGTAATGGAGATCAAATAAAGCAGAAAAGTTTAAAACAATTACTTTCACAGGTCTAACAAATCTTTGGCTTTGTTGGTGGACGATCGCAGGACTTCCTTTTTTTTTTTTTTTTTTCTGGGCACGACACATTAATAATGACTTGACTTTAAAAGTGATTACCAATAGCATGTCCCATACTCCCATGAATAATGGCTTGACTTTAATGACTTGACTTAAAAGTGATTCGCAATAGCATGATGTATATTGGTCTGATCCAATAATATTATTCTTTCATGGAAAAATATGAGCAATTAAGCAAAGCCTGAAACAGGTGTACTTTTCTCGGTTACGTTCCCAATTAGAAATTTTTTTTAAATATTACAATAATTCATGTTTTTGGAAAAAGAACATGATTCAAACCGTGTTCTAATTGGTCAGATGCATATCACCTGACCAATTAGAATATTTGATATCATCGATTATTAAATGCAAAAACATAAATCTAGGTCAAAATTGTTAGTAAATTTGTACGCGGAAGCAATATACTTCAACTAAAGTAGAGACTTGAGAAAACGCAATTTTACGTGGTAAAACCCTCAATTTAATCTGAGGGAAACATCCACGGGCAAAGACTGAAGGACTTTATTAGACCAAAAAGATTACAACCTCTCTCTCTAATATTTTAGGAGGAGAACTATAACCTTTACAAGGAAAGCACAGAAGATAGAAGAAGAAAGCTATTGCTTGGGATGGTTTTGGAGTGAAAAACTCCCACCTATTTATAGTTGGATTGGATGGCAATTTCGTAATTTAATTAAGAGAAATGTGTGGCTCACATTTCTTCTTTTCCACCATCAATTCTCAACCACAATTTCCATACCTATCAAATGTGTGGTTAGAAATAATTCAAGCATTTTGAGCCTTGATGGGCCTTAATTGGTTTGTGCTTGAAAATGACTTCACTATTTCTTCAAAAATTACCACTTTTTACTTGCATCAAAACAATAAATTATTTAATTTATGAGATTTAAAACTTATTTCATTTATGATATGGGTTCATTAGAAATTTTCAAATTTTAAGAGAACAAATTTTACACCGTATCAGTGTATCACGAGTTTCACAAAAAGCATGCAAACACACAAAACAAAAATCTATCGGTATAAGTCATGTACACATATGCCCCTTTAAAAATTAAATTGGGCTAATGGGCTGTGTGGCTCAAGTGCTCAACTTTGCACCACCTTTTGTTAAGAGAACAAATTGTCCTCAAACTTGTGATGTGGGGTAGAATTTTGTTTAATGTTCATCGCTTTTTCTGAAACTTGTGATACGGGATAGATTTTTGTTTAGTGTGCTTGCATGCTTTTTGTGAAACTCGTGATACACTGATACGGTGTAAAATTTGTTCTCTTAAAATTTGAAAATTTCTAATGAACCCATATCATAAATGAAATAAGTTTTAAGTCTCATAAATTAAATAATTTATTGTTTTGATGCAAGTAAAAAGAGGTAATTTTGACCGAGATTTATGTTTTAGCATTTAATAATTGATGATATCAAATATTCTAATTGAGAAGACAAGAAAAAATTGGTCAAGTAGTATGATCATGGAGTTGTGAGTTTGAGTGGTATTTCTATCCTAAACTTTGAATTATTGTAATATTTAAAAAAAATAATTTCTAAATCTCATGACAATAATTAAAAAAAAAAGTATCAACTTATTTATTAGCCTTATCAATTTATGCATAATTGATCGAGGACTTTATAAAATCTGTGGTCCTTTTTATTTTCTTCTCTTCTCTTGAATCTTGATGAGGCTGTTTTCTTGACTAGTAACAATATTGAAGACTGGATGAGGTTGGTGTAATGGTAATCCGTAAATCCCTTATATTTACACTATGAGGTTGTGGGTTCGAATCGTATCGTCCTCTCTAAACTCTAAATTATTGTAATTTTTCAACAAAAAAAAATATGTAGGAACATTGAAGGAGAACCACCGACCACATTCTCAACTACCTTTTGTTCAAAGTTGTAAATTGATACAAATATTATACCATGCATGAGATAATCAATCAAATGAGTTTTTCATACCATGTGGTATGATTTTCTTCTTGATCGAATTTGTTTTGTAATCTTTTTTTTTAATGAATATTTCCCAAGAAAAGATTTTGGAGGATATAAACTAAAGATACAGACATCAAGAACATGTTAAAGTCTGAATAAGTGTATCAATTACTCTGAAAAATCTGTCTGTATTAAAATTATCTGGAAGAAAGATTAAAGTCTTTAAAACAATTAAAGAAAGATGATACAGTAATGTAGGTCAAAGAAAGCAGAAAAATTTAAACAATTACTTTCACAAGTCTTGGTAACAGATCTAACAAATCTTTGGCTGTGTTGGTGGACGACAACAGAACATGCTTTTTCTTTTTTCTTTATTTCCGGATACGACACGTACATAATGATTTAGACTTAAAAGTGATTAGCTATAGCATGAATAATGACTCCACTTAAAACTTAAAAGTGGGTTCTCAACTACCTTTTGTTCCAAATTGTAAATGTAAAGCCAGCAATAGGTATAGGTCAGCCTGGACCTTTTAACACCTCTATCAGCAATATATCCAACAATATCATACCATGCATGAGATAATCAATCAAATGATGAGTTTTTCATACCATGTGGTATATATGATTTTCGTCTTAAATTAGTTTTGTAATCCTTTGTTTTGAATGAATATTTCCCCTTTAAAAAAAAGTTAAGAAAAGATTTTGGAGGATATAAATTCAAGATACAGACATCAAGAACAAGTTAAAGTCTAAATAAATGTATCAATTACTCTGAAAAATCTGTCTGTATTAAAATTATCTAGAAGAAAGATTAAAAGTCTTTAAAACAATTAAAGAAAGATGATACAGTAATGGAGATCAAAGAAAGTAGAAAAATATAAAACAATTATTTGGCTGTGTTGGTTGACGACAACAGAACATGCTTTTTCTTTTTTTCCGGATGCGACACGTAAATAATGACTTAGACTTAAAAGTTATTAGCAATAGTATGAATAATGACTTGACTTAAATGTGATTCACAATATTAGCTTGATGTAGATTGGTCTTACCAATAATATTGTTCTTTCATGGCTATATTGTCGCTTCCCAACGCGGAATCCCGATTGATAATGATTTTATGCCCTTAACCTCCACATCTTTGTTAAAAGAAGATGTGCATTAAATGATATATATATATATATATATATATATATATATATATATATATGAAACTCCTAGACCTTTAATTATTGAAAACTCTTTTTTTTTTCTGTACATATCTCTAATTCTATGTATTCATTCTTTCTCAAGCAATCAACATATCTGTAATTCTCTGTATCTATTCTTTCTCAAGCAATCAACGGTTAAGAAAAAAAAACTAGGAATAAATTTGATTAATTCAAAAAAAAATTATATATTTATATGTAAAGAGAGATTATAAAATTGAAACTTCTAGGTGTAGCGATCATCCACGGACAATTATTGACCTGACAAAAATTCAAGAAATGAGAACAAGAGCAATTTACTGCCCTGTGTAAATTGTATGATTTACGGACCAACTCAGGCTTGTAATTGTGTTGATATTTCCCCTTTGAATTGATAAAAGATCAACTCAAAAAAAAAAAGATAAGATTTAACATGGTGAATTTACGGACTATAGAAAGTCTTATAATTTTTGTGTTTAATCTAATTTAATATATTAAAAATTGTTATTTATTGCTAACTACAACTTTAATTAATGGACTATGAGTTCTATACCAGTCAGTCAATTGCTCTTGTTCTCATTTCCCGGATTTTTGTTAGGTTAGAGATTGTCCATGGATGATAGAACTTGATCGCTACATGTATAGTTTTATAAGTGTCAATTTCATAATTTCTCTCTTGTATAGTTTTTTTTCCCTTTAATAGTTGATTGCTTGAGAAAGAATAGATAGAGAGAATTAGAGATATGTATATATTTATTTTTATAATTTAATTCAAAAAGATATAATCTTTTAGATTAATCCAAAAACTATGATGGTTCGTCCTAATTTTTATTATTGTTAGGTCGAAGTGACAGTAAAAAAAACTATATACTTATATTTATATATATTTATATATACTTATATATATATATATATATCTTATGAGCAATTAACCGGATGTACTTTTCTCAATTACGTTCTCAATTAAAATTTTTTGTTTTGTTGAAATATTATAATTATTTACGTTTTGGATGAGAACACGACTCAAACTTACAACCTTCTGGTATAAGTATGAGGGGCATATTAGTCACTTGGTCAACCTTATCTTGTATTCTCAATTAGAATATTTGATATCATCAATTATTCAAATTACCTATTTAATTTATGAGACTTAAAACTTATTTAATTTATGATATGAGTTAGAATTTTCAAATTTTAAGAGAACAAATTCTATCCCGGTCGTTGGTAAAAGCACCCCCACAACAGGCCGAATTGATCGGGCAATGCCCGAGTTCAAGCCAGCTCTGGAGACTGGAGCACATGGTGGCCAGGGGTTGTCAAGCCTTCCTCCCCGACAGAGATTAGTCTCACTCCATGTGAGTGGGGGAACTTGGAGTCTCACAAGTTTTAAGTTTATATACCACTAAAAAAATGTCTACCCCTTATCACAAGTTTCACAAAAAGCATGCATGCATATGAAACAAAATTCTGCCCCATATCACAAGTTTGAATATATATAGGAAAATTTTTAACTCAACACGTTATATGTAGATCATTACATTCAATTACTTTGATCCAGTATGTATACACTTGTCAGTACTTATTTATAATCTATGGTCCACATGCAATGCACTAATGATATTTATATCAGTGCGTACTGATGAGAAAATGATTGATTTAGGAAAATTTTCATCTCAGTGCACACCGATAAATATTTATCAGTGCGTTACATGTGGACCATTAGATTCAATTGCTTTGATCTAGTCTGTATGCACTTGTCAATGCTTATTCATAATCTATGGCTCACATGCAATGCATTGATGATATTTATATTATTGCACACTGAGGAGAAAATGACTGATATAAGAAAATTTTCACCTCAATGCGTATTGATAAATATTTATCAGTGCGTTGCATGTGATCAACCATTAGATTCAATTGCTTTGATCCAGTCTGTATACAATTATCAATGCTTATCCATAATCTATGTCTCACATGCAATGCACTGATGATATTTATATCAGTGCGCACTGAGGAGAAAATGACTAATATAAGAAAATTTTCACATCAGTGCGCACTGATAAAAATTTATCATTGTATTGCATGTAAACCATTAGATTCAATTATTTTGATCTGGTATGCACTTCTCAGTGCTTATCCATAATCTATGGCCCACATTTAATACACTGATGATATATATATATATATATATAAATTTATCAACTTTGTTACATTGTTTTTATATTTTTAAAATATATATATATCTCATCAATTAAATGCAAAACATAAGTTTTTTTGCCCGTACCCAATAAATCTTAATTCGTCAATGCTTAATTGATTAGATTATCTCAACACTGTCAAAATTATCTATTTTTATATGCATCAAAACCATATATTATTTAATTTACGAGACCTAAAACTTATTTAATTTATGATATGGGGTACACTTTTCAAATTTTAGAGAACAAATTCTACCCCGTATCTTATTCTCAGTTTGACAAAAACTGAAAACTTGTTATCTTATTCTCACAAATATATAGAAGACCAAAACGACTTGGTTGCAAGTTGTGTACCTATAAATTAAAGCTCCTCCATTCTACTGGCTAGTAATTAAAACAAAACCCTCTAGTGTTTTCTTTTGTTTAAGAGAGAGTTGAAGAGATTGCTTTTGTTTAATCAAGACGATCAATCATGGGGCTTTCTGTTCCATGTTTCTTCTCTTTTGTGCGCTTTCTCTTCTGTCTTTGTTGTCTTCATCATCTTGCAGTTTCTCTTCATTTTGCTTCTTCAATGATGCAGCCACTCTGTCATGACGATGAGCGTTCTGCCTTATTGAAATTCAAGCAAAGCTTTTACATTGATAAGTATTATTGTTTGGATCATCCTAAAGTTGAATCATGGAAGCTGGAAGGAGGAAATAGTAGTAGTGCTGACTGTTGCTCATGGGATGGCGTCAAGTGCGATGAGGATACCGGTCATGTCATCAGCCTTGACCTCTCTAATAGCTGTCTCTATGGTTCTATCAACTCTACCACCAACCTTTTCCACCTTGTCCATCTTCAATGGCTTAGCCTTTCTTATAATTTCTTCTATCTCTCTGAAATTCCTGCTTCAATCAACAACCTTTCAAGACTATCGCATCTAAACCTCTCTTATTCTTACATTTCTGGTCAAATACCACCACAATTGCTAGACCTCCCCAACTTGGTGTCTCTTGATTTATCGGATAATTCTTTTGTTGTGGTTCCAGGAAAGAAAACACATTATTTAGAGCTTCGAGAGCCAAGTCTACAAAATCTAGTTGACAAGTTAACCGACCTCAAAGTGCTTAATCTTGATAATGTCCATATCTCCTCTCCCATACCTCATATCTTGGCAAATCTATCTTCTTTGACTTATTTATCTTTACAAGATTGTCAATTACAAGGTGAATTTCCTACCAAAATTTTCCAGTTACCAAACCTTTCCGTTCTCAAACTGGGCCACAATAGCAATCTCACTGGATATCTACCAGAATTTGAAAAGAGCAGTCCCCTTACTGTCTTGGCTATCGGAGGGTGCGGTTTTTCAGGAACAATTCCATCTTCATTGGGTAACCTCACCAAACTTGTTTCCCTCGATGTCTCTTTTAGCAGTTTTTTGGGTGAGTTGCCTATTTCAATTGGAAATCTTGCTTCTTTGAAAGAACTAAATCTCAAGGCCTGCAATTTCTCAGGCCTAATTTCGTCTTCATTGGGTAATCTCACTCAACTTGATTATTTAGTCCTTTCTCATATCCATAACAAATTTTCAGGCCAAAACTCTTCATCACTGTCTTGGATTGCTAAGAATACTAAACTTCAGTTTCTAGACCTTAGCGATCTCAACTTAATTGGTGAGATTCCCTTATGGCTCATGAACCTCACACGACTTACTTATCTAGACATGAGTCAAAACCAATTAACTGGTCCAATCCCATATTGGTTAATGAACATCAACCGGCTATCATTTCTACACCTGCAGACAAACCAATTAACCAGAAATATACCATCTGAAATTAGCAACCTAACCCGATTGGTTGACTTGGATCTTTCATCAAATTCATTGCAGGGCCCGATTCCTATTAACATCTTTCAACTCAAAAATCTTCAAAATCTTAGGTTTCGGTCCAACAACTTGAGTGGCACAGTGGTGTTCGACATGTTTCTTTCTCAACTCGAAAGGTTAGAAGTTCTAATCCTCTCATCAAACAATCTTACAGTGCTCATAAACAATACAGTTGCTAATACCAATTCTCAGAAATTCTTGAGTATAGGATTGCGTTCATGCAACCTTTCAAACTTCCCAAATTTCCTTCGCAACCAAGATTTGTTAGGAGTGCTAGACCTTTCCTCCAACAGTATAACCGGCAAAATCCCTGGGTGGTTTCTAAATGATTCAGTGCCTCTGTTGAGATACTTAAACCTTTCTCACAACCTTTTCACAGAGTTTGACCAACATCCCAATGTTCTTCCACCACATTTAATTACTTTAGATGTTAGGTACAATAAAATAGAAGGAGCACTCCCAGGTATTCCAATGGAGGTCATGTCCGAGTATCTAGTTTCAAACAACAAGTTGACAGGGGAAATTTCACCGTTGATATGCAAGTCGAAGTATCTTTATGCTCTTGACCTATCAAACAATAACTTAAGTGGTGTGCTTCCACAATGTTTGGCCAATTTCAATGATGCCTTATCAATAATAGCATTGCAAAGTAATAAATTTCATGGAAGTATTCCGCAAACCATCATGGATGGAAACAATCTGAAGATGATGGATCTAAGCAACAACCAGTTGCAAGGGAAGATTCCAAGATCATTGGTAAATTGTACCAAGCTCGAATATCTTCATCTTGGAAATAATCAAATCTCTGATATTTTCCCCTCTTGGTTAGGAACTCTTAAGGAATTAAAGATTCTTATCTTGAAATCTAATAGACTCCATGGTGCGATAAAAGAACCTGAGACGAATTTTGAGTTTCCCAAACTTCAAGTCATCGACCTCTCTCACAATTTCTTTAGCGGTGAGCTTCCAACAAAACACTTACAATCTTGGAATGCTATGAAAGTTGTTAATGGGAGCCACCTTTCATACATGCATGATGAGATACAGCCGACTATGTATTATGTCCAGTATGCCTTCTACGATATTTCTGATTATGCATATTCGATGACAATTAGCAACAAAGGTACAGAGCTAAATTATGGAAAGATTTCAAATATGCTCACTAGCATCATTCTTTCGGAAAATAAATTTGAAGGAGAGATTCCAGCATCTATTGCAAGTTTGAGAGGTCTTAATAATCTCAATCTTTCTCACAATAATCTGGAAGGCCACATCCCATCATGTTTGGGCAACTTAACAGCACTAGAATCGTTGGACCTCTCAAGTAATAGGCTCTCAGGACATATTCCTCGACAACTAGCGGAGATTACATCCCTTGAAGTCTTTAATGTCTCATACAATTATCTCACAGGACTCATACCACAAGGAAAGCAATTTGATACATTTGAGAATAGTTCATATAATGGGAATCCTGGATTATGTGGAAAACCTTTATCGAAAAATTGTGAAAATTCTAAGCGCTCAAAGAAAGAAGATGAAGATTCAGAATCTCCATTTGCCTTTGATTGGAAAATAGTTTTGATAGGGTTTTCAAGTGGACTAATAGTTGGAGTGGTTCTTGGTCAGGAATTCTACACAAGAAAACATGAATGGCTTGTGAAGATTTTTGGGATACAAAGCATGAAGAGAAGGAGAGGATGCAAAAATTGAATGTAATTACTAATTAGCTTTACTTTTTTTCTTTTTGCAATCTCTGTTTCACTGTATTTTTATTTCCTTTGTTAGCATTGCATGCATATGTTTTTCTTTTTTTCTTGAATGTAATAGATTCCGGAAGGGTAAGGTTCATTACGTCCCCCCTTGATTAGGTGTATATATCTTTACATTTTTAATAAAGTTTCCCTTGTACCGTCGAGGTTTTACCCAAACAAAAATTAAAATGAATCGATAAATGCAATAGAAAAGGTACTAACTATATTATATCATATACAATATAGAGATTAGAGGTTGCTATAATATCATCAATTCATAATCTTGATCAAATATTCTTCGATAATCTATAGCTAATAAATCATTTAGCTATTAAAACATCTCTCTTTATATCTAATGACAATATCGAATTTTTTATTTTATTAAATCAAATGTAAAAAACAAATTGTTTATATAGATTAATACAAAAACTTAATTGATCAATTTTAAACATTATTATGCCTCCTAAAATTGTATAAATTAATCTTTTTCTGAGAGATGTTAACAATGTGCAGTTCGGGAAATATAAAATCTAATAAATTAATCTCTATCACTCCATATTGACTGTGTGGTTACAAGATATGATGAGAACATATAACTTTGTAAGAGTTGCCAATAATTTTGGAATAGCACCTTGTAACAAATTTTTACTTATAAAATAATTTATGAAGGTTTAAGGAATGCTTTCATGAGATTTGTTATCAACTTATCGAATTTTTCTGTAATGTTGTAGCGGATAGTACTTGTAATGTTAACTAAATTTTGTAATTTTGTTTTTACAAAATATAATTTCATAATAATAATATTAAACCTAAATTGGATAAAAGTAAAATTTATCTTAAATCCATAAATATTTTTTACTTTTGTTGATATTATTGACAATTTAGGCATAGATTTAAAATAAAATAAAAATAAAGAAATAAAAGCTTAAGACACATGACCAAAATATTTTTTTTTGTTTTGGGCTCTTAATGGGCCCAAAAAAGCCCAAGTAGACCTTCAATGGGTACAAAAGGCCAGGCTAGGTTTAGTTGATTTCAATTTCTACTTTTCCACTCCTCCTCTCTTCGCTAAAGGTATCGTATTCCATCTCTTATCGATTTCTTTCATATTTTTTATTCTCAATTATCCTTTGAAATCTTGTTTGTTTTCAATTGATTGTTTTGGGGTTTTTATCGGGATTTGCTTTGTTCTTTTTTTTTTGAACCGCCAAAGTTTATTAAAAGCCTGGAGAAAACCAAGCAAAGCACAAGAGAACAACAACACGATCCCACAAAACACTAAAAACAGAGGCATCAAGCCAAGAAACAGAGGAGTCCCTCCCCAAAACAAAAACGAGCCAAAGACA
Source organism: Dipteronia sinensis (assembly GCA_033220585.1). Lineage (NCBI taxonomy): Eukaryota > Viridiplantae > Streptophyta > Magnoliopsida > Sapindales > Sapindaceae > Dipteronia > Dipteronia sinensis. The sequence goes on from CM065645.1 coordinate 42,818,437, forward strand.
AACGCTCAGGCTGATCCAACCAAAAGCAAAAACCTACCAAAAACCCACACGCCTGAACCAGAAGCAAGCAACCAGTAGAAAAAACCGCTGCAGAGCAACCCAGAAAAAGACCACGAAGAAAGGAAACAGAGAACACCCCATTCAATGACATCCCCCACCATACTTGGACACCAATCTTTTTACCAAATCATGAAACCTATTATGGTTCTCCTTCCCCCTCCTGGCTATAATCTCTAGCATCTCATTCTTTTTTCCATTGAAATCAAAATCACTGGCCAGACCTCTCTCAATCACCTTCGCAATTTCATCGTGAAGGTTCCACACCACCTTTATCTTCTCCTCTGGCTTCTGTTGCAGCTTAATATCTCAAGCACTAGAACTCCTTGTTATCATGCTATGACTCCTCCTTAAATACAAACTTTTCCTCCCTTTTCTCCTCCTCGAAATGCTTGGAGAAGCCACTGTTAAAACTTTGACCATACCTTTAACAGAAATAGGAGCCACTTCCGACTCTCTCACTAGCTCCTGACAACTCTTACCTCCTACACTTATACACCTCTCACCGAACCTATCACCAAGAAGATCAGATGGGCCACTTAAAACACCCTCTTCAAAACCCGAAAAACTGACCATCAGGCCTATCGATTTTTCTGAGGTTGGACCACCACTACTCATCAGAGCCTTAGAAACATCTTCATGTGGGCTTTCCACCAATCCAACCTAACAATTTCCTGTTGGCCCAAAGGAACATCTACAGTATTTGAATCTTCACCCCTCAAAAGTTAAAAATTCGAAACGAACCCTACCTTTGAGCTTGTCTCAGAAAAGGACAAGCTGTCACCTTCCTCACAAGCAACACCACAATCCATGCCTCTTCTTATTTCAAAATCCACTTTATCATTAGGAGAGCTAGGATACATAGCCTTTACTTTAATATCTCGACACCCACTCTTCTTTCCTGTGTCTGCTATACCTATGTCAATGGCTACCACTGCCTTCTTTTCTTCTCTAGGCTTGGAAAGGCTATGGTTGACAGCTAACCTATCCATCATCTCGTTGTTCTTACCAAAGTAAATAGAAAACTAGTCCCCATGACCTTTGTCCTTTTTCTTAAGCTGACCACCAACCTCAGGCCCTTTTTTTTCTTCAACCTCGTGATCAGTGAACAAAGGAGGAAGCACATCTACTCTTAAACCAGCTCTAGCACCCACCAAATTCAGGCCCAGAATTCTTTCCAGCCAAGTGCTATGAGACGGAGTCGGAGAATCCACCGAAGATGGGACCTCTGAAATCTTGACACAAAAGGATCCATTACCGGCCATGACCTTAATCTTGTTATGACACGACTGATTTAGCGGGATTAAAACTAGAACTCTTCCTCTGTCAAATCTCTTCTTAAGCAAAGTATCTTCTTCAACCATCAAAGATTCACCAAGAAGCCAACCAATCTTGTTGAAAAAAGCAACATTCCAGAATCTCAATGGGACTCCAAAACAATCTATCCATGCTAGACGAGATTGAGGATTAAAAGAATCGGACCATCTCACCATTGAAGAGTATTTGTCATCCCAGAAAAATCTGTTATAAATAAATCCCTCCCTATCAAATTCTGATTCAAAAACCCAAAGAATACATTTGTCCCATAAATACATAGAAGAGAATGAGAAACCTCTAGACCTCAACCGACCATTAACACTAGAAACATCAGTAAACTCCCTAAGAGTACCCACTGCACACCTGGAAAGCCACTCCTCCTCATTGTTACTGCTATTCCATGTCATATTTATCACCTTCTCACCCACATCTGTGACATTACCAGCACTACATTTCTGGTTTCTAGTCACAACATCGACAAACAATTGTTTTCCTTCAGAATCGACCTTGTGAGAACTTCCCAAGCCTTCCTTATCGATCGCCATCGACAACCCTTCCATTCCATGCACTCTATCTTCCTTATACACTGACTGTCTTCTACCTTTCCAGCCATACAAGGCCAACTTCGCTCTTAATGGCCAGCCATGAACGAGCATACCATTCACCATTTTTACTACATCGGTTGCTTCCTCCATCGTCTCAAAACGGATAAACCTGAAACAACTCCTTCGTGAGCTCTTTTTCGAAGCTAAGAACACGTCCCTCACCATCCCAAATGGCTTGAAAAAACCCCCACAAACCCAGCAAATCCGTGTTAGGATTCAGATTGTCAATGAAGATTGAGAACAATCCCTCTCTAAAATCCTTCCTCCGAACCCGGCCGCTGAAATGAACCTGACTCTCTTCACGGCTAAGGGAGTCAGGCCCTCTCCCTCTCTCTCTAATTGTCTCTCTCATGGATTCTTTATGACAACAATTAAGGGTTTCGTAACTTTGTTAGCTGAATTGGATACTTTTTTGATTGGATCGGTTAGCTGCGTTGATTGTGTTTGCCCTAATTTTTTACCAGTAAGCAAAATTGTTAATTTCTTTATTTGATCTTGCGTGCCCTAATTTTTAGTATTTTCACCGAATTCGAAGATCCTGCCAAACTTATTCAAAAACTTTGAGTTATTGGTCAAACTTTGAATTTTTTTGCCAAATTTTTTTGACAAGGTTTCTTCTTGTAATTAATGTGAGAGATAATAACAATTTGTTGTTTCTCTCTATCACTCCATACAGAGTCGCAGTCTCGCAGAACCTGCAACTTTGTAAGAGTACTGCTTGTACTAATATATTTCTATCTGATTGCTTTTACCGATCACTACGCGCCACAATGACGACTTATGTTGATGTACAACCAGCATATTGTAATTCTAATGGACAAAACAGGCATGTCTCTTATAGTACATTAGTACGTACGTATACACTTTTTCATTATCTTTTGCGTGCCTTTTAGACTCATGAGTAGGGGTAGGCAAGGTTCGGTTCGGTTTAGGGTAAAATTGAACTGAACCGAAAATATTTCGGTTCTGAAAAAATGAAACCGGTTTAAACCGACTAAGATATGCTAACTGAACTGAACTGGTTTAAATCGGTTCTGTTCGGTTCATTTTGGTTTTGAGACGACTTTCATTTTATTGTTCATTTTGGTTTAAATCGGTAGAGATTTGTAATGCTTAATTTTTAGAACAATGTTCGGGTGCTGACCGATCAATATCCATAATACTGATCCCACCAATTGAAGTGTGACACGTGACCTTTTTTTTCATTTTTTTTACATTTATCTCTTTGCATTCTTAAAAAAAAAAAAAACCACGTGTCACACATCTCCTTGCATTCTTCACAAAAAATAATTCACGTGTCACATACCAATTAGTGGGGTCGGTACCTTGGATGCTGACAAACATTATTCTAATTTTTATAGTTTTTTGAACCACATGTTAGCATCCTATTAGTGGATTCACTGTACGGTAAAACTTTCAACTGGATCTTAACAAAATCCATTAGGTATCAGAAAACGAGATGCATTAAGCCTTTGTTTATATGATTTGATTTTAGAAACTTCTTTGACAAGGAGATTAATTTTTAATAAAATCTAGATCAATGCTTGGTCTAATTAATAATAAAAAATGCCAATAAGTCAATAACTTTTGTTTATGTATACAAAAATTCTCTAGACATATTAGTTCTGAAAAAAGTTTGCAAAAGGACAATCAAAACAGACGTAGTGCACTAGTCCACTGCAGGGGTACGATCCCGCGCACTGACCCGCACACATGGGCTTTGCTGGTCGAGACCAGCAACCAGACCTGCGACTAGACCAGCGCACTATCAGTGCTAACCTACTGCTAGAGAAGCACTGGTGTGGCGCATGACGACCATCATACAACCAGCGCTGACCTACTGCCCGAAATGTACTGGTTTGGCGCATGACGACCAGCGCACCAGGGCCAACTGCACGGGTAGCAACCTAGGCACAAAGACCCACGCACTGACTCAACAACCACATACACAAAATATAACAAAGAGGTGCATGTGTGAAGTGAAGAGAATGCACTCATGCAATGAACACAAAAGCAAGAAGACTAAGACATACATGAGAAGTGTGGAAAATTTCCGGTCTTAAATCCAAGGGTGGTGGTGGTGGTCTTGGATCATCTCCGGTCTTAGACTAATTGCCTAATCTTTAACTATAAATTCATAGACTCTCAAAATAACTTTCATTTGTTCAGCTTTTTCTGGTGTTGTTCTTGTTTCAGGATCTAGTTACTTATAATAACAAGTTTGATATGGAGTTTGTCCAAGTTAGATTATCTGTACCAGGTTTGCTTCTTTTTTTTTTTCTGGCAATTTTATTGAAAGGTTAATGTTTATTGTACCTTCTTGAATTTTCATATAAGACTCATATAAGACTAAAATGAGAGTTACAAGTTTCCGTGTAGTTTGAAATTTTTTCATACTTTTCCTTAGATTTCAATTGTGGGGGCCTTGGATCATCTCCCAGTCTTGACGAATTGAAGATATTTAATTTTTGAGTAGTTTATTTAATTTTTATAGAAATTTCTGTGTAGTTTAAAAAATTATTAATATTTGACAATTGAGAGTGAACTTTTCAGTAACGTAACGTGTGATTTCGGTGTCCAATTTTAACTTCCATCTTTCGGTTTGAATATTAATTTTTGATTGCTTTGTCTCACATGATGATACCACATAAGACAAAAAGAAGAGTTGCAGCACTTACCCGGTTCAAGGCTTATGAGGGGTCACTCCACCATATGACAAGATGAAGAGGATGGTCATCCCTGATACTCTTAAATGAGTTTCATTGTCTATACTAAATCTTTTTTGTGCTATTGGTAATAACTGGTTTTGTAATATGTATTAGAGTGTTGAGACTTCAGAAGGGTCACTAGTACTTCTTGTTGGGCCGACTTTCATTTTATTGTTCATTTTGGTTTAAATCGGTAGAGATTTGTAATGCTTAATTTTTAGAACAATGTTCGGGTGCTGAAGTGTGACACGTGATCTTTTTTTTCATTTTTTTTTACATTTTTTTTTACATTTATCTCTTTACATTCTTAAAAAAAAAAACCACGTGTCACACATCTCCTTGAATTCTTCACAAAAAATAAGTCACGTGTCACATCCCAATTAGTGGGGTCGGTACTTTGGATGCTAACAAACATTATTCTAATTTCTATAGTTTTTTAAACCACATGTCAGCATCCTATTAGTGGATTCACTGTACAGTAAAACTTTCAACTGGATCTTAACAAAATCCATTAGGTATCAGAAAACGAGATGCATTAAGCCTTTGTTTATATGATTTGATTTTAGAAACTTCTTTGACAAGGAGATTAATTTTTAATAAAATCTAGATCAATGCTTGGTCTAATTAATAATAAAAAATGCCAATAAGTCAATAACTTTTGTTTATGTATACAAAAATTCTCTAGACAGATTAGTTCTAAAAAAAATTTCAGATCCAACTTGACCGGTGCAGAACCCTGTATACACATTATATGTGTGTGAATTGCTAGACCTTTTGTTCTAATGTTCCAAACGTAACGTAACAGCTGATAGCTTTTTTTTTCTTTTTTCCTTTTTGAATCGCGTCATTTTGTAGAACAAAAGAACGAAGGCAAGAGCCCTCCAAAGAAAGTCAAAGCACAAGCAAGACCCCTGAACAGGAAAACAAGAGACCAACAAGGCAACAACCAAACAGCCACACCTGGGCAGACTAACAACGCCCTCCACAAAAGCAAACAAAAAAACAGAGCAACAGCACAAGACAAATCAGCACCAACAAAAACTCAAGTAATGTTCCTACACGTAACGGGATTCTTTTTCTTTCGTACAAATCTACAAGTTAATATTTGATATGATCATCAAATACGGAAGTCTTTTGCAGTAACCAATAAATCGTAATCCATCCAAATGTAACTAATTAGATTATCTCTAAACTCATTTACTAATCAAATTAAAGAAAAACAAACTTCATTACTCATTTGTGATTACAGAGTTTAGTACTCACAGTTAAGCTAGAACCAAATTAATTTCAGACATGAATCAACTTCACAATCTCAATGACGGAGACTCAACTTAAGTTCACTTTCCAATTAAACTTAATTTCCGGATTAACAAAAGAACTCACGGTTAAGCTAATTAACAACATGTCTGAATTTGTAAATATATATATATATATATATATATTCTCATCATTTTATTTAGAACCAAATTTCAAAGATTAAATCTTTTTTTATTTTGAACTCCCTTTTAAGGATTAAATTCGTGGGAGCTAAATTACAATTACTTTGACATGCATTTGGCTTCTTTTTTTTTTAAATGTATCTTTGAGTTGTGGAAGAGGATATTTTGATAGATGTTCAACTTCGGTCATCTTACTGTATTTGTCACGGTCCACACCAATTACTCTTATATCTATCGTCATTTCAGCTAGCCTTATCAATTTATAAAGAATCCTAACAAGGGAAAATGAAATTGGTAGAGAGAGGAAAGACACAAAAACTGAAAACTTGTTATCTTATTATTAATCACTTTGACATGTAACCAATAATTACTTTGACAAGTTTTTGAATTTGATTTGATTCTATTGGATTTTAAAAATCTAGGTGTTTTGGATTTAGATTTCATTGGATTTGTTTGAAATCCATCAAAGTCTGAGGGTATTCAATCCAGATTTCGTTGGATTTCAAACAAATCCAATGAAATACAGGTGTATTCAACTCATATTTTGAAGGATTTCAAACAAATTCAATGAAATCTGGATGTATTCAAAATGAGTAATGTTAGGCTTCTCAAATTCTTTTCCAAATGTGTGTAGCACGTGAGGTGTCAACGTCACATCACTCATCACATAATCTCATGATTTATAAGATATTGACACCTCACTTGCTAAACATATTTAGGAAAATTTTGGAAAGCCTAGAATTACTCGTTCAAAATCCCATAGATTTGGATGGATTTGTTTAAGTGATGGATTTGGTTGGATTTAGATGGATTTGAAAAGGAAAAATGTTAATAGAGAGGTAATTCACAAATCTTGCCATTTATGCAATGATTTGTGACTATTATTAATAATTATTAATATTTTTATTATTTAAGACAAATGCTTACAAATCCATCCAAATCCATCCAATTCTACGTAACGAAATCTAATGAACTCCAACGAACTCTTTACACAATTCCGACAAAATCTAAGAAAATCTGTGGGATTTGTGAATTCCACCAAAATCCATCGCTTGAAACAAATCCATCAAAATATCTTTGAGTTGTGGGAGAGGATATTTGATAGATGTTCAACTTCTGTCATCTTACTGTATTCGTCACGGTCCACCCCAATTACTTTTATACCTATCGACATTTCAGCTACCCTTATCAATTTATAAAGAATCCTAACAAGGAAAACGAATTTGGAAGAGAGAGAAAAGACTCAAAAACAGAAAACTTGTTATCTTATTATTAATTACTTTGACAAGTAGCCAATATTTACTTTGACAAGTAACCAATAATTACTTTGTCAAGTCTTTGGCTTGACTCACACATATTATATAGAAGACCAAAACGACTTGGTTGCAAGTTGTGTACCTATAAATTAAAGCACCTCCATTCTACTGGGTAGTAAAACAAAACCCTCTTGTATCTTACTTGTCCAAGAAAGAGTTATAAAGAGATTTCTTTTGTTAAATCATGGGGCATTCAGTTCCATGTTTCTTCTCTTTTGTGCGCTTCGTTTTCTGGCTTTCATTTCTTGATCATCTTGCAGTTGCTCGTCATTTTGCTTCTTCAATGATGCAGCCACTCTGTCATGACGATGAGCGTTCTGCCTTGTTGCAATTCAAGCAAAGTATTTCCATTAATGAGTACTGTTATGGTGATCCTAAAGTTGAATCATGGAAGATGGAAGGAGGAAATAGTAGTAGTGCTGACTGTTGCTCATGGGATGGCGTCAAGTGCGATGAGGAAACCGGTCATGTCATCAAGCTTGACCTCACTAGTAGCTGTCTCTATGGTTCTATCAACTCTACCACCACCCTTTTCCAACTTGTCCATCTTCAATGGCTTAGCCTTGCTTATAATTACTTGAGTTACTCTGAAATTCCTGCTACAATCAACAACCTTTCAAGGCTATCACATCTAAACCTCTCCCATTCTTACATTTTTGGTCAAATACCACCACAATTGCTAGACCTCCCCAACTTGGTGTCTCTTGATTTATCGGATAATTCTTTTGTTGTGGTTCCAGGAAAGAAAACACATTATTTAGAGCTTCGAGAGCCAAGTCTACAAAATCTAGTTGACAAGTTAACCGACCTCAAAGTGCTTAATCTTGATAATGTCCATATCTCCTCTCCCATACCTCATATCTTGGCAAATCTATCTTCTTTGACTTATTTATCTTTACAAGATTGTCGATTAGAAGGCGAATTTCCTACCAAAATTTTCCAGTTACCCAACCTTTCCTTTCTCCAACTGAGCGAGAATAGCAATCTCACTGGATATCTACCAGAATTTGAAAAGACGAGTCCCCTTACTGTCTTGGCTATTGGAGGGTGCGGTTTTTCAGGAACAATTCCATCTTCATTGGGTAACCTCACCAAACTTGTTTCCCTCGATGTCTCTTTTAGCAGTTTTTTCGGTGAGTTGCCTATTTCAATTGGAAATCTTGCTTCTTTGAAAGAACTAGTTCTCAAGGCCTGCAATTTCTCAGGCCAAATTTCGTCTTCATTGGGTAATCTCACACAACTTAATTATTTAGACCTTTCTCATAGCCGTAACAAATTTTCAGGCCAAAATTCTTCATCAATGTCTTGGATTGCTAAGAATACTAAACTCAAGTTTTTATACCTCAGCGATCTTAACTTAGTCGGTGAGATTCCTTTATGGCTCATGAACCTGACACAAATTACTTATTTAGACATGAGTCAAAACCAATTAACCGGTTCAATTCCATCTTGTTTGATGAACATCCAACAACTATCCTTTCTATATCTGCAGTCAAACCAACTAACCAAAAATATCCCATCCGAAATTAGCAACCTAACCCAATTGGTTGAGTTGGATCTTTCATCAAATTCATTGCAGGGCTCGATTCCTATTAACATCTTTCAACTCAAGAATCTTCAAAAGCTTAGGTTTCGGTCCAATAACTTGAGTGGCATAGTGGTGTTCGACATGTTTCTTTCTCAACTCGAAAGTTTAGAAGTTCTAATCCTCTCATCAAACAATCTTACAGTGTTCATGAACAATACCGTTGCTAATACCAATTCTCAGAAATTCTTAAGTATAGGATTGCGTTCATGCAAACTTTCAAACTTCCCAAATTTCCTCCGCAACCAATATTTGTTAGAAGTGCTAGACCTTTCCTCCAATAGTATAACTGGCAAAGTCCCTGGGTGGTTTCTAAATGATTCAGTGCCTAACTTGATATACTTAAACCTTTCTCACAACCTTTTCACGGGGTTTGACCAACATCCCAATGTTCATCCACCATATTTTTTAAATACTTTAGATGTTAGGTACAATAAACTAGAAGGAGCACTCCCAGTCATTCCATCGATGTTCATGACTGAGTATCTAGTTTCAAACAATAAGTTGACGGGGGAAATTTCACCGTTGATATGCAAGTCGAAGTATTTTTATGCTCTTGACCTATCAAACAATAACTTAAGTGGCGTGCTTCCACAATGTTTGGCCAATTTCAGTGATGGCCTATCAATATTAGCATTGCAAAGTAATAAATTTCATGGAAGTATTCCCAAAACCTTCATGATTGGAAACAATCTAAAGATGATTGATCTAAGCAACAACCAATTGCAAGGGAGGATTCCAAGATCATTGGTAAATTGTACCAACCTAGAATATCTTCATCTTGGAAATAACCAAATCTCTGATATTTTCCCCTCTTGGTTAGGAACTCTTCGAGAATTAAAGGTTCTTATCTTGAAATCTAACCGACTTTATGGTGAAATAAAAGAACCTGAGGAGGATTTTGAGTTTCCAAAACTTCAAGTCATCGACCTCTCTTACAATATGTTTAGAGGTGAGCTTCCAACAAAACATTTCCAATCTTGGAATGCAATGAAAGTTGTCAATGCGAGCAACCTTTCATACATGCATGATCAGATACAGCCAACTGGGTTTTTTGTCCGGGTTGCCTTCTATGAAATTTCTGATTATGCATACTCGATGACAATTAGCAACAAAGGTATAGAGTTAAATTATGGAAAGATCTCAAATATGCTCAATAGCATCATTCTTTCGGGAAATAAATTTGTAGGAGAGATTCCAGAATCTATCGCAAATTTGAGAGGTCTTAATAATCTCAATCTTTCACACAATAATCTTGAAGGCCACATCCCATCATCCCTGGGCAACTTAGCAGCACTAGAATCATTGGATCTCTCAAGTAATAGGCTCTCAGGAAATATCCCTCAACAACTAGCAGAGATCACATCCCTTGAAGTCTTTAATATCTCATATAATCTTCTCACTGGACTCATACCACAAGGAAAGCAATTCAATACATTCGAGAATAGTTCATTTGATGGGAATCCTGGATTGTGTGGAAAACCTTTGTTGAAAAATTGTGAAAATTCTGAGCTCTCAAAGAAAGAAGATGAAGACTCGCAATCTCCATTTGCCTTTGATTGGAAAATAGTTTTGATAGGGTTTGCTAGTGGACTAATAGTTGGAGTGGTTCTTGGTCTGGAATTCTACAGAAGAAAACATGAATGGCTTGTGAAGATTTTTGGGATGCAAATCATGAAGAGAAAGAGAGGACGCAGAAATTGAATGTAATTAGCTTTACTTTTCTTTTTTTCGTAGCTATCTTAATTTCTCTGTATTTTTCTTTCCTTTGTTGCATTGCATGCATTTGTTTTTCTTACTTTCTCGAATGTAATAGATTTTGTAAGGGTAAGGTTCATTATGTCTCCTCTTAATTAGGTGTATCTATCTTTTCATTTTCAATAAAGTTTCCCTCGTACCGTCGAGGTTTGACCCAAACAAAACTTAAAATGGGCTGCTAACAAAAGAGAAAATAAAATGGCCATTGAAGGCAGAGTAGAGCTTTCTGGAATTCTATATTGACTTCACTGATTTAGTTACAAGAGAAGATTCCATCAACCTCACCTGATCTTTGCCTTGTAGCTGTCTGCTTGTGTTTGATGCACCAGATTTTTTCTTTTATTTTTTTTTCTTCCTAAAATTGTATCGTACATTAATATCCAATGACTCATAAAACATGATACGCTAGCTAAATAACATAGTGGCACGTACATTACAAAATTACAAAGTATACAAAAATATTGGATTGGATTAAAACTAAATAATTAAAACTCACATATTATTATAAAACAAATAACTTTAACAAAAAGTATCCTCATTTGCGATCTGATCTGGGATTGGGTTCCCTTCTGAATTCATCTATCTCTAGATCCACCCTAAAATTACATAAACTCAATTTAGGATTTACTAGTAAAATGATCTGCGCTTTGCTGCGGGAGTATTATTTAATTTTAATAAATTTTATTTATCTAAAATATGACACGTAAAAAATTAAAATGATTGAATATTAATATGTGAAAATAGGAATCTATTTAATTTTACTATTCAATGGTATTTTTATAGATAAATAGAAATCCATTCAATTTCACTGTTCATATGAACAGTTCAATAGCTAAACAGAAATCTATTCAATTTTCTGTTTAATGGTATTTTTGTAGATAAATAGAAATCAATTTAATTTTACTGTTCAATGATATTTTTGTAGAAAAATAGAAATCCATTCAATTTCACTGTTTATGTGAACAGTTCAATTTATAATATTCAATGACATTTTTGTAAATAAACTGAAATCTATTCAATTTCACTGTTCATATGAACAGTAAAATTGAAAGTTGTGTTTTAGTTTAATTAACAGTTCAACAGCTAAACAAAAATCTATTCAATTTACTATTTAATAGCATTTTTGTAGATGAATAGAAATATGTTTAATTTTATTGTTCAATAGCATTTTTGTAGACAAGTAGAAATCCATTCAATTGAACTGTTCATGTGAACAGTTCAATTTATAATAGACATGACGCCGGTTTGGTACGAACCGTCGAACCGAATCGGAACCGCCTGAGGAAAACCGGAACCAGAACCGATTTTTCCTGTTCCGGTTTCGGAACCTGACCGGAACCAGTACCGGGGCGGTTCTGGTTCCGGTTCTCTTTTTGGAGGAACCGCCAGGTTCGAACCTGACCGAAACCGGCAGTTCGGTTCCGGTTCGAACCAGGCAGTTCCAACTTTAATTTTTTTAAAAAGAAATTGATTGAACCAATAAAATAATTTATTTACTTTATTTTATTTTGTGGGTGGCCCAATAAGATACATTTATAAATTACAATTTTACATATCTAATTTTTGTATGAAATAAGATTAAATAAAAATTAAAAAAAAAGGAACAGGAACCACCGAAACCAGACCAGAACCGAAACCGGATCTGGAACCGGCGTCATGCCTAATTTATAATATTCAATGATATTTTTGTAAATATTAATATTAATTATTCAATTATTTTGTATATATATTAATTAATAATAATATTAATATTAATATTATAATAATAATAATAATAATAATATATTCAATGGCAATTTTGTAAATAAACCGCAATGACATTTTTGTAAATAAATCAAAATTCAATTTAGTTTCACTGTTTGAAATTGAAAGTCTTGTTTTTGATAAATAGAAATCTATTTAATTTTACTGTTCAGTGACATTTTTGTAGATAAGTAGAAATCCATTCAATTTCACTGTTCATGTGAACAGTTCAATTTATAATATTCAATGACATTTTTGTAAATAAACTGAAATCTATTCAATTTCACTGTTCATATGAACAGTAAAATTGAAAGTTGTGTTTTAGTTTAATGAACAGTTCAATAGCTAAACAGAAATCTATTCAATTTATTGTTTAATAGCATTTTTGTAGATAAGTGGAAATTCATTCAATTTCACTGTTCATGTGAACAGTTCAATTTATAATAGACATGACGCCGGTTCGGTTCGAACCGTCAAACCGAATCGGAACCACCGGAGGAAAACCGGAACCAGAACCGATTTTTCCTATTCTGGTTTCGGAACCTGACCGGAACCGGTACCGGGGCGGGCTGTTCCGGTTCTCTTTTAGGACGAACCGCCCGGTTCGAACCAGGTAGTTCCAACTTTAATTTTTTTAAAAAAAATTGATTGAACCAATAAAATAATTTATTTACTTTATTTTATTTTGTGGGTGACCCAATAAGATGCATTTACAAATTACAATTTTACATATCTAATTTTTTTATGAAATAAGATTAAATAAAAATTAAAAAAAAAGGAACAGAAACCGCCGAAACCAGACCGGAACCAGAACCAGATCTGGAACCGGCGTCATGCCTAATTTATAATATTCAATGATATTTTTGTAAATATTAATATTAATTATTTAATTATTTTGTATACATATTAAATAATAATAATAATAATATTAATATTATTATTATTATTATTATATATTCAATGACATTTTTGTAAATAAACCGCAGTGATATTTTTGTAAGTAAATCAAAATTCAATTTAATTTCAGTGTTTGAAATTGAAAGTCTTGTTTTAGATAAATAGAAATATATTTAATTTACTGTTCAATGGCATTTTTGTAGATAAGTAGAAATACATTCAATTTCACTGTTCATGTGAACAGTTCAATTTATAATAAGCATGACACCGGTTCTGTTCGAACCGGAACCGTCGGAGGAAAACCAAAACCGAAACCGAAACGGGAACCGATTTTTCCTGTTACGGTTTCGAAACCGATACTATGGCGGTTCCGGTTCTCTTTTTGGAGGAACTGCCCGGTTCGAACAGGAACCGGCAGTTCGGTTCCGGTTCAAACAGGGCGGTTCCAACTTTAATTTATTTTAAAAAAAAAATCTGATTGAACAAATAAAATACATTTATTTACTTTATTTTATTTTGTGGGTGACCCAATAAGATGCATTTACAAATTAAAATTTTACATATCTAATTTTTTATGAAATAAGATTAAATAAAAAAAAATATGAATCGGAACCGAAACCGGCGTCATGCCTAATTTATAATATTCAATCGTATTTTTATAAATATTAATATTAATTATTTAATTATTTAGTATATATTAATAATAATAATATTATTTTTATAAATAAATCGCGATGACATTTTTATAAATAAATCAAAACTAACTTCAATTTAACTGTTTAAAATTGAAGTTGAGTTTTAGTATATCTAATAATTGAGAAATCTAATAATCTTACAATATTCCAAACTTCATCAACCATCACTTATCTATATTTCTTGTATACTGTATGTATTCAACTATTTATACAGTTGCACTGTATATCAACAAGCCATCACATATTATATTATTATGTCTCTATCGCTTCCCATTTTCTTCCTCTTCTTCTTCAATTCTCTGCTACTTCTCTCTTCTTTTTTTTCTTCTTATCTGTGTTTCTCTGTTTTCACGCCGCCCTTTTCTTTCTTTTCACACCTCATGCCTCCTCTCCATCATCCAGCCACATGTCTTGATTTGCTGGCCACTTAATTCAATTTTTTTTTTATTCTTTAAATAATATTATGGTGGGCTTGATAAACCTTTTGGGCTGGAATTGATTTTGGGCTTGATAAACCATACGTCTTTATATATTTTTTTTTTACTTGCATCCATCAATACCATATATCATTTAAAAAATAAACATATTTAATTTAAGATACAGGTAGAATTTTAAAATTATATCGAAGAGAACAAATTTTACCCCGTATCACAAGTTTGACAAAAACTTGTTCTCTTGTAATCTTCTAAACTCCATCACATCCAGAAAACAATATTTATGCACATCATGCATGCAAAATTGCACATTAAAGGTCATCTTAATTAAGAGCGAATTAAAATGACCATTAATATGATTGTGGGATACTGGGATCAATCATTTTCTTTTTCCATTTTCTAAATTTTTAAAGGTTTTAAAAAAATTGATATGATCATTATTTTAATAGGCATTTGTATTATTGTAAAACTTTTTTTTCTTGAAATTTAATACCTGAACAAGTCAGAAATCTATCAAAATCAACCGAAATTGAACAGTACCGTAACTCACCTCCATTGGGATCTTCTTGTGTGCTTATAAAATCATCTCCATTCTACTAGCTAGTAAATTAAAACAAAAACCCTCATGTCTCTTGCTTGTCTATAAGAGAATCATGGGGCTTTCGGTTCCATGTTTCTTCTCTTTCTTGTGCTTTGTTCTCTGGCTTCTTTTCTTAATTTTGTTTCTTCAATGCAGCCAGTCTGTCATGACTCATGATGATGATATGGGGTGGAATTTCCAAAATTTGAGAAAACAAATTCTACCCCATATCACAAGTTTGAACAAAAACTTGTTCCTGGAACTATTTTTACATATAGCCTCACTCATTTAATTCATCCCACCAATCTACCGTCTCCTTCATCACATTTCAACTATCTCCTCTTTCATCACTTCTCTATCATAAAACCTCAGCAAATATCTCTTTCAAAATTTCTTTCTTTGGTTTGTGCATCAATAGCACATTGTTTTGCCATTCTCAAGCTCAAGTAAATCTTCATTTTAAACTCTCAATCGAACCATACGAAAGCTATTTCTTTCACTGTATCTAACAATTTATTTTTTTTAATAGGGATTCATATAAAAATGAGAGTATCAAATGTTTTACAGGTATATAATTTTTTTGTAAAAAAAAAACTAGCAAAATAATTATCACCATTCCAAAGGTTTTGATTAGTTCACATTTTTTTTCAAAAAATAAAATGCTCTCGAGTTATTTCCTAAAACTGAAATCATATATTATTTTTTTTGACATAATAAACTTCTGTTTTTGTTCTTCTTTTCTTTTTTTGTCTGCTCAAACCGAATTGAGGGAGTGCTAATAATTAAAAATTATTTAATTTAATTATAGTTTAAGCATATAATAAACAATTTATCAAAAAAATTTAATCCAATCACATGTTATTTCAAACATAATATTAGATTATTTTAATCATATCTCATATTACACAAAATAATAAACCGTGTTATATTTAATTATATTCTACCCGATCCGATCTTTGTTAAATCTAATTTCATAAACTATTCAAAGAGACGTGCTAACAATTTCATAAAATATTCAAATAGGCGTGCCAAGAACAGTCACCTGGCCGACTATTCTTGGACAGTCACTGAGGAATTGACACATGTCCTCTTGTCTGTCTTTCGGTTTCTTTAATGTTTTATTTTATGTTTTTGACACATATTTTTCAGTCAATTAAACATCAACCTATATTTCAATTTTATAATTAAAGTCCTTCCTTTTCTTTTATTTGCAAAATTGCCATTGACGTTTCTTCAATACATCTGTCAATCTCCTTCCACTCCTCAGATTGACTGTATAAATTTTTATTAAACCTTATTTTAAATTTATTCATACAAATGAAGCCATTAATAATAAATTATTATTCGATATCTCAAATTAACTAAAAAAAACTATTTATTTTTCAATTAGATTAATGCAAACTCAAAGGATCAGAGTTGATGAATTTTATAACACATAAGATTACTCTCAAGAAATGGTAATATGGTATGATATATGATTTTAACACTGAATTATTAATTTAATCTTAATCATAATTATTAAAGCTTATACGATGAATTATTAATTTATGTTATAGTGAGAATATAATTTGTTAAAGTGTTGTTCTAGTCGATATTCATATTGTGTTGATTTTGAATCAACGTTGCAAGATACAGAAGATGACATATCTTTAAAAAAGAACAGTACTTTACATTGAAATATTTATACATATTTTTAAATAATTATTGATTAATAATTGTTATTGTATAATTAATTAATTATAGGTTCATATAAATTTATATTTAGGAACATAACACATTATTTTTTCCTCAAAAAAAAAAAGACACCTTATATTGTATCTTCTAATATTTAATTATTTTTCTAAGTTATGATATGCTAAATTGGTATTCTTCATTTTTTTTCCCTAACTTTTTGATTTGAAAACAATCAAAAATAAATTTTATAATATTATATACTTATCTTTATTTTTTTAATTTTGTAAGTACAAATTTAGAAGCTATCAATAAAAGTATATGCTTGATGGTTGACAATGAAAAATTAATTTTGTCATTGATAGTGTTTTTGAAATAGTTTAATGTAGACTGTGATATTTTATTAAGTTACAATAATATATATATATATATTGAGAAAATGTTAATGATAATATAATAAAAAAAATGTTTGAATTATTACAATATTTTAGTATTAAGGGAGGGGGTATAATTCGAACCCACAATCTCTTAGATGTAGGTGTGAAAAGCTAACATCATCCTGTTATAATTATTATCATACAAGAAGAATTTACTTTTTTTAAGATGAATCTTTTAAGACATATTAATTGGAATAGAGAAGGTAATGATAATTTAGTTTTAATATAATTGATTAATTTAATAAAAAAAAATTATCGTTTGGAATAGAGAAGGTAATGATAACTTTTTCAATTTTTTTTATCGTTTGGTTGTCACTCAGTAGAGCTTTTAGATGATTAAAAAATTTGTTTTACGTCTACTTGGAGATACCTAAATTTAAAGTTTTTCCAAGTAGATCTTTTGGAGTTTTTTTAATAACACTAAAATCTCCAATATAACCCAATAATTTAATATTTGCTAGATTTTTTTTTGGTAATTCTATCTTTAAAAAAACTCTTTTTAAATTGACAATCAAACGACCAACGACTATCATTTAAAAGCTCTACCTCTAAAAGATCTATTTCTATAAAAGATCTATTGTAAAAAGATCTACTTGAAAATGGAGATGCACATTTGGGGAATGGGGATGGATATAGGTCCCCCCATCCTCATCCCCACTTCCCAGACCCTTCCCCCATCCCCCCCCATCCCCCCCCCCCCCCATTTTCCCATTTGGGAAAATGGGGATGGGGAATTTTAGGGGGAGGTATATCCATCCCCAACCCCAGTTCTCTGTTTTTCCCCATTTTTCCCCGTTTTCCCCGTTTCCCCATTCTCCCTTTTGATTAAAAATTAAAAATTAAAAAAAATAATTCAATTACAAATTAAAATTAAAATCCATTAGTGTATTATAAATACATAATAAAATCATAAAATATGCATTACAATACATAATAAAATCATAAAATGTTACATAATATATTTATTTATTTATATATGTTTTGGGGGAAATGGGGATGGGGTGACCTCCCCCCAACCTCATCCCCATTTTAATATATTTATGGGGGAAATGGGGAAATGGGGATGGGGGGACCTCCCCCCATCCCCATCCCCATTTCAATTTGGGGATGAAAATCATCCCCATCCCCACCCCATTCCCCATTTTTCCCCAAAAATAATTCCCCAAATGGGGATGGGGACGTGAGGATTTGGGGATCCGGGGGAAAATATACATCTCTACTTGAAAAGCTCTTCCAAACCTACTCTAAGAGCTTGTTTGGTTGGGTTTTTGAAAAACCTCTATTGGTAAAAGATCTACTTGTACTTGTAGTAGATCTATTAGAAATATAGTTTTTGGAAGAAAAAAAAAATTATAGTTGTTTGGTTAGTAGACTTTTTTTTTTAAATCTCTATTTGGAGAAGCACCTCCCCATGAGTTTTTGCCTAGTAAAGGTTTAAACTCTACTAGTCTCTACTCAATTTAAAATAGACAATTTCAAAATCTCAACCAAACAACTCTAAAAAATTCAAGTAGACGTTTATATGATCTTTTGAGGTCGTAGAAAACTCAACCAAATGAGTACTAAATGATCTTCTATGTATAGTGTGTCGATAGAGAAACACACATAGAAGACCACTATTTCAAGAATGCCAAAACGACTTAATTGCTTGCAAGTTGTGTGCCTATAAATTAAAGCACCTCGATTATACTGGGTAGTAAAACAAAACCCTCCTGTGTCTTACTTGTCTAAGAGAGATTTCTTTTGTTTAATCAAGACGATCAATCATGGGGCATTCTGTTCCATGTTTCTTCTCTTTTGTGCTCTTTGTCTTCTGGCTTTCTTTATTTCATCTTGCAGTTGCTCATTTTGCTTCTTCAATGCAGCAACTCTGTCTCCACGATGAGCGATCTGCCTTGTTGAAATTCAAGCAAAGCTTTTCAACTGATAAGTATCATTGTTTTGATTCCTCTTCCAGTTATCCTATAGTTGAATCATGGAAGCTGGAAGGAGGAAATTGTAGTAGTGCTGACTGCTGCTCATGGGACAGCATCAAGTGCGATGAGGAAACCGGTCAGGTCATCAAGCTTGACCTCTCTAATAGCTGTCTCTCTGGTTCAGTGGTTCTATCAACTCTACCAGCACCCTTTTCCACCTTTTCCATCTTCAATGGCTTAGCCTTTCTTATAATTTCTTCAATTACTCTGAAATACCTGCTGCAATCAACAACCTTTCCAGGTTAAAACATCTAGACCTCTCTCATTCTTATATATCTGGTCAAATACCACCACAATTGCTAGACCTCCCCAACTTGGTGTCTCTTCATTTATCGGGTAATTTGTTTACTGTGGCTCCAGGAAATCAAACGCATTATCTAGAGCTTCGATTTCTTTTAGCAGTTTTTTGGGTGAAAGAATCATACGCCTATTTCAATTGGAAATCTTGCTTCTCTGAAAGAACTGCGACTCAAGGGCTACAACTTCTCGGGCCAAATTTCGTCTTCATCAGGTAATCTCACACAACTTACTTATTTGGACCTTTCTCAAAGCCATAACAAATTTTCAGGCCAAAATTCTTCATCACTGTCTTGGATTGCTAAGAATACTAAACTCAAGTTTTTATACCTTAGCGATCTCAACTTAGTTGGTGAGATTCCCTTATAGCTCATAAACCTAACACAACTTACTATCTAGAAATGAGTCAAAACCAATTAACCGGTCCAATTCCATATTGGTTAATGAACATCAACCAGCTATCATTTCTTTTTCTGCAGTCGAACCAATTAACCAAACATATCACATCCGAAATTAGAAACCTAACCCGATTGGTTCGGTTGAATCTTTCATCAAATTCATTGCAGGGTTCGATTCCTATTACCATCTTTGAAGTTTGAACTCGAGTCTTCACTCTCTTAAGCTTCGGTCCAATAACTTGAGTGGCATAGTGGTGTTTGACATGTCTCTTTCTCAACTCGAAAGTTTAGAAGTTCTAATCCTCTCATCAAACAATCTTACAATGCTCATGAATAATACCGTTGCTAATACCAATTCTCAGAAATTAAAATGTATAGGATTGCGTACATCCAATCTTTCAAACTTCCCAATTTCCTCTGCGACCAAGATTTGTTACTAGTGCTAGACCTTTCCTCCAACAGTATAACTGGCAAAATCCCTGGGTCGTTTCTAAATGTTACAGTGCATAAGTTGGTGTACTTAAACCTTTCTCACAACCTTTTCACAGGGTTTGACAGACATCTCATCGTTCTTCCCCAATATTGACGTACTTTAGATCTTAGGTACAATAAACTAGAAGGACCGCTCCCAGTTATTCCATTTGTGCTCATGTCTGAGTATCTAGTTTCAAACAATAAATTAACTGGGGAAATTTTGTCGTTGATATGCAAGTCGAAGTATCTTTATGCTCTTGACCTATCAAATAATAACTTAAGTGGTGTGCTTCCACGATGCTTGGCCAATTTCAGTGATGCCTTATCAATATTAGCATTGCAAAGTAATAAATTTCATGGAAGTATTCTGCAAACCTTCATGAATGGAAACAATCTAAAGATGATTGATCTAAGCAACAACCAATTGCAAGGGAGGATTCCAAGATCATTGGTAAATTGTACCAACCTCGAATATCTTCATCTTGGAAATAATCAAATCACTGATACTTTCCCTTCTTGGTTAGGAACTCTTAAGGAATTAAAGATTCTTATCTTGAAATCTAATAGACTCCATGGTGCGATCAGAGTACCTGAGACGAATTTTGAGTTTTCCAAACTTCAAGTCATCGACCTCTCTCACAATTTCTTTAGCGGTGAGCTTCCAACAAAACACTTCCAATCTTGGAATGCAATGAACGTTGTCAATGGGAGCCACCTTTCATACATGCATGATAAGATACAGTCGACTATGTATTATGTCTAGGTAGCCTCCTACGGTATTTCCCATTATGCATATTCGATGACAATTAACAACAAAGGTATAGAGCTAAATTATGGAAAGATCTCTAATATGCTCACTAGCATCATTCTTTCGGGAAATAAATTTGCTCTTGCAAGTTTAAGAGGTCTTCATAACCTCAATCTTTCTCACAATAATCTAGAAGGCCACATCCCATCATGTTTGGGAAACTTAACAACACTAGAATCGTTGGACCTATCTAGTAATAGACTCTCAGGAAATATTCCTCAACAACTAGCAGAGATCACATACCTTGAAGTCTTTAATGTTTCATATAATCATCTCACATGACTCATACCACAAGGAAAACAATTTGATACATTCGAGAATAGTTCATATCATGGGAATCTTGGATTATGTGGAAAACCTTTGTCAAAACATTGTGAAAATTCTGAGCTCTCAAAGAAAGAAGATGAAGACTTGGAATCTACATTTGTGTTTGATTGGAAAATAATTTTGATAGGGTTTGCAAGTGGACTAATAGTTGGAGTGGTTCTTGGTCAGGAATTCTACAGAAGAAAACATAGATGGCTTGTGAAGATTTTTGGGATGCAGAGCTTGAAGAGAAAGAGAGGACGCAAAAATTGAATTTAATTAGCTCTGCTTTTTATTTTTATATCTGTATTGTTTTTTTTTCCCTTTATTGCATTGCATGCATTTGTTTTTCTTAGTTTCTCGAATGTAATAGATATATTGTTGAAGGGTAAGGCTGTCCCCCTTTACTAGGTTTATCTATTTTTTTCATTTTCAATAAAGTTTCCCTCGTACCGTCAAGGTTTGAACCAAATGAAAATTAAAATGATTAGTTGATAAATACAACAGAAATGTATGAAATATTTATTAGTATTTCATATTACATTATAGAGAAGTCAGAGAGGCTGCTAACTAATATCATCATTGTGACGAATTCCTCAACGATATTGAAACAGCATCTCTCTCTTTAAATCTCATGACAATAATGTATACGTATAGAAAGTATCGAATTAATTGTTAGCCTACCTATTTGGCTATTTGTACATGTGGATATATTCACAAAAATATCAAGTTTAAATTGATGAGGAGCTGCTAAACAAAAGAGAAAATTAAAATGGCCATTGAAGGCAGAGTAGAGCTTTCTTGTTGAAGCATGCATTACTTGATTAATGCTGATACGCTGTTTTCAATTCTCTGAGGTTGTTGCACGTCACTTGATCGACGTCCATATTCTGCAGCCATTTTTTTTTTCTTTCTTTTATTTTCTTCCTAAATTTGTTTTGTTTTCTTCCTAAATTTGTGTCATACATTAATATCGATCCAATGACTCATAATTAAACATGATAGGCTAGATAAATAACAAAGTATACAAAAATGAAATAGTCTTTGAGGGAGTGAGTGAAAATAATGTGAAATATTTTGCCAACTTTTTTACAAGGTTTCTTCTTCTCTTGCAATTTTCAAATACTGGCTTCTCAGCAAATTTACAGAGAGAAAAGCTAGTGCTGTAACAGTTTCCAACCTAGAGTACAATTTTACAAATATTCATTCAATCACATGACATTAAAGGCTTATGAATTTCTATCTGATTGCTTTTACTGACCAGCTATACCACAATTTATTTCTAATAATTCTCTAAATAATTAATAAAACATATAACTTTTAATAAAAAATATCCCTCCATTGCTCAGATCTGATTTGGGATTAGGTTCCCTTCTAAATTCATCTATCATTGGATTCACCTAAAATTATATAAACTCAATTTAGTTAAAGTTGAAGTTGCCTAATAAAATTTAGTTAGATAGACTAATTTGGCACTGAAAAAAATATAAGGATCAATTTGATCACTTTTATAAAAGTTATAAACAATTTGAAATTTTTTTTTTAACAAAAAGTCAATGAGTAATTTTCTTTCTTTAAACAATGTTATGGTGGGCTTGACAAACCTTTTAGGCTGGAATTAGTTTTTCGGCTTTGAGTTTGGACAGCTTTTGGGTATAAATCTTTTGGGCTTGGGTCAATTTCCGGACTTGGACTTTACACAACTTTACAATCTCAACGTGGGACAACCTCAATTTCGTCAAAATTATATTTTTTTCACTTGCATCCATCAAACCATATATCATTTAATTTATTAAAGTTAAACATATTTAATTTAAGATTCGGGTAGAATTTTAAAATTATATTTGAAGAGACCAAATTCTACCACATATTAGACATGACGCCGGTTCGGTTCGAACCGGAGAACCGAACCGGAACCGGCGTCCAAAAACCGAATCGGAACCGGAAAAACCGGTTCCGGTTCTCGAACCGGACCGGGAACCGGTCCGGCCAGTTCCGGTTCCGGTTCGTTTTAGAGCGGAACCGGCCGGTTCGCTTTAGAGCGGAACCGGCCGGTTAGAACTGAACCAGAACCGGCGGTTTGGTTCCAGTTCGAACCGGCAGGTTCCTCCTTTTTAATTTTTTTTTGGTTTTGTTTTATTTTATTTTATTTTTTAATTTGTCATTTATTTATTTAATTTTATTTTGCGGGTGACACAATAAAATACATTTACCAATTACATTTTTATATGATTAATTTTTTAATGAAATATGATAAATAAATAAATAAAATAAAATAAAAAAAGGGGCCGGTTCCGAACGTGGAACCGGAACAGGAACCGGCGTCATGTCTACCACATATCGCAAGTTTGACAAAAACGTGTTCTCTTATAATCTCCTAAACCCCATGGCTCCATCACATATTCACTCCGGAAAACAACATTTATGCACATCATACATGCACAATTGAAAGTCATTTTAATTAAAAGCAAATTGCACCAAACTCTCCTTAGATTTGCCCTTTTAAACCAAGAAACAACTTTATCATCAATTAACACTTACCTTCCCTGTCGTTAATCAAACTTAATCGTTGACCATGTTTGACCGTCAAAATTAAGGGTATTTTCATCATTTCAAGCTTAATTTTAAAAAAATAAAAAGATGAATAATTTTTTTATATAAAAAATACAAAAAAATTTAACATATTTAAAATCACTAGATCAAACAACAAAATAATAATAATAATAAAATAAATAAATAAATAAATACAAAACAAACCAAAAAAAAATGAAAAGAATTTCCAGATCTCTTCCCAAATCCATCTCCTTCTAAATTCAATCTAGTAATTGGATAGTTTTTTATTTTTATTTCTTTTTCCTTTTTGTGAAATTTTGCATTTTAGATTTAATTGTTTGATGAATCTCTTATCTTGATGCAACTCAGCTGGCTTATGGAGACCTCTATCTCCTGCTCAAGCTATTTTTTCGATATATTTTTTTGGAAACATCTTGAAGAGGATTTTGATTAATGAATGTGTTTAGATGATTGGATCTCTGATTTTTTTTTTTCCAATTATTTTGTTTTTGGAATTGATCGAAGAAGATGATATGAATTGTTGGATGAGATTTGTGGATTTTATTTTTGGGATTATTGATTTGTGATTTACTTTTGGAATTGATTGAAGAAGAAGGAAGAAGATATGAATTGTTGAATGAGATTTGATGATTTTGTTTTTTGGAGTTTTTTTTTTTGGAATTATTGAATTATATGAATTGTTGAAGAAGATATGATCTTTTTTTTAAAAAAAAAATATCATTTATTTTTTAAATTGTAATTTGATCTTCACCATCCTTTACCATGATGGACAGTGGAAATCAATCTTTCTCTTTTTTAAAAAACATATATATATTTATTGAACAAAAATTGTAATTAATATTTTTTAAAAATATATTTATTTTTCTTTTTTATAAATAGATTTTGAGTTTTTTTTTTCTTTTTTAGATTTTTTCCATTTTGGTGTATCATAGGTATTTCTGTCTTTTATTATTTTTAATGGTTCATTCTCTCACTTATCGGTCAAACCCTAATAGCAGGGAAAATGAGTGTCAATTAACGATAAAATTAACGATAAAATGAGAGTTTGATACAATTTGCTATTTAATTAAAGGGTGAACTTTAAAACTAACCACAAAATTAGTGGGTTTATTGTTTTTACCCAAAATTAACATTTTTATTGTTTCTACCAAAATATCCACTATTTGGACAAAATTGCCCTTCTTTATAAAAAAAATTCTCTTTTTTCTTTTTCTTTTTCTTCCCAGAAAAAAACAACGTTTTTTCTATTTTCTTTTTCTTTTTCTTCTTCTTCTTCCCAAACCTCTAGTATTATTTTTCTTCTTCCCAGATGTGTTTAATTTAGTGTTGCCCTGATGTGTTTAATTGATATTCCATGATGTGTTTAATTGAATTGCCCGGCCTGGTGTGTTTAATTGGTCTGCCCTGATGTGTTTAGACTGTGGTGGAGTGTTTAATTGATTTACACATGGTGTGTTTAATTAGTTTGTCTTTGTGTGTTTAATTGGTCTGGTGTGTTTAATTTAGTTGTTATGGTGTGTTTAATTGATTTACACCTGATGTGTTTAATTAATATGCATTTATGTGTTTAATTGGTATGTCTGGTGTGTTTAATTGATTTACACCTGGTGTGTGTTTAATTGGTCTGCATGGTATGTTTAATTGGGTTGTTGTGGTGTGTTTAATTAGTAGTCTGATATGTTTAAAGAAATCTGAAAATATTTCCAAATTTGAATAGATTTGGAAATTTTCCAGATTTCCTCATACAAAAAAAAAATCTTTGAATCAATGGATCTCTAGTAAATGTTATTTTTTTGGGAAGGAATTTTTGTTTCAATGGAACAAAATCTGGAATTTTTTTTTAAAAAAAAAACATAATCTGGAAAAAAAATTTAACAAACATAATCTGGAAAATGTTCAAAATAAACATTTAACAAACATTTTAAACAAAAATCTGGAAAAAAAAATTAACAAACATTCTAAAAATCATTTAACAAACATTTAACAAAATCTGGAATTTTTTTTTCAGAGTTTAACAAACAAATTTTTCCAGATCTGAAGATATCTGGATGGATTTTCAGATCTCTTCAAATAATAAAGTAAATAAAAAAACTAAAAACTAAAAAACCTTTGAACAAAATCAAATCATTCACCAAAATCAATTTTAATTCAAACCAAAATCAGTACATCACCAACACAAAATCAGTACCATTCAAACCAAAATCGGTACCATTCAACAAAATCAATTTTAATTCAAACCACATCAGTACATCACCAACACCACCACTACAAAACCCATCTCCAGATCTGTTATTCTTCATCAAAAAAACTTTTTTTTTTAAATGATTGGAGGTGAAAAAAAAATTATGAAGAAGAATCAATCCGGAGAAGAAGAAGATCGTTGACCCAACAAAAAAAATAAAATGAAATTAAGAAGAATAATAGATCCGGAGAAGAAAAAAAAATTTGGAGAAGAAGAATCGTTCTGGGAGAAAAAGAAGAGAGAGATGAGAGAGAAGTAGAGAGAAGAGAGAGAAGTAAATGATCGGTCAAAGAAAGAAAAGAAGGAAAACATGGGTAATGGAAAAATGAGAGGCATTTTTGGATTGTTTGGTAAAAACAATAAATTTACTAATTCTTGGTAAATTTAGTAAACCCACTAAATTTTTGACTAAAAAGAGGTATTTTCTCTTAATTAAATCTAATTAATTAAAGTGCCAATTGCACCGACTTGCTCAGGGAGTTTGGTGCAATTAAAATGACCTTAGTTGAATCTGTTGGAAAAATTCCACCATATGGGGCAACACATGTAAATATTAAATGTGTTTGCTATCTTTTGGTTAAGCCTAAATTAAAGTGATCTAATTAAGATTTAAAGTTTAAGGCTTAAGGGTATAATTGTCATGGAGTTAATGTGTAGATACCAGAGTGCTATTTCTAATTTGATGAGGGGCCGAATTAGAAATAGCAAAACATATGATAATATGTTTATTATATTAAGGGTTATGGTCCCCAAATTACACGATCTCTTTTGGCTTTTCTGTATCCCCATCAACAGAGAAGAGAGAACATTTTTGTGTCTCAAGAATCGTGATAATTTGGAAGAACACAACCCGTTCACCAAACTCCGGCAATGGATTCAGGTATGCTTCCGCTTTCTACTATCTCCCCATTTTCTTGAATCGATATGGGTTTAGTAACATGTATTTAGGGTTTGATTAATCATGATATAGAAACATGTTTATGTTATTTTCGGATTAATTTTGTGTCTATACATGTTGTTTGTGTGTTAATCGAATCACTTACGGAATCTACCCCATGTCACAAGTTTGACAAAATGATAGTCGGTGCAATTAAAATGACCTCAAATCTCAATTGAATCTACCCCATATCACAAGTTTGACAAAATGACAAAAACCTACTCTCTTACGGTCTTCCAAACCCCATCACATCCAGATTCCAGAAAACAACATCTATGAACATCATGCATGCACAAAGGTCATTTTAATTAAATATCTGTTGCAATCGCCAAGAAATCTAATCAATTCATTGAAATTTGAAAGCTTAAAGCTCTAAATGTCAATGCATAATAAGTTTGGGAGTCACACAACTTGGACGATGACCAATAATTGTTCTTTCATGGCTATACGAGCGATTAAGCAGAACCAGATGCAATTCTTCTAAGGTCTTGGCAAAAATTTAAAACAATTACTTTCACTCATCACAGGTCTAACCTCTAACTTCTAATGTCTTGGTAACAAATCTAACAAATCTTTGGCTGTCTGTTGACAGCAAAACATGCTTCTTCTACTTTTTCTAGATACCGACACACATAATGACTTGATTAATTAGATGTAAATTAAACACAAGTATTTTGCAGTAACCAATAAATCTTAATTCATCGATGTCTAAGTTGTCTAACCGATTAGATTATCTCAGCCTTTGTCAAAATTATCTATTTTTACTTGCATCAAAATTCAAAACCATATATTATTTAATTTAAAAGACCTAAAACTTATTTAATTTATGATATGGGGCCATGGGGGTAGACTGTTCCAATTTTGAGAGAACAAATTCTACCGGTCTCATAATAATTTATTATCAATTACTTTGACAAATGTTTGGCGTGCCTCACACAACTTGGACGATAACGATAGTAACCAATAATTACTTTAACAAGTGTTTGGCTAGACTCACACAGTCACACATATATAGAAGACCAAAACAACTTGGTTGCAAGTTGTGTACCTCTAAATTAAAGCACCTCCATTCTACTGGCTAGCAATTAAAACAAAACCCTCTTGTGTCTTGCTTGTCTAAGAGAGAGTTGAAGAGATTTCTTTTGTTTAATCAAAGACATGATGGGGCTTTCTTTTCCATGTTTCTTCTCTTTTGTGCGCTTTCTCTTCTGCCTTTGTTTTCTTCATCATCTTGCAGTTTCTCTTCATTTTGCTTCTTCAATGATGCAGCCACTCTGTCATGACGATGAGCGTTCTGCCTTGTTGAAATTCAAGCAAAGCATTCCCGTTGATATGTATGATTGTTTTGGTCCTTCAGCTTATCCTTAAGTTGAATCATGGAAGCTGGAAGGAGGAAATAGTAGTAGTGCTGACTGTTGCTCATGGGATGGCGTCAAGTGCGATGAGGAAAACGGTCATGTCATCAGCCTTGACCTCAGCAGTAGCTGTCTCTATGGTTCCATCAACTCTACCACCACCCTTTTCAACCTTGTCCATCTTCAACGGCTTAGCCTAGCTTATAATCGCTTCAATTTCTCTGAAATTCCTGCTACAATCAACAACCTTTCAAGGCTATCACATCTAAACCTCTCTTATTCTTGGATTTCTGGTCAAATACCACCACAATTGCTAGACCTCCCCAACTTGGTGTCTCTTGATTTATCGGATAATTCTTTTTTTACTGTTCTTGGAAATGAGACACGTTATTTAGAGCTTCGAGTGCCTAGTCTACAAAATCTAGTTGAGAAGTTAACCAACCTCAAAGTCCTTAATCTTGATGGTGTCTCTATCCCTTCTCCCATACCTCATATATTGGCAAATCTATCTTCTTTGACTTATTTATCTTTACAAGATTGTCGATTACAAGGTGAATTTCCTACCAAAATTTTCCAGTTACCCAACCTTTCTGTTCTCCAACTTAGCTACAATAGCAATCTCACTGGATATCTACCAGAATTTGAAAGGAGCAGTCCCCTTACTGTCTTAGCTATTGGATATCTACCAAAATTTTCAGGAACAATTCCATCTTCATTGGGTAACCTCACCAAGCTTGTTTCCCTCGATATCTCTTTTAGCAGTTTTTTGGGTGAATTGCCTATTTCAATCGGAAATATGGGTTCTCTGAAACGACTTAGTCTCCGGGGCTGCAACTTCTCATCAGGCCAAATTTCGTCTTCATTGGTAATTTCACACAACTTACTTATTTGCGCTTTTCTCATAGCCGTAACATATTTTCAGGCCAAAATTCTTCATCACTATCTTGGATTGCTAAAATTACTAAACTCAAGTTTTTAGACCTTAGCGATCTCCACTTGGTTGGTGAGATTCCCTTATGGCTCATGAACCTAACACAACTTACTTATCTAAATATGAGTCAAAACCAATTAACTGGTCCAATTCCATCTTGTTTAATGAACATCAAACAGCTATCATCTCTACACTTGCAGTCAAACCAATTAACCAGAAATATCCCATCCGAAATTAGCAACCTAACCAGATTGGTTAACTTCGATCTTTCATCAAATTCATTGCAGGGCCCGATTCCTATTAACATCTTTCAACTCAAGAATCTTCAAAAGCTTAGGCTTCAGTCCAATAACTTGAGTGGCACAGTGGAGTTTGACATGTTTCTTTCTCAACTCGAAAATTTAGAAATTCTAATCCTCTCATCAAACAATCTTACAGTGCTATTGAACAATACCGTTGCTAATACCAATTCTAAGAATTTCTTCAGTATAGGATTGCGTTCATGCAACCTTTCAAACTTCCCAAATTTCCTCCGCAACCAAGTTTTTTTAAAAGTGCTAGACCTTTCCTCCAACAATATAACCGGCAAAATACCTGGGTGGTTTCTAAATGATTCAGTGCCTTTCTTGAGATACTTAAACCTTTCTCACAACCTTTTCACAGGGTTTGACCAACATCCCAATGTTCGTCCACCATATTTAGTTACTTTAGATGTTAGGTACAATAAACTAGAAGGACCACTCCCAGTTATTCCATTGGAGGACATGTTCGAGTATCTTGTTTCAAACAACAAGTTTACAGGGGAAATTTCACAGTTGTGCGAGTCGAAGTATCTTTATGCTCTTGACTTATCAAACAATAACTTAAGTGGTGTACTTCCACAATGTCTGGCCAATTGCAGTGATTCCTTATCAATATTAGCACTGCAAAGTAATAAATTTCATGGAAGTATCCTGCAAACCTTCATGGATGGAAACAATTTGAAGATGATGGATCTAAGCAACAACCAGTTGCAAGGGAAGATTCCAAGATCATTGGTAAATTGTACCAATCTCCAATATCTTCATCTTGGAAATAATCAAATCACTGATATTTTCCCCTCTTGGTTAGGAACTCTTCCGGAATTAAAGATTCTTATCTTGAAATATAATAGACTCCATGGTGCGATAAAAGAACCTGAGACGAATTTTGAGTTTCCCAAACTTCAAGTCATCGACCTCTCTCACAATTTCTTTAGCGGTGAGCTTCCAACAAAACACTTCCAATCTTGGAATGCAATGAAAGTTGCCAATAGGAGCCATCTTTCATACCTGCATGATGAGATACAGCCGTCTATGTATTATGTCCAGGTAGCCTCCAACGATTTTTCCAATTATGCATATACGATGACAATTAGCAACAAAGGTATAGAGCTAAATTATGGAAAGATCTCAAATATGTTCACCAGCATCATTCTTTCGGGAAATAATTTTGCAGGAGAGATTCCAGCATCTATTGCAAGTTTGAGAGCTCTTAAAAATCTCAATCTTTCTCACAATAATCTTGAAGACCACATCCCGTCATGTTTGAGCAACTTAACAGCACTAGAATCGTTGGACCTATCAAGTAATAGGCTCTCAGGAAATATTCCTCAACAACTAGTAGAGATCATATCCCTTGAAGTCTTTAATGTCTCGTATAATCTTCTCACAGGACTCATACCACCAGGAAAGCAATTTGATACATTCGAGAATAGTTCATATCATGGGAATCCTGGATTGTGTGGAAAACCTTTGTCAACACATTGCGAGGCCTCTAAGCCCTCAAAGAAAGAAAAAGAAGACTCAGAATCTCCATTTGTCTTTGGTTGGAAAATAGTTTTGATAGGGTTTGCAAGTGGACTAATAGTTGGAGTGGTTCTTGGTCAGGAATTCTACACAAGAAAACATGAATGGCTTGTGAAGATTTTTGGGATGCAAAGCATGAAGAGAAAGAGAGGATTCACAAATTGATTGTAATTAGCTCTACTTCTTATTTTTATATCTGTATTGTTTGCTTGTTTGTTTTTTTTCCACTGTTGCATTGCATGCATATGTTTTTCTTACTTTCGGAATGTAATAGATTTTAATTTGAAGGGTAAGGCTCATTAAGTCCCCCCTTAACTAGGTGTATCTATACTTTCATTTTCAGTAAAGTTTCCCTCGTACCGCCGAGGTTTCACCAAAACAAAAATTAAAATGAATTGATAAATGCAACAGAAATATACGAAATATGTATTAGTATTTCATATTACATTATAGAGAGGCTGCTAACTAGTAACTAATATCATCATTGTGTGACGAATTCTTGGACAATCTATTTCTAACAAATCATTTAGCTATTAAAACAACATCTCTATATAAATCTCGTGACAATAATATATTCAAATATACATATAGAAAGTATCGACTTAATTGTTAGCCTTACCAATTTATACATGTGGATTTAGAAAAATATCAAGTTCAATTTGATGATGAGCTGAAAGAGCTGCTATCAATTTATACATCCATTATTGAAGGCAGAGTAGAGCTTTTTCTTGTTGAAGCATTAATACTTGAATGCTGATACACTGCTAGTCACAGCTCAGCTCACCTGATCTTGCTTTGTAGCTGTCTGCTTGTGTTTGCAATTTTCTGAGGTTGATGCACCAGATCTGGTGTCACATTACATACTTGATCGAGGTCCATATTCCGCAGACTCCTCCCTCCATCTTTTTTTCATTTATTTTATTTTCTTCCTAAAATTGTATCATACATTAATATCGATCCAATGACTCATATAAAACATGACACGCTAGCTAAATAACATTGTGGCACATACATTACAAAATTACAAAGTATACAAAAATGAAATAGTCTTTGAGGGAGTGAATGAAAATGTGAAATATTTTGCCAACTTTTTTCCAAGCTAGGTTTTCTTCTTGTATTCTTGCAATTTTCAAATACTGGCTTCTCAGAAAATTTACAGAGAAAAGTGCTGTAAAAGTTTCCAAACCTAGAGTACAATTTTACTAATACTCATTCATTCTTGAAATCACATGACATCAGAGGCTTATAATGAAATTTCTATCTGATTGCTTTTACTGACTACACCACAATGACATGTACAAAGATCAATTGTCTATTTTTTTCTCTCTCTTTTCTTGATGAGGCTGTTTTATACTAATTAGTAACTAAAGGATCTAGCATCGAAGGAGAACCAGATCCAGATGATTTTTTCTCAACTACCTTCTGTTGTACATTCTAATAAATTAGGAATTTTGATATAATCATTCAATTATATGCACAAAACAAGTCTTTTGCCTATCGATCTCTACCGTAATCGATCCAACATCAACTACAGTTTAAGTCTTAATTTTTCCCATAACATCTATAAAACAATATATTAATCCAACATCATGCATGCACATTTATGTCATTATTTATCACGACCAAGAAATCTAAAGTTGTTGAAGCCTAACTTATTAAGAGAAAAATCTTCAATGCACCGAAGGGGAGTTGGTATGCACCATACAATACAATAGTCATGAATGAAGATTTCCACTTATAAAAATGTTAAGGAAAAAAAATGGGGATATAAATTCAAGAGACAGACATCAAGAACATTTATTCATCATCCTAGCTATTATATATCTATTTATTTCATTTTAAAAAAAGAAACTTTTATTTCAATCAAACCTCATCAAATAATCCTAAGAATTTTTAGCTTTTAGAATTGTGGCTTGCCAATATATATGTTTTTTTTAATATAATACTAATAATACGGCGACTCGAATGTAAATATTATCGGACATAATGAGTATCTTTTACTAAAAAACCACATTGGACGGCGGTAACAATATATATTATTAAAAACACATCTACTTCCTATATTGAATTTATGGGAAAATACAAATATTCTTAAAAAAGAAAAAAGAAAAAAAGAAGAAGTAACAAATGACATCGAAAAATACAATCATAGCACAGATATCTATATGTAATTATGTATAATTAAATCCATTTTTTCTTTAAAATATAATAATAACAATAATATAAGAGACACTAATTGGTTTATAATACTAAAAATTGATTACTGTACGTCTAATTTTACCATATCATTTTTTAGGAAGTAAAACTAAAATCTAACAAATTAATTCCTAGTCAGATTGGAGGAAGTTGAAGAAACAAAAGAGTCAATACCCTCCTACAATTCATCTTTCAAACTTTAAAGAACAACTCATGTATTTAACTGCATAACAATATATAAATGCCATAATTAGACATCACTTCTCTATATAAATTTCCATATCATGAACTAACCCCTACACATAATCATTATATAAAAATATATCACAATACTGATTCTGAAATCAATCAACTCACCGAAATCGAAATCAAAGATATGTAGAAGAAAATGATCGTTTTCGGCATTTGCATGCTCTTAGCATGCACACTCTTTGTAAAAGAAGTCGAGACCAAATTTATCTACTATGGACCCATTTCATGCGGTGTTAATCCAGGATATGGCCCAAAGCATCCGGAGTTATTTACCGCAAGACCACCTGCTAATAATTACAACAGAGGATGCAGCGATGCGGCACATTGGCAACAGAGGATGCAGCGCCCAAGAATGTTGTTGCAACGACGCGGAGGATGAGAAATTCAGCAACCACCTGTTGGCAACGTGCCGCATCGCTGCATCCTCTGTTGTAATTATTAACAGGCGGTCTTGGGCCTCATCCTGGGTTAACACCGCGTAAAATGGGTCCATAGTGGATAAATTTGGTCTCGACTTCTTTTACAAAGAGCTTGCATGCTAAGAGCATGCAAATGCCGAAAACGATCATTTTCTTCAACATATCTTCAATTTCGGTGAGTTGATTGATTTTAGGAATAGTAGTTTTTGATATGTATTTTGTAGACCGATTATGAGTAAGTTAGTTCATAATGTGTAAATTTATATAATGAAGTGATTGCTTAATTAGGCATTTATGTATTGTTATGCAATTAAATATGTTCTTTAAAGTTGAAAGATGAATTGTAGAGTGTTAAAATTAGACTTGAAACATCATTAATCGATTATATTAGAAACGGACAATATATGAGGTATCCTCTACATCATTAAGGAGATGGGACTTAAAAAAAAATTCTACACGAAAACGACAGCCTCTTTCAATCAACGTTGTTGTTGGACCGCAGAATTTAACTTACAAGCGGTATTGGTGCATCTGCAGTGCTGCAATATCTAACTAAGCCGTTTAGTATCTCTTCCTTCTGGGTTATAAAATATTCGGCAAATCTGCTAACTTTTTACAAGCTGACGTGTTCTATCCTCCATAAGCATTCTTTTCTCAAAGGTGAATCTGTGAATATAGCTTTGATGAAATCTTTTACCTGCCAAGATAAAGATATTGTCATATGCTGAAAACAAGTAGGAATTGATATGAAACAATAAGATATCAATAAATGAAATTGTTGTCGGAGAATATTGATTATTATCTGATTTCGATATGCATCTCAGTCAAAAGGGTAGCGGAATTCTAAATGATGTGCCGAACTGAATATACAAATGTGTATACATGGATGTACAGTACAATCTGATAAATTAGCTAACTAATTAGGGATGATTATTTGTATATGATAATGTAAAGACGAAATAAGAAGTTCTTGTACGTCATTGGGAACAGATCATACAAAAATTGATTACTTAAAAACCAGCGGATATATATGCTAAAATATGTGTGGTCAACCGATCATACCTCTAATAATGTAAAACCGCAACTGACCAGTTCTCCACATTCCCAAGCCGCTGTTATGGATTTTAAAGGCATGTCTAACAATTCTGGAAAATTTTGAAAAAAATAAAGGGAAAGAGAAAAAAATTAAGCTCGAGTGGACAGCCATCTACCAATTTCAAGAGAAATTTAGTCCACAGAGAGAAAACATGCCTGCAAGTTTGCGGATTTTACGTAAAGAAGGTATGAGATCCTCGAGAGAGCGTGTACGGTGCTCTTCTGTCTTGCCCTTTCGGTTGACAGAACTGAGGGACTCCAATAGAGATGATGAGTTTTCAAGCATCAAATTTATCAGTCTTTGAAGCTGAGAACATGTTATAATAGATCAGCTGTATACTAAAAACTTAAACATTCACAATTCCAAAAGCTTGAATGAAGACTGAAGAACATACCTGTAATGTTTCTTCCGCTGCCATATCATCTAGAAGGAGTATATCTCTTGCGACTCTGGAAAAGATCGAATCTAGAACAGTACACATGCTTCTCTTATAAGTTGAAGGCAACAAGAGCGGCTCCCATATTATATGTACTTTCTCAAGTATGAAAACAACCTGACCAAGAAACAATTAGTTGCCTCGCTAGAAAGAGCAGAGAAAAAAAAAAAAGGAATAGAAGCATGACCGCAAAATATACAGCAAAGCTACCTGATCTATACTAAATTTTGCAGATTCAAATTGTTGCATTTGATGAGTATTCTGAAATCCATCAGCGCCATCTATAGCCTAACAATAATCAGATATGCAAAACAACAAACTGTCAGACCACTACGGCAGATGACTTTGAAAATGTTGAATGTCAAATAAGAACGATTAAAACTAGGCAACTCTACCTCTCTCAAATTACAAATAACAAGTTGAATTTGCCTCTGCAGTACTTCTTCTGCCATTAGGTGAAATCTTGGAGCCATATCAACAAAAACAGCCAGCTCCTTAATGGCACTTGGAAAGTCGGAGCGATACTGCATATGGGGATTCAAATATATTAAATATCGATTAGACTGCAGTTATAATTATAACATTTTTAAATAAATAAAACCCAATAATTAAACAATAGTAATCAGCACCAAGCAAATGGAACAAGTTATGAGAATCATCACATCCAGGAACTTGCCCAAATAACTATATGCAAGTAGGTAAGCGGCAGACAACGAGCGAGAAGTTTCTATTATATTATTATGTATAGATCGATACAGTTCATACCTCAAAAGAAAGCCCAAGTATCTCCTGAGATAAATAAAGGCAATCATTGTGCATTAGAGCAGCAACCTGGTTGATGCCATCAAGTTGTCTTTCTAGCTTCACAGGTCAAAAGTGAATGTTACCAACGTAACATGATTCATATACAGAGGCCATAAAAGTACAATTGAGATCAAACTAGAACAGACATAAAAAGAGTACTTTGGGAAGTCTGCCCCAGCAATAGTAGCATAAGAGGATTTATCTGGTAAAGATTCATTTCGTCAATTGCCTTCCATGAACTAACCTTGACAGGAATGACAGCTTCGTAAAGCAGTAGAATGTCCCTAGCAGCGCGATAGAATTCAAAAGCAACTCTTGTGGATGACAAGCAAAGATCCTGCATGGAATTGCATCACACATGATCATATTTCCAAACAGAAATTTAACAAAGATAGACAACTGATGTTTAAACCACCATGAAAAGGACCAGTCTTCTCTTAGTATAGAGTATAGACTATAGAAGTATATATAAATGAAGGGCTTCATTTCATATGTTTTTCTTTTTTTGGTTAAATTTGATAGCTGGATGTTGACGAAACAATACTATATAATTCACCAACTAGTTAAGATAATAACAGAAATAAACTCCCAAATGTCACCTACATAGAGCTAGCTAGATTGGGATTGGATAATAAGAAAAAGTTTATGCCTTACTGCATCAACTAAAAACGCACAAAAAGAGAAGGAAGCTATACATAACAAATGAGTAATGCTAGGTTTCTCAAATTTTTTCTTAAAATCTTTCCCAAATGATGTTGGCACTTGAGGTGTCAACATCTTATAAATCATTAGATTACGTGGTGAGTGATATGATGTTGACAACTCATGTGCAACATCAATTTGGGAAAGATTTTGGGACAAAATTTGGAAAGCCTAGCATTACTCATAACAAATTAGGCACCAATATAAGAGAACTCACATATCAGATAATTATATTTTTCAAACTAAATTACCTTAAGCGTCTGATGCACTAGCTTCATAAGTTGAGAAGCTGCTAACAAATGAGTAATGCTAGGTTTCTCAAATTTTTTCCTAAAATCTTTCCCAAATGATAGGTTTCTCAAGCAAAGCTTTCCCGTTGATATGTATGATTGGTGCAATTAAAATGACCTTAGTTGAATCTACCCCATGTCACAAGTTTGACAAAATGATAGTCGGTGCAATTAAAATGACCTCAAATCTCAATTGAATCTACCCCATATCACAAGTTTGACAAAATGACAAAAACCTACTCTCTTACAGTCTTCCAAACCCCATCACATCCAGATTCCAGAAAACAACATCTATGAACATCATGCATGCACAAAGGTCATTTTAATTAAATATCTGTTGCAATCGCCAAGAAATCTAATTAATTCATTGAAATTTGAAAGCTTAAAGCTCTAAATGTCAATGCATAATAAATTTGGGAGTCACACAACTTGGACGATGACCAATAATTGTTCTTTCATGGCTATACGAGCGATTAAGCAGAACCAGATGCAATTCTTCTAAGGTCTTGGCAAAAATTTAAAACAATTACTTTCACTCATCACAGGTCTAACCTCTAACTTCTAATGTCTTGGTAACAAATCTAACAAATCTTTGGCTGTCTGTTGACAGCAAAACATGCTTCTTCTTCTTTTTCTAGATACCAACACACATAATGACTTGATTAATTAGATGTAAAACACAAGTATTTTGCAGTAACCAATAAATCTTAATTCATCGATGTCTAAGTTGTCTAACCGATTAGATTATCTCACCCTTCATCAAAATTATCTATTTTTACTTGCATCAAAATTCAAAACCATATATTATTTAATTTAAAAGACCTAAAACTTGTTTAATTTATGATGTCGGGATAGACTTTTCAAATTTTAAGAGATCAATTACTTTGAAGTGTTTAGCTTGACTGACACAAAAGGACGATAATTACTTTGACAAGTCTTTGGCTTGACTTACACATTATATAGAAGACCAAAACGACTTGGTTACAAGTTGTGTACCTATAAATTAAAGCATCTCCATACTGCTGGCCAGTAAAAGAGAGAGTTGAAGAGATTTCTTTTGTTTAATATTCAAGACGATCAATCATGGGGCTTTCTGGTCCATGTTTCTTCTCTTTTGTGCGCTTTCTCTTCTGCCTTTGTTTTCTTCATCATCTTGCTTCTTCAATGATGCAGCCACTCTGTCATGACGATGAGCGTTCTGCCTTGTTGAAATTCAAGCAAAGCTTTTCCGTTGATAAGTGTTGTAATTTTGATCCTATTTCAGATTATCCTAAAGTTGAATCATGGAAGTTGGAAGGAGGAAATAGTAGTAGTGCTGACTGTTGCTCATGGGATGGCGTCAAGTGCGATGAGGATACCGGTCATGTCATCAAGCTTGACCTCTCTAGTAGCTATCTCTCTGGTTCTATCAACTCTACCACCACCCTTTTCCACCTTGTCCATCTTCAATGGCTTAGCCTTTCTTATAATTTCTTCAAGTTCTCTGAAATTCCAGCTACAAGAAACAACCTTTCAAGGCTATCCCATCTAAACCTCTCTAGTTCTTACATTTCTGGTCAAATACCACCACAATTGCTAGACCTCCGCAACTTGGTGTCTCTTGATTTATCGCTTAATTATTTTTTTGAGGCTCCAGGAAATCAACCACATTATTTAGAGCTTCGAGTGCCGAGTCTACAAAATCTAGTTGAAAAGTTAAACAACCTCAAAGTGCTTAATCTTGATGCTGTCCAAATCTCCTCTCCCATACCTCATATATTGGAAAATCCATCTTCTTTGACTTATTTATCTTTACAAGGTTGTGGATTACAAGGTGAATTTCCTACCAAAATTTTCCAGTTACCAAACCTTTCCTTTCTCAAACTGACCGGCAATAGCAATATCACCGGATACCTACCAGAATTTGAAAGGAGCAGTCCCCTCACTGTCTTGGCTATTGGATCGAGCGGTTTTTCAGGAACAATTCCATCGTCCTTGGGTAACCTCACCAATCTTGTTCACCTTGATATCTCTTTTAGCAGTTTTTTGGGTGAATTGCCTATTTCAATTGGAAATCTTGCTTCTTTGAAAGAACTAAATCTGGAGGCCTGCAATTTCTCAGGCCAAATTTCGTTTTCATTGGATAATCTCACACAACTTGATTATTTAGATCTTTCTCATAGCCGTAACAAATTTTCAGGCCAAAATTCTTCATCACTTTCTTGGATTGCTAAGAATACTAAACTCACTTTTTTAGACCTAAGCGATCTCAACTTAGTTGGTGAGATTCCCTTATGGCTTATGAACCTAACACAACTTACTTATCTAGACATGAGTCAAAACCAATTAACTGGTCCAATCCCATCCTGTTTAATGAACATCAACCAGATATCATTTCTATATCTGCAGTCAAACCAATTAACCAGAAATATCCCATCCGAAATTAGCAACCTAACCCGATTGGTTGACTTGGATCTTTCATCAAATTCATTGCAGGACCCGATTCCTATTAACATTTTTCAACTCAAGAATCTTCAATATCTTAGGCTTCAGTCCAATAACTTGAGTGGTACAGTGGAGTTTGACATGTTCCTTTCTCAACTTGAAAGATTAGAAATTCTAATCCTCTCATCAAACAATCTTTCAGTGCTCATGAACAATACTGTTGCCAATACCAATTCTCAGAAATTCTTCGGTATAGGATTGCGTTCCTGCAACCTTTCAAACTTCCCAAATTTCCTCCGCAACCAAGATTTCTTACTAGTGCTAGACCTTTCCTCCAACAGTATAACTGGCAAAATCCCTAGGTGGTTTCTAAATAACTCGGTGCCTAACTTGAGATACTTGAACCTTTCTCACAACCTTTTCATAGAGTTTGACCAACATCCCAATGTTCGTCCACCATATTTAATTTCGTTAGATGTTAGGTACAATAAACTAGAAGGACCACTCCCAGATATTCCATTGATGTTCATGTCTGAGTATCTTGTTTCAAACAACAAGTTGACAGGGGAAATTTCGCCGTTGATATGCAAGTCGAAGTATCTTAATGCTCTTGACCTATCAAACAATAACTTAAGTGGTGTCCTTCCACAATGTTTGGCCAATTTCAGTGATTCCTTATCAATATTAGCATTGCAAAGTAATAAATTTCATGGAAGTATTCCGCAAACCTTCATGGATGGAAACAATCTGAAGATGATGGATCTAAGCAACAACCGGTTGAAAGGGAAGATTCCAAGATCATTGGTAAATTGTACCAAGCTCGAATATCTTCATCTTGGAAATAACCAAATCACTGATGTTTTCCCCTCTTGGTTAGGAACTCTTCGAGAATTAAAGGTTCTTATCCTGAAATTTAACCGACTCCATGGTGTAATAAAAGAACCTGAGACGAATTTTGATTTTCCCAAACTTCAAGTCATCGACCTCTCTGACAATATCTTTACAGGTGAGCTTCCAACAAAACACTTCCAATCTTGGAATGCAATGAAAGTTGTCAATGGGAGCCACCTTTCATACATGCATGATGAGATACTGCCAGAT
Organism: Dipteronia sinensis; assembly: GCA_033220585.1. NCBI lineage: Eukaryota > Viridiplantae > Streptophyta > Magnoliopsida > Sapindales > Sapindaceae > Dipteronia > Dipteronia sinensis. Next base: position 42,859,523 of record CM065645.1, read on the forward strand.
GGGTTTTATGTCCGGTATGCCTCCTATGACATTTCTGATTATTCATACTCGATGACAATTAGCAACAAAGGTATAGAGCTAAATTATGGAAAGATCTCAAATATGCTCAATAGCATCATTTTTTCGGGAAATAAATTTGAAGGAGAGATTTCGGCATCTATTGCAAGTTTAAGAGGTCTTCATAATCTCAATCTTTCCCACAATAAACTTGAAGGCCACATCCCTTCATCCTTGGGCAACTTGACAGCACTAGAATCGTTAGACCTCTCAAGCAATAGGCTTTCTGGAAATATTCCGCAACAACTAACAGAGATCACATCCCTCGAGGTCTTTAAGGTCTCATATAATCTTCTCACAGGACTCATACCACAAGGAAAGCAATTTGATACATTCGAGAATAGTTCATATCATGGGAATCCTGGATTGTGTGGAAAACCTTTGTCAAAACATTGTGAAACCACTAAGCCTTTAAAGAAAGAAAACGAAGACTCGGAATCTCCATTTGTCTTTGGTTGGAAAATTGTTTTGATAGGGTTTGCAAGTGGACTAATAGTTGGAGTGGTTCTTGGTCAGGAATTCTACACAAGAAACCATAAATGGCTTGTGAAGTTTTTTGGGATGCAGAGCATGAAGAGAAAGAGAGGACGCAAAATTTGAATGTAATTACTAATAATTAGCTTTGCTTTTTTTCTTTTTCTTTTTTCGACCTCTGTTTCACTGTATTTTTATTTCCTTTGTTAGCATTGCATGCATATGTTTTTCTTAGTTTCTCCAATGTAATAGATTCTGGAAGGGTAAGGCTCATTACTTCCCCCTGACTAGGTGTATCTATCTTTTCTTTTTTAATAAAGTTTCCCTCGTACCGTCGAGGTTTTACCCAAACAAAAATTAAAATGAATTGATAAATCCAACAGAAATGCTACTAACTATATTATATCATATACAATATAGAGATTAAAGGTTGCTAAAATATCATCAATTCATCATTGTGATCAATTCCTCGATAATCTATAGCTAATAAATCATTTAGCTATTAAAACAACATCTCTGTTTTTATCTAATGACAATATCGAATTTTGTATTTTATTAAAACAAATGTAAAAGACAAATTGTTTATATAGATTACTACAAAAACTTAATTGATCAATTTTAAACATTATTATGCCTCCTAAAATTGTATAAATTAATCTTTTTTTGAGAGATGTTAACAATGTGCAGTTTGGGAAATATAAAATCTAATCCACGTTTCTCTATCACTCCATATTGACTGTTTGGTTACAAGATGAGAACGTATAACTCAGTAAGAGTTGCCAATAATTTTGGAATAGCGCCTTGTAACAAATTTTTACTTATAAAACAATTTATGAAGGTTTAAGGAATGCTTCATGAGATATGTTATCGATTTATCGAGTTTCTCTATAATATTGCAGTGGATAGTACTTGTAATGTTACCGAAATTTTGTATTTTTTGTTTTTACAAAATATAATTTCATAATAATAATATTAAACCTAAAATTTGGATAAAAGTAAAATTTACCTTAAATCCATAATTTTTTTTTACTTTTGTTGATATTAATGACAATTTAGGCTTAGATTTAAAATAAAATAAAAATAAAGAAATAAAAGCTTAAGACACATAAGGCCAAAATATTTTTTGTTTTGGGCTCTTAATGGGCCCAAAAAAGCCCAAATGGACCTTACAATGGGTACAAAATGCTAGGGTTTGGTTTTGGGAACTTCAATAAACAAGTTGATTTCAATTTCGCTACTTTTCCACTCCTCCTCTCTTCGCTAAAGGTATCGTATTCCATCTCTTATCGATTTCTTTCATGTTTTTTAGTCTCGATTATCCTTTGAAATCATGTTTGTTTTCAATTGATTGTTTTGGGGTTGTTATCGGGATTTCCTTTGTTCTTACGATCTGTTTAGGGTTTCGTAATTTTGTTAGCTGAATTGGCTAAGTTTTTGATTGAATCGATTAGCTGCGTTGATTGTGTTTGCCCTAATTTTTTATCAGTAAGAAAAATTGTTAATTTCTTTGTTTGATCGTGTGTGCCCTAATTTTTAGTATTTTCACCGAATTCGAAGATCCTGCAAATATTTCCTTCTTGTTTTCTCTTTTCCCGCAAAATTTGTTCAAAAACTTTGAGTTATTGATCAAATTTGAATCTGGGTCGTGTCTAACTTGCCTGAAATTTTAATGAAATTCAATTATAATTTTCTTATCGTGTTGCTTTTGAATCTCTGTTTGTGAGTCTTGACCTACAGTAGCAATTTTTGTTATATAGGTTATAGGAATCGAAATTCGTGTTAAATTTGTGTATGCTTGATTTTTTTTCATTTTATGTCCTAACTCCTAAATAACTTATACTCTATTGATAACAGAGTCGGAAACCATGCCGAAGAATAAGGGAAAGGGAGGAAAGAACAGAAAGAGAGGAAAGAACGAAGCGGATGATGAGAAGCGTGAGCTTGTCTTCAAGGAAGACGGACAGGAGTACGCCCAAGTGGTTCGCATGCTTGGGAATGGCCGATGCGAAGCTACGTGCATTGATGGGACCAAGCGTCTCTGCCACATCCGTGGAAAGATGCACAAGAAGGTTTGGATTGCATCTGGTGATATAATACTTGTTGGGCTGCGTGACTATCAGGACGAGAAGGCCGATGTTATTCTCAAGTATATGCCTGATGAGGCTAGGCTTTTGAAGGCCTATGGTGAACTCCCAGAGAACACCCGTCTTAATGAGGGCATTGCTGGTGGTCTTGATGAGGAGGATGAAGGTGCCGGTGATGATTACATCGAGTTTGAAGACGAAGATATCGATAAGATCTAGGCACCGGGCAGTATTGTCTTTGTTTGGGGTTTCTGTTTAATGTGAAAGAGACATGGTTGATACCGGTGTATCGGTGTTAAAAAGTCGGTGTTAAAAAGTCTCATATATGTGTTTGAATTTTATAAATTTGGAATTTTAGATGGTGAGACTCTCATATTTCATGTAACACCTATTACCTGCTTATTAATTTTTTTCTCGATCGTTGCTCCTTTTTGTGAAGTTTATTTGTGGAATCTATCTTATTGAGTTTTTCTCCTTCTTGTCTTAACTATATATCGGGAAGAAGGCATGTGCCACTCTCCTTTTAGTTTATGAACCATGCAGAAAAGCTTGTATAGATATTCTGCTTTTCCGGTTTCTGGAAGTTGAATAGAAATTGCCAAAGGTTTTGACAATACATATTTGTTTTGTGTAATTCTAAACTATGTCTAACTTGTGCATCTCAAGCCTACGATATGGTTGCTTACCCTTTATAAAGTTCGGTTTAAAATTAGGCAAATCATCTTTGCCTATATAGATGCCTTGTCCACTTTTGCAGCATGTGTGGTTTCTATTATCAAACAAATTCTACTGCCAGCTTCTTGCTCATTTTTAGTGTTGCAGAATCTCATAAATACAATAACGATCTAGTAATCTCAGGCATAACATGTACAGAGGAGGAATTTATTATGTTTAGAAGCAACACAATAACTAGATCCTAGGTAGAACTTAGAAGCAGGAAGCATAAATTCTCTTGACAGATATATAAGAAGGCAATCTTGATTTTGTCTCTGATCATGCTGTGTTATGTGGTTGTTAAGAGGAATCATCTTCGCACTTGGTTTCTTTCTTGGTCCCTGGTTGCTTCTGCTTGTTCTTCTCATTGTCAGTCTCCCTCCGATGCTCTTTCTTGCTTGCCTGTAATAACATGGAAATCACATTACTAACTGGAATATGGAATGAAACAAGAGAGGTCTATACTGAACCCTGCGGATCATTTGAAAGAGGTCCATGTCATATCTCGCATGCCATGTCATGCTGTGCCGTGATTCAGTTGTTGGGCATGAGCCAGCACGGCTTGGCAGAGTTCTGCCACAAGTACTTAGATAACTACAGTGAGGAAGTTTTACCTTGCTACATTCTTTTGGGCATTGATAGCTTGGCACAGTTTTTCGCCTCGACACAGTTCTTGTAGCCTTCAGCTTGTTCTTAGGAGACTTGAAGCCACCCACATCATTTGCCGCGGTTACTGAAAAGCTATCAAGTTGAATGGATACATCATTAGATCCACAGCTCTCCTTTTCTTCCCCAGCTACATCAAAAAGTCTTTTCCCCATTATGAATCTTTGATTGTTGCTAAACGGCTCCAGTTGCTTGCTTATATCATTTTCAACCAAAGGGCTCTCCGGAAGGCGGGTTGCCATCCACCGTTCCAGCCAGCTCCATCCCATGTTGAGTTCTGCGCTGTCGGAGTCGGGTCTGGTATGTTTCTTCTTTGAACAGATTCTTAGCTGTAAATCAAGTTAAGTGAATTCAGCATTAAACTAGATTTCCAAGTATATGTTTTATCCATAGTATTTTAAGCTATACCTGCTGTGAAAAGGCATAAGCTAGAGCCCTTTCGCGCCTGGTTGTTGCTTCCAGTCTGCTCTGAATCCTCATTTTCGATATGTTGCTACTCACAGTGCTATCATCCCAGTCTTCCTGTCAATTTCATGTCAAAAAAACAAATCCAAATTAACTAAAATTCCACAGAATCTCCAACTTAAGAGGTCTACATTGTTGTTTGTTTTAATTACCTTTATCTTGAAAACCTGAGCTCTGGTTCTCTGAGGTATAGCCATGCTTTCTTCTTGAAGAGAGAAAACTTCTACAGAATTCCCTGTTTGAACTTCAATGGATGTGCCTATAGACTTCTTACTCGGACTCTCTATCTCTGTAGCAAGCTCCTGCTTACTACTGTCCTTTGATTCAATTTCTTCATTTCGACGTCTAGCCTGAAATCAAGCAACTTCAAAGGGTTATGAGTGTAAGTGTTTAGTTGAAAGATATTGAAATTTGGAGGGAATGTGAATCAACCAGAAAGGCTCTAAATGCTGTCTGAATAATGATTGCAGCATCTTCTTCATGGAACAATTCGGATATCGAATTATGTTTCTCCTTGGTCTCTTCTTCACTCTGGATATTATCTCCCTTGTCTGTGAAGTCTCCTAGTACAGGTTGTGTAACGGTGGCCTCGGAGCTCTGGACTGAAGCAGAATCCTCCTCTGCCAGGACTGAATTGAATTCATCACCACACAGGTATGATCTCACAGAACTCCATTTTCTCTTTTCCACCACATTGCACCTTGCCTGAAATCATAGAATTACCAGAAATCAATCAAATATCTGCTAATATAAGTAGATGTCTATTTTCAGAATTCACAAAAGCAATATGTACATTTAGGAGACTTACACTGCTCTCTTGAGTCCCAACAGACTTGCTTCTAGAGAAGACACTCTTAACCAGCTCTCCAGTGATACCCATCTGTCTTGATCAAGAATCAAAACCAGAGCAGAATTCTCATATGGGGTATTCTCCAATTATACTGAAAACAATTTCTAGCTGAATTATTGATATGTTGAAGAAAAGTTGAAATCATAACTCAGTTGTTGATCTCACTTCTAAGTAGAGTTAGCTTCACTGGATTTATTATTCTTTTTTAGAAAAAGGTTGGGTGGAAACAAGTACGAAATAGTATAGTTATATTAACATAAACAGAATGTTAGCTGTAATTGAGTCAGAATATTTGCAGGTTTTTGCAGAGCTTTAGAGCTGGACTGAGTGAGCTTTAATCCCCAAAATAATAGAATCTGAAAAGTTAAAAAAAGAATAAATAGAAGCTTTTTCACTTCACTTTTTGCACATGGGTTGCAGCAGATTGGCCTCACAATAAAGTTTGCTTGTTATTGGGGCTATCTATGTCTATTCCTTACTGATTACTGCTTCTTCTATTGCCCCCTCCAAGTGCCTCTCTTCACTCTTCACTCTTTTCTTTCTGGGTCAGAGCAAAACTTACATGCGCCCAATGCAATGTATCCTAACCGATGGATGCATGCCATGTGTTACATGAAATTTATTTGATTGGTTCTCCTTGACATATGGCATGCATCTATTGGTCGGATGCATTGCATCGGTTGTATACCAGATTTTCTCCTTGATTGTTGCTATTGAAGAACAAGAAAAACATGTAAACAACTTTAGAAATTATATGGAACCCAAAATGAAAACCAGTAATGGACTATTTGGTTTGATGGTCATGGATCTATAAAAGCATATGAATTTGGATGAGTGTTATAGTACTTCTAACACCTGCATTATGAAGTTATGGTATTTGAATCGAGTATCCGTATGTGGTATGTCTTTCACTCCTACGCTATTTGGAAAAGCAAATGAAACATCTTTAATCACCCATCAAATGCCCAAACAAACTCTCATGAATTGTAAAGTGGAAACAAAAACAAATTCCACAAAAACCTTTTTCTCTTTAGATCTGAGTGAACTTACAAAAAAAAAAAAGGTTGAGATAAATATCATGTGAGTGATGATGATGACTTGCTGTGTTTGTATCTTGAACCCAACATTGAATTATCACTACCAAGACAAGTATGTGTCTGATCAAATTAGTCATTTTGACAATGACTTACAAATAGTGGCCCTAATGTTTGTCAATTTTTTTTGTGGCCAGTAGTACCCAGTTGGACCAGTTATGTATATAACTATATACATATATTCTTTTCAAAATATAACACTAAAGTGGGATTTTTTTTATGTATATAATAATGTTATAAATATGTAAACAATTTAATTTGTTTGTCTTATAAGGCTACATAATTCTTCATTGTTTGCATGCAATATTTTTTTTAAAAACTTGTATGTAGATGTCAGAAAATTATTCTCAACAAGCAAAGTAATAGTTTTTGTTTTCTTGTTTTTATTGATTACTATCACAGTATTATTAATTTTAAAGTTATTGAGAATACAACTGTAATAGTGATTATTCTTTCGACTCACTAACTACCCATACAACATATTTATACTAAAGCATGTATGTAATGTGATCAATAATCAAGAAACGAGAAAACTATTAACAGTGAGTCAATGAACATTCGTATTTGTCTATACTCTTTAATGAATGTGAAACTTCATGATTTTAATAATTTATATATATTGAAATATTACAAATTAGGTTACCGGATAAACCGAGAGAAAACCCTTTATATATGCTTGTAAAATGTGAATAGTGAAGCTCCATCCCTCGTGACTAATGTAAAAAGAATATATATTACCACGTGTGCTACAACGTAAGTGTGATTTCAATATTATATCAGTAACCATTCAATCAAAAATAATATCTAAGAGATTTACAACTTGGGATAAGAACGAAGGAGATCTTTTGTGGCATGAGTTTGTGTATACTGTATACTTATTTATTTATTTATGCATCATTGGCAATGTATGACAGGCGTGGTCCATAAACTGTATAAATTAATGCATGTGAAAATAATAGAGGTTGATTCTGTCCATCATTTCTCATTTTGATTTATTTTTTGAAGAAAATTATTTGGGTTTATTAAAATGAAAGAAAAGGAAATTATTTAAGAACAAGCATGAATTTTATCAATTAGAAAAAAGAAAAAGATATATTAAACAACTTTTGATTACAAAAAAAAACAAAACAAATCACCGCATGTTTACAGTGGGTGATTTTTTTTTTTTTTTGTTTCTGTAAGAAACAGAAGAACAGAGAGAAGGCCACCTTAATTGTATTTAATAACGGTCAGAGACTCGTAGACAGACCTTTCATCAAACTGTTGACAAAAAAAATTGTAGCTTTTACGGTTGTCGTCGGCAGAAACCATATTTTAATGCCGTTGATTGGAGAACAAAACGGCAGTTTTGTGGCTTACTTCGAGGAGTTGGATGGTTTCGAGTTTCGACGACGACCCTTTGAAGTTTGAAGTGACTCCCTGCGGCTGGATTTTAGGAAAAGCAGTACGTCGTCACATAAAGGATATCGTAAATGACGATCTTACCGGGTGCTGATGTGTCTGAGCACGTCACCGTCTTTAGCCGACGTGGCAGTTAAAGTCATCGCCTAAAGTAACGACATGTTTGTTCATGTCTCTGACCAATCCGTGACGTCACCTTCCATCGATGATGTACCTGGCATGTCACCACCTTTACTGACGTGTCCATTCTAGTCATCGCCTAATAGATGATGTGTTAACCCAATCCATGAAATGTCTGAGCAAAAGTGAACTCGAATGAAGTTTGCTCACCTACCTTGAAGGAGTGAACATTACCTTTCTTCTAAAAACATGACATGTGTCCATAGAGAGGGTAAATTTATCAATTGTCCCCTCCTAAAAACATGATATGTATCCATAAATCGGCTAAATTTATCAATTTTTATGTCCATTAAAGGGATAAATTTGTCAAATTTACCCCTTCATTGACACATGTCATGTTTTTAGAAGAGGGATGATGCTCACCTCTTTTGAAGGGGGTGAGCAACAGTGAGCTCAAACGTTGTCATCCATGGATAATGTGTGTGGACTGTGGACACATCACCATATTTGACCGACGTGGCAGATCAAGCCACGACATCAGCAACCAACAGATACATATTGAGCCTGGGCCTGGGCCGTTTAGTTGGCCCAAACTGAACAGATATTTACAGATCCGTCCTTGTCGTTAAAGCCCAACAAGACTTGATAATTAAGTTGTGACACGACGGTTCTCGCCAAGCAATTCAAAGCCTATTTCGCCGGCGACGAACACAACACGAGTCATTTTTTTCTCATCACTTCTGCTTTCTTCCTAATATTTGCTTTAATTTCCATTTGTATATGAATAAACACACGCAGATACAAATCATATTGATACACTCTTCTTCGTTGTAGATATACATATTAGGGAACCATAGTTTTCAAACATAACAAAAATTCATGAGACATCACATCACTGAATCTGAAAAACAAGAAGAAGAAGAAAGAAAGGAAGAAAATGAGTATTGTACCTAAGGAGACGATTGAAGTGATTGCACAAAGCGCTGGAATCAACAGTTTGTCTACAGATGCAGCGCTCGCTCTTGCTCCTGATGTCGAGTATCGAATGCGTGAAGTCATGCAGGTATATTATTATATATATGCACAATTGATTTCTTCACAGCTATATCTTTGTGTTTATTGAAGTGGGTTTGTTTTGTATCTCTGTTTGTTTTCCTTCTTTTGATTATTTTGGGTTGTTGATTGGATGAATTCAATTGTTAGGTTTGCAGATTTTAAAGGTTGATTACTTTTATCAGAGGGATGTAGTGATGTTACTAAATGATGATATTGTGAAGTTGGAAACTTTGAAATGGATATGATTTCTTTGTGTTGGAACTGGAAGTTATATTCGTGAAGAAGACAAGAATTTGAATGCTGGTACTATAAAGAAGTGTTTTTGTTTGGAAGATTAGTAGGATGTTAATTTTGATGAAATCTTGTTGAAATGTATCTGATATAAGTGGAATTGAATTTTAGAAACAAAATGCAATGTCAAAAGAAGCACCTTGGTGTTACTTGCTGTAGACCTAAGTTCGCGTGGGAATTTTTTTTTTAGTTGGCGAAGATAGACAAGTTGATTAATGAAGTTGAGAATTATTCTGGAACTGATGTAGTTTTTTTATTTGAAGTACAGGAGGCAATCAAATGCATGCGTCACTCAAAAAGAACTACTTTGACAGCAGAGGATGTTGATGGTGCTCTTAAATTGAGAAATGTGGAGGTGAGTTGCAAATAATTCTATGGTTTTGTATGCTACTGTGAGGAAGATATCTTGAATGAGCTCATAGAAGTAAAAGATGTGGCTTTGTTCTTTTTTTCGTTGCTCTTGTTACTAACATTGTAGTGTGTATCTTCTTATATGGTTTCTTAACATTGGAGATGTGAGAATATATTAATGTCTTATATTATGATTATGCTTAGCACTTGTGCTTGAATTGAGAGGGCATGAATAAGATATGAGCCCGTTAAAACTTGACTACTATAATTGCTATAGCTTAACACTCCTGATTTGCAGTTGAATGATTGATCATTGATTCATATGATGTAACAATTAAACTCTGTGAATTGTCTATTTCACTTGTTTGGAAATATATTTTCATGTATTAGCATTTTGTTTAATCTTCTTGCCTCAGCCAGTATATGGCTTTGCATCAGGGGGTCCTTTGCAGTTCAGAAGAGCTATTGGACATAGGGATTTGTTTTACATTGATGACAAGGATGTGGATTTTAAAGATGTAAGAAACTGATGATTATATTTGTTGTCCTTTCAGCTTAAATGGGTAGAGCAATTCTTAATATTCTCACAATTGTATTTGACTTGTAGGTGATTGAAGCACCCTTACCAAAAGCACCACTTGATACATCAATTCTTTGTCACTGGCTAGCTATTGAAGGGGTACAACCTGCAATCCCAGAAAATGCACCGGTGGAAGGTTGGTCTCTAAATATTGGTGCATTCTTGACAGTGCAATAATCGGTTAGATTTAAAATTTTCCGAATTTAGTAGAAACTCTGAAGAATCTGGATTCTTACATTTTCTGAATTAGTCTGCTAGGATGTCAACCGGGGTTTTTAGCTCCGGAGGAAATTGTATCAAGTGAGATCTGTTTAGCTTATTGATTTCTTTGATTGAAATTTACAATTGATGATACCTTGATCGTCACCCTTTCCTAGCAAAACAGACAAGGTAGTTGGTTTAAGTGCAATGTTTTTTTTTCTTTCCTGGGAGCAAATTTGTGTAGTAAAATTATAGATTTTAGACAGTTCTGTGTAGGAAATAATTTCTTTGAATTTTCCATGCTGATAGTAATATCAGGATCTAAACAAAACTGACTGCTGGAGCAATCAGCAATGTTAGTTTATGCTAGTATTATCATTTATCAGCGTAAGTTTGGAAGCTAATCTCATTATTGGCGTGCTTGTCTTTAGTAATTGCTCCTCCTCCTCCTGATGGCAAAAGTAATGAACAGAAAGATGGGCTTCCTGTTGACATTAAATTACCGGTTAGGCATATATTGTCCAGGGAACTTCAGGTACATGAAATTCCATCTGCTCCTTTGTTATTTATTGATTTTTACTGCAGTTTGTTTATTGTCCTTCACTGTCACCTTTGCAGCTATACTTTGATAAAATCACTGAGCTTACAGTGAGTAGGTCTGATTCAGTCCTTTTCAAAGAAGCGTTAGTGAGTTTGGCCACAGACTCAGGACTTCATCCATTAGTTCCTTATTTCACATTTTTTGTAGCTGATGAGGTGATAATATTAAGATTATAGTGTGAACATGAACAGTTACATGAAAATGGCTATCCATAATTCTCATTTTAACTGTTCTTTCTCCAATGACATCAGGTTTCTCGTGGTTTGAATGATTATTCCCTTCTGTTTGCTTTGATGCGTGTTGTTCGGAGTCTTCTCCAAAATCCACACATACACATAGAACCCTATGTAAGTTGACCTTTTATTAATATGATTTATTTGTTTGGATACATCTTTACAGAATTAAGTCTAATCTCCAAGTTAATGTTCACTGAGTCAACCATTGGGAGGGTTTAACAGCTGCTACCATGTGACATCTGTCATTGTGGATAAACATTGTTAATCTGCCTTTAGTGGCCCCTTTTAAGGAAATGGCCTGTCCCTGCCATTTCAGCAGATGATATCAGCTGAAAAGACCTATAGTTCTGTTTGTTCTGATATATTTTGATCAGCTAGTCTTCGGTGCTAATATATTCTGTTGTGTTGTTATATGGGTTGTGACCAGTGAGATTTTCAAATCGTGAAAAGTAATCTTTTAAGAGATAAAATAATCACGTATGAGCAGACAGTGAAATGTAATTGCTTCTTCTGTTGTGTTGTTAAATGATTTGTAAATAATGAAATTGCTCAAATGACGTGCTATAGTAAGAAACATCGGGCCTAACAAAGCGGTGTTAAGGAGGTGTTAATTGAACTGAGCTCAGCTTAAGAAACCCTGAATCCTCATTTCTTATGGCTGCTAGATGAATCTTTTTCTTACATTTAGCTACATCTCAAATATATAGCATCCATTTTATACTTGGAAATTATCCCTTTTCTTGCTTCCACTTTCCTTTTTTTCAATTTTTAGCCTTCTTCTTTTCCTTCCAATCATTATTTTTGAGTAACTGTTCAGGCATTAACAGGCGTTGTTTCATGTGGCTGTACAACCTTAGATGGCCTTTTCTTTACATCTGTTCAGTACATAGATATACTCTGTAGTTTGAGGGGTCCCACTTTCAGTGAATTTGAGAAGCATTGTTTTCTTGTCAGCTTCACCAATTGATGCCATCTGTGGTTACCTGCCTTGTTGCGAAAAGGTTAGGGAATAGGATTGCTGATAACCACTGGGAACTTAGAGACTTCACAGCAAATCTGGTTGCTGCGATATGCAAAAGGTGAGGCTTCTCTGCTAGTTTTATATTGTGAATATAAAGAAAATTATCATGATTGGTTTCAAATTTTTAATAGTCTACGTTTTTTTGTTGTGCCTTTGTTCTATCTCGCTTGAAGGTATTTCTCTCTTAGGCAACAAGAAATAAGTGAAATTGTATTTTTTTAATTATGTTAATTGTGATAATCAGGTTTGGAACTTTGTTATTTATGCAGATTGTGTATTCTGTAAAGTTGGTGATTTCGTAGCACTGCTATGAATTTCTGATCAACCACCCTTCTGAGTCCTTGTCCTGACCCATTTGAACAGTACCATGCTGAGACTGGATTATTTAAAAACATGGTGCTAGTGATATTTAATGAGGATGATGCAACTTTTCAATACAATAAGACCCTAATTACATTGCTTTTTCAACATATTTTTGAAGTGTATGATAAGTGATAGCAATAGGAGCCAAATAGACAACCTAGACCGGGACTCACCAACCTTTTAAAATTGTCTTGCCTCAATAACCATTCTTCGGACTCAACTGTTTATTTTCAAAAAAGTTGTTATTAATATATACAAATATTGTTCTTGTTTTTAATTTCTCACACGATGAATTTTGTCTTATTTTGACATTTGTAGATTTGGGCATGTATATAACACTCTTCAGCCACGCCTGACCAAAACTCTTCTGAATGCACTTTTGGACCCAAAAAAAGCATTGACTCAACATTATGGCGCAGTTCAAGGGTTAGCAGCACTAGGACCCAATGTGGTAATTTCTTTTCTCATGCTTTGTGTGAAATCAATTCTCGTGCTTCTTGGTAATCGTTCAAATATAATGTAACATTATCTTTTTGTTGTGGATAGCTTTTATTGTTATGTAAACTTCCAACAAGTAAAAATCAAAATAAAATTTTCAACTTCATCACTCTCCTCTCACTTTTGTGATTTGCATTTTTTCACATTGATAATTGCGTTTTGTATTTTTGTCAATACATGCTATATTTGAGCTCATCATTTTTTAACCATTTTGATATTCTTAAGTTATTTGTGATGCTTCTTCACTTTACGAGCAGGTCCGTCTTCTTGTATTGCCAAACATCGAGTCATATTTGCAACTTCTTGAACCAGAGATGCTTCTTGAGAAGCAAAAGAATGAGGTGAAGAGGCATGAGGCTTGCCGGGTTTATGGGGCCCTGTTGGTGAGTTTTCTAACTAATAGCATTCTTGTATAAATACATGCAGTAAGATAACTCTTGAGAACGGTCGTTAATGAGCATAACTGGACTGTCATTTCCAGCATGCAGCCGGTCAATGCATTTATGATCGCCTCAAGATCTTTCCACCTTTGCCATCCCCGCCAGCACTTACTGTCTGGAAGACCAATGCAAAAGTCAATACCACAGTGTCAAGTAAGAGTTGTGCTGAATTTTTGTTTGCTCAAGTGCATGATATAAGTCTCTCCAGTGTCGACTAAAGATGTCAATTTGAATCCAAACCAAATTCTAATACTTGTTTCGCTTGAAAACTCTTCAAGATAAACGCAAAGCAAGCATGGATCACTTGGACCAGCAGCCACCTAACAAGAGAATAGCAACAGATGGGCCAATTGGTGTAGTGTCCACCAGCTCCTCGCCATCTCCCATGCAGGAGGATACAGCTGCCCTGGTTCCCGTGGATGATTCTGATGTGGGTACATCACAATCTCCTGGACAGATACCCCATGATGGCGGATCAGGCAGCAAACGTGTTAGAGATAAGGGTGATAGTCGTGCCTCAAAGATGGCAGCCATCCTGCCTCAGGTTTGGAAAGATGACTTAAATTCTGGGCAGGTTCTGGTTTCGCTATTTAACCTATTCGGTGAGGGAATTCTCTCCTTCATTCCAGCTCCTGAGATGTCTTTGTTCTTATAATCTGCTGTAAAAGGATGGTAGTAATATACCCATGTGAATTGTAAATTCATGATTTCTTTAAATGAAATGTACGATCGATCTTGACTGGAATAGGATTCGATTTCAAGATTTTGCTAACGAAACTTCTTTTGTATTCTCCAATAATCATTGTTCTCTTATATCTTGACCAACAAAAGAACATTTCATTTCGTTTAACTTAATACATGATCCAGATTTCAAAAAAGCATGTAACATGGAAACCGAAAAGGGAAAATATACATTGTCATCCACAAAGATATTCGCTTAATGTCAAACTTTTATTTTCCTTATCAAGATATGGAAGTTTTGTATTCTGTTTCTATTTGGATTTATATCAATACAAATTTTCGCTTAATATGTGCCAGAGGGATCCAGATCGATAATCAACGTCTTTCTAATTAAATAGAGGAAGTTGCATCTCATGCACAAAGATTAATTAAGCTAGCTGCTAATTCTCATTACGGAAAACATTAACTAAAATTACAAGTGATTACATATATATTTTTTGAAACAGAGATTTTATTAAAGATCAAGACGAACTACAACCTATTCCGGCAATCAGCCGAAACCACGTCCTACACAGAAAGGAAAACCCTCCATCCAGAACAGATCTTCGCCTAAAGATATGGCATATTTGGCCAAATCTTGGGCTACTCGATCTATTGCAATGTCTAGAAACAAAAGAAACAGAAAGACAAACAACAGAACAAAAGTGATTACATATATAACAATCAATAATATGCATGAATAATAATGTTCCCTTATATATATATATGAGCTTTTATTGAAATTAACATGGCACAGCCTTATTTAATCATAATTAGCTCACAAACTACGTGTTTTTACGTGGGATCGATCCATAATTAACCATCTCAATTTCCAGGAGGTGGAACAGTTATATATGTAGGTGTTCTAGGAGGTGGATCAGCTCCAGGTGGGACAGTTATATATGTAGGTGTTCTAGGAGGTGGATCATCTCCAGGTGGAACAGTTATATATGTAGGAGTACGAGGTGGATCAACATCCGAAGGAGTTGCTCTAGATGAGACTAAGAGAACAAATGCAAAGAGAACACAAGCAATAAGAAACAAAGTAGTTTTGGATGAAGCCATGGAAGGGATATTTTATAAGTGAGAGAGATGTATATTTGTCTGAGACGGTGGATGACAAGAGATGGAAGGTATCCACACCCTATTTATAATAGATCGGTAAGCAGAAATATTATTATTATTATTATTATCAATGAGTTTAAAATATCCGGAGTTTCCACGATATTTCTATAATTTAAAATTAATATTATTATCAATAATGTTATATTGTTTGAAATTGGTGTCCAAATGATAAGATAACACTTTAATCCATCATTTAAATTGTATTAGATCTGTATAATTTAAATGAATGAATTAAGGTATTGGTACATCATTTGAATATCAAATATTCTATTATTATTTTCAACCAACTGGTCATCTTACATGACCGTAATTTAAGGGTATTGAACTCCAAAAGTCTATGTGGAAAATCAAAAAGCAAACAAGAAGCTATGTGTTGACTTGCTTTTTGTGTTGACCCATAAATATATATATATATATACATATAATTCTTTTCCCCGGTTTCCACTGATATAATTTATATCAGTACGTTATATGTGGACTACAGATTATGAAGAAGTTTTGACAAGTATATACACTTTGAATCAAAATATGTAAATCTAATGATCCATATCCAACGTACTGATAAAATTATATCGGTGCGTACATATTTGAAAATTTTTGTATATATATATATATATATATTTATGGGCGATGGTTTTCTAGTAAGGACGTTATGAAATTATAAGTTAAAGACGTTAGTGTGGGTATTTGTTAATATGAAGCTGTGGGTCCACTGTGAATATGTGGTAGTTATTGGAAGTCCTAAAATTATAATGTCAAGACAGTTCTGATTAGAGAAGTATTATATATATATATATATATATACAATTTTTCTATTATCAGTTCGTCCTGATATAAAATATATTATGACGAAAAATGTGAACCATTAGATTTACATACTTTGACTCAAAGTGTATGTACTTATCAAAACTTTTCCATAATATGTGACCCACATTCTTCGTCCTGATATATTTTATATCAAGACTAAATGATAGTAAAAAGATAGTGTATATATATATATATATATATATATATATATTTTAGTGATATATATTGTGTCCTCTCCATAGACTTGATCAAAGTCATGCCATCTCGGAGAGGACTTAACAGACATGCCGTGTCAACCTTTTCATTTAGATAAATAAGATAGTGCTTTGTCCTCCTACAATTCCTACTACAATTAATGCGTCTGAAAAAACAAAACAAAAAATCACATACGTATATAAATATATAATCAAAAGTGTTCAATTCAATAAGTATCGATGTAATTTTATCAATATATTAAATATAAACCATTAAATTTATATATTTTTAATTAAAAGTATTTATTTATGAAAGCGTGAGTTTTCTAAATAATAGCATTCTTGTATAAACACATGCAGTAGGATAACACTTGAGAACGGTCGTTAATTAGTATAACTGGACTGTCACTTCCAACATGCAGCAAGTCAATGCATTTATGATCGCCTCAAAATCTTTCCACCTTTGCCATCCCCGCCAGCACTGACTGTCTGGAAGACCAATACAAAAGTCTTTACCACAGTCTCAAGTAAGAGTTGTACTTAATTTTTGTTTGCTCAAGTGCATGATATAAGTCTATCCAGTGTCTACTAAAGATGTCAATTTGAATCCAAACCATCTATTTTTTTCCTTTCGAGTTCAACAACAAAAACTGAACACAACCACAAATCTAAGTATAAACAACTTCAATCCAACTAAAACCCGCCCTAAATCCAACCACATAAAGAGAAAAAGAAGAAGAATAGATAGATAGAATGGACAGATGCAGAGATATAAGTCTATCCAGTGCCTTCTGGTTCCCGTGGATGATTCTGATGTGGGTACATCACAATCTCCTGGACAGATACCTCATGATGGTGGATCAGGCAGCAAATGTGTTAGAGATAAGGGTGATAGTCGGGCTTCAAAGATGGCAGCCATCCTGCCTCAGGTTTGGAAAGATGACTTAAATTCTGGGCAGGTTCTGGTTTCGCTATTTAACCTATTCGGTGAGGGAATTCTCTCCTTCATTCCAGCTCCTGAGATGTCTTTGTTCTTATAATCGGTTGTATAAGGATGGTAGTAATATACCCATGTGAATTGTAGATTCATAGTTGAAGACTAGAAATGTTATATATGATGAAATTTATGATTTCGTCTGAATTCTTTGGAACTCATGTGTATTAATCCCTACATTTGTCAGCCTTTTGAGTGATCGTCTCTTTAAATGAAATGTACGATCGATCTTGACTGGAATAGGATTCGATTTCAAGATTTTGCTAACGAAACTTCTTTTGTATTCTCCAAAAATCATTGTTCTCTTATATCTTGACTAACAAAGGAATATTTCATTTCGTTTAACTTAATACATGATCCAGAATTCAAAAAGCATGTAACATGGAAACCGAAAAGGAAAAATACACATTGTCATCTATAAAGATAATCGCTTAATGTCAAACTTTAATTTTCCTTATTAAGATATGGAAGTTTTTGTATTCTGTTTCTATTTGGATTTATATATATACAAATTTTCAATTAAAGTGTGCCGGAGGGATCAAAATTCAAGATCGATAATCAACGTTTTTCTAATTAAATAGAGGAAGTTAGATTCAAAAAAAAAAAAAATAGAGGAAGTTGCATCTCATGCACAAAGATTAATTAAGCCAGCTGCTATTTCTCATTAAGGAAAACATTAATTAAAACTAAAAGTGATTACATATATAACAATCAATAATATGCATCAATAATATAATAACAATCCCTTATATATTTATCTCTCTCACACACACACTCTCTCTCTCTCTCTATATATATATATATATGTATATGAGCTTTTATTGAAATTAATATGGCTCAGCCTTATTTAATCATAATTAAGCTCACATACTACGTGTGATCGATCCATAATTAACCACCTCAATTTCCAGGACCTGTACCAGTTCCATATCCAGGGTTTGCACCTCCTCCGTAAGTAGGGGGGCCAGTTCCATATCCAGGGCCTCCACCTCCTCCGTAAGTAGGAGGCCGTCCGTAAGTAGGGGGGCCAGTTCCATATCCAGGGCCTCCACCTCCTCCGTAAGTAGGAGGCCGTCCGTAAGTAGGGGGGCCAGTTCCATATCCAGGGCCTCCACCTCCTCCGTAAGTAGGGGGGCCTACATATGTGCCGCCTCCGTAGTAATTGGCTTGATCTGTTGCAATCAAAACATAGCGTTATGCTAATTTTGTATTGACTTCAAACTTGTAATAATGATAATAATACACCACATTTAAAAAAAAATGAAAGTGTAAAAACTAAATTAAATAAATTTTAATCATTGAGTACTCTACTCGACCTATGTTTCCAAATCTGTTATTATATGGTCTAATTTCAGTCTTTTTAAGTTATTATATATAAATATAGTAAAGTTTTATTTTAAAAGTAATGATATAATATTGAAAAAAAGCATTTATGTTAGAAAGGGTTTAGTGAACACTACTCACTTGTGCGAACATCCGATTTCGAAGGAGTTGCTCTAGATGAGACTGAGAGAACAAACGCAAAGAGAACACAAACAATAAGAAACAAAGTAGTCTTGGATGAAGCCATGGAAGGGATATTTTGTAAGTGAGAGATGTATATTTGTTTGAGATGGTGGATGACAAGAGATGCACCCTATTTATAATAGATCGGTAAGCATAAATATTATGAGTAATGCTAGACGTCCAAAATTTCTTTCCCAAATTCTGTCCCAAATGATGTGGCACGTGAGGTGTCAACATCTTATAAATCATGATATTATACCGGATGCTGACACCTCACGTGCCACATCATTTGGGACAGAATTTGGTAAAGAAATTTGGAACGTCTAGCATTACTCAAATATTATTATTATTATCAATTAGTTTAAAATATCCCCAGTTTCTAGGATATTTCGATAATTTAAAATTAATATTATTATCAATAATGTTACTTTGTCCAAATTTGATGTGCAAATAATATGGCAACACGTATTCTAATCTATCATTTAAATTGTATTAAATTTACATGATTTAAATAAGTAAATTAGAGTATTAGCATTTAGAAATCAGATTTGGATATCAAATTTAGACAAAATAGCATTATTATATTATATTTTCAATATGCTGTCATCTTACATGATCGTAATGACCTTAATTTAAGGGTATTGAACTCAAAAAGTGTCTGTGTGGGAGCTCAACTAGTAAACATCGACTTGACTTTGTGTTGACTTGTACCTTTTATGAGTAAATTAGAGTATTAGCATTTAGAAATCAGATTTGGATATCAAATTTAGACAAAATAGTATTATTATATTATATTTTCAATCGGTTGTTGTCTTATCGTAGTGACCTTAATTTAAGGGTATTGAACTCAAAAAGTCTCTGTGTGGGAGCTCAACCAGTAAACATCCACTTTACTTTGTGTTGACTTGTACCTTTTATGAGTAAATTAGAGTATTAGCATTTAGAAATCAGATTTGGATATCAAATTTAGACAAAATAATATTATTATATTATATTTTCAATCGGCTGTTGTCTTATTGTAGTGACCTTAATTTAAGGGTATTGAACTCAAAAAGTCTCTATGTGGGAGCTCAACTAGTAAACATCGACTTTACTTTGTGTTGACTTGTACCTTATATATAGGTGGTTCTCTGGTAAGGACCGTTCTGATATAAAAAGATAAGGAGTCCAACCACAGCCACACATTGGGTATGAGTGTGAGTATTTATGAAGGTGGGGTTGTAGGCCCACTGAGAATGTATGGCTGTGGTTGAAAGCCCTGATAATAAAGCCATGACGGTTATGATAGGAGAATTATTCTATATATATAATTATTTTTTCTTTAGTGGATACTGATATAAAATACATCAGTTTATTATATGTGTATCATAGATTATGAATAAGAACCGACAAGTGCATACAAACTGAATCATAACAATTAAATCTAATGGTTCACGTACAAAACATTAATATATATTTATCAGTGCGTGCTGAGAAGAAAAAATTTCATATATATATATATATAATTTTTATATTTTGAGTGATATATATGGTGTCCTCTCCAGAGACTTGATCAAAGTCATGCCGTCTCGGAGAGGACTTAAAAGACATGCTGTATCAACCTTTTCATTTAGATAAAATGATAAATATGATAGTACTTTCTCCTCCTACAATTCCTACTACATCTGAAATAACAAAACAAAAAAATCACATCTGTATATAATATCAATCACAAATTAATTCAAATACTTGGTCATGATTTCAATACATTGTTCTTTTCATTGATGGGAGTTACGTTGATTCATGACGGTGTAAAGTACATACTAAAAGCAAGATCTATATTTTTATCACATTTGTTAAAATTACTTAAAACAAAATAGAAGACTTTATAATTTTGATATACTGCCGATATTATATCAGATTGAATAAACGTTCTTTATCACCAAAACATATTGAGCCAGAAGTTATATAATAATTTTGAGTAATGCTGTTTTGTTCAAATCTGGTGTCCAAATAATATGGCAACACTGTGATCCATTCATTTAACTTTTCTCATGAATTGTAAAGTGGAAATAAAAACAAATTCCACAAAATCCTTTTTCTCTGTAGATCTGAGTAAAACTTACACAAAAAAAAATGGTTGAGATAAATATCATGTGAGTGATGATGATGACTTCCTGTGTTTGTATCTTGAACCCAACATTGAAATATCACTACCAAGACAAGTAGAGTAAAACCCCTATAAAATAATATTGTTGAGATCGGAGAAAATTATTATTTTAGAGGGGTTATTTATTTATCGATAAATGAATAATTTATTAGTTTATTGATAAATAAATATTTATTAATTTAAAAAGGAGTTTTATGTTTTACTATTTATTTCTTAAGTTTCATGTTTTTACTTGTAAATATATTATACATCGAAGGTTTGACAAATGTTGAACTATTTTTCTTGCCTTCTAATACAACATCAAAGATTCAACCATGCGATACTGAGATTATTTGAACACTAAAAATTCATTATCAACGTCGTTTCTACTTTAGCATCTTAGAGGGCTACGAGGTAGGAGCAACAAATCTCGAAAAAATTAACATATTGAATGCTTTGAAATTTATGAGTGCGGCTTCCAACATTGATATGAAGACAACAACCATTGCAAATTGTTTCCGATATTGTAATAACCGCTCAGATGAAGATATGCCACTGATATGGCTTATAAACCACAAGTTGGTGAAGATTAAGGCATCGATAGATTACGTAAAGTTATTTCTGGTTTACACTATAGAAATTGGATAAATATTAATCGCCTTTTGAATTATCCTTGTAAAAATGATATACTGAATGAATCACCTACTGGTGAAGAAATTATTCAAGGGGTAATGAATACGCCTACCGATGATCATGATCCAGATCCAGATCCAGATGACAACAATGTTTTTACCAAGCGTTTCTCCAAAAGAGGTCTTTCAAGCAATAGTAATATTAAATAACTTCTTACTACACAATGTAAGAAAAAATACCAATATGGTGTATGAATTATGATTTGTAAAAATTTAAGGATCAAATTAAGTTCGGTTTCAGTATAAAGAAAATGCAAACAACTATAGATGCATATTTTAAATAAGATTTGAATTGAGTAGAAGTTGTTAAAAAAAATTTAAAGAAAGTTGTTAACTTAAAAGTTTATTGATATGTATTATGAATTTTTATGTGTTATATTTTTTATGTATTTAATCAATTATTAATTTATATATTCGTTGGGACCTAAAGGATTTCAAAAACAATTATTATCTTATGCATGTAGCGAGGTTATTAATTTAGTACACATGCCCAAGTCGGGATCGAAAGATTTTATTATGTAAGCAGGATTATTAATTTATCGAACATTTATTTATCGAGGTTTTACTGTATGTGTCTGATTAAATTAGTCATTTTGACAATGATTTATAAACAGTGGCCCTAATCTCACTCATGTTTGTCAATTTTTTCTTGTGGCCAGTAGTATCCAGTTAACTGTATATACATTTACTCTTTTCAAAATATCACACTAAAGTGGGATTTTTTTCTTTTTTTTTATGTACTGAGTTTTGGTGGCACATGCCTTAGTACTAGGTTTTGGTGGCACATGCAAGGTATGTGATTGCATTCATATTTATAATTTTTTTTATGGTGCATTTATATTTATAATCATAATTTTTTTTTTCTTTTCAGCTTATCAGTTATTTAAGATACTCTAAGAATTTATAAAAGAAACCATCCTAATTATACATGTGACTATAAGTGAAGATACAACAAAATCCAATAATCTGTTTGCTATCGAATTTACAAAGAACCAAAATAACATATTTTTTATAACTTACTTAGACTATGTTTAGGAATGCTTTACTTGTAAAATAATCCGCTTTTAGCTTAACTTAATGAATAATCAGCTTACCAGATAAGTTGATAGGTGTTTAGTAAATTGACTTTGTAAATAATCAACTTTAGAAAAAAACTAGAAAAAAGTGTTTGGTAAACTTTAATTGATTATGGAAAATGACTAAAATAGATATTAAACTGTAATATGTTATTCAAATATTTTTCTAGTATTTATTTATTTTTTGTTTAAATTAAAAATACTCAAAAATATACATATAAAGCACAGAATATATATATATATATATAATATTTAATATTCAACTAAGTCAACTCGTTATTCTCAATACAAATATACTGAGTCAACTCGCTATACTCAATACAAATATACTGGGTCAACTCAGTCTTCACAGTCAAATCTACTAAGTCAACTCGCTGTTATAAGAAGAAAATCAACTGAATCAACTCACTTACTTAATCTTCATCAATTGAATTTCTACAACCTGGGTTCCAAATCCGCCACCGTTTGCTACTCCACCAGATTCTCCATCGATGGCGTCGTCATCCTTCATCCTTCGCCGCCGACATCGTCTCCTCGCCGCCGACATTCAAGATTTGAAATCGTGAGATTTCGTCCCGGATTCGTCGCGATAATGGATGATAAAATAGCGAAACGGAGGAGGCTTCAATCACCGGAGAATCCCTCATACGGCGTTGGAGGAGGCGAGAGGCTGGTCTCTTCAATGCCAAGAAAGGAGGAGGCGAATTCGCTATAGCAGAGGAGGCTGCCTGAGGAGAAAATGATCTCCACCGCCGCCGGAGGATTCCAGTTGTCCTCCGACATCCATCGCCGGTGGTGGCCACCACCACCACCACTGTCCATTTGTCACCAGCAATCGATGGCCACCGACACTATCGTTTTATATTTTTAATTTTTTTAATTTTTCAATTTTAAAACTGAGGATATTGTATTTTCATTAAAATGTCAAGGGCATTATAGACATTCTAAAGGTAAGGGGCTAGCTTCTCCAATAATCAGCTTTGAAAAGCAACCCCCAACCAACTTCTCAAAAGATGATTATTGGATGAGCATATTGTAAAATAAGCCGCTTTTAAAAAATTTACCAAACACTTATTTGTTTAAAACTTGAAAAATAAGTAATTATTCACCAAGTAAAAACAATCTCAAACATAGTTTTAATATAACAAATATACAATCAATATTTGTATTACATCCAACCAACACAAACCAGAATTAAATAAGATTTCAACCCCATCAATAACTTATAATTTCTTCATTTGTCTTATTAACCAGATTGCAATGCCCCAATCTAAAGTGTTTCATTATTTATCATGTATAAAAATATTGTATTACTTTAGATGTCTAACACAATCAAACAAAAACATAAAACAATTCAAGAGGTTGTCTGTTATTGACGCATGTGAGCTCACAAGTCGTAGCTTACACATCGAGTAAAAAACATTGCTTTGTAATCTTGCCATGCTATCCTTTCATTACTCCTCACATTATCTCGTTCTTCCCTTATTAGTCACAATTCAAACAGGAATGTGAAAATATAAACAAGAACTCCACAATTCAAACATTATAGAGATCAAGATCGATAAAATCAGTTACCGATGGATAATCCAGTAGAGATTATGCACTGAACCAAAAACAGAAAAAATCAATTACCTATAAGTATTCATTTACTGTGCATGAGAGACATCTCCTTTTACTTCCAAAACGACCTTCAAAATCTGTTTCATAGTTATATGCTCTGCGATAAAGAAACCAACTTAAGAATGTTTCCTCATCTAGCTTGAGAATTAATTACCCACAAAACTATCAAGCACAAACAAACTTAAGAATGTTAGGAAAGTCAAATACATAATCAATTATAACCCCTCAGTCTCCATTCACAACAAATGGTGCATTTCTAGC
The DNA here is from genome assembly GCA_033220585.1 of Dipteronia sinensis. Classification (NCBI taxonomy): domain Eukaryota; kingdom Viridiplantae; phylum Streptophyta; class Magnoliopsida; order Sapindales; family Sapindaceae; genus Dipteronia; species Dipteronia sinensis. Next base: position 42,884,209 of record CM065645.1, read on the forward strand.
ACCTTGACTTATGTATTCCTGTAATTACAATGATGACAATAATATCACAAACGAGAAAATGTAAGAAATTATAAATAAGATTGTATAAAAATGAAAAATAACTTGATATTACAATACCAACGTTGATGAACAATTTTCTCAAGCATATCCATGCAAGTAGATTATCTCAAGCATAATTGATGTCGAAAAATTTACCTCGTTTTCTTCTTTAAGACTAAGACTTCTAGTGAGGAAGCTGATGTGATCTCCGTCTGTTTTGACATCGGAAATGCACTGAGCCAGTGCATGAAAATTGATATTTAGAATTAAAAAAATTGAATTTCATGAGTCTGAAAAAAAACAGAATCAATGAGTTTTGGTACCTGATATGCAAGAGACCATAATCAAATCAGTGAAATTTATGAGAACAAGGTAAAATCTCCGGCGAATCTACAAGTGAATTTTCGCTTTGATCTCTCTCTCCTTGTAATTTTACAACCAGAAATTAAATGGTTTCTATTTTGTAAAATAACCAAAATTTGCAAAGGAACTTTTATAAGGATTTGAATACTACCAATGAAAATTAATCTCATAGAATTCATATCTCACCTCGACATAAAATCCAAAACAAACATAATAATGGTTTAAAAAAAATAGAAATAAAGATAGAAAAAGTAGAGGCAGATGCCTTGGCTCGTAATGGTGCCAGTGGTAGGAATAATTTGTTTACGAGTACTAGTCAACTTCCTTGATTAATAAAAGGTTTGTATATACTGGATAAGTTGGGTACGGCTTATGTTAGGCATGGTTAGTTTGTTTCATTTTTGAGTTTATAACGAGTCTCCTGGTTAGTTAGTTTTTTTTTTGTTCGTTTTGATTCTTGGGATAGGTTTTATGTCAATTCTTGTAATCCCTTAGTGTCAGTTTTTTGTTCCACGGTATTCCTCTGTCACAAGTGAGGATTATTAATAAACTTGGGTCGGGACTGCTTTGTGGGTAGCTTCCGACTCTTCCATAAAAAAATAAAAAATAAAAATAAAAAAATAAAAAAAAAATAGAAAAAGTAGAGTTATTCATATATCAGAAAGCATGTAAATCCATGCTTGTGTCAGGTAGTAGTTGAACAACTCATCAACATCTGCAACAATCAACCAAATTGAAATTAAATGTTAGAAGGCATAATCCACATACTAAATTTTAGCCTTAACAACAACACGCAAAACAACAGAACCATTGAACAAGAAATTTGCCCAAAAATAGCCAGGTTTACAGATTACTGGAATCAACAAAAGTGTCACAACTTCCTATTCCTTAATCCAATATGACAACAAAATACTGTTATTTCATGAATATCACAAAAGATCAAGTAATGACATACCACCAAAAGAATCAACATTTCAAATAATATGTAGACATAATAACTGCCTGGAAATTAGACATAGCTAAAACTATAGCAAACAGACCCGCTTCAGATTCCTTCTTCCCAACTGTTCATGTCGCAGAACATCGATAGCCTCTTGGTATTTTGCACTCATCTCACCCAGTTGTCTTTGGTACTTTTCTTTCGTAACTTGTTCCTTTTTAGAAAAAAAAAAAAAAACAAGCAAAACATAATTAAATCAGAAACTTCATACCATTTCCTCAAATATATGACAATAATTCTAATATAATTTACAACACTCCGGCTTGCAATATTTAGACAAGGACAATTTTTTTAATAAACACTTCCAAGATAAACAATTGAATTCAAAAATTAAAATTAAAATATACAGAAAACGAAGAACAAAAAAAAAACACTGAATATACACATATTAGAGAAAGATTATTCTAAAACACAAACTAAAATCCAGAAAACCCGAAGAAAGGAACCGAATTTCGGCAAAACAATCAAGTATTCAACAACCGGAACTTGGTTATATATCAATTCAGACAATTTCAGTTTTTGGATGATTCGATCATCTTTGATGTCGGTGAATCTTTCAACGGAAGATTAATGCAACGGCTGGATGATTCATTAATCTTGGGTGGTCATCATTAATCGTTAGAAGTAGTGGGTTTGTCGAAGACGGCGATTCAACGACTCAAGGAAGAGAAGGCAGAGGTTTCAACAGATTGTTCAATATGTTTGGAAAGTGTTGGTGTTGGTGAAATTGTTGCTCTCCTGCTATTTACCGCGCTGGGCCGCTGGCTCTGCTGATTTTTCTTTAACTATGTGTTGTAAGATTTAAAGTCATTGTGAATCTTGATATGACTGAATTTTGTTTCCTTCTTTAATAATATACTTCTTTTTTCATATATATAAAAAATTGGGATAAGAATTGAGAAGGTAATATTATTGTTACAAAGCATTCATAACGATCCTTAAAAATAAAGAGGTTGTACGGTAGCATCCTTAAAAATAATTTTGAAATAAAATAAGAAAAAAAGAGGTACATTAATACAGTAAACATAAGAACGTAAAACTAATCTCAATTTTTTTTTGAGGGACTTGTTTGAAAATAGTAAATAATTAATGAATGAGAAAATAAAGTTTGAATAAATGTAGGAGAGTGATGTGTCAAATGAGTTGGTGGAATGACATGTCATTTGGGAAGATTTTTGGGAAATTTTTTAGAAGTCTAGTACTCTTATTATTAGTCTATTATAGTATTATTAATTTCAAAGTTATTGAGAATACAAGTGTAACAGTGATTATTCCTTCAACTCACTAAAGCATGTATGTATGCCCATAGAACATATTTGTACTAAAGCATGTATGTAATGTGAGAAACGAGAAAACTATTAACAGTGACATTTCTTAAAGTAAAACTTTATGATTTAGATAATTTATATATATTGAAATATTACAAATTGGGTTACTAGATAAACCAAGAGAAAACTCCTTATACATGCTTGTAAAATGTGCATTGGGATTCAATCCCTCAACTAATGTAGAAAGAATATACATTACCACATGTGCTACAAGTTACGTGTAATTTCAATATTATATCGGTAACCATTCAATCAAAAATAATATCCAATGACCAATCATGTGTTGGTGTGAGTGGTTCGGCACTCTCATCCCTTAGGTAAGGTCGTGGGTTCAACCCCCATTGTGAACGAAGCTGCACATATTGTGAGCACTTTACCCCTTAATGGGCCGACCCGGTGCGAGTCCGGATTAGTCGGGGTGTGGACATGACCGATTGCATCGTATGGTGAATCCATCCCATCCGAAAACCGGATGGTGTAAACCAATATATATATATATATATATATATATATATATATATATATATATATATATATATATATTTTATATATCCAAGGGATTTAAAACTTGGGATAAGAACAAAGGCAATGTATGACAGGCGTGGTCCATAAACCGTATAAATTAATGCATGTGAAAATAATAGAGGTTGATTCTGTGACTTCTGTCCATCATTTGTCATTTTGATTTATTATATTTTTTTTGAAGAAAATTATTTGGGTTTATTAAAAATGAATGAAAAGGAAATTATTTAAGAACAAGCATGGATTTTATCAATTAGAAAAAGAAAAAGATATATTAAACAACTTTTGATAAAAAAAACAAAACAAATCACCGCATGTTTACAGTGGATGATTTTTTTGGTTTCTGTAAGAAACAGAGGAGCAGATAGAAGGCCATCTTAATTGTTTTTTAATAATGGTCAGAGACTCGTAAACAGACCTTTCATCAAACTGTTGACAAAAAAATTGTAGCTTTTCCGGTTGTCATCGGCAGAAACCATTTTTTAACGCCGTCGATGGGAGAATGGAACGGCAGTTTTGTGGCTTACTTCGAGGAGTTGGATGGTTTCAAGTTTCATCGGATGACCCTCCCTGCAGCTGGATTTTAGGAAAAGCAGTAAACGACGTCGCCACACAAGGATATCGTAAATGACGACCTCACCGGATACTGATGTGTCTGAGCACGTCACCATCTTTAGCCGATGTGACAGTTAAAGTCATCGCCCAAGTAACGACATGTTTGTCCATGTCTCTAACCAATCCATGATGTGTCTATAACATGTCATCATCCATCGATGATGTACCTGGCACGTCACCACTTTCACCGACGTGTCCATTCCAGTCATCGCCTAATAGATGATGTGTTAACCCAATCCATGATTTGTCTGGGCACGTTATCATCTATCGATAATGTGTGTAGACACGTCACCATATTTGACCGACGTGGCAGATCAAGCCATGATGTCAGCAACTGTTAGATATATATTGAGCCTGGGCCTGGGCCTGGGCCGTTTAGTTAGCCCAAACTAAACAGATCCGTCCTTGTCGTTAAAGCCCAACAAGACTTGATAATTAAGTTGTGACACGACGGTTCTCGCCAAGCAATTCAAAGCCTGTTTTGCCGGCGACGAACACAACACGAGTAATTTTTTTCTCATCACTTCTGCTTTCTTCCTAATATTTGCTTTAATTTCCATTTGTATATGAATAAACACACGCAGATACAAATCACATTGATACACTCTTCTTCGTTGTAGATATACATATTAGGGAGCCAGAGTTTTCAAACATAACAAAAATTCCTGAGACATCACATCACTGAATCTGAAAAACAAGAAGAAGAAAGAAAGAAAGAAAGAAAATGAGTATTGTACCTAAGGAGACGATTGAAGTAATTGCACAAAGCGCTGGAATCAACAGTTTGTCAACAGATGCAGCGCTCGCTCTTGCTCCTGATGTCGAAACCATGTTGAAATGTATCTGATATAAGTGGAATTGAATTTTAGAAACAAAATGCAATGTCAAAAGAAGCACCTTGGTGTTACTTGCTGTATACCTAAGTTCGCGTGGGATTTTTTTTTTAGTTGGCGAAGATAGACAAGTTGATTAATGAAGTTGAGAATTATTTTGGAACTGATATAGTTTTTTTATTTGAAATACAGGAGGCAATCAAATGCATGCGTCACTCAAAAAGAACTACTTTGACAGCAGAGGATGTTGATGGTGGTCTTAAATTGAGAAATGTGGAGGTGAGTTGCAAATAATTCATGGTTTTGAATGTTACTGTGAGGAAGTTATCTTGAATGAGCTCATAGAAGTAAAAGATGTGGCTTTGTTCTGTTTTTTCCTAGCTCTTGATTACTCACATTGTAGATGTGTATCTTCTTAAATGGTTTCTTAACATTGGAGATGTGAGAATATATTAATGTCTTATATTATGATTATGCTTAGCACTTGTGCTTGAACTGAGAGGGCATGAATAACTATAACATATGAGCCCGTTAAAACTTGACTACTATAATTGCTATAGCTTAACACTCATGATTTGCAGTTGAATGATTGATCATTGATGCATATGATGTAACAATTAAACTCTGTGAATTGTCTATTTCACTTGTTTGGAAATATATTTTCATGTAATAGCATTCTGTTTAATCTTCTTGCCTCAGCCAGTATATGGCTTTGCATCAGGGGGTCCTTTGCAGTTCAGAAGAGCTATTGGACATAGGGATTTGTTTTACATTGATGACAAGGATGTGGATTTTAAAGATGTAAGAAACTGATGATTATATTTGTTGTCCTTTCAGCTTAAATGGGTAGAGCAATGCTTAATATTCTCACAATTGTATTTGACTTGTAGGTGATTGAAGCACCCTTACCAAAAGCACCACTTGATACGTCAATTCTTTGTCACTGGCTAGCTATTGAAGGGGTACAACCTGCAATCCCAGAAAATGCACCGGTGGAAGGTTGGTCTCTAAATATTGGTGCATTCTTGACAGTGCTATAATCGGTTAGATTTAAAATTTTCAGAATTTAGTAGAAACTCTGAAGAATCTGTATTCTTACATCTCTGAATTAGTCAGCTAGGATGTTAACCAGGGTTTTTAGCTCCGGAGGAAATTGTATCAAGTGAGATCTGTTTAGCTTATTGATTTCTTTGATTGAAATTTACAATTGATGATACCTTGATCGTCACCCTTTCCTAGCAAAACAGACAAGGTAGTTGGTTTAAGTGCAATGTTTTTTTTTCTTTCCTGGGAGCAAATTTGTGTAGTAAAATTATAGATTTTAGACAGTTCTGTGTAGGAAATAATTTCTTTGAATTTTCCATGCTGATAGTAATATCAGGATCTAAACAAAACTGACTGCTGGAGCAATCAGCAATGTTAGTTTATGCTAGTATTATCATTTATCAGCGTAAGTTTGGAAGCTAATCTCATTATTGGCGTGCTTGTCTTTAGTAATTGCTCCTCCTCCTCCTGATGGCAAAAGTAATGAACAGAAAGATGGGCTTCCTGTTGACATTAAATTACCGGTTAGGCATATATTGTCCAGGGAACTTCAGGTACATGAAATTCCATCTGCTCCTTTGTTATTTATTGATTTTTACTGCAGTTTGTTTATTGTCCTTCACTGTCACCTTTGCAGCTATACTTTGATAAAATCACTGAGCTTACAGTGAGTAGGTCTGATTCAGTCCTTTTCAAAGAAGCGTTAGTGAGTTTGGCCACAGACTCAGGACTTCATCCATTAGTTCCTTATTTCACATTTTTTGTAGCTGATGAGGTGATAATATTAAGATTTTAGTGTGAACATGAACAGTTACTTGAAAATGGCTATCCATAATTCTCATTTTAACTGTTCTTTCTCCAATGACATCAGGTTTCTCGTGGTTTGAATGATTATTCCCTTCTGTTTGCTTTGATGCGTGTTGGTCGGAGTCTTCTCCAAAATCCACACATACACATAGAACCCTATGTAAGTCGACTTTTTATTAATATGATTTATTTGTTTGGATACATCTTTACAGAATGAAGTCTAATCTCCAAGTTAATGTTCACTGAGTCAGCCATTGGGAGGGTTTAACAGCGGCAAGTATGCAACCATGTGACATCTGTCATCGTGGATAAGCCTTGTTAATCTGCCTTTAGTGTCCCCTTTTAAGGAAATGGCCTGTCCCTGCCATTTCAGCAGATGATATCAGCTGAAAAGACCTATAGTTCTGATTGTTCTGATATATTTTGATCAGTTAGTCTTTGGTGCTTATAATTGCAAGTCTGCAAATTATATGAAAGAAATGTAGAGGCTGTTAAGTGAAGTTTTAAAAGGCTCTGAGGAATTATTTTAAGAGATAAAGGAATCACATATGAGCAGATGGTGAAATGTGATTGCTTATTCTGTTGTGTTGTTATATGGGTTGTGACCGGTAAATCTTGAAAAGCAATCCTTTAAGAGATAAAACAATCATGTATGAGCAGACAGCGAAATGTAATTGCTTCTTCTGTTGTGTTGTTAAATGATTTGTAAATAATGAAATTGCGCAAATGATGTGCTACAGTAAGAAACATTGAGTCTAACAAAGCTGTGTTAAGGAGGTGTTAATTGAACTCAGCTCAGCTTAAGAAACCCTGAATCCTCATTTCTTATGGCTGCTAGATGAATCTTTTTCTTACATTTAGCTACAATTCATATATATAGCATCCATTTTATACTTGGAAATTATCCCTTTTCTTGCTTCCACTTTCCTTTTTTTCAATTTTTAGCCTTCTTCTTTTCCTTCTAATCATTATTTTTGAGTAACTGTTCAGGCATTAACAGGCTTTTGTTTCATGTGGCTGTACAACCTTAGATGGCCTTTTTCTTTACAGCTGTTAGTACATAGATATACTCTGTAGTTTGAGGGGTCCCACTTTCAGTGAATTTGAGAAATATTGTTTTCTTGTCAGCTTCACCAATTGATGCCATCTGTGGTTACCTGCCTTGTTGCGAAAAGGTTAGGGAATAGGATTGCTGATAGCCACTGGGAACTTACAGACTTCACAGCAAATCTGGTTGCTGCGATATGCAAAAGGTGATGCTTCGCTGCTTAGTTTTATATTGTGAATATAAAGAAAATTATCATGATTGGTTTCAAATTTTTAATAGTCTAAGTTTTTTTGTTGTGCCTTTGTTCTATCTCACTTGAGGGTATTTCTCTCTTAGGCAACAAGAAATAAGTGAAATTGTATTTTTTCAATTATGTTAATTGTGATAACTAGGTTTGGAACTTTGTTATTTATGCAGATTGTGTATTCTGTAAAGTTGGTGATTTCGTAGCAGTGCTATGAATTTCTGATCAACCACCCTTCTGAGTCCTTGTCCTGACCCATTAGAACAGTACCATGCTGAGACTGGATTATTCAAAAACATGGTGCTAGTGATATTTAATGAGGATGATGCAACTGTTCAATACAATATGACCCTAATTACATTGTTTTTTCAACATATTTTTGAAGTGTATGATAGCAATATGCAAATATTGTTCTTGTTTTTAATTTCTCACACGATGAATTTTGTCTTATTTTGACATTTGTAGATTTGGCACTCTTCAGCCACGCCTGACCAAAACTCTTCTGAATGCACTTTTGGACCCAAAAAAAGCATTGACTCAACATTATGGTGCAGTTCAAGGATTAGCAGCACTAGGACCCAATGTGGTAATTTCTTTTCTAATGCTTTTTGTGAAATCAATTCTCATGCTTCTTGGTAATCGTTCAAATATAATGTAACATTATCTTTTTCCTGTGGATAGCGCTTTTATTGTTATGTAAACTTCCAGCAAGTAAAAATCAAAATAAAATTTTCAACTTCTTCACTCTCCTTTCACTTTTGTGATTTGCATTTTTTCACATTGATAATCGTGTTTTGTATTTTTGTCAATACATGCTATATTTGAGCTCATCATTTTTTAACCATTTTGATATTCTTAAGTTATTTGTGATGCTTCTTCACTTTACGAGCAGGTCCGTCTTCTTGTATTGCCAAACATCGAGTCATATTTGCAACTTCTTGAACCAGAGATGCTTCTTGAGAAGCAAAAGAATGAGGTGAAGAGGCATAAGGCTTGCCGAGTTTATGGGGCCTTGTTGGTGAGTTTTCTAAATAATAGCATTCTTGTATAAATACATGCAGTAAGATAACTCTTGAGAACGGTCGTTAATGAGCATAACTGGACTGTCATTTCCAGCATGCAGCCGGTCAATGCATTTATGATCGCCTCAAGATCTTTCCACCTTTGCCGTCCCCGCCAGCACTTACTGTCTGGAAGACCAATGCAAAAGTCAATACCACAGTGTCAAGTAAGAGTTGTGATGAATTTTTGTTTGCTCAAGTGCATGATATAAGTCTCTCCAGTGTCGACTAAAGATGTCAATTTGAATCCAAACCAAATTCTAATACTTGTTTCGCTTGAAAACTCTTCAAGATAAACGCAAAGCAAGCATGGATCACTCGGACCAGCAGCCACATAACAAGAGAATAGCAACAGATGGGCCAATTGGTGTAGTGTCCACCAGCTCCTCGCCATCTCTCATGCAGGAGGATACAGCTGCCCTGGTTCCCGTGGATGATTCTGATGTGGGTACATCACAATCTCCTGGAAAGATACCTTATGATAGTGGATCAGGCAGCAAACGTGTTAGAGATAAGGGTGATAGTCGTGCTTCAAAGATGGCAGCCATCCTGCCTCAGGTTTGGAAAGATGACTTAAATTCTGGGCAGGTTCTGGTTTCGCTATTTAACCTATTCGGTGAGGGAATTCTCTCCTTCATTCCAGGTCCTGAGATGTCTTTGTTCTTATAATCTGCTGTAAAAGGATGGTAGTAATATACCCATGTGAATTGTAAATTCATGATTTCTTTAAATGAAATGTACGATCGATCTTGACTGGAATAGGATTCGATTTCAAGATTTTACTAACGAAACTTTTTTTGTATTCTCCAATAATCATTGTTCTCTTATATCTTGACTTACAGAAGAACATTTCATTTCGTTTAACTTAATACATGATCTAGAATTCAAAAAGCATGTAACATGGAAACCAAAAAGGAAAAATATAAATTGACATCCATAAAGATATTCGCTTAATGTCAAACTTTTATTTTCCTAATTAAGATATGGAAGTTTTTGTATTCTGTTTCTATTTGGATTTATATATATACAAATTTTCGCTTAAAGTGTGCCGGAGGGATCAAGATTCAAGATCGATAATCAATGTTTTTCTAATTAAATAGAGGAAGTTGGATTCAAAAAAAAAATAGAGGAAGTTGCATCTCATGCACAAAGATTAATTAAGCTAGCTGGTAATTCTCATTAAGGAAAACATTAATTAAAACTAAAAGTGATTTACATATATAACAATCAATAATATGCAATATTATGCATCAATAATAATAATCCCTTGTATATTTATATATATATATATATATATATATATATATATATATATATCTCTATATATATATATATATGAGCTTTTATTGAAATTAATATGGCACAGCCTTATTTAATCATAATTAAGCTCACAAACTACGTGTGATCGATCCATAATTAACCACCTCTGCCAGGTACATATCCCCGGCCTCCATCTCTGTAAGGAGGGGGTAGATTTCCGTATGTTTCGCCGCCTCCATATGTTTCGCCGCCTCCGTAGTCATTGGCTTGTTCTGTTGCAATCAAAACATAGCGTTATGCTAATTTTTGTGTCGACTTCAAACTTGTAATAATAATAATACACCGCATTTAAAAATAATGAAATAATCATAAAGATCTGCATAAACTTGTACTCTACTGAACGAATGTTTCCAAATCTGCTAAGGTCTGCATAAAGATCAATGAGATTGCATCTATGGCTAAATTGCTAAAACGTCTAACCAACATGGTCTAATTTCAGTCTTTTTTAAGTTATTATATATAAATATAGTAAAGTTTTATTTCAAAATTAATGATATAATATTGAAAAAAAGCATTTATGTTAGAAAGGGTTTCATGAACACTACTCACTTGTGCGAACATCAGATTTCGAAGGAGTTGCTCTAGATGAAACTAAGAGAACAAACGCAAAGAGAACACAAACAATAAGAAACAAAGTAGTCTTAGATGAAGCCATGGAAGGATTTTGTAAGTGAGAGATGTATATTTGTTTGAGATGGTGGATGACAAGAGATGGAAGGTATTCACACCCTATTTATAATAGATCGGTAAGCACAAATATTATTATTGTTATTATCAATCAGTTTAAAATATTTTCAGTTTCCACGTTATTTCATAATCGAAAATTAATATTATTATTATTTTATCTAAATTTGATATCTAAATGATATGACAACACTCTAATTTATTATTTAAATTGTATTAGATTTATATAATTTAAATGAATAGATTAAAATGTTAGTATTTAGAAATCAGATTTTGACATTACATTTAGATAAAATAACTTTACTTTATTATTATTTTCAACCGGCTGTCATTTTACATAACCGTAATACTTTAATTTAAGGGTATTGACTACGGAAAATCTATCAACAGATCCCATCTAGTAAACAACACGGCAACACACTATGTTGACTTTTCTCTAACTTGTGTTGACTTGTTTTCCATATATATATAGGGTTTTATTTTTTTTCGATATGTACTGATATATATATATATATATATATACTATAAATTATGGATATATAAATTGTATCAAAATAATTGAATTCAATAGTTCATATATAAAATAATAATATATATTTATAGATAAGAAAAGTTAAATATATTATTTTTATATTTTGAGAGCGATATATCTGGTGTCCTTTACATAGACTTAATCAAAGTGATATTGTCTCGGAGAGGACTTAAAAGACATGCCGTGTCAACCTTTTCATTTAGATAAAATGATAAATGTGATAGTGCTTTCTCCTCCTACAATTCCTAGTACAACTAATGCTTCTGAAAAAACAAAACAAAAAAAGCACATCTGTATATAATATCATTCACAAATTAACTCAAATACTTGGTCATGATGTGAATACAGAGTTCTTTTCATTGATGGGAGTTACGTTGATTCATGACGGTTTAAAGTATATACTAAAAGCAAGATCTGTATTTTTATCACATTTGTTAAAATTATTTAAAACAAAATAGAAGACATTATAATTTTGATATACTTTCGATATTATATTAGATTGAATAAACATTTTTTATCACCAAAATATATTGAGCCGGTAGTTATATATAATAATTTTAAGTAATACTGTTTTATTCAAATCTGGTGTCTAAATAATGTGACAACCATTGTGATCCATTCATTTAAATCATACAAATCTAATGCAATTAAAATGATTCACTATTAGATGAAAGTTGTTTTATGATGGTTAAAAACTGTCATAAAAGTTATTTTATGACGGTTTTAAAACACCGTCAAGAACCACTTTATGATGGTTTATATTTATGACGGTTTTTAATATCATAACTTCTTATTACCTGTCAATAAATTATGACAGTTAAAACCATCATAAATCTTGAACCATTATTTAAAAAAATTAATTTTCAGTAGGTCTACTGAAAAATTAATTTTTAAAATTTGAATAAATAACCAAATATATAAATACAGTTCAAAGATCTTTAATAATTACACAATATCAATAAAATTGAATATAAACACATTTTATCAATAAAACAAAACAATTACATTATCAAATACAATGAATTATATACTTCATTTACAAGAATACAAAATAATTACATTATCAAATACAATGAAGTATATACTTCATTTACAAGAGAATATATATATATATATATATATATATATATATATATATATTCCCATAATTTAACTATATATATCATCTCTAAAAAAATAGAAAGAGGAGAGAAAATAATTCCAACAATTTCTTCGTTTTAGATGTCCTGCAAAACAAACATAAAAGTAAAAAGAAAAAAAAATTAAATGTTAATAATGTCATTAAAACAAAACATCTACATACTTCAAACTTAAAATTTAATTTACTACAAACAAGAATTACACCAATTGGAAATAATGAAATTGAACAAACCTTATTAAGAAATTTTTTTAAAAAAAAATTATCTTAGTTTTATACAATCAAACAAAAAAAACCAAAATTATTACATAACTCAAATTTTTTAAACCAAAATTAATATCACATATGATAAAATTTAACACAATAATATATAATTAAATTAGTGAAAAGATAAAATAAAATGATAATATAAAAATGATTAAATATAACTAAATTGTTAAAGAAAGAAAAGAAAAAAAAAACCTATACTAAAGAATTAGGAAGAAGACGAAAAAGACGAAAAAGGGGGGCATAGAAGAAGATGAAGAAGAAAGTGAAAGAATAAAAAAAAAAATTGATTTGAGATGGGAAGGATGGGCTGAACGGCCACACCAACTCCAAGAGTATGAGAAGTTGGAAAATTATTAGTTAGTTGTGATTTGGGAGACTTTTAAAAATATAATAATAATGGTGGAATCTATTTTGTTTCCCTCTTTCGAATTTTAACTTTTTATTTTCCAAGAACATGAAAAGTTGGAAAACTATAAGTTAGGATTGTGATTTGGGAGACTTTTAAAAACCTAATAATAATGTGGGACCTATTTTGTTTCCCTCTTCCATTTTTTAACTTTTTATTTTCCTTATATTAGTTTTAAATTAGTTTTAAATTTTTTAGTTTCTTTCTTTCAATTTTAAATTATTTTTTAACATTTTATTTTATCTTCTTCAATTTTAGGATACTTTTTAACTTTTTAATATAACATTTAAAAAAAAAACTTATTATAACATTCTTTAATTTAACTCTACATAATCAATTTTTAATACTAATTTATATTTTTCTGTTTTATTATAATTTTAAAAATTGATTTAGTAATATATTTATAAAATGAGGTTTATAACCATGGTATAATATAGAGTTTCTAAAATGCTATGACTTTAAATTTAAATAAAAAATTTAATAATATCTTATAAACTTCACAAATTTTAAAAAGGAATAGAATTCACATTTGACATTTTATTTTGTCTTTATTTAAAAATCATCATCATATCGTGATGGTTTTTAAAAACCGTCAAAATGTTATGACTGTTTTTTAAAATCATCATGATATGGTGATTGGATAATAATGATGCTACATCATTTGGACACCTAGTTTGGAAAAACTAGTATTATTGAATAGTTTTAATACCCTATATATATATATATATATATCAGGAAATTTATAATATAAATGTATTGTAAGTGTTATGTATGTACAAGACCTTTTTTAAGAAATTTGAAAACCAGAAGTAAAACAAAAGGTTGCCATATATAGTACTTAGTGCATGTAGTTTCTTGTTTGTAGTCTAATTATTAACAAATGCATAGTTTGGAACAATTGATATATATACATATATATAGACTACTCAACACCATCCCTACTGCAATATTCATTATCTATCAAATTATTATAAAATGCCATATTAGTTATTTAACTGCATAATTAACAATATAATTGCCATAATTAGGCATCACTTCTTCTTCTTTTTTTTCTTTTTATATAAACTACCACTTATCAAGTTAATCAATTTCTTAGATTGAGAAAGATCATCAATAAGTAGAAAATGATCGTCTTTTCTCGCTATTTGCATGATTGGCATCATGCACCCTTTGTAAGAGAAGCAAATGCAACGTGCCACAATGACAGGCTATACGGTCATTGAGCACGGTGATAATCAATGGTGTGATTCAAATCGTAAAGAGCTTTGTATCGAATTAAGACCGTCCGCTAATACTAAAGATCTTTGTCACAGTGGAGATGAAACTAATGCTACTTAGAGATGCACATTTTCCTCCGGATCCCTAAATCCCCACGTCCCTATCCCTATTTTGGGAAATTTTTTTAGGGGAAAATGGGGAATGGGGTGGGGATGGGGATGATTTTCATCCCCAAATTGAAATGGGGATGGGGATGGGGGGAGGTCCCCCCATCCATTTCCCCATTTCTCCCATAAATATATTGAAATGGGGATGGGGATGGGGTGACCTCCCCCCATCCCCATTTCCCCCAAAACATATATAAATAAATAAATATATTATGTATTTGTAATGTACACTTTATGACTTTATTATGTATTTGTAATGCACTAATGGATTTTAGTTTGTATTTGTAATGAAATATTTTTTTTTAATTTATAATTTTTAATCAAATGGGAGAATGGGGAACGGAAAAACGGAAAAAAATGGAGAAAACGAGGAAAACGGAAAACTGGGGTTGGGGATGGATATACCTCCCCCAAAATTCCCCATCCCCATTTTCCCCAAATGGGGAACTGGGGGGGGGAATGGGGGAAGGGTCTGGGAAGTGGGGATGGGAATGAGGAGACCTATATCCATCCCCATTCCCAAATGTGCATCTCTAATGCCATTGCCAAATGTGCATCTCTAATGCCATTGCGACAAAGACATATGTGTGCTATAGAATTATTTACCTAAATCTTTTATTAATTATCTTATGTTCTTTGTCAGTAATTAAATTAAAAAAAATAACATCTTCTATTGTATTTTTGCTCTCTCGTTCCCTAACAAAAAAAAAATTGCTGACAAGTGAGAACTTGAAATGTATAATTCATTATAATAAAAATGAAAATTAGAGAATACAACATCAAATTATAAAAGGAATTTTAGTTCACGTAGTTTGCTTTAATCTGCGTTTAGTCCACTGTTTTTTAGAATTGTAACTTTTAGTCCATCATTTCTCTCACGATAAGTATTTTAGTCTCTACCGTCCAATTCTGGTAGGGTTCCGTCAAGTCGATAAGGGTCAACAAGGGTAAAATTATAAAACAACATCACATGTTTTAGAATCTTATATAACCAAAGGGTATAATAGTAATTTACAAATTAATTTTAAAAAATAATAATAATATTAAATTAAATAATTATTATTATTTTCAAAAAATTAAATAATAATTAAATTTTAAAATAATTAAATGTTAATACAAACTGAAAAATAAGTTTTTAAAAAACAAAATTAAAAACCAAAGTAATTTTGTTTAAAAGAAAAAAGCAGGCTAAGCAGATCTGGAAACTTCATCACTTGATCTTCCAAGCTCAACCCCACCAGTTCATCTTTAAATCTGGAAACTTCATCACTACTGGAAAATAATCAATCAATCAATTTAAAAATGATTCAAAAAATTGTTGATTAATTAATCTAGATCTTTCTAAGTCCTATTTAACAATAACAATAACAATCTATCTATTTCTCAATCTCTCTCAAAATCTCTTTCTCATTAGAAATTCTTTGAATTTATTCAACCGGAAAAAGAAACCCAACTCATCTTCCTCTTCTCGCGGCAGCCCCACCGCCAACTCCTCCCCGAGACAAAACTTGTTGGGTTCCACCGCCACCACCCCGCCACACAAATCCAGGAGCTCGAACACGTTTTCAAGAAATTCGAGCCAACAGAGATGGCAAGATCTCCGCAGCGGAGCTAGGCACCATCATGTCCAGCCTCCACAACACCACCGACGAGGAGCTACAGAAGATGATGAAGGAGATTGACAGCGACGTCGACGGCTTCATCGATTTAGGGTGAGGGTTGCGGTTGCGGTTGATTTCGATATAGGGAGAGAGGGAGAGCAAGAGAAGAATCGGGAAAAGAGAGGGAGAGAAACTGAGAAAGAGATGAATCGGGAGTGAGAGAGAGAGAGAGATTAAAGTTAGGGTTTGATTGATTTTTTAAATTTTTTTGAAATTTTTAATATTTATTTTCTTTATTTCGTTTTTCTATTACTTTATTATTTGTTTTTATTAATTTTGTTTTCTTATTTAATTTAATTAAGGGTATTATAGTCTTTGTCTTATTATTTAAGGGTATTATAGTTTTTTCAATGGGATCAGCACCCATTAAGGGTAGTAGAGTTATTTTACAGACTTGATATATCAGATTCTATCATTTTAACAAATTCTATTACGGAAGGATTAAAAATTATAATTATAAAGAACAGTAGATTATACGTAAATTAAAGTAAACTATATAAACTAAAAAACAAAAAAAAAAAACTGAACCAGTGCATGCCTAGATAAAGTGCAATACATACAAGTTACAAGTAGACAAAAGTCAAGAGATGGGATGACAAGACGAGTATATTTGTTTGAGATGGAAGGTATCACACCCTATATTTATAATAGATCAGTAAGCATAAGTATTATTATTATTATTATAATTATCATCAATCAGTTTAAATTCATAGGGGTAATAAATTACCCTAGTTATATGTATAATAACATAGAAATTCATAGAAAAATTATAATGACACTCACACCCCCTTGACTTGTTGACTAACGGCTGACCACATGTTGACCATCGTTTGTTTATCATGGAGAAGGGGTAATGTTGTCTTCTTTTGTAATAAATAAACAATAAATGAATATAATAAAAATTAAATAGTATTTATTTCAAATCAAATATATTTTAAATTAATTTTCTATTAAACAAAAAAGGGAATTTGAGTCTTGAATACTTAATTTTTATTAAATACATAAAATAAATTGATAAAAAAAACTATTTAATAGAATACTATTTAATTTTTATTATTAAACTAATAAATACATTTCTACGTTTGTGAATTAAACAAAAAAATATATTTGATTTGAAATACTATTTAATTTGTATTATATTCATTTATTATTTATTTATTACAAAAAGACAACATTGCCCATTCTCCATGACAGACAAACAGTGGTCAACAGGTGGTCTGCTGTGAGTCAATAAGTCAAGGGGGTGTGATTGTCGTTATAATTTTTCCAGGGTTTCTATGTTATTATATATATAATTAGGGTAAGTTTGTATAATTACCCCTTTAAAATATCAATAATGTTATTATCAATAGCATAATTTAAAATCAATATTATTATCAATAATGCTACATTGTTCAAATGATGGGGTAACACTATAATCCATCATTTAAACTGTATTATATTTGCATGATTTAAATGAATGAATTAGGGTGCTTGTATATCATTTGGACACCAAATTTGGATATCAAATTTTGACAAAATAACGTTATTCAAACAGGCTATCATATCATCTTACATGGCCGTAATTTAAGGAATTCCAAAAGTCTAAGTGACAAATCAACTAGCAAACAACAGGCTATGTGTTGACTTGTTTTTTGTGTTGACCCATATATGTATATATGTATATATATTATATATGTATATATGTATATATATATTATAATTTTTCTACGATGTCTTTTTTTGATGTACAATTTAAATATCTTTGTTGAAATTATATGTAATTGAATGTTTTTAGATGAGACTTTTTGTATGCGTTCTAAGAAAATTAAAATAAATATTTGGTAAAAATTTAGAATTTTTTTGAAATTGAGAACTATTTTTTCTTATATTTCTCTATTTTTAAATGTTTTATCTTCAAAAAAGTAGAAAAAAATTAGTTCTGGCATCCGAATTTTTTAAAAATTTTTTTGCATAAATATATTTCAATGTTTTCCTCATTAATAAAAAAAATCAAATTAAGATTCAATATATTCCATTAAATTTCATCAAAGATGTTTAAAATATGTATTTGTAAAAAGTTTTCATCGGGAAATTACTCTATATATAGTGGTTTTCTAGTAAGGACATCATGAAATTATAAGTTAAAAACGCGCAAGTTAATGACGTCCAATCATAACCACACATTTATATTGTGTGTTGTATTTATTAATATGGGACTATAGATTCTGTAGACCCACTATGAATATGTGACTGTGATTGGACGTCTTAAAATTATAAAATCAGGATGATCATAATTGAAGAAGTATTATATATATATACAATAATTTTCAAATAAGTGCGCACCGATAGAATTATATAAGGACATTGAATGTGAGCCACTCATTTTACATATTTTGACTTGGCATGTATGCACTTGTTAAAACTCCTTTATAAATGAATGGCTCACATTCAATATCCTTATATAATTCTATCGGTGCGCACTCACATGAAAAGAAATATATATATATATATATATATATGTGTGTTTTTTTTATATTTTGAGAGTCACATATATATTGTGTCCTCTCCATAGACTTGATCAAAGTCATGCCGTTTCGGAGAGGACTTAAAAGACATGCCGTGTCAACCTTTTCATTTAGATAAATAAGATTGTGCTTTGTCCTCTTACAATTCCTAGTGCAATTAATGCATCTGAAAAAACAAAACAAAAAAAATCACATATGTATATAATCAGAAATGTTCAAGTCGATACACACTTATAAACCCCTAACAATATATTGAATACAAACCATTAGATTTACATATTTTGATACTTGAGAACTTGAGAACGGTAGTTAATAAGCATAACTGGACTGTCACTTCCGGCATGCAGCAGATCAATGCATTTATGATCGCCTCAAAATCTTTCCACCTTTGCCATCCCCGCCAGCACTTACTGTTTGGAAGACCAATGCAAAAGTCATTACGACAGTGTCAAGTAAGAGTTGTGCTGAATTTTTGTTTGCTCAAGTGCATGATATAAGTCTCTCCACTGTCTACTAAAGATGTCAATTTGAATCCAAACCAAATTCTAATACTTGTTTTGCTTGAAAACTCTTCAAGATAAACGCAAAGCAAGCATGGAACACTCGGACCAGCAGCTACCTAGCAAGAGAATAGCAACAGATGGGCCAATTGGTGTAGTGTCCACCAGCTCCTCGCCATCTCCCATGCAGGAGGATACAGCTGCCCTGGTTCCCGGGGATGATTCTGATGTGGGTACATCACAATCTCCTGGAAAGATACCTCATGATGGCAGATCTGGCAGCAAACGTGTTAGAGATAAGGGTGATAGTCGTGCCTCGAAGATGGCAGCCATCCTGCGCGCGCCTCAGGTTTGGAAAGATGACTTAAATTCTGGGCAGGTTCTGGTTTCGCTATTTAACCTATTCGGTGAGGGAATTCTCTCCTTCATTCCAGCTCCTGAGATGTCTTTGTTCTTATAATCGGTTGTATAAGGATGGTAGTAATATACCCATGTGAATTGTAGATTCGTAGTTGAAGAATAGAAATGTTATATATGATGAAATTCATGATTTCATCTGAATTCTTTGGAACTCAGGTGTATTAAACCCTACATTTGTCAGCCTTTTGAGTGATCGTCTCTTTAAATGAAATGGACGATCGATCTTGACTGGAATAGAATTTGATTTCAAGATTTTACTAACGAAACTTTTTTTGTATTCTCCAATAATCATTGTTCACTTATATCTTGACTAACAGAAGAACATTTCATTTCATTTAACTTAATACATGATCCAGAATTCAAAAAGCATGTAACATGGAAACCGAAAAGGAAAAATATACATTGCCATCCATAAAGATGTTTGCTTAATGTCAAACTTTTATTTTCCTTAATAAGATATGGAAGTTTTTGTATTCTGTTTCTATTTGGATTTATATCGACACAAATTTTCGCTTAAAGTGTGCCGGAGGGATCAAGATTCAAGATCGATAATCAATGTTTTTCTAATTAAATAGAGGAAGTTAGATTCAAAAAAAAAAAAAATAGAGGAAGTTGCATCTCATGCACAAAGATTAATTAAGGTAGCTGATAATTCTCATTAAGGAAAACATTAATTAAAACTAAAAGTGATTACATATATAACAATCAATAATATGCATCAATAATAATAATCCCTTATACAATAATTTTCACATAAGTGCGCACTGATAGAATTATATAAGGACATTGAATGTGAGCCACTCATTTTACATATTTTGATTTGGTATGTATGCACTTGTCAAAACTCTTTTATAAATGGGTGACTCACATTCAAAGTCCTTATATAATTCTATCAGTGCGCACTAATAGGAAAATGACTGATCCCTTACATATTTATACATATATATATATATCTATATATATATATATATATATATATATGACTATATGAGCTTTTATTGAAATTAATATGGCACAACCTTATTTAATCATAATTAAGCTCACAAACTATGTGTGATCGATCCATAATTAACCACCTCAATTTCCAGGACCTTTGCCAGTTACAGATCCAGGGCCTCCACCTCCGTAAGTAGGGGGGTCATTTCCGTAAGTAGGGGGACCAACATATGTGCCGCCTCCGTAAGTAGGGGGACCAACATCTGTGCCGCCTCCGTAGGCATTGGCTTGATCTGTTGCAATCAAAACATAGCGTTATGCTAATTTTTGTATTGACTTCAAACTTTTACTAATACACCATATTTAAAAATAATGAAAGTGTAAAAATTAAATGAAATAAATTTTAATCATTGAGTACTATACTTGACGAATGTTTCCAAATCTGCTATGGTTAGCACAAAGATCAATGAGATTGCATATATTGCTAAATTGCTAAAACGTCTAACCAACATAGTCTAATTTCAGTCTTTTTAAGTTATTATATATAAATATAGTAAAGTTTTATTTCAAAATTAATGATATAATATTGAAAAAAGCATTTATGTTAGAAAGGGTTTCATGAACACTACTCACTTGTGCGAACATCCGATTCCGAAGGAGTTGCTCTAGATGAGACTAAGAGAACAAACGCAAAGAGAACACAAACAATAAGAAACGAAGCAGTCTTGGATGAAGCCATGGAAGGGATATTTTATAAGTGAGAGAGATGTATATTTGTCTGAGATGGTGGATGACAAGAGATGGAAGGTATCCACACGACCACACCCTATTTATAATAGATCGGTAAGCATAAATATTATTATTATTATTATTATTATTATTATTTCTATTATCAATCAGTTTAAAATATACTCAATTTCCACTATATTCCGATAATCTAAAATTAATACTATTATCAATAATGTTACTTTGTTTAAATTTGATATTCAAATGATGTGACAACACTCTAATTCATCATTTAAATTGTATTAGATTTACATGGTTTGAATAAATGAATCAGATTTGGACATCAAAACTGACAAAGTAGCATTATTGTATTATCATTTTCAATCGACTGTTATCTTACATGACGGTAATAACCTTAATTTAAGGGTATTGAACTCAAAAAGTCTATTTGTGGGAGCTCAACTAGTAAACGACTTTACTTCGTGTTGACTTCTACCTCAAATATATATATATATATATATATATATATATATATAAAAAGTCATTTTTTTAGTATATATTGATATAAAATATATCAATGTATTATATGTGTACTATAAATTATGAATAAGAACTGATAAATGTATACAGATTGAATCAAAACAATTAAATTTAGTAGTTCACGTATAAAACAATAATATATATTTATCGATACATATCAAAAAAAAATATTTATATATATTATTTTTATATTTTGAAAGTAATATATATGGTGTCCTCTCTGAAACAGCATGTAATGCCGTATCGGAGAGGACTTTAAAAGACATGCCGTGTCAACCATTTCATATATAAAACGATAAATATGATAGTGCTTTCTCCTCCTACAATTCCTAATACAACGAATGCGTCTGAAAAAACAAAACAAAAAAATCACATCCGTATATAATATCATTCACAAATTAACTCAAATACTTGGTCATGATTTGAGTACATTGTTCTTTTCATTGATGGGAGTTACGTTGATTCATGACGGTGTAAAGTACATACTAAAAGCAAGATCTTTATTTTTTATCACATTTGTTAAAATTATTTAAAACAAAATATAAGACATTATAATTTTGATATACTGCCGATATTATATCAGATTGAATAAACGTTCTTTATCATCAAAATATATTGAGCTGGTATTTATATATAATAATTTTGAGTAATGCTGTTTTGTCTAAATCTGGTGTCCAAATTAGTAGTGGCAATTTGGGTCTACCCGGCCCGGCATGGAAAACGGGCCTGGCCGGCCCGTTAGACGAAAGAGAGAGCCCGGCCCGGGTCCAAGGGCCGTATGGGGGCGGGCCGGCCCGTTAAGGCTCTAACCGGCTTGTAAGGGGCCGGCCCGTTAAAGGCCCGTCGGACTTCCAATTTTTATTTTTTTTTAAATTCAATATTATTTTTTATATTTATTTTCCTCCCTAACGTTCACCAACGGTAACTTGGCTAATTACAAAAGCCACCATTCAATTCGAATTTAAAAAAAAAATCTGGTGCAATTTTTTTTGGGCCGCGGGCTTTGCGGGCCTTAACGGGCCCGACCCAATTTTTTCAAATGGGGGCCCGGCCTAGCCCGCCAGCGAAACGGGCTTGGGCCTGGCCCGTTTTGCTAGCGAGACGGGCCTGCCCAAGCCTGCGAAAAACCCGGGCCTGGCCGGGCGGCCCATTTGGGCCCGGCCCAAATTGCCAGCACTAGTCCAAATGATGTAATAACACTGTAATCCATTTATTTAAATCATGCAAATGTAATGCAATTTAAATGATTGGATTACAATGATGCCACATCATTTGGATACCTAATTTGAACAACGTAGTATTATTGAATAGTTTTTAATACCCTATATATGCCAGGAAATTTATAATATATATGTATTGTAAGTTTTATGTATGTACAAGACCTTTTTTAAGAAATTTAAAAACCAGAAGTAAAACAAAAGGTCGCCATATATAGTGCTTAGTGCATGTAGTTTCTTGTTTGTAGTCTAATTATTAACAAATATATAGACTACCTAACACCATCCCTACTGCAATATTCATTATCTATCAACTTATTATAAAAGGCCATATTAGTTATTTAACTGCATAATTAACAATATAATTGCCATAATTAGGCATCACTTCTTCTTTTTTCCTTTTTTCTTTTTGTATAAATTAGTATCATTAATTGACCCCCCATATCATTACTACAACATTCACATTAATCAGTAAATCATCAATTTAACAAACTGCCACTTATCAAGTTAATTTCTTAGTTTGAGATAGATCATCAATAAGTAGAAGAAAATGATCATCTTTCTCGCTATTTGCATGCTTGGCATCATGCACTCTTTGTAAGAGAAGCAAATGCAGCACGCCGCGGTGATAATCAATGATGTGACTTAAATCATAAAGAGCTTTGTGTCGAATTAGGACCGCCGCTAATAATTGGAACAGATGATGTAATCCTGAAGATCTGTCACAGTGGAGATGAACTAACGCCACTGCAACAAAGACATATATATATATATATAATTTTTAAAGACATTCTTTTTCTTTAACGTATATCTTTTTTTTTTTATATATCTATAAAAAAAAATTTAACTATCAGATGAAAGTATGAAACTTGGATGCCCTATATGAACAGTGACATCTTTTTTGTGGCGGTGATTGCTGTGTTTTTTTCTTTTTGGTCTTTCTGTGTCTTTAGCTGGTGCTTGTTTTTGGCTGGGCAGTTGTTTTGCTGCGTGTTGTTTCTAGGCTTTTGTTGGCTCTCCTCTGCTTTGAGTTTCTTTGGTGGCGGGCCTTTCCTTTTCTAAATAAAATTCACCGTTTAAAAAAAAGATTTGGATATCCTATATTTTCCTTATATCAGTATATATATGTGCACTATAGAATTATTTACGTAGGTCTTTGATTAATTGTCTTATGTTCTTTGTCACTACTAGCTAGGTTAAAGAATTGAATAGTAGCTAGTGTTTAATACTTTAATTACTACCGGTAACTATCCCAACACCCAATTAATTACATTTTGTGTGTCCAATTATACAATTACACACTTGTATATGACTAATCTAAGGTTGCTTTTGATTTTTCGTCTGAAGACTGAATAATACTGAATTATACTGAAAACTGAATAGTGACTGAAAACTGAAACTGAAAAGCATGTTTATTTGTTTTTTTTTTTTACTGAAAACTGAATATAAGTGATAAGTTGTTTGTTTTTTTTAAGTTACAAATATCTTAAAATAAATACTTTTACATCTATACCCTCTCAACTATTATTTGTTATATATTTATATTTTAATATATTAAAAAATACTAAAACAGTAATTTAATAATATAATAAAAAATTAATAAAAAAAATTCCATATAAAATATAACCCTTAGAGTATAAAAATTAAATAAGTTAATTGGAGTTTAGTTTAAGAAATAATAATAGATTAGGGTTGGCCACTAATAATCCATACAATATTTATATTATATATGTGCAATAATAATATAATAACGAATTTATAATGAAATCTATATCTCTATCAAATTTTTTTATAAAGTGGCCACTAAAGTTTTTTAAACAGTGAAGAGAAAAAAAATATTAATATGGTTAAAAGGTGTGAGATGAGAGAAAATTGGAAATAAATAAGATTTGTAAAGATAAATTTGGAAGTAATAAATTGATATTTATTTTAGTTGTTTTTCATTAAGTGAAAAGTGAAAAAAATTCAGGGTTTTAGGAGCTCATTAAGTGGTTTTATAACTTAAAAAATCAAACAAAACAACTTAATAACACATATTAAATGCCATCAAATTTTAAGTGGAAAAATCAAACAGGCTCCGTGTCTTCCAACTTACTATATATATATAAATAGAGAAGACAAAATATAGTGTACCTTAATCTTATCATCCTGGTGCCTACCTACTTGAGAATGAGGGAGGGAAATATGAATCGAAAACCATAATTTTATTAACGTGGGGTGGCGTTTACCATTGATCAAACACTTTATTTTCTTTCCATATATATATATATATATATATATATATATATATATATATATATATGGTTTTACTCTTGGTAGAATTTAAATATATTTCTTTAAAATAACCATACTCACCAATAATCATTGGTCTCTTATATGTCGACCAACAAAAGAACATTTCATTTTTTTCGTTTAATTAACTTAATACATGATCCAGAATTCAAAATACACGTAACATGGAAACCGAAAAAGAAAACAAAAAAAAAATACATTAATTGCCATGCATGAAGAAAATGAAAGGAAATGAATCTGCAGGATCATATATAACAAGCAATAATTCAAGCACCAACTTTGGTGGCCTCCTTCTCCACAGCTTTTTTGAGGAAGCTATCTTCTTCCAAGACCATCTGCAGAGGCAAGAATCCCATACCATTGGCCATGGCAAGCATCATCTGCTTGGTCTCTGTCTTGAACTCCTCCAAATCCACAGCACCGTTCGAGTCATGATCGAATTGCACGAACAAGGACTTGTAAACATCAACAAGGTCATCTGGGTCTGGTTTCTTATCGATGCCAAAATGAGTCTCGAACACCCTCAGACACTTGAGCTCCTCCTCCATTTCTGCATATGAAAGTACCCCATCATGATCTGTGTCGAGGTGGGCAAAGCGATCGCGTATCGAGACGTTGAATGCCTCTTCATCTTCAACAAAGCTGACAATAGTTGCAGCATCTAACAATTCTACACTCATTGTGCTGTAGTACTGTAGTGCTTCAAATTCTCTTCTAATAAGCTTCTATAGTCAGAGGAAGTTTTTGAGATTTTAAGACAAGTAAAAAAAAAAAAAGAAACAACTTGGAACTTGTTTGAAATATGTGCTGGGGATTGAGGGTTGTGTTTCATATTTATAGTTACAATTGAAGAAAGCCATGAAATATTGGTATAATCATCTATGGAGTCTTATACAATGTGTTGTTTCAAAGTTACTGCTGCTACAGTTGGATATTTTTAGTTTTCTGTGGGAAAAAACAAGTCAGTGGGCTCTAAAAAGTCAAAAGCAACTGACTGACATATAACAAGTCAGAAGCAAAAAAAACATCATTTTTTTTCCTAATTATATTACATATACAGTATATGCAATAATATACAGTATATACAGTCACTTGTACATTAGTAAAGGTGAGAGGGCACTTTCCTTCAACCGTTTGTGGTAGGAGATTCAAATCCCACCAAGTGGAATTTACAAATATGTGTGGGAAGATTTTTCTCCGGTTTGTGGGGATAATTATCTCCTGTTTCACACATGTATTGTTTGATTTCGGCAGATTCTAATAACTTTATTGTAATATTTCAAAAAATATATATATATATATATATATATATAAATGATTTCATGACTTACATCATTTTATTTTCTAGATTTATACCAATATCTATTAGAGTCCTCTTCATGGGTGTATGGGCACAGTAAAAATGTTAAACTTTTAGGTCTCGTCCTGCAGCTATTTTTTTTATTTTTTTTATTTTCCAAAAACGATTTCGAATTTACGTTCCTTAACCGTTTTTCATTTTATTTTCGAAAAACAAAAAAAATTTAAAAAACACAAGCAATGTTAAAAGTGAAATATTTGAAAAACAAAAAAAAAACTTGTTTTTCGTTTTTTGTTTTTGTTTTTCAAAAAAAAAATTTCTTTTTTTCCTCATCCACCAGACATCATCCAATTTCTTCCTCATCTCCATCTGCTCGCCGCCGATCTGCTCGCCTCCGCCGGCCGATCATCATCATCTTCTTTCTTTCTTCTTCTTCCTTCCTTCCTTCCTTCCTTCGACGATCAGTCACCGTCGGCCGATCAGCTAGTCTTCTTCTTCTTCCTTCCTTCCTTCCTTCACCGATCACAGTCACCGCCGACCGATCAACTGGTCTTCTTCTTCTTCTTCTCCTTCCTTCCTTCCTTCGTCGATCGCAACTGATGCCGATCCATTTGCCGCCGCCGGTCGTTCAGCTGGTCGTCTTCTTCCTCTTCTTCTTCTTCTTCTCTTTCCTTCCTTCCTTCCTTCCTTCGCCGATCGCAGCTGCTGTAGATCCATTCACCGCCGCTGGTCGATCAGCTGGTCGACTTCTTCTTCTTCTTCTTCATCTTGACGACTTCTTCTTCTGGATCAATTGGACATTTTATAATTATTTAAAAAGAATATCAAATTAGTTTAATATATATATATATTAAAGTCAATTAATTTATAGTGGTGTCTTATGACATTTATTATTATTATTAGGGAAAAAATTTCATGTTTTATATATTATTAGTTAATTATTTAATCAATTTATAATTGTTATAATATTAATTTATAATTGTTATAATATATAATTGTTATAATATTAAACAAAAATTAAAAATTGATATTTCAATTTTTAATAGTTTTCAGTTAGCCTACCAGACGTGTTTTTTCTGTTTTTATTTTCAAAATACGGATTTTAGTATACGCTACTAGACGTGTTTTTGGATTTTAAAAATGAAACAAAAAACACTGTTTTCATTTTCGTTTTTATTTTCGAAAAACATCAACTGAAAAACGCTTACATGACAGACATTTACTTTCCTTATTAAGATATGGAAGTTTTGGTATTTTGAGATTTAGAATACGTTTGGAAGAGCTTCTCAAGTAGATATTTTTGCAATAGATCTTTTAGAAATAGATCTTTTAGAGGTAAAACTTTTAAATGAAATTCGTTGGTCGTTTGGTTGTCAATTAAAAAATTTCATTATAGAATTACCAAAATACTCCCGTAAATATTAAATTGTAGGGTTATATTGGAGATTTTAGTGTTATTAAAAAATTCCAAAAGATCTATTTGGAAAAACTTTAAATTTGGGCTTCTCCAAGTAGACGTAAAACAGTTTTTTTAATCATCTAAAAGATCTACTGAGTGACAACCAAAAGATACAAGAAAAATTGAAAATAATTTTTTTAATTAAAAAAGCTCTTTTAGCTAGTAGACAAGCTCTTCCAAACAGGCACTTATACATATACAAATTTCGCTTAAAGTGTGTCCGAAGGAGCTATGATTGATAGTCAACATTTTTCTTATTAAATAGAGGGAGTTGCATCTCATGCACAAAGAGTAATTAAGCTACTAATTCTCATTTAGGAAAATATTAATTAAAATTAAAAGTGATTACATATATATAGCAATAAATAATATGGATGAATAATAATATTCCCTTATATATAAGCTTTTATTGAAATTAACATGGCACAGCCTTTTTAATCATAATTATCAAGCTCATAAACTACGTGTTTTTATGTGGGATGGATAATTAATTAGTTCTTAAGATCATCGGCGAAAAATGCATCAGGAGTCTCATTAGCCTGTCGGCAACACTTGTCGCAGCCATTTCTGTAGAGGTAACTTAACTGTGGCAGCATCCAAACTGGCATCCTCTTCCTTGGTATGATCCCCCACGACCTAGCTACCACCTTCATTTCCAGGGCATCCACCTTCGTATACAGGGCTTTCGCCTCCATAGACGGGGCATTTTTCCTCCATATACATGGCTTTCATACTTGACCTCCCGGCCATTAGCTTGATTTAATTGCTGCAATCAAAACACAGTGTTATGCTGATTTTTGCACTAACTTTAAAGTTTAAATAGTTAAAAGATAATAATTCGTTGTATTTAAAAATAATAAAAGTAAAAAACCAATTAAATAAATAATAATGAAATTGAAAAAACTAAATTAAATAAATTTCAATCATGATATATCGAAGTACTATTCTTGGCAGATGTTACCAAATCTGTTCAGGTTATCATAAATATCGGCTTAGCAGATAATCTCAATTCATATATATATATATATATATAGGGGTGAATTCATAAAGAGCCAAAAAATTTATCAGTTTATTGTTTTTAGCCACCAATTTATTTTTTATTGTTTTCATCACTTTTGACCATATTTGGACGAAAATACCCATGAATTTGAAATTTAAAAAAAATGGGTTCTACCATTCTGTTTTGTTTTTATTTTTTAGGGTTTTAGGGTTAAGTTTAATCGTAAAAACAAAAGGAAGAGAGAGAAAGGAAGAGAAAAAGAGATTCAATTCTTCGAACCTCTTGCAATTGCCCCCGCTCGTCGTACCTCTCCCCGTCGCCGTACCTCTCGCATTGGCTGCACCTCTAGCCGAATCCAACACTGCAGGGAGTCGAATCTGGTGCAAAGGTCGCCGAATCTGCTGCTCTTAGTCGTCGACGCCGTCACCATCGCCCTCTCTCATCGATCTTCAAATCTGGTCAGTTTTATGGAAGTTTAATCTCTTGCTATTGGGTGTTTGTTTTGCTCTTGTGAACCCTTGGTTTGTGAAGAAATGTAGATAGAAAAATGAGGAGGTTAAACTATGTTTTGCTCAACTCTGTGTTTTGATCAAAATGAGGGGATTAAACCCTGCTCAAATATGTGTTTTCATGGATATTTTCTTTATTTTTCCTCTTTACTGACTTTTAGAATCATGATACACAACCTTGATTGGATTTATTCAACAATGAATTGTACATAGGTCTTTGTTCATTAGAGTTGTTCTATTTCGGTTTTTATTGATACTGTTGTTGTGGATCTAGGTTGGATGTTTTCACTTGTCGTCTGTAGTTGAGTTTCTAACTATTCAGATAACTAATTTCAGAAAAGGAGGAAAGAATACAATTAAAAAAGAAAGAAAAAGGAACCTTTAAAATATGAAGTTAAAAAAAATAATATAATGCTATGAATAGAGGTACCAACAAGTGGGAGAAGATAGCTATGTTTGGGATTTCTTCTGACTTTGAGCAGGGGGTGGTGCTGTTTTCGCTTGTCACTCAGATGCTGACAATGTTTGGTTTTGAGGGGCTCTGGTATGTATTTTGTTATGATTGTCTGGTTTGTTGTTTAGAGATCGGTGGATGTTTTCCTTGTTTTTGGCTCTGCTTTGAGTTGCTCTGTTTTTTGCCCTTTGGTTCTGCTGAGTGGGCTGTTTGTTGTTGGTTTGTGTTGTCCTGAAGCTTTGGGACGCTTGTGAGTGAGCTGTTGTTGTTGGTTTGTTTTGTCCTAGAGCTTTGGGACGCTTATAATTGGGTCTTTGTTTGCATGACCTGTTTTTCTTAATAAAATTTCAGCCGTTCAAAAAATAAGTGGGAGAATTTGCCTTCTATTTTTGGCTTTACTTAATGGATAGATCATGCATCAACTTGAATTGAATGATATCTTTATCTTATTATAGGCATGTGACTTGAATTGGATTTTCCAGGCATGTAACTGGCATGTAATTAATCAGTATATGTATTTAAAAATAAATTGGGTATTGAATTCGGGTTTATTGTTTGTAGCTATTGTTGATTTTAAATTTATAGTTTGATGTTAGTATAGGGATGTGGAAGAAGATTAGTTAATGAATAAGTGTAATGGGGTGTGGCATGACAGAAATGTGATTTTGTTCAAAGGGAAGGGTTCAGCTGATTCTGATATTTGGACTAAAGCTTGTAATTACATCTCTTCTGTTGCAGACGCTTTAAATTGTGAAAAGAAGTAAAAGGGAAGTGGGAGCATTGTACAAAAATGGAGAGCTCCTCCCGTTGGATCTGTCAAAGAAATATAGATGCAAAGTAATTAAGTGCTGCACTTGTTTTTTGAAGGAATTGCCTTTGTTGAAGTCGGTGACGTAAGAGCAGCAATGGAAGATCTTTTATGGGCTTTTGACAAGGGGTGGTTTCCAGTTTTGAATTGAGTCAATGCTTTTGGAATTGTAAATTCGTGTACAGTAAATTTTGATAGTTAGAGTGATGTGAATAACATTGTCTTTGATATTCTTTTTTTGATAGATAGATACATAGTAGATATAGACAGGTGATAATTGAGTTAATTACAAGTCGGTTGATTTCCATGATACATGTTAGTTGCATTGCAATTTACATGTCAGATGATTTGAATTTGCACTGGCATGTAACTTGAATTTGCACTGGCATGTAACTTGAAATTGCACTAGCATGTAACTTCTATCATGTAACATTACTGGAATTTGTTTTCAGTATAAGTCTTTTTCAACTTTAACTAACTGACATGTAACTTCAATTTGCATTGGCATGTAACTTGAAATTGCACTAGCATGTAACTTCTATCATGTAACATTACTGGAATTTGTTTTCAGTATAAATCTCTTTCAACTTTGACTAACTGGCATGTAACTTCTAATTGCACTAGCATGTAACTTGAAATTGCACTAGCATGTAACTTCTATCATGTAACATTACTAGAATTTGTTTTCAGTATAAGTCTTTTTCAACTTTAGCTAACTGGCATGTAACTTGAATTTGCACTGGCATGTAACTTGAAATTGCACTAGCATGTAACTTCTATCATGTAACATTACTGGAATTTGTTTTCAGTATAAGTCTTTTTCAACTTTAACTAACTGACATGTAACTTCAATTTGCATTGGCATGTAACTTGAAATTGCACTAGCATGTAACTTCTATCATGTAACATTACTGGAATTTGTTTTCAGTATAAATCTCTTTCAACTTTGACTAACTGGCATGTAACTTCTAATTGCACTAGCATGTAACTTGAAATTGCACTAGCATGTAACTTCTATCATGTAACATTACTAGAATTTGTTTTCAGTATAAGTCTTTTTCAACTTTAGCTAACTGGCATGTAACTTGAATTTACACTGGCATGTAACTTGAAATTGCACTGGCATGTAACTTCTATCATGTAACATTACTGGAATTTGTTTTCAGTATAAATCTCTTTCAACTTTAACTAACTGACATGTAACTTCTAATTGCACTAGCATGTAACTTCTAGCATGTAACAATACTAGAATGTCTTTTAACTATGAAAATGAATTTTAATTGGCATGTAACTTCAAATTGCACTGGCATGTAACTTCAAAATGCACTAACATGTAACTTCTAGCATGTAACAATACTGGAATGTCTTTCAACTATGAAAATGAATTGTAACTGGCATGCAACTTCAAATTGCATTGGCATGTAACTTCAAATTGCACTAACATGTAACTTCTAGCATGTGACAATACTAGAATGTCTTTCAACTGTGAAAATGAATTTTAATTGGCATGTAACTTTAAATTGCACTAGTTCAAAATGCACTAACATGTAACTTCTAGCATGTAACAATACTAGAATGTCTTTCAACTGTGAAAATGAATTTTAATTGGCATGTAACTTCAAATTGCACTAGCATGTAACTTCAAAATGCACTAACATGTAACTTCTAGCATGTAACAATACTGGAATGTCTTTCAACTGTGAAAATGAATTGTAACTGGCATGCAACTTCAAATTGCATTGGCATGTAACTTCAAATTGCACTAACATGTAACTTCAAATTGCACTAACATGTAACTTCTAGCATGTAACAATACTGGAATGTCTTTCAACTGTGAAAATGAATTTTAATTGGCATGTAACTTCAAATTGCACTAGCATGTAACTTCAAAATGCACTAACATGTAACTTTTAGCATGTAACAATACTGTAATTTGTTTTCAATACAAGTGTCTTTCAACAGTGACTAACTGGCATGTAACTTCACATTTCACTGGCATGTAACTTGAAATTGCACCAGCATGTAACTTCACATTTCACTGGCATGTAACTTGAAATTGCATTAGAATGTAACTTATGGCATGTAAAAATACTGGAACTCAACTTAAACTGGCATGTAACTTATGACATGTAACTTGAAATTGCACTAGCATGTAACTTATAGCATGTAAAAATACTGGAACTCAACTTAAACTGGCATGTAACTTACAAATACACTATCATGTAACTTACAAATACACTATCATGTAACTTTAACATAAACTGGCACGGTGGTTGTCTTTTTCACGGTGGTTGTCTTCTTCACGGTGGTTGTCTTTTTCACGGCAATTTTCTTCTTCTTCACAGTAGAAAATTACAGCTCTCACCGTCGATTTCTTGTCCAGAAATTTCAGCCTCTTGCCCATAAAATTCCAGCTTCTTGCTCAGAATATTTCAGCTCTCACCATGACTTCTTGCCTAGAAAATTCCAGCTTTTCCCTTGTTGCCCAGAAAATTTCAGCTGTCTTCAGCTTCCCCAGAAACTTTCAGCTCTCAACAGAAATTTCGTTGCCCAGAAATTTCTTTGTTACTTCGTCTTGCCCAGATTGAAGATTTCGTGAGACCAAGGTGAGACCGAGATTGAAGATTTCGACACTCAAAAATGTCGTGAGAGAGAGAGAGAAAGAGAAAGAGAAAATTTCGTGTGAGAGAGAGAGAGAGAGAGAAAATTTCGTGAGAGAGAGAATATTGTAAATGAAAACAAAATGGAGGGATTTGGAAATAAGAGAGCAAAATTTTGGGGGGAAATATTGGGGGGAAGTAAAGACAAAAGAAGGGTATATTTGGAAGTTCAAGGCTAAAAATGATAAGTATAATCAAAGATATATATTTGGCTAAAAACAATAAACTCATAAATTTTTTGATCAGTTCTTGCAATTTCCTCTATATATATATATATATATATATATATATATTACACGTTTGTTTTGGTTCAGAGGCTTGGTGGTTTTTGAAAAGGGGATGGGTTGGTGTGAGTCGTGTTGTTGTTGCCTTGTTAGGCTGGAGTGTTGGTGTCTGGTTTGTGGGTTGTTTGCCCTGTTTCTCTCTTTGTCTGTTTTGTGTTGCTTAGTGGTCTCTTTTGCCTCCTTTGCCTCTTGGCTTCAATAAAGTTTAATAATTCAAATATATATATATATATATATATATATATATATATATACAATAATTTTCAAATAAGTGCACACTGATAGAATTATATAAGGATATTGAATGTGAGCCACTCATTTTACATATTTTGACTTGGCATGTATGCTCTTGTCAAAACTCTTTTATAAATGAGTGGCTCACATTCAATGTCCTTATATAATTCTATCAATGCGCACTGACAGGAAAAGGAATATATATATATATATATATATTACACCAAACTTTTAGTTCAAAATGATAATATTGTAACAAAGCACGCATGTTAGAAATGAAAAGATTCTAATGTGTTTGATTAAAGTACACAGAGAAGATTCAACTCTAAAAAACGAAGAACAAGAATAAACTCCATTGATGGAGGTTGAAGAGAAGATAGAGTTTGTTATTATTTCTAGAATTATGTGTACAATGTACATTACTCAATCGTGTATATAACACTTTGCGTTTAACACGCTAAAAGTATGTCCAGGAATTCCAGAATTCCTTTTTTAACTAACTTCTAATAAACTAATACTGACTAGGATAACCCACATCAGCTCTTTTAACAAACTCTAATTTATTAATCATCAACAACACTTGACCACCATTATTCATCAATAGATAAGGAAATGATCAATACTGTTGATCAAGTGTTTTTGTAACACACTGATACTCTGTTTAATAAGACTCTATTATTTTCAAGGTACTAAGCATGCTTGTTTGACCCAAATTCTGTGAACCCAAATTCGATCAAAACTAGTTAGGCCAGGTACCCACACTTAACCCTACAATCTTTGGGGAATATATATAGGAAAACTATATATGGCCTTCGAGGCTTCGACTATATAACAAAGTATCCATGAGCATATTCGAACTCCAAACAATTTGGGAGCTCAGCTAGCAAACCACACCCACGACTAACCATTCTGATAACCCTTCGTGTTTGTATACGTGTACAAAACTTTGGATGAGCTTATAATACAAGAAAAAGAATACCCATATATTTTGAGAGTCATATATGGTGCCCTATCCGGAGCCTTAAAAGCCATGCCCTTCATCGTTTTCTGTTAGATAGATATGATAATGCTTTCTCCTCCAACAGTTCCAACTACAATTAATGATAGTGCTTCATCGTTTTCGTTTTGTTAATTAACTTTTTTGTTTGTGGACTTCTTCTGTTTCCCTTTTCTTTCTTGAATAAAATTTTTCGTACCGATAAAAAAATAATAATTAATGTGTCTGATTTTTTTTTTTTTTTATAAAAAAAATTTGACCTCTGATAACATATAGAACTGTATCTTACCACGAGATTTTGATTGAATGTTCACATAAATTGATGTTTAAAACTTTTTTTTTTAAAGCATTTTCTATCCATGACAAGCATTAAAGGCTCTCTCTGACTCTATACTAATCATGGCATTACAAAGTTGACTAGTATGTAGGGTTCAAAATTGTTAATAAAACTTCCGTCCTAAATTAACTCAAACACTTGGTCCTCCTAATAGATTTTTAAAATACTCTTAAACATATGAGTCTATTGCAAAATAGTAAATACAAGTACAGTATGAGGTCGATTCAAAAAACTAATCTAATTCTAAATTTAAATTTAATCATAATCTAGTTAATCGAATGTGATGAATTAAAACAAAAATTAAACTAAATTAAAAACAAATAAGGTAGAAAACAATCAATTAAAGAATACTAAGATATCAGAATCCACCACTATGTAATTTTATAATTTTCTGATAATTTATTAATTTTCTAAATTAGAGTGACAATTAAAAATAAATTTATTGTCTACTCATGAATTTAACAATAAGTACATTAATCAAAATCTCTAAACATACTATGTATCCAATTTAATAAAAAATAAAGAATTAATAAAATTATAATTAATATTACGACACCAAGTATTAATTTGTTAAATATATATCTAACTATCAATGATACGTGATATCAAAAATGAAAAAATTTTATATTTTGTAAATAATTGAAGAAAAACCATAAATATTAAAGAATAATAATTTAAAATTAATAAATATATCTAAAAAAATTTCCATATCATATAATTATTAATATACTCTAATATAAAGAAAATGAGAAAGACGTTAAAAATAAGATAATAATAGAATCAGAAAATCGTATTGAAGGCACCAAAGCCACGAACTCCTTACCAGTCACCTCCATACAGAACCGACTTCAATTCGGCGCACAAAGAATAGCTTTCTTCTTTGATTACATTGATTTTTATAAATATTAAAAAAAAAAGTAATTAAGTAAATTTATATGGTTAAAGGCCTAATTTTCTATTTATCTCGGATTTCGAAAATCTCCGGGCTGGCCATAACACTCATTTTGCTCTAGTGTAGTGCTTCAACTAATTCTCCATTAGATAACCTTGAGGAAGTTTTTGATCTTATTTTAAGACAAGTAAAAAAAAAAACAACATGGAACTATTGTTTGGAATATGAGCTGGCTGGGTTGAGAGATGTACTTTTTCATATTTATAGTTATGCACTTGATGACAACCTGGAAATATTGGTACAATAATCAAAAGAGTCTTAGACAATGTGTTGTAATTTCAAAGCTTTGCCTCTTTTAACCTCTTGTTTCTACCTTTGCTTTCATAGTTTTTTGAAAATTTTCAACTAATTTAAGTGATTTCATTTGAATTGTTCTTTATTAAAATACAGCCATTTTCAAATTAGATAAATTATCCGTTGTATTTCTGCACAGAAGATTCAATAATGAGAATAATATAATATATAGTATAGTCAGAAAGACTTTGGTAGCCTTAAGGTTGTCTATGACTCGAGAGCCTACAATTCTTTTACGGATAGTTTGGTAAAAATGGGATCTAGTATGATTGGTGATTTTGTAGAATGGGAAGATTTATGATAGCAGGTGTTTTTGTCCAGTTGCTGGGAGATGTTTTTTTGTGGTGTGGTTTTGTTATTTTGGGATAGCCTAGCTGTATCATTTGTCTCTAAGTTGTTTTTGTCGTCAGCTGGTGGTGTTGTGATCTGCTGCTCTGTTCTTGGCTTGGAGCAGGAGTTTTTCTTGTGTATCTTTTGCCTATGGAGGCTGTTGGTGGAGGGGGTGACTTCGTTTGTGTAGCTTCCTGTATGGTAGTGTTCCTCGGCCTGATGGCCTTTATAATAAATATCTATTTCAAAAAATATATATAGTATAGTCAATTAATTAATGCATCAAATGAGATTTGACATCCATATTTTTTTAAAATTCGAATATCCGCATATCAATGAAGGATTATTAATTATTAGTGATGTGTTGTATTGTATCACACAGATTTTGATTGGTGCTGCTACAGTTGGATTTCTGGTCTTTGTCATATTGCCATTTTGGTGTGTTTAGTTTTTTTTTTTTTTTTTTTCTGTGAAAAGAAAAAAGGAGTCAGTTCGTGGTCTACTTGTCTTTGAACAATTAATTAGAAAATATAAAAGGTCAAAAGCAACCGACTGAATATAAATCAAAAGCAGAAAGTGCATCAATCCATTATGGCTAATATAATTATATACACATCTCAATGAAGTAATTGACTTGAGAACACAACACCCCTATTAAAAACAATGAGACCCCATAGAATTCAATTCTCAAATCTCGTTGCAGTCACTTTTACCTTGATACTACTTTTTTAGAGAGTATTTCTACCCATACAAAGTTAAATAAAAATAAAAAAATTATTTTCTTAAGATATGGAAGTTTTGTGTATTTTCACTATCTTGTTTCGGTTTGATTTTATACAGATTAATTCAAATATCGCTTAAAGTGTGTTCGAAACTCGAAAGGCTAATGAAGTTAATTAACATTTTTTTTCTAATTATATTAAATATACATAATCTACGTACAATAACTAGTTGAAAAAAGGAAGTTGCATTTCACAAAAATTAAAAGTGAATAATAATATTCCATTTTGTAAGCTTATTTTATTCAAATATAACATGGCATGTGTATATATTTATGATGAGCATTCACCAAAGTTCATACGGATCATAATCATATATCACCGCCTTATTTAATCATAATTAAGCTCACAAACTACGTAAAAACACAAACTACGTATTTTTACATGGGATCGATGAATATATTAGTTCTTAACATCATCGGCGAAAAATGCATCAGGAGCATCATTAGCTTGTTGGCAGCACCTGTCGCAGCCGCTTCTGTAGCGGTAACGGCGGCAGCATCCGTACCGGCATCCTCCTCCACGGTATGATCCCCCATGACCTCCATTGTTGCCACCTCCATGACCTCCATTGTTGCCACCTCCATAGTTGCCACCTCCATGACCTCCATTGTTGCCACCTCCATAGTTGCCACCTCCATGACCTCCATTGTTGCCACCTCCATGACCTCCATTGTTGCCACCTCCATAGTTGCCACCTCCATTTCCTGGGCCTCCATAGTTCCCGCCTCCATTTCCAGGACCTCCATAGTTCCCACCTCCATACTTGCGCTCTTCCAGGCCATTGGCTTGATCTGCAGCAATCGAAACATAGTATTATGTTTATTTGTAATACGAATCTCAAACAGTACGTTTAAAAAAAATCAGATTAACAGAGAGTCTGAATTCATATATATATATATATATATATATATAACTATTTATATATAGCTAGGTTAACTAGTGTGAGAGATTATGGCTACAATATTAGATACATTATACTAAAAAAAATGCTAGTATTGGTTGAACATTTATATATAATTTTTATTTCAAAATTAATTAACGGTAACATTGAAACAAAGCAAGCATGTTAGAAAGGTTTCATGAACACTACTAGTACTCACTTGTGTGAACATCTGAAGAAGTTGCTTCAGATGAGACTAAGAGAACAAGTACAAAGAGAACACAAAGAAGAAGAAACAAAATCTTGGATAAAGCCATTATAATTATTTTTTAAAACTGCAGCTAGCTAGAGTGTGAATTGTTTGAGATGGGATGAGAAGAGATAGATGGTGTCCCTCCTATTTATAGATGGCCAAGTGAAGTGTAATTTATCGAGAAGAGAAAGAGCTGGCACATTGTGTTCCATGCAATTATCACATGCAACCTGTCATCTTTTCTCTGATCAGTAATTCTGACTTTCTTTGACAATTATAATATTATATGCATGGAGTCCCCACGTCACTTAATGAAAATTGGACGTACAATCTATTATTATCTATATTGCAAATATCCCAAATCCAGCTTCTGTATACATCTAGATCTCTCTCTCATGAAATCACCTATATAAACTCAATTAATTAGCCACTAATTAATATCGATTTTTAAGCTTGCGGCAAGATGCTCTTTTTATTTCATTAATTAATTAAATATAAAATCAAACTTCTCATTCTCTAAGTTTGGTGCGTGAGATTAATTGATATTTGAATTCAAGACAATTTTGCACCATATATAACACATACATTCTTATCGACCGAACTAGTCAACTAACTTGTATGTATATACTCGCTCCAACTACCCGTATTTATTAACTTTGATGATGTGTACACAAAACTTTGGATAAAGCTTACAACAATCTAAGAGAGAGGACCCAAATTTGACAGTACGTGATGTGTCCTCTCCGACTCAACGGAGCCTTAAACGCCAATTCACACCCACAGTTTCATAAGGACGGTATTTGGATGCTGACCGTTCGATATCTAAATATATTGACCCATTAAAATGGTGATGTTATATGGGTTTTTTTTTTTTAAATTAAAGGTGACATAGCAACACCTTATTGGTGGATCGGTGTACGTTGATGATTATCCGTTTACAATTTCACAATTTCACACTATTGTTAGCAATTAATGCGTCTGAAAAAAATTCTGACCTCTGATAAACTTTTCACTGTAACAGTAGCATGTCAATCAGGGAATGCCCACCACGTGAACAACTTGTATGGGAGGCACTGACTCTGCCCATTAAATACAGTCGCCCGTTTTGAATGAATAGTCGCAACTTGATTAAACTTTTTCGGGTGTTTTTCGGGATGAATAAAGGTTAATACCGGTGATGCAGTTTTGGGTTCGTAAGGTTGTTGGGGTGTTTTTTGGACTTGTAGATCTTTTGTTAAGATATGTTTCGAGGTCCCATTTTGTTAGGTTTTTGCTTTTGAGGTTGAGCTCCTTACGGCTTCTTTAGCCATCAATTATGCTTGGAATTTAGGTTGGCGAAGGATCTGACTCTAGAGTGATTCTTTTTATGTTGTGCAGTTTCCTTCGATTAGGTCTGATCAGGTTACTTGGCGAGTTTGTCAAGCTTGACAGCGCTGCATTCATAGGATCCCGTATATGGAGTTCCAAGTTTCTCATATATTCAGGGAAGGTAATCAGGTGACGGATGCTCTCTTTAAACACGCTTTGTGTCTTTCTTCTGATTCCAGGTGGTCTTCCACTCCTTCGTTTTATTCTTCGTTTGTTGGTAATGACTGTATGGGTAGAGAATCATTTAAGTTTTTCTAGCTTTATTTTTCTTGTATGGCTTGCGTGACTTGCGTGCCTCTGGTTATTTTGGGGCTGCACTATTACTTTTGTTACTATTTTTCTTCATTAATATATTTATGGATACTGTCTAAGGGTTTTTTAACATATGATCGCTTGTAATACTTTTTTTTCTTAGGTCAGTTCAATTTCATAAATAAATAAATAAATAAAAATTTAATGGACAAAAATCTTACATTTAAAAGTCAGATTCCAGAAAATCAATAATATTAATTATATCTATCCGATTGAGATTAGACTTGAGAGAAATTAAGTCCACAATCCAAAGTCTCAAATACTAGATATTTAATGCATCGTTTTGTATGCATTACTTTGTGATTATCTTGTCTGTACGCGCGTGGTCACTGCCCCAAAATGCATGAATCGATCGGACAATCGGAGACTAAGTCACTGGCTATCTCTGAATTGAATGCGACTCTATACTACTCATATAGCATCACAAA
The DNA here is from genome assembly GCA_033220585.1 of Dipteronia sinensis. Taxonomy (NCBI): domain Eukaryota; kingdom Viridiplantae; phylum Streptophyta; class Magnoliopsida; order Sapindales; family Sapindaceae; genus Dipteronia; species Dipteronia sinensis. The sequence goes on from CM065645.1 coordinate 42,925,288, forward strand.
GTTGACATTACTGGTGCATATATGCATGCCGTACCAAGTGGTAGAGTAGGGTTCAACAATGTTAAAACTTCTGATCCCCAAAGGATGGTGCATCTGGTTATTGGGGTGAGCGGTAAATTCAGATGTCTTGGGTTCGATCCTTAACAGCCACGTTTCTCTTAAAGTCACTGGAGGTTTACCGGCAGATAACTTTATGGTCTCATGGGATTAGTCGAGGTGCGTGTAAGCTGACCGGGACATCCATGGATTAAAAAAAAATGATAAAACTTCTGTACCCAAACACAAATTCACTTATCTACACAAATATGTAGTTTGATTTCGTGCACACAGTGACAATTTTTTAATTGCAGATCAATCACGGCTTTTAAAGGCCGGTAGTAACTATTGCTTGTTAAACATGGGACCTTCGAGCCTATAACAAATGATCTATAATATATCAAAACTCCATTTTCTTACAGTGATGACATTTTTTAAGGGTAAATATCATTTTAGTCTCTATAGTTTACAATATTATCCATTTCGGTCCTCATCGTTTCAGTATTGACCCGTTTAGTCCTTCTGTGGCGTTTTCAGTTAAAATCAGACCACTTGACATGGTCAAATGGTCAAATGACCATTATACCCCTTAAAATCAGACCATCAAGCATTCTTCTAGAATTTGTTTTAAAGAAGGGCAAAACAGTAACTTGATGTATAAATAATTACATAAAAAAGAATTAAAAATTAAAAAAATAATCAAATCCTAACATCCATCTCTTTCTCTCACTCCCTCTCTTCTCGCTCTCTCTCACACCAACACACCACCACCCCCACCATCAAACCACCACACTGTACCACCCACCAAAAACCGCCATGAACTCGCCACCAATCCCACCCAAAAATCTCTTAGAAACCGCCACCACAGCACCATTAGAGGATCGTCTCCTTAAAGCCAGCTCCTTGCGCGGAGGAGTAGATTGATCTGCGAGAGGGAGACGTCGATCGATCTACACGTGGGACAGAGGAGCCAATCGAACTGCTCGTCGCACGGAGGAGCCGGTCGATCTGCACTAGAACGAAGGAGCCGATCTATCTCCTCCTCGAGTAGTGGATGATTCACCCGAATCCATCCGACATGGTCAGATGGTCAAATAACCATTATATGGTCAAATGAAGGCAATGGTTCAATTTCTGGGTTTAATTGTGATTTGGTGCGATGTTGTTGGCCGTTCTTGGGGTGTTGGGTGTTGGGTTGATTCTAGTCAACTGGGATTGATTTTGTGGATCGATTCTCGCCGCTTCTAGTTGACTGGGATTCCCGTCGCTTCTGTGTGGTGTTAGGTGGTTTTGGTTGGGTTTTAGGTGGTTTTGGTTGTTGGATGTTTGGAGAGGGTGGTTTGGATGTTTGGGTGATTTGTAGATGGGTTAATCTGTCTGACTTATTGAAAACGAAGAAATGAAAATGGCGATGGATGGCTTTGAGAGAGAAGAGAAGAGTTTTTTTATTTTTATTTTTAATTTTCTTTTTTAATTTCTCTAAATATTTTTTATCTGTTATTGAAAAAGATGAGAGATCGTGAGAGAGTGTGGAGAGAGAAAGATTTTATTTTATTTTTTCATTTTTTAGTTTTAATATTTATTTATTATTTAATTCATACAAAATATTTATTATTTAATTTAATAATATTTATTAAATTAATGATGATATTATTATTATTAATTTCTAAAGTTACCGTTATACCCTTCTTAAAAATTGATTATAGAAGAATACATGATGATTTTACCATTTTACCCTTGCTCTGTTAACGGAAATTTCCAAAAATCCTAAATGAATTGCACGGTAGAGATCAAAATAGAGATTAATTGAAACGACAAAGACCTGCATGACCAATACTGAAACGACAAGGACACAAATGGATAATATGGTAAACGACAGTGACGAAAATATAAAGAAATTTAAAAGCCAGAAGTAAAACAAAAGATTTCCATATATATAGTTAGCATGTAGTTTCTTGTCTGTAATAGTGTAACAAATGCATAGTTTGGAACAACCGAAAGATAACTCAACACCATCCCTACTGCAAATTCATTATCTTTCAACTTATTAAAGGCAAGATTCGGTGTTTAACTGCATAATTTACAATACAATTTCCAAAATCTGGCAAAACTTTTTTTTTTGGTATAAATTAGTTCATTGATTGATCCCTCGCCGTTCAAAAAAAATTGAACCCTCTCGTATCGTTCCTACAACATTCACATTAATCAGTAAATCATCAGATCAATAAATTAACTACCGCTCCGCAAGTTAATTAATTGCTTAGATTGAGAAAGATCATCAATATGTCTGAGAAAATGATCCTCGTTCTCGCTCTTTGCATGCTCCTATAGTCCTATAGCATCATGCACGCTCTTCGTAAGAGAAACAGAGGCAGCGCACAATACATATGTGGATAAGCTATACAGCCATGGAGGCAATCGAGGATGTAACTCAAATCATAAAGAGCTTTGTGTCAAATTATGACCGCCCGCTAATAAATGGAAAAGGGATGCAACCCTAAAGATCGTTGTTACGGTGGAGATGAAATTAATACATAGAGTGTTCAATTTTGAAGATTAATTACATCTCAATTATATAAGATCCGTCCTGATTCTACGGCTTCTGTGGCCTAAGCAAAATTATGGATCATATCGTTTCAGCTAATCCTCCATACCCGCATATGAAAGCAGCCCATTCTCATAAACTGTGTGGAGGTGGACAAAATGATTGCGTATCGAGACATTGAATGTCTCTTCATCTTCAACAAAGCTTACAATAGTTACAGCATCCAACACTTTCACACTCATTTTGCTCTAGTGTAGTGCTTCAATTAATTCTCTACTAGCTAGGTAAGCTTCTATAATCAGAGGAAGTTTTTGATCTTATTTTAAGACAAAGTAAAAATAAAATAAAATTGAAACTGTTGTTTGAAATATGAGCTTTAGTTGAGACTTGAGAGATGTACTTTTTTATATTTATAGTTATGCAGTTGAAGACAACCTTGAAATATTGGTACAATAATCTAGAGTCTTAGACAATGCATGTGTTGTAATTTCAATGCTAATTTGCCTCTTTTAACCTCTTGTTTCTATCTTTCCTTTCATAGATTTTTGAAAATCTTCAACTAAGTGGCCTCATTTTAATTGTTCTAATACAGCCATTTTCAAATTAGATAAATTATCCGCTGTGTTGCTGCACAGAAGATTCAATAAAGATCATAATATTGTATACAGTATTCAAATGCATCAAATGTTCTGACATTCGACATCCATTATAAGTGTAGTGTTAAACCTTAGGACACATAATAAAAACATAAAAGTTTATTTTTTAGGAAATTCAACCGCTGTATTTATTGAAACAAGACAATAAATACAATGATTGACTTTCCTTTCATAGCAAGGTAGTGTTAAATTGTACATGTACAAATTTAATAAAAAGGAAAAACATTTATTACATTTATCATAAATTTTTAGTTGTTAACATGTGCTATGAATATACATGTTAACACTACCTTAAATACATATACTGATTTTTCTGTATTATATCACACAGATTTTGATTGTGTCACATGAACATAGCTTGGCCGGTAGATGGATACATCTAAGATTTGGATAAATAACTTAAAAATCAGTTGCTCGAATCATATCGATGACAAAAACTAAAAAAAAAAAAATTGATTGGTGCTGCTAATTGTCATATAATTGGTAGGTTTAGTTTTATTTTTTTCTGCGGAGAAAAAAAACGAGCCAATGTGGGTGGTCTACTTGTCTGTGAACAATTAATTTGAAGGTATAAAAGTCAAAAGCAACTGACTGATCATAAGTCAAAAGCAGCATCAATCCAATATGGCTCTCCGTGAAGTTGTTGACTTGAGAAAACAACACTCCTATTAAAAACAATGAGACCCCACAGAATTCAATTCTCAAATCTCGTTGCAGTCACTTTTACCATGAAACTACTCTGGATGGTATTGTTTAAGAGAGTATTTCTACCCATACAAATTTAAATAAATAAATAAAACAAAATTTTATTTTCTTAAGATATGGAAGTGTGCATGTGTATTTGTTTCGGTTTGATTTTATATAGATTAATTCAAATATCGTTTAAAGTATGTTCGAAAGGCTAATGACGTTAATTAACACTTTTTTTTATAATTATATTAACATAATCTTCGTATACATACAATAGGTCAATAGCTAGTTGAAAATAGGAAGTTGCATCTCACAAAAATTAAAAGTGAATAATAATATTCTCTTATATAAGCTTATTCAAATATAACATGGCATGTATATATATTTGTGATGAGCATTCACCAAAGTTCATACCGATGATAATCATATACCACAGCCTTATTTAATCATAAGCTCACAAACTACGTATTTTTACGTGGGATCGATTGATATATTAGTTCTTAACATCATCGGCGAAATTATCATATGCAACCTGTCCGGCAATTATGGAGGTGGCAACAATGGAGGTCATGAAATTATCACTTGCAACCTGTCATCTTTTCTCTGATCAGTAATTCTGAGTTTTGTGTACTATTATATGCATGGAGTCCCCACCTCACTTAATGAAAATTGGACGTACAATCTATTTTGCAAATATCCCACACTCGATCAGCTTCTGTATATATACATCTAGATCTCTCTCATAAAATCACCTATATAAACACAATTAATTTGCTACTAATTAATATCGATTTTTAAGCTTGCGGCAAGATGATCTTTTTATTTCATTTATTAATTAAATATAAAATGCAACTTCTTATTCTCTAAGGTTGGTACGTGAAATTAATTGATATTTGAATTTAAAGATACATTCTTGTCGACCAAACTAGCTTGTATGTGTATGCTTGCTCCAACCACCCATATTTATTAATGTTGATCTTGTGTATACAAAACTTTGGATAAAGCTTACACCAAGCTACGAGAGAGGACCCAAATTGGTCAGTTATAGTGTTCTCTCTGGCTCTACGGAGCCTTAAAAGCCAACGCACACCCACAGTTTCACAATTTCACAATTTCACACCATTGCATGCAATTAATGCGTCTGAAAAAAAATTCTGACCTCTGATAAACTTTTCACTGTATCAATAGTACAATAGCATGTCAGTCAGCCCATGCCCACCACGTGAAAAACTTGTATGGGAGGCACTGACTCTACCCATTAAATATAGTCGCGAGTTTTGGTTGAATAATCGCGAGTTGATAATAGGATTGTCTCTTCCAAGATTTTCTCATAATAACATTTTAAATCAATTAGCATTTTTAATTTATTATCTATATGCTGAGGATCTTCATTTATATATGATATATCCATCAACAACCACTACCCTTAACTTCTCGTATCAGGAAATTAAATCTGTTTACACATACTTACATTAGGGTTTTTCCGGTTTCCCTTTTTTTATAGAAAAAAAAATGTTAAAAATTGGACAAAAATCTTACATTCAAAAGTCAGATTCCAGAAAATCAATAATATTAATTATATCTATCTGATTGAGATGGGACTTGAGAGAAATTAAGTCCACAACTCAAAAACGTACTAGATGTTTAATGCATCATTTTGTCTGTATTTCTTTGTGATTATCTTGTCTGTGGTCACTACCCCAAAATGCATGAATTGGACTATCGAGACTAATTCACAGGCTATCTCTGAATTGAATGTGACTCTACAGTACTACTCACATAGCATTACAAAGTTGACATTACTGGTGCATACATGCATGCCCTACCAAGTGGAAGAGTAGGGTTCAACAATGTTAAAACGTCCGTCCTTAACACAAATTCATTTATCTACACAAATATATAGTTTGATTCCGTGTGCACGGTGAATTTTTTTGAATTGCAGATCAATCACGGGCTTTTAAAGGCTAGTGGTAACTATTGCTTATTAAACACGGGACCCTCAAGCCTATAGTAAATGATCTATAATGAAAACTACATTTTCTTACGGTGATGGCACTTTATTAATAAAGAAATTTAACAGACAGAAGTAAAGTGGTTCTCTAGTAAGGACATCCTGAAATTATAAGTTAAGGACATTCAATCATAACCACACATTTATATTGGGTGTGAGTATTTGTTAATATGGGATTGTGAGCCCAATGTGAATTTGTGGCTGTACTTGGACATCCTAAAATTATAAAATCAGGATGTCAGTACTAGAAAATCACTGTATATATGCATATATGTCATTCCACGGTTTGGGCTCTGTTTCTCCTGGCCTGTTTCTTGATCTTGTAGGTTTTTGGTTGTTGCCTGTCTAATAAAATTCACAGTTCAAAAAAATATATATATAGTTACAAGAAGACTCCCTTTGATTGGGATAAGTATCAACGGCAGCTTTTCTCTACCTTTTTGGATTGCATTCAAATTCAGAATCATTTTTCGGACACAATTATTTGGTCTAAGGATTCAAAAGGCATTTTCACACTTGGCTCATACCGTCTAGCCTTAGAGAATGAAGAGGAAGCTACGACATCAGCTCCAATGTTTCTATGGAAGGGTTTGTGTCCTCCTGAGATGGAGGTTTTCATATGGCAGTTATGGAGAGGAAGAGTGATGGTGAGAGAGGTGTTGTACATGTATGGCATGGACAATTTAACAAGTCTGGAATGTCCTCTCTGCAGTGTGGAGAATGAAACTATAGACCATTTATTCCTACATTGCTCTTGGTCAAACTCTTTATGGTTATTATGTATGGCATGGTGGGGTGTTATTAGTTTCAGAAATAACAAGGTAAAAGATTGGCTTGAAGGGTGGGCAGGCCTTTGTCCAGCGACCAAACATGAAAGAGTGTGGAGTTCTTTGTTATTTGCAATTGTGTGGACATTTTGGGAAACTAGGAATCAATTAGTTTTTGATGGCAAGGTTCCGAGTATTGATTGGGCTGCAGATTTGGTTAGATTCCATATTGTGTGGTGGTTTAAACATTTAGAGTGTGTTTGGTACGTGAGACGGGACATAATAATGTGGGCCAACGTTTTATTGTCTTATGTTTGGCGCACTCTTAGCATGGGATCAGACGGGACAACCTGAGACAAAACCATAAAAACGTGTCCCACCTCAGACTCTCGGCCAGACTTGTCCCATGTATGGAACAAGTTTGAAAATGACCTTATTGCCCTTAAGATTTTTAAAAATTACAAACTTATCTACTACAATACCTGAATCCCCTCTCTCTCTCTCTCTCGTATGTTCATCTCCGGATCACCACCATCCAGGGGCGGACCTACTTTTAGATCAGATGGGGCCCATGCCTTACCTCAATTTTAAAAAAAAAATTGATTCAACTAATAATTTTATCAAATAAAACTATCAACAATATGATCTCTTTTGCAAAGATGGTATTTGGTACTGATTTTTTGGAGCTCACAGCTCGGATGCTACGAGTTCAAATCTCACTACTGCCATTCTTTTAATGTCTTTATTATTTAAATTTTGTCTTTTTAAATTTTTAAATTTTCTTATTTTTAATAGTTTTAATTATACATACCTAAGTCCTAACACATCCAATCAATCCCTAAAATCTCAAACTTATTAATTGTATTAAAATAGTTCATATATTATTATGATTCATTTTATTTTATCTTTAGTATTTTTCTTTATTTTATAGTTTTAATTTCATTAGAATCAATAAATTAATAATTTACCAACAATTAGAAAATAAAAAATTCAAAAATATATCTAGTTATATTTATTAATCAATTATTTTTGTATAAATTTAAAGTAAATTCATTATAAATCCAAAAAAAAAATTCTTATTATAAAATTATATTGTAATTTAATTTTTTTTGGAATAAAGATTATATTTTTCCATTGTTTATGTTGTTTATTATTATTATTTATTTTTAATTTCGTGTTTTTTGTTTTTATTTCTTTTTCAATGTAAAATTATTTAGTTCATCTTAAGTAAGTATTTTATTTGTTTTATTTTATCTAAACTTCATTATACCATCAATTTTTTTTATATAAAAAACTCATTTTATTAGGATTTTAAATTTTTAATATTTTTTTAATATAATTGTTATTTCGTTCAAGTGCCTCATCTCGTAAAAATTTTTGGGTCCGCCACTGCCACCATCATAAATCTTCAACCTTCAAGTTTTCATCATCATCGACCTTGAAAAAAAATGAAATCTGGAAATTAAAAAAAATTTGAAACTGAAAAATCACTACCAATATATTTGACACAAAGCAACGAAAATCATCATTGCTCTGTTTTCAAAAATTACAAAAATATTATATATAAATTTTTTTTTGAACATCACAGTATTATTAGGCAAAGCCAAAAGAGAAATATTATATATAAAATAAACTCAATTATTCTTTTCTCTTTTTTCTCTCTCTCTCTCTCTCTCTCTCTCTCTCTCTCTCATTTTCAATCTTTTTTCTTCTTCTTTCTGTTCAACCAACAGAGGTATTTGCTATGTTTTTGACTTTTTATCTTCTTCTTAGCTTTTTTTTGGGCTTTTACCCTCACCTGTACCCAAAAAAAATTAAAGATTGAAAATAGATGGATCTCCTCAGGTTTTCTTCCTTTTGGTGAAAACTAATTTCTAATCAAAGATTAAATTTTGGGTGTGCAAATTACTGATGAATAAATTTATGGTTGTATATAAATGTAAATTGAAAATAAATATTGGAATGTGGCCGTGGGTGTTGGTGGTTGAGTTTGAGGGTTGGCGTTGATGGTTGATTTTAGGGGTGGTGGTTGTGTTTCGGTTTAGGTTTTGGTTAGGTTTGACAGTGGGCGATGGTGGGTTGGATTTGAAGGTGTAGATAATGATGATTTCTAGAAAATTGGTTAGAGATTGTGATGATTTCTGGAAAATGTTCTTCTTTTTATTTATTTTTTTCGTTTTTTTTAATTGGATCTCCAACGTTGAGATGGTGATCCAACTACCTACTTTTAAAAAAAAATTGTTTTATAACAAAATTAATTGTTGGTATATAAATATATAAAATTTTAAAAACTTTTTTCTTTTTTCTATTATTTTTCAATCACAATTTTTTTTAATATGATAAGGGCACTCTAGTCATTTGAACCCATTGTCCCGTCATGTCTCAGTCATAACAAAGACATGATAACACAATTAATAGTTTTATCCCAGATATTCCAAACATAATACAGAATAGTTGTCTCATCCCGTCCCGTCCAGTCTCGTCCCGTTCCATATAGGTGCCAAACGCACCCTTTGTTTGGTAAGAGGGAGAGATGGAGGGAGGGAGAGGGTAGAAGGGAGAGGGATGTGAGGAGAGCTCAAATCTCTTGTTTGGTTGGAGAGAAAAGAGAGGGGAGAGGAGAAGAGGAGGGAGTTCTCCTCTTTTTGGGCCCACAAAAAAGGATCCCTCCAATGATGGGAGGATGAGAGGGGGGAGGAAAAATTAGAGAGAAATGACAATAATGCCCTTCAATTTTTTATTAACCTCTAATTTATTAAAGGGCAATATAGTAATTTTTTAAATTATATACAATCCATCCATTCAACTCTCTTTTTAATACCAAACAACATGAAAGATATATGTTATCCTCTCCATCCCTCCTACTCTCCCTCCCCCTTAATTCATCTGTCCTTCCTACTCTTTCTCCCTCCTACCAAACATAGCCTTAGGGAGAGGTTCTCTAGATTCGGTCCAGACAATGCTACTCAATGTTAAAGAATTGTGTGTTGATTTCACTAAGGTTAAGCGCAAAAGGATTGAAGACCGGTGTCCTCCAACAATGGACAAGCTTAAATTCAATGTTGACGACTCAATGAGAGGTAAGCCAGGAGCAGCGAGCATAGGATGAGTGTTGAGGGACTCGAACGGTAAGGTGAAGTGTTTATTTTCCAATTTTGTGGGTGTCACATATTCTAATTCTACATAATTATGGGCTATCAAAAAAGCTGTTCCGTTGTGCCTTACTAATCCGGACTTAAGAGACCACATTGCTATGATTAGCGACTCGAAGGTAGCCGTTTCATGGGTTAACAATGAAGATGTAGGGAATGTAGCTCATGTGAATTCTATTTATGAAATTCGTAGTTGTATGAGATCCGGCTACAGCATAGAGGTTGTTTAGGAATCAAAAGCTTTCAACTCTTTCGCGGATAGTTTGACAAAAATGGGTTCTAGTAAGACTGGGGATTTCGTGGAATAGGGAGGCTTATAACTTCCTTTTGTTTCCCTTTTAGCTGGGTGTGTAGTGTTGTTATAAGGTTTCTTGTTGTCCTCTGTTTTGTGTGTTTGTGCTTTGCTTAGGGGATGCTCAATTTTGTTGGCGTTTGGTTTTGGAGCAGGTTGCTTGTAGGCTATGTTTTTTCTTTTCTTATTGTGGCCCTTGTCTTGTTCTTGTTGTTCTGGGTCTGTCCAGTGTAGCCTTTTGGCTTTAATGAAAGTTTAACATTTTCAATAGAGAAAATAGGTCTTTTTAGTCAAAAAATTAGAATGTTTATTGTTTTTACCCAGAATTAGTAAATTTATTGTTTTTACCCAATAAATGGCTGTGAAGACTGAAATACCCCTCATTATCCCAATTAAACACATCAGGTATAAACCAATTAAACACATCAGAGCAGACCAATTAAACACACCACGACACCAATTAAACACACAAGGACAGACCAATTAAACACATCAGACCACCAATTAAACACATTAGGAAAGACCCAATTAAACACATCAGAGCATACCAATTAAACACACCAAGACACCAATTAAACACATCAAGGCAGACCAATTAAACTCAATTAAACACACCAGGACAACTCAATTAAACACACCATGGCAAAACCATATGTAAATCAATTAAACACACCATAGAAAATCAATTAAACACACCAAGTCTAACACAATTAAACACACAAGGGCAAAAACAAAAAGAAGGACAATTTTGTCCAAAAAGTGGATTTTTTGGTAAAAACAATAAAAATACTAATTTTGGGTAAAAACAATAAACCTTCTAATTTTTTGGTTGCTTATAAAGTTGACCCTTTTCAATATATATATATATATATGTATATATATGAGAAAATAGGTTTTTTTTGTCAAAAAATTAGGATGTTTATTGTTTTTACCCATAATTAGTAAATTTATTGTTTTTACCCAATAAATGGTTGTGAAGACTGAAATACTCCTCATTATCCCAATTAAACACATCAGGTATAAACCAATTAAACACATCAGAGTAGACCAATTAAACACACCACGACACCAATTAAACACACAAGGGCAAACCAATTAAACACATCAGACCACCAATTAAACACACCACAACAATCTAATTAAATACATTAGGAAAGACCCAATTAAACACATCAGAGCATACCAATTAAACACATCAAGACACTAATTAAACACATCAAGGCAGACCAATTAAACTCAATTAAACACACCAGGACAACTCAATTAAACACACCATGGCAAAACCATATATAAATCAATTAAACACACTAAGTCTAACACAATTAAACACACAAGGGCAAAAATAAAAAGAAGGACAATTTTGTCCAAAAAGTGGATTTTTTGGTAAAAACAATAAAAATACTAATTTTGGATAAAAATAATAAACCTTCTAATTTTTAGTTACTTATAAAGTTGACCATATATATATATATATAGTTAGCATGTAGTTTCTTGTCTGTACCTAGTGTAACAAATGCATAGTTTGGAACAACCAAAAGATAACTCAACACCATCCCTACTGCAAATTCATTATCTTTCAACTAATTAAAGGCCGGATTAGGTATTTAACTGCATAATTAACGATACAATTTCCAAAATTAGGCACAACTTTTTTGTATAAATTAGTTCTCATTAATTGATCCCTTTTATCATTACTACAACATTCACATTAATCAGTAAATCATCAGGATCAATAACTTAACTACCACTCCTCAAGTTAATTAATCACTTAGATTGAGAATGATCATCAATATGTCGAAGAAAATGATCATCGTTCTCGCTCTTTGCATGCTCCTAGCACCATGCACGCTCCTTGTAAGAGAAACAGAGGCAGCACGCAACACATGGATAAGCTATACAGCCATGGAGGCAATCGAAGATGTAATTAGCTTTGTTTCAAATTAGGGATGCAATCCTAATTAAAGATCGTTGTTACAGTGGAGATGAAACTAATACATAGTGTTCAATTTCAAAGATTAACTATTGTATAAGATCCATCCTAATTCTACGGCTTCAGCAGTCCAAATAAAATTAAGCATCGTTGCTAATTGGACCGCTCAGGTTGAAGCAGAAGGGAATAATATATTGGTTAATTAATTTAGTTTATGTTTATTTACCTTATATTGGGGTATGTGTGCTTATTTAGATTAATATTTTATGGTATGTGTGTCTCTGCTTTTGTTTTTCTTTTCCGTTTCTTGTTTTTGTTTTTTGTTTTTATTTTTCATTTATTTATGGTTCTGCCATTGGTTTTAATAAATAAATATATATATATATATGCTGTTAAATCATTAATTTACATAAGTCTTTTATTAATTATCTTATGTTCTTTGTCACTAATTAAATAAACTAATAAAACAACTTCTATTAGATGAGATGAGGTTGGTTATTCGGTGGAGTCCTCTCCCTCTCAAACAAACCGTAAAAATCCTAAATTTATATAATAGTGTAATACTTAAATATATATATATATATATATAATATTTTCAATCTATTAATTAAATTTTTATGTTCTCTCTTTCGAAATGCACGTATATTTATACAAACATGAAAATTAAAGAAGACGACATCATATAAAATAACAAACAATATTTAATGTAAATAATAGAATAAATGAGTGATTATTATAGTGTCTTCAAGTGCATATATATGCTAATTAATTAATTAAACATGTATCTATGAGATGATCGGATTAACTCAATGGTATGCCATTCACACCTACACCATTATGGTTGTAGGTTCGAATCATATCCTTTATTCCAAATCTTGAATCGATAGATGAAAAAAAAAAAATCATCAAAGGCTTGGTCAAAGAATTGAATATTAGTGTCTAATTACTGCTTGTAACTCTCCCAACAGCCGACTACATTTTGCCTGTCCAATTATAAAATTACCCAGTTGTGTATGACTAATCAAAGTCTCTCTTCGAGACTAGATGATGTTGGTTAAGTAATAAACCCCTCACATTTACATCCAAGAAATTATGGGTTCGAGTCATGTCCAATTTCCCAAATCCCGAAATACTATAATAGTTCAAAAAATATATATCAAACCCTTCGAACTTACTATAAATAGAGATGACAAAACACTACAATCTAATTATCAATATCCTCGTAGCTACTTGAAAGAGTAAACTTATATATCTTTGAAAGAAAAAATAATGGTTTCTAAGGGTTTCCTTCTTCCAGGACAACCATATTCTTAATAATTAGTAACGAATAATTTGAAGAAATATATTTAAATTCTACAAGGAGTAAGACTATATAGACTGAAATTGAAGTGGGTTAATGGTGAACCCTTTACCAGGTCAAGAGTGGCTTGAGGGATGGTCAGGTCTGTGCCCAGCAATCTAAAGTGAGAGAGTCTGGTGCTCATTACTCTCTGCGATTGTATGGACCATATGGGAAGCTAGAAATCGTTTGGTTTTTGAGGGAAAGGTTCCGAATATTGAGCAGGCTGTAGATTTGGTGAGATTTCGCATTGTGTGGTGGTTCAAACATCTCGGAAAAGGGTCTCAGGATACGGTTCAATCCCTGTTGCTCAATGTTGCTGACCTCTGTGTTGAAACGGACAAGGTAAAAAACAAAAGGATTAAAGATTGGATCCCTCCTATCAATGGCAAACTCAAGTTCAATGTTGACGGCTCAGTAAGAGGCAAGCCAGGTCCAGCGGGTATAGGAGGAGTGTTAAGAGATTCGAATGGGAAGGTCATGTGCTTATTCTCTAATTTTGTGGGAATCACGGACTCTAACACGGCAGAGCTATGGGCTGTTAAAAAAGCTGTGCAGCTGTGCATAGCGAACCCGGAGTTATGGGGTAGGGACATTGCGATAGTAAGCGATTCAAAGGTGGCGGTCTCTTGGGTAAACGATGAGGACTTCGGAAATATAGGCCATATCGACTCTATTTATGATGTTCGTAGTAACATGAGCGATTTTAGAAGTTTGGAGGTTATTTATGACTCAAGAGCTTTCAATTCTTTCGCGGACAATCTGGCTAAAATGGGTTCTAGCATGGTAGGGGATTTTGTAGAATGGGGAGATTTATAATTCCTGCCTCGTGGGTCTTGCTGGTGTTTGAAGCGGTGCTGTCTGGTGGGTGGCCTGGGGCTTTTGTTTTTAGTTTGGTTATTCTTTTCCTCTGTTTTCGTTGCTGTAATGTTTCTCATGTTGGCAGCAATGCCTTGTTGTAGTGTTGTTGTCCTGCTCTGTTTCCTGGGACTCTCCCAGTGTTGCCTTTTGGCCTTTATGAAGTTATATCTTTTCAAAAAAAAAAAGGGTTTCCTTCTTCTAGGTCTTTTAGCCGCCATTGTTCTTATGATCATCTCCTCGGAGGTGGCTGCTAGAGACCTGGATGAGACTTCCACGGCCGTCGACCCAAATGGTTAGCTAGCTAATTATATATAACTTGGTTCTGCTTACTATTTTTATTTTTTGAACTAAATTTAAAATTTTGAGAGTGAGGGATCGGAGAAGATTAGTATGATTTTTGAACCACAATTTCATTGACATGGGTGTAAAGGGTTCACCATTAACCCACTTCAATTTCAGTCTATATAGTCTTACTCCTGGTAGAATTTAAATATATTTCTTCAAATTATTCGTTACTATTTATTAAGAATATGGTTGTCCTAACTCTTTTTTTTTTTTTTTAGTAAACTAAGTTTACAATGGCTAATATTATTGGCCAATATTGTTTCCATTCATGTTGGTACATCGTAAATATATATATATATATATAATTTTTCTATTGTCATTTCGTCCTGATATAAAATACATCGGGACGAAGAATGTGGACCATTGGATTTACATACACTTATCAAAACTTTTCCATAATCTGTGATCTACATTCTTCGTCCTGATATATTTTATATCAGAACGAATTGACAGCAGAAAGAATATTTCATATATATATATATATATATATATATATATATTGAAAAGGTTGGTACATCATATATAACATGTAATATGTACATGTGTGCAGCTAATGATGAGACAAGTGGATCATTAGATGATGCCAAAGATGGAGGCTATGGTGGAGGTCATGGTGGTTATGGCAGCAGCCGTGGTGGAGGCAGTTATGGTGGTGGCCGTGGTGGTTATGGTGGCTGCCGTGGCGGAGGCGGATATGGTGGTGGCAGAGGCAGAGGTGGTTATGGTGGCAGCCGTGGTGGAGGCAGTTATGGTGGGTGTCAGGGTGGTTATGGCGGTGGAGGTCATTGCCGCTACGGTTGCTGTGGTGGTTTTATGGCGGTGGAGGTTGCAGGTGCTGTTTTTATCCGGGTGAGGTGGCAGAGGATGCGGAGATTGAGGCCAAGCCTCTCAACTAAATTAAGAAGCGCTAGCTAGCAAGAAAATACTGCATGTGTGTATGTAACTATGTGTATCTTAGTATCCAAACAAATGGTGTTTAAAAAAAATACACCTTGTAACAAAAATAAAAAGGCCGGCTTCATATCATATGTATATAACCAAGTATTAGTAAATCACTTGGCAATGTATCAAGTTGAAGTTCGAGTAAGTATGTTAAAGTGTTTTTATTGAAATTTTTTATGTTAACTGTATTTAGGTTTCTTAATCCTTAGTTTTCTGCTTTAAACTTTTATATATGAGAAAATCTACAATGCTCTAGGCATTCAACAATGGCGTGACATCTAACACTAACATATTATGCATGTTTTGATGCCTACATGCACCACTCAGCTAGCCTTGTATTACTCCATAAGTTATTGCATGCAATATTTATATATATGTAGCAAGTACTGGTCAGTCTTGCGGTCAGATTGCCACCTCAGCTCATCAAGTATATCTAAGTGGCTATGTTTTGTCTATACATCTGTCCCTCAGGATATGTCCAAGAATTTTTTATTTTATTTTTGTGAAAAAGATATACCCAAGATCTTGAAAAGCGTAGAAATTAAATTAAGGGTTATTAGCATAAATAGCCCCTGAAATATACATGAATTCGTATATTACCCTTTAAATGTTTTTTTGAGACATTAAACCCTCAAAACCATCGTTTATCAGTAAAACCCTACAGAATGGTAACGGAACCAAATTTCCATCTACCTTCTCATCACGTGCGCCTCATGTGTGTTTTTAAGTAAGGTTAAAATTGGAATAATTGTTTTTACAAAAATTAAATTTAAATGTGGTGATCCATCTAATAAAATAAAATAAAATATTTAAAATTTAAAAAATAAATTGAAAAGTGGATCATCCATTTGAATAAAAAAAATAAAACAAATTGTTCAAAATTTTAATTTAAAAAGAATGTTCAGATTAAAAAAATTAAACACTTAAAATGTTCATCACCCCAACGGCCCAACCCAACTAATAAGATTTTTCCAGCGTTTCACATGCTAAATAATTGAAACTTACAACGAGAAAACATTGTTTCAAATTTCCTTTCGTATATTTGGGTGTCTAAAGTACAACATATAGTACTTTTAACAATTAATCTTACAATAATTTCTTTCATTTCTTATATCATCGTTTTTTAAGGACAAAATTATTTGTAGCTTCATTTTAACATAACGCAAACAATTAATTCATCAAGTCGGATATAGTTCCACTGGTGGTAGTGTATATCTATATATAATTTGATTAGATAAAAAAATGGAAATTCTTGAATTCAATATGCATTTTGCTTGCAGTTGCACGCCGACCACCGCTTAAAACAATTGACTAGCTAGCAGCTGCCACCTTCTCCACATACCTTCCTTCTCTTTACATCTTCACCGATGATACATATATACATATCATATAGACGTATAGTTGTCCAAGCTTGACTTGACTGCAATATTTATCTACACAACACAACACCTGTCTACGTAGTACTACTTTTTAATTATAGTGTAGTGTCACTCACTGCTTCATCAACATTCCAGCTTCAATTCAAAACCAATTTACTGATCATCACTTGTCGTCGGTTGCTACACCACCTGTCATGATCTCCGCTCAACTACATCCACACCGCCTCCTTCAAATCAAGACTTGTGTCAAAACATCGACAAAAGAGACGATAACCCTTTGAAATTCTTCACTAGCTTCCAAATATATATCGCTCTTCAAACAATATTTTTTTAGGCCTTCTTTAATGGCTCTACATTCTACTGTCTTCTATCTCTTTGTGGCTTTGTGCTACTCCTCCACTATATATAGTTGTCAAGTAACCCCCAAGTTTCCTCACACCGATCCTTAATTGAAACTTGAAACTTGTAACCTGAAACCTATCAGACAAATCTTGTATGATCACAGTTTTTTACGTCAACAAAATGAAAGTTGTTTCTCTTCTACCCCTTTTGTTTTCACTTCTTCTCTTTGTTATCCCTCTCGTATTGACTGCCCAAGGTGAGAATAAACTACCTTACTGCTATATTATTTTTCCAATGTAAGATTTTTCATATGGATTGTCGATTGTTATCGGTAATTATTGGATTGCTACCGGTATTTATCGGATTATTATCGGTAGCGGTCCAATAACTATCGGTAGAAATCAATGATAACGTACAGAAAATTCTACATTTTTGAAATTTCTGTTTTCTTATCTGCTACTATTCATATTAAATCTAGACTATATATATATATATATATTTTTTTCACTTCTGTAAGTTCGATCTGATATAAAATATATCAGTACATAGCATGTGAACCATAAATTATAGATAAACACTGATAAATATATACAGACCGAATCAAAATATTTGAATCTAATGGCCCAAATTCAAAACATTGATTTATTTTATATCTAAGTTGAATTGACATGAGAAAGATTATATATATATATATATTCAGTTTGGATTTTCAAATGCAGAATTTCGATTTTTTTTCCATGGAATCTTGTTTCTCTAACGTTATAGATTTAATGAATTGTAGCAGATAAGAAAACAGAGTCAATAGAGGATGCAAAGCGCCAGTGCGGGTGGCCTTGTTGTGGAAGAAACTATCACGGCCCATGTAAAAGTTGTTGCATGCCGGCTGAGATTCCGGACACCATGCCTGAAGATCAAAAAAGTTAGTGCTCTGTATAATCTGCAAAGTGATGATCATCACCATCTATCTATTTATATATTCATCAATGTCTTCAATTTAATTAACTTCCGCTCTCATTTCATCAAATATTATTTAATATACATACATGTACATGTACAACGTTAATCATATAAATTTGATTATATGCATCCAAAATCGCAGCTGCTGAGAAACCAGACTCAGTAGAGGATGCAAAGCACCAGTGCGGGTGGCCCTGTTGTGGTAGAAACTATCATGGCCCATGCAGAAGTTGTTGCTCGCCGGCGGACATTCCGGCCACAATGCCCGCAAATCAAAAACGTTAGTATAATTACCAAGTCACCATCCATATTCATTTTTTTTTAATTATTACAAAATTTCGGGTTTGTTGGAGGGGTGGAGGGGTATTTCGAACCCACAATCTCATAATGAATGTATGTCTTATAGGTCATGTCACCGTCAATTTAATTAATTTCCACTCATTTCATCAAATAATGATATAAATATACATGTTAATTTTATAAAATAGAATCTGAATTAATTATTATCAATAACTAGCTAGGGTTATTAATTTTGCTGGGTAATTAGAATATATATATTTTTATTATAATTAAGCATCCAAATTAAATTGCAGCAACTCAGAAACCAGACTCAGTAGAGGATGCAAAGCGACAGTGCGGGTGGCCCTGTTGTGGAAGAAACTATCACGGCCCATGCGGAAGTTGTTGCTCGCCGGCGGAGATTCCGGCTGACTCCATGCCTGCAAATCAAAAAAGTTAGTATATATAATCTACAAGTTAAAGTCACCACCAAATATTAATATACATGTTAATAACTAGGGTTACTAATTTTGCTGGGTGCTTTTAGATTATATATATATATTTTTATTATAATTAAGTATCCAAATTAAATTGTAGCAGCTCAGAAACCAGTCTCGATGGAGGATGCAAAGTACAGCTGCGGGTGGCCTTGTTGTGGTAGGTACTATCACGGTACATGCAGAAGTTGTTGCTCGCCGGCGGATGTCCCGTACTCCGTGGAAGATCAAAAACGTTAGTACATCATCAGACTGATTGATCGCCATCCATATTTCCATTAATGTGTTCAATTTAATTTCCACTCTCTTTTCGTCAAACTGTTATTAGATGTTTAATTACTTTCCATATTATTATTATTATTATTACTATATATATACACGTTAATTAGCATGAGAGGAGAATTTGTAAGCTGGTCGTTTTATTCTAATTGTGCAGTGATGGCAGCGGATCTAGAATTAAATCAGATAGATGGACACGGAGGTGGTGGACACGGTGGAGGAGGACATGGTGGTGGTGGACACGGTGGAGGCGGACATGGTGGAGGTGGACATGGAGGTGGTGGTGGTGGTGGTGGTTTAGATGATGAGAAACATGGAGGTGGTGGACACGGAGGTGGTGGACACGGAGGTGGTGGACATGGTGGAGGTGGACACGGAGGTGGTGGTGGTTTAGATGATGAGAAGGACCATGGAGGTGGCGGCCACGGAGGAGGTGGCGGACACGGAGGTGGTGGACATGGTGGAGGTGGACACGGAGGTGGTGGTGGTGGTTTAGATGATGAGAAGGACCATGGAGGTGGCGGACACGGAGGAGGTGGCGGACACGGAGGTGGTGGACATGGTGGAGGTGGACACGGAGGTGGTGGTGGTGGTTTAGATGATGAGAAGGACCATGGAGGTGGCGGACACGGAGGAGGTGGCGGACACGGAGGTGGTGGACATGGTGGAGGTGGACACGGAGGTGGTGGTGGTGGTTTAGATGATGAGAAGGACCATGGAGGTGGCGGCCACGGAGGAGGTGGCGGCCACGGAGGAGGTGGCGGCCACGGAGGTGGTGGACATGGTGGAGGTGGCGGTGGTGGCGGGATGCAGTGAAGGAGTGAAGAGAAGACACAAAATTCGAGCTAACTACACAAATATGTGTAGTAGTTGTGTATGGTGGTGCTACATGGTAAAAAAATAAAGTTGTGTAAATGTATCACATCCCGATGTCCCATTGTTAGCAGTTAGCTAGCTAGCTAGGGTTTACACTACATGTAGCTGTATTAATTTCTACTTGTAAATTATTTTGTGCCTCTCTCTCTCTTTCAATAAATTTTACTTTGCTACACTATAGTACTCATCTCAACTTTATTATAAAATTTTCATGAGATTTTATAATAATTGAAAAAATAGCAATATCTTTCTGTTCAAATTATTTGGCTATTTAGATTAATTTACAGGAGTTTTTGGAATTCTCTTAATGATGATATATATTCTACATTTATAGTATCTCCTGATAATTCTTTATATAATTAAAAAATTAAAAAATTTAAAAATTAAAAAAAGACTATAAATTAATCAAATATATTATTGAAAAAATATGTCGAATGCTATTTTTATTTGTCTTAGAAAGTAGATTTATCTGTGTATATATATAAACTTCAAGAGATGTGTTGGTGGAACATTAGTTTTGGAATTCATAAAAACGGCTGGTTGGTGGATTGTGGCTTGAACAGTGTTTGTAGCAACTGTAACATGAATTTTTTAATAATCCGTTGTGGTGAATGATGTATTTTAGTTAAAATTATTATATTATTTAGCCATGCATTTTAACTAAAGAGTATGTATAGTTAGCATGGTTGGTGACGTTCTTGGAGGTGGATCTATTCTTTTAATTAAAGTGAATAGACTCGATTGCGAAGCTTTAGAGATTCTTAAAAAAAAAAAATCTAGGAAGTCAGAGAGACTTCAGAGAGAGTCTTCATTTTTAAGAAGTCTTCATTTTTAAGAAATTAGAGAAAAAAGTTTTATCCGACAAGAGAGATACAATTGAAAAAAAAATGTAAATGTGAAGTTGGGAGTATTTTTGTTAATTATAAAACTCAAATATAAATTTACTAATTGATAAATAAATAAATATATAACCCTCAAAATGTGTTATTTCTTCCTCTTTTTACAAATTTACTACGGACATAGCCCATTATAAATTTTTATAAATTACTACAGATAATGTCCGTTGTTAAAAATAGTTTGAGGGAAAGTAATTTAAAATTTTCATTTCGCGCGAAAAGTGAAAAGTTATTTTATTTATTTATTTCATTAATATTGTTTTATAACGGGCATATAAAGACCTGTAGTAAAAGGTAAAATGAGGGAAAAAATTTCAAAAAATTTCATTTCCAACCAATAACAAAAAATCTTTTATTTAGTTTTTTCCATTCTCTAAACACCATCACTTGAACTCTTTCACAAAACCTAAGTGGCCACACCTTCGTCTCTCTCCTATTTCATCATTATCTCTACATTTTCTCCTAAATTTGTTTCCAATCCATATTTCTATTGTTTACTTTAATTCTACTTGTGTTGCAATTAGTTCTATATTTTTTTTATGTTCTTCTCCTTCATGTCCTGGACTTAATGTTATATTTTTTTTTGAAGAGAATGTTATGGTTTTGAAGATTTAAAATGTTTGGTTTTTATAGTTTGATGTTTAAGATATTTGTTTAATTAAAAAGAGATTTTTTGTTGTTGTTATTTTTATTTATATATGATTCTCTTAATTATTTGAATTTCATACATAATTCTTAGTTTGTATATTTATCAATTTGTTTCAATTATGTAATTACTTTTATTTTCTGTTTCATTTTTGGTTTTAGTTGATTTTTTTATGTGTGTGATAATGATTATTTCTTTCCATTTTTTTATATATTTTTTTGTTTCGGTACCAAATAAGATTTCTACAAAAGAAAAAAAAAATCTTGATATGGAATTAGAGAAAGTTTGGGTGAAGAAAATATAGATTCAAGAATTATTTAAATTTCAATTAAAAAAATCATAAAAAAATTCTAGAATTTTTGGATAGACAAAATTTGATACCCCTAATTTTATAAAGAATATATATATATATATATTAGAAAATACGTTATAATTTTTAACGCGGACAATACCTGTTGTTAATAACATATTGACTACGTGCAGTGGCCGTAGTAATTACTATTATTACTATGATTTTTGTCCGTAGTAAATAATATGATCTATCACAGGCAATACCTATTATTGAAACGTATTATTTTCTATCATACATTCGGAGACAACAAACGTTGCAACGAGCAATGTTCGTTGTAGATACGCATCTACTATAGAAATTGCTCGTAGCATATGAACGATTTTCTTGTAGTGATAATAGTGTTGTAGAATGTGGATAAGAAGAGACCATGGAAATTCTTCAATTCAATATGCACTTTGCCTGCGTGTCAATATCCACACCCTTTGAAAAGCATCAACAGTGTGATGAATATGAGAGCGAGAGTTAGAGAGAGAGGGTCTGAGAGGAGTAGTTTAGGAGGAAGAAGGGACTTTAGGGGAAGGATGTTTTCTATTTTTGTGGACAATCTTAATCCCATAGTAGATCATGTAGGTTTATGGGGGATCTTTAAGCCCTTTGGGAGGGTGAGAGATGTCTTTTTGTCATCAAAATCAAGTTCACGAAAGAGCAATTTCGCCTTTATTCGGTTCGAATCTATAGAGGAAGTCGTTAAGGTGGCAAGTTTGACAAATGAAATGCACGTGTATGGATGGCCGATTTTGTCAAAGGTTGCTTCAGTGGGGTGGGACAAGAGGAATCAACCTCAAGAGCGGCAGGGACAACATGAAGCTCTGAAGAGATCAACAGCAGAGGGGTACAACTTTAGGAAAGGCGAAGATATTGACGACGAATTTAATCAGAAACGGTCCTTTAGAGCTGTATTAGTGGGAGATTATGGAAAATTTACGCAACAGCCTGAGAGCATTAAGAATAAGGCCTTAACGATGATCTTAAGCTCAGAAGGCTTTGAAGAAGAGTGGCTCAATAAGTGTGCGGTTGGCAGTTTAAAGTATTTTTCTAGCGTTTCCCCAGTCAATGAAAGACTATGCAGCATGGGTTTCTCCTTCTCTATAAATTATTTGGGGGGCCAAATATGTTTTATGGAGCTTTGAGTCGGCATTTGAAAAGGAAGGCTTTATTAGGAACAGATTTTTCTAGGATGATTGCTTAACTTCCATGCACAATTGGTCTGATTCTTTTAATCCAACTCATAGATTGATCTGGATTAATTGTAGTGGGATCCTATTGAAATTTTGGAGCAAACACCTTTTCATGAAGCTGGGAGGGATGATTGGTGAATCTTTCTGGACTGATGAAGATACTAATCTTAAGAAAAGATTGGACAGAGCTAAGATTCTGGTCTCTCTTCCACAGGAGGAATTGGTCTCAGATAAGGTCCAGGTTGCGGTGGGGAAATATTCCTTTACGGTTAGTTTAAACGAAGCTGAAGTTCCGGTTGACTGGTTATGGGTTGAAGGAAGACTGGGGTTGATGAAGAAAGCTAGTCCTGGTTTTCGAATTTCCTTCCTAACATGGAAGATCCCGCGGTTCGAGGAAAAGATGGAGTATGTGAGATTTCAGATTTCGAGGCATCAAAAAGGAAAAAAGGTTTCAGGTCAGAAGGAAAAAGGACTTGTCAGACTGAGGAGCGGTAGTTTGGGCAAAGACAGCAAGGGTAAAGCAGGAGCAGCTGGCTGACATAAGCTTTCAAGTTCATAAACCTCACATCAGAGATCTAATCTAGGACTGGAGAAAAAGATGGAAGGCCAAAGAGAAGGACATCTGGGTCCGTGTCCCAAAACCTAGACCTACTTTCAATCAGATCATGGAAGGGAAGGTGGTGCTGGACAAACCAAGAAATCAGACTAGAACAAAGAAGAGTTGTTCTGATAGCTCCTCATACGCTGATGAGGCTACTTTGTGGGCTGGCGAGTGCTCCAATAGGAGCACAAGGAGGGGGGCTTCAGTGGGTAGGCGTGACAAATTCGGTGAGGATTTCATGTATAATGGGCCTGGTACTAACGACACTTCAAGAGCAACTCCACTAATGGGCGCGGTAGCTGACGGTTTCGAGGCGGGTTTTCGACCCTTTCCTCCCTTCTTCGGCTTCTGACCTTTTCGGGTTGAAGCGTTTGACTGATGTCCTGACGGGTCAGGATGATCCTGAGAGGATCAGAGCTTCATTTTGATAATCTAGCAAGAAAACGAGACACACAGGCCTTCTTTTGAATGTGTGGTGTTTCTCACAAACGGGGCCAAAAAGTGTTAACAAAAAAATTCACTCGGGGTGAAAATCTCAGTTAACACCCTCGCCCACTACTGGTAGCAATAGCGGGGTAGGTACCTTCGGTACTGAGGTTCCCTTCTATAATCAGAGGTAAAAGATCTAGTGATGGAGAAAGAACACTAGGGACCGAGAAATGTAAAAGAACACTGTTTTATTCAATAAATCTCTGTAGCAGAACTACGATAAGTATACATACACTCGTCTCTCTATTTTCACTCTTTTACACAGGATGGAGATGGAGAAAGCATTCATGTCGATAAATGGATATTTTCCTCCGGTGATTGTCCATGGACTCTCACTGGCTTCGGGGAATTTTTTAGAGATAATTCTCCCGAAGTCCCTCTTGTTATGGCGATCCAGAATCCTCTTCCGCCCCCTTGCCTCCGTCTTTTAATACCGTATATGTAGTATTCTTCAAAATCCTCTCAAAATCTGGTTGTCATAATGAAGATCATTGAGAATCCTATTTTAGGTGTTGAAAGGCATTTGAGTGGAGCTGAAGGCGCGAGATTTAATCCCGTTAATCAATGGCGAATTAAAATTCTGATTCAGTTGACCATTGGGTCATTAATGGCGCTTTATTTTGGCGATGTAGTCAACTTTCCTTTTTCGTTGGAGCTTGGTGGTGATAGAGTGGGACGCTGGTGCCTCTTTTTGTTCTGCGTCCTGCTGGAAGGGTGCTTGTGTCTTCATGCTTCCTACAGTATTGCCTGGAAGGTAGGATACTTGCCTTGGAAGAGCTCCGGATAGGCATACTAAGTACCAGCGGATAGGCATACTAAGTACCAGATGAGAGTCGAGGTGACACCAAGACAACTGTCGGGATAGTACCAAGGTGGTGTCGAGGTACCAGACGCCTTGATTGATGTCGAGGTTCTTGCGGGATGCAAATTACCATTGTACTGGTCTCGAGCAGGTACCATGAGCTTCAATAGGGCGAGGTACAAGCTTTCGGAGCCGATATCCTATCCGGGTAGATGTATAGTCGAGGTTCCAACCTCGTTGTATATCGATCTCATCTAGGTGGTGGTACCAATCTCGCTTACTTCTTGGAGTATTTGGCTGAGTATTCCAGGGTAGGTTCCTATTGAAAAATTCTCCTTTGGTCCCTTACCAGAAAAATCTGTTAACAGGAGGTAATAAGAGCAGTTTTCTTCCGAAGAAACATAGGATGAAGACAAGGAATTTTAGAAACAAGGGGAGGGAGCTGACTGACCAGGTAGCGGGTAGTGAGGACGATAATCCAGTCAAAAGAACTGAGGGTGATGCGAATTCGACATCTCAGTGGGACTTGGAGGTGGAGGTGGCGAAAGTTATAGAGAAAGGCGTGGCATTGGGCATAATCACTAAAAGAGAAGGTTCGGCCCTTGACAGAGAGAAGAACCATACAGAAGAACAAGTGTCCAAAGGTATTGTTTCTATTACTGAATCATGGAAATTAGAGGTAGAATTAGCGAAAATCATAGAAACCGGGATGGCATTAGGTTTTAATTTCCATGGCAAAGGAAATGAGATTGTGGAAGTTCTAAAGAGTAGGGAGAAGGAAGATGAGGAAAGGTTGAAGGAATTAGAATGAGTTTTTGTGTGCGTGTGCTGTTGGTGGATGGGGTTTCGTCTGTGTTATGTTAGCTCTCTCTTGGAATGTGAGAGGTCTGGGCAATCCGGAGAAGAAGAGGATGGTGAGAGGCATAGTGACTAAATTCAAGCCTATGGTTTTATTTCTGCAGGAGACGGAGTTGTCGTCCAGTTTTGACAGTAACTTGTTTAGGTCTTTAGGAGGTGTTGTTTTGACTAAAGAGATCGGTGTTGAAGCAGAGGGGGCTTCAGGCGAATTATTTACTCTTTGGAATGAAGATCTTTTTCAGGTTAAAGCTTGTGTGTCTAACAAGAGATGTATTATTCTTATTGGAGAGTTGGTAAAGTTGAAGAAAGAGGCGGTTTTTTGCAATGTGTATGCTGCTTCAACAGAAAGGGGGAGATGAGAGTTGTGGGAGTTTTTGTTAGCTACTCAACAATCTTTCCCAATACCTTGATGTATAGGGGGTGATTTTAATACAGTGATGGATCAATCGGAAAGAATTGGGGAAGGCTGTGACATGGGTTCGATAAGGAGGTTCAGTTCCTTCGTCCATCAGATGGGTACGATTGATATTCCTCTACAGGGAAGTAGATTCACTTGGTCCAATAACAGAACTAAGGCAGCTTAGGCACGACTTGACAGATTTATCATATCTCCTATCATTCTTTCGTGGTTTCCCATTATAGTTCAGAAAAGTCTTCCTAGGAGCCTCTCGGATCATAATGCGATAATGGTGGGAACTTCGACTGTGGATTGGGGACCTTGCCCCTTTCGATTTTATAATTGGTGGATGGAGGATCCTGATCTTATGAAGGAAGTAGTTAAAGGGTAGAATGATGGTAAGAGCAGTGGCCCAACAAGTGCGGTGTTAGCCTCTAAAGCTAGGTCTGTAAAACTTTACATCAAAAAGTGGCTCTCTTCAAAGGTAACGGTTTCAGCCAATTCCAAAGAGATTGAGTCAAAACTTGTGGTGGTAGATAAGAAAGCGGAGCGGGAGTGCTGGTCAGATGATAGCCGTCAACTTCGAACCAAACTTCTTAATGAGCTGTGGAATTGTCTGCGAAAAAAAGAAATCATTTGGAGACAGAAATCTAGGGTGACTTGGTTGAAAGAAGGTGACAAGAATACGAAGTTTTTCCAATGCATAGCCAATGGTAGAAGGAGAACAAACTTTATTGGTGATATAATATTTGATGAGCAGAGATTAACTAATCAGCTCATTGTCAAATAGAGTGTTAGTGGGTTCTTTAAGATCCATTTTCAGAATGTGAGCTGGGGTCGCCCCACAATCGAAGGTTTGAACCTTAAGCGCTTGACGGAGGATGAAAAGTTGATTTTGGAGGCAGATTTTGGCATGGAGGAAGTATGGTCGGCATTAAATAGCTGTAATGGTAGTAAAGCCCAGGGGCCGGATGGGTTGAATTTAGAGTTTATGAAAGCAAATTGGGAGGTGATTCGAGATGGTTTTATGAATTTTTTACTCGAATTCCATAAAGATGGGGTTATTTTAAAAGAGTTAAATAGATCGTTTATAGCCTTAATCCCAAAGGTTGTTAAACCGGAGACTATGAGAGATTTCCGCCCCATCAGTTTGATTGGTTCGATGTACAAGATCCTTGCCAAAGTATTGAAAAATAGGCTTAAAAAGGTGATAAACTCGATAATTGGGGAGTTCCAGATGGCTTTTGTGTCTGGTAGACAAATCACTGATAGCTTTGTAGTTGCGGAGGAAATCATCAATACGTGGAAGTGTGACAAAGATGGTGGTTTATTGGTTAAGCTGGATTTCGAAAAAGCTTACGACAGTGTAGATTTTGGTTTTTTGGATTCAATGTCGGAGGGTATGGGTTTCAGTTGGAGAGGGTGGATTAAGGAGTGTATTTCGTCTCTCATGATTTCCGTTCTAGTAAATGGAAGCCCGACGTAGCAATTTGGCATTGAACGGGGTTTGAGGCAAGGGGATCCCTTATCGCCCTTTCTTTTTAATATTGTTATTGAGGGGTTGAGTTGTTTATTCAAAAAAGCTATGGGTATGGATATGATCCGAGAGGAAACTTTTAAAGGTTCTAAAATTCACATTTCTCATCTTCAGTTTGCGGATGATACAATGATCTTCATTAAACCTAATATGGAGTATCTTCTGAACGCCAAACGTATTTTACGGTGCTTTGAGATGGGGTCCGGTTTACGTATAAACTTTCATAAGACTTGCCTCGTTAGAGTGGGTATTAGACGGGCTTCAGAGGCTGCGGTGTGGGCTGAGGCTTTCAAATGTAAGTGTTATATGTAAAAATGTGTCTCAGGTTAAATGCCTGGAAGGCGGTCTAAATCGGCCTAATATATATTAATCGGATACAATTTACAAGGTTAGAGACTAGTGGAATAAGTCTCGATTAGTGCTCATTAATACTTCTTTTCTAAAATTCAAAAAAAAAGGCCCATCATTTGTACAAGTAGTGGGGTATATATAGGCTTGACCTCTGACACAGGCGACCCCCTGGCTATCTGCGATTGGCTGGACTGTGACAGGTGTTCCTAGCATGTCAGAGATATGTCGTCCTGTTACTAACCTCTTTGAACCCGGCGGATGGTATGGTATTCGATCCATGTTTCGAGAGACTTCAGCCGTTATTCTGTGGATCAAGGTCCTTCGGATGATACAGTACGGTAACCCCTGTGGTTCGGTGTCCGTAGGATATAAGAGAGGCCTAACAATTCCCCCTCAAGCCTATCGGTTCGGATGAGAGGAATCAGGTGGCAGGATGGTGGGCCATAGGCTTGATCCCTGGTCCCTTTGGGCCTTTGCAGTTGAGGTCCACTTCTTTGTTTCTTACGGCTACAGCCACGTGGCGAGCAGTGGGAAGAGGTTGCTTAGCTGTCGTCTTAGGGAGCTAACCGCCGTGTCGCTTCGTTTTTGCTTGAGGCCTATAAATAGGGGTTAGGAGAGCCAGACTCTTCATTAGCAAGTTTTCAAGCGATCAGCGATACTTCGGGGGACGTTTCGGATATACATCTGTTGGGTAAGGTTATCCTCTGGGACTAGACTTATTTCTGTTTTTAAATAAAAAACTGTTTATTTTATTCCGTCTTCTGTATTTCGGTGTCATGGTTCGAAAAACCGGTCCCTCAAGGATCGCTACCCCTTTGAGTTCTTCAGAGTCAACCTCTGGGGATACATCGGATGGCAGCAACACCACTAGTGCCTTCGAAGGGCCGCCTACCGAAGTCTCTGTTGACGCCTCGATAGCGCGCATGGCGCCGGGTGCTTATGAAGCGGGTTACAACTCCAAAGAGTACTACCGGGACCGCATGGACCACACCCGGTTCGCTATCAATCAAGTTGAAAATAGGATAACTGATGCGAAGGTCAAACAGATTAAGAAGAACTTCTCGATACCCGAGTCGGTGGGTCTTAGACTGCCTTCCGACGGAGAACTGGCTAGTAATCCTGCAGGTTGTTCGGTCGCGTTTCATCTGGCTTTCCTGGAGATAGGCGCGAGATTACCCCTTCATACTTACATCAGGAGGATGCTAAGAGAAATCGGGGTTGCTCCCGCGCAGTTGAACCCGAATGGGTGGAGGATCCTAATTGGGATGTTTGCTCTATGGAGAAGCAGGGGTTTTCCTACCCCCACATTTACGGAGATTGGACACTGCTACAGCCTCTTCTCCCATAAATCTGGGGGTGACGGCTGGTGGGGCCTTGCTTGCTGTGACAAACAGGAGGGCAAACATTTGATCACCGGGCTATCGTCTTCCAATAAAGAATAGAAAAAGACCTGGTTTGTAGCGGATGGTGATTGGGGCAAAGACGTTGAGCTCGGTGGAAAACGTCAGAGTGTTCGTTCGGTGTTCAATCTCCCAGGTGTTTGGGGTTCCCTTTTATTTCATCGGTAATTTTGTTTTTAGATTGAATTTTGGTGTTATTATCTGATTGTATGGTTTTGGCAGCCGCGTGGGAGCGCGTTCAGCATGAGGACCTTACGAGGGAGGAACGGAGTCATATTAAGACGGCTTGGTCTATTCCACTGGAGGGAAGGCACATCGAAGTCTTGCTCGACGACCGAAACTTATATGCACTAGGTTTTATCCTAGCGCTATTGGAGGAGATGAAGGAAGCTGTAAAGAAGACTTTGGCGAAGAAGAGTAAGTATACTCCAGTCTTTATCATTTCGGGGATACGGGCGTTCCTGTTGTCTCACCCTCCGTTTACCTGTGTAGGAAAACTGGCGGTCGGAGCAAATAAGAGGATGGCAGACCGCGGGCAGGATATGGAGTCTCGGAGGAAGAAGCGGAGGATCTCCCTAGGCTCGTCCTTGCTGAAGAATACAACATCCTCCGACACGGAGCACATGCCGAAGAAATCCCGGGTCGGTAGTGCTTCAACATCCGTTACTATATCGGAGCCTGGGACCCTACTACCGATCGAAATTCCTCTTGTTGCCTCATCTGATGCACCAGTGGGAGGACCCACGCTTCTAGTCGATGTGGACTCCTACAAGGATACCCTTCCCGAGCTTTATATGCGTGATCCGATGATCTCTCCGAACTACTATGTGGATCCTCCGGCCCGTACGTTTGACCCACGGGAGAGCCCTATCACCCCCGACACCGGCGTGTAGTTCATGTGTTCGTACGGGAAGGACATGCTGAGGAGCAGGGAAACCAGCTACTTTGGGAAGATGTCGAACGCTGATCGGGTACGCCAGTCTCATGACACACTTTGGCAGGTAAGTCCTTTAATTCAGAGCCACGAGAGAGAGTCAATTACTTTGGGTACTGATCGTATTTTATGTCGGTGGATAGGCCATAGGAAATCTCTTGGAGATGGAGAGAAGGTACGAGGCCAAACGGGAGAAGTATGAAGCGCTGGTGGCGGCTAAGAACGAATTTGATGATAAGCTGCAGACGGCGTTGGGTATCGACGAATCTTTGAAAACCCAGGTGGGGAAGCTGTCTGTTGCATATCGGAAGGCGAAAGCAAGGTGCAGGGAGAAGCACGCCAAGATCTGTGACTACCGCGACCGTATAAGATCAGCCAACGAGACCATTAGGGGATTGAAGGAGGGTCTCGGAGAAAATGCGGTCGAGTTGTTTATGGCTTCCGATGAATTTAATGCTTCACATACAGAGACCTTCGACCGCGCGGTAGAAGAATTGAAGGAGATGCTGCTTCGATCTTACCTCGGCTTTGATTTTACTGAATTCGAAAGGGAGGTTCAGAGGGCCATCGAGTCTTGAGAGAGACCGGTGCAAGACCCTGTGGAAGATATTTCCACAGCTTTCGTTGAGGTACATCTCTCGGATGATGAGCCTATGACAATCTCGGAAGATGATGAGGGGTTGGTCGGTGCAGCTGATGGTGCGGTGGACAAAGGAAAGGCGGTAGTCCAAGATTGATCTCTTTTTTGTGTATTATTTCTCTCTTTTTTATTTGGATCCAATTTCCTGAGAATGTCGTGTAATGCTTCGGATGTTGATGGGACGAAACTATTTCAGAGGTCTATACCCTATTTTGTTGTTCAGATTTAATATTTTTGGAATGAAACTATTTCGGAGCTCTATGCCCCATTTTGTTTGTTTAGATTTAATATTTTTAACCATTTATTCAAGTATGCTATCTCGGAGTGCAGGATCTCCTATATTAATCGGGCCTCCGTATAGGAGGTCTATTGTTGCACGATTGGTGCTTACTTCGGGGTCTTGACCCTCGGAGATACATCTTGCCTCCACTTAGGAGGTCTTTATTGTTGCACGCTAGGTGCTTATCTCGGGGTCTTGACCCTCGGAGATACATCTTGCCTCCGCTTAGGAGGTCTTTATTGTTGCACGCTAGGTGCTTATCTCGGGGTCTTGACCCTCGGAGATACATCTTGTCTCCGCTTATGAGGTCTTCATTGTTGCACGCTAGGTGCTTATCTCGGGGTCTTGACCCTCGGAGATACATCTTGCCTCCGCTTAGGAGGTCTTTATTATTGCACACTTGGTGCTTATCTCGGGGTCTTGACGCTCGAAGATACATCTTGCCTCCGCTTAGGAGGTCTTTATTGTTGCATGCTAGGTGCTTATCTCGAGGTCTTAACCCTGGAGATACATCTTGCCTCCGCTTAGGAGGTCTTTATTGTTGCACGCTAGGTGCTTATCTCGGGGTCTTGACCCTCGGAGATACATTTTGCCTCCGCTTAGGAGGTCTTTATTGTTGTCACAAAGGAATTATAACCGACATAAGTTCTGTTACAAAGTGTTCCACAAAATTCTAATTAATGATACACACACACACACACACACATATATATATATATAGATATAATAAGCTTGTTGTTTTTTTTATTGTGAAGTGGTGGCAGCGGATCAAGAAATAAACCAGATAGATGGACATGGTGGTGGCAGAGGACATGGTGGAGGTGGTGGACATGGAGGAGGGGGACACGGAGGTGGAGGACATGGAGGTGGAGGACACGGTGGTAGTGGTGGTAGTTTAGAGGATGAGAAGTATGGCGGACACAGAGGTGGAGGGCATGGAGGAGGTGGACACGGAGGTGGAGGTGGAGGCGGCAAAGGTGGCGGGGAGCAATGAAGGAGTGAAGAGAAGACAAAAAATTCGAGCTAACTACACAAATATGTGTAGAAGTGAGGATGTAGATAAAAATATGTGTAAAGTTTTACATGCTAAAAAAGAACTAATAAGAATAAAGTTGTGTACATGGATGATGGATTCCCATGTTAGCAGTTAGCTATTTAGGGTTTTTATGATATGTAGCTCTTTCCACTTTGTAAATTTTACTTTGATACACTATACTACTATAGTAGTACTCATCTCATTTTTATTATAAAATTGTCATGAGATTTTATTATAATTGAAAAAATATTATAGCACTATCTTTCTGTTCAAATTATATAGCGATTCTGATTAATTTACAGGAGTTTAATTTTTGGAATTCTCTTAAGTCTTAATGATGATATATATTCTACATTTAAGAGTACCTCTTGATCATTCTTTATGTAATTAAAAAATCAAAATAAAGCTATAAATTAATCAAATATATTATTTAAAAACATGTCAAATGCTATTTTTATTCGTCTTAGAAAGTAGATTTCTCTATATATAACATATAAACTTCAAGAGATGTCTTGGTGGAACATTATTAATGGAATTCATAAAATTGGCTGGTTGGGTGGATTTTGGTTTGAACAGTGTTTATAGCAATTGTAACATGTGTCCTGAAATGATGTGGAGAATTATGTACGTCGGTTACAATTATTATATCATTTAGATAAATAATTTGGACAATTTAATATTACTTATATATTTATAAGGTGTCAAAGCTTGAACTTTGATGGATCATTGATGGAGATCGTAAAGTTTTTGATCACTGAAGAAGAAGAAAATCAAATATTCCTACAATTGACAAAATCTTCAATGCACTGTGTACTGCTGACATGGTGTTCTAATTTTTATGTTGAGTATATCCAAGAAACTATATATATTGTTGAAATATTAATATGAAATCTAATAAATTAATAGCACTTTTTGAAAAGGTTTTTATGGGTTTGACACTAACTTATTAAGTTTGAGTTTATATAGTAAAACATTTCAGGACCGTACTTAGAGAAATTGCATACGAGAATTAAATAGTAAGAGGTCGTTTGTTTTTTTCACTTAAGACTTAATGAGTTTGAATTGAATTCATTGAGTTATTTTGTTTGTTTTTTTAAGTGATCAAACAACTTAAAAATATCAAAAAACAACTTAAAATAAAAAGTAAGAAATCCTGATTTTTAACTTAATTTCAAATCACTAGATTGCAATTAAAATATTCTCTTCCAAGTCTATCCTCCAAAAAAAGATATATTTCCAAATTTATCTTAATTTGATATGGTATAATTTTTTTTCTTTTAACATATTTCTTATTTACACATGTTTTAGAAAAGAAAAAAAACTCTAATTACTTCTCATAATGAATTTTTTCTGAGATTGAACAATTGAATTTCTCTCCTGTCAAGTCCCGGTAAGAACTCTTTATTTTTATTTTATCTAACTATTCGAATAGTGCTCAATAAATTTGTCTATCATATTGAGTAGATTTCGTGGCTTGAATATGTTATAGAATTATTGTATATGAAAAATTCAAGAACTTTTTTTTCTATTTGGTTTCCGGTGCATCTGATCCCGGAAACCAAAAAAACAAAAATGGTTTTATGAATTATATTCACCGTAAGCGTGGACAACATACAAAATTGAACTTGAACTGTAACTTTTTTTTACAATAAATTTAACTTAAAC
Organism: Dipteronia sinensis; assembly: GCA_033220585.1. Classification (NCBI taxonomy): domain Eukaryota; kingdom Viridiplantae; phylum Streptophyta; class Magnoliopsida; order Sapindales; family Sapindaceae; genus Dipteronia; species Dipteronia sinensis. The sequence goes on from CM065645.1 coordinate 42,959,525, forward strand.
TTTGTTTGCAGAATATGCAAAATTATAATCTTTAATTAATTTTTTTTTGTTAAATTGAATTTTGTTTGGAAAAAAAAAATGTTATAAAAAATGGTGCATATTAAATTACTTCTTTTAATTAGTATATGTATAAATGTAAAATTACGTATTTTCAAATAATTTTATTTTTAAAAAACAAACATGTTGACAGTATATTCAGATGTGAGAAAAAAAAAACATGTCATTCAGGTTCAGATTTCAGTCCTTATTCAGTCTTCAAAAAAATTCAGGACTATTCAGTATTCAGACAAAAAAACAAACGACCCCTTAAATCTTAATTGACTTGAGAGAGACGAGTTTTGAGACGAGTTTTGTGTTTGAAGTGAGTAGACTTTGATTGGGAAGCTTTACAATATCAAGATATATTATTAAAAGAGAGAGATAGATGAAGTGAGAGAGATTCTTCATTTTTAAGAAAGTTGGAGAAAATGGTTTTATCCAAACAAGAGAGATATAGAATTGGAAAAAAAAAAGAGTAAATGTTAAGTCAAGAGTGTTTTTGTTAATTATTCTATGCTATATATTAACTCAAATGTAAATTTTACTAATCGTTAAGTCCATAAAAAAAAATAAAAAATAAAAACCCTCAAAATGTGCTATTTCTCCCTATTTACACAAATTAATTTAAACGCTTTTTAAAAATAAAATTGTAACTTCCAGAGATATATATATATATATATATATAAGACATATATATATATTTTTTTTGCTGACTCATCCAGTGGTAGTAGTTTTGTAGAATGTGGAAAGGATATATATTCATATACGATGAGATAAGAAAAAGAGACCATGGAAATTCTTCGATTCAATGTACACTATGCCAGCATTTGCACTACGACCGCCGCTTAAAACAATTTAGTAGCTAGCAGCTGCCACCTTCTCCACATACCTTCCTTCCCTCGATTTGCATCTTCCCCGAGGATACATATACATACATAGATAGATATAGACATAGTTGTCGAAGCTTGACTTGACTAAATAATTATTTAACTACACAACACATTATCGATCAGTCTAGGTACTACGTACTACTTTTATAAATTAGTGTAGTGTCACTCAGTCACTGCTTCAAAATCATTTGTCAGTTGCTGCTATAAGCACCACCTGTCATGATCTCAGCTCAACTACATACACATGGCTTCCTCCAATCAAGACTTGTGTCAAAAGATCGACAAAAGAGATGATAACCCTTTGAAATTCTTCACTAGCTTCCAAATATATATCGATCGATCTTCAAAAAAATTTAGGTCGTGTATTATGGGCAGATTTAATTCTTCTTTAATGGATCTACATTCTACTGTCTTCTATATCTCTTTGTGCTCTACTCCACCATCACGTACTATATATACTTGTCAAGGAACCCCATAAATTCCTCACATCGATCCTTGTTGAAACTTGAAACCTATCAAACAAATCTTGTATGATCACAGTTTTCTTCGTTAACAAAATGAAAGTTGTTTCTCTTCTACCTCTTCTGTTTTCACTTCTTCTCTTTGTCATCCCTCTCGTATTGACTACACAAGGTGAGAATAAACTATCTTAGTATTGTATATAGTAAATTAGTAATTAAGTCTGGAATTTGAAGTCAGAATAAACTTTTAATTTTATTTAAAAAGTTAATATTAATCTGAATTATTATCAATAAGAAGGGTTATTATTTAATTCTGCTGGGTACATAGATTATATATATTTTTTGATTATATATATGCAGCAGGTCAGAAAACAGACTCGGTAGAGGATGCAAAGTACAGCTGCGGCTGGCCCTGCTGTGGTAGATTCTATCACGGCCCATGCGGAATATGTTGCTCGCAGGCTTCCATCCCTATAGATCAAAAACGTTAGAATCAGACTCGATCACCACCATCTAAATATATATATATATATATATATATATATATATATATATATATATAAATATAAATATGAACTTTCTGATGCGAGATTTCTGGAATTCCAAATAGTTGTCGGTATCTATTGGATTAACACGGTAGCTATTCAATTACTACCGATAGCTATTGGAGATTCTACATGGGAAATATGAATAAATATTCATCAATGTCTTCAATTTAATTTCCGCTCTCATTTCATCAAATATTAATTACATGTACTTGCACGTGTTGTTGGTTTCTTTGTGGGTGCTTTCTGTGAATAAAGTTTGCCTTTTTCCAAAAAAAAAAATGTACATGTACATGTAAGACATTACTTTTATAAAAAAAGATAATCTGAATTATTATCAATAACCAGGGTTATTAATTAATTCTGCTGGGTACTTAGATTATGTATATTTTTTGATTACATATATGCATCAAAAATTGCAGCAGCTCAGAAAACAGACTCAATAGAGGATGCAAAGTACAGCTGCGGCTGGCCCTGTTGTGGTAGATACTATCACGGCCCATGCGGAAGATGTTGCTCGCCGGACTCCATCCCTACAGATCAAAACCGTTAGTATCAGACTCGATCACCATCCCCTCTCTCTCTCTCTCTCTCTCTCTCTCTCTCTCTCTATATATATATATATATATATACTGGTACGGAATTCTAAATAGTTAATGGTACATTTGACATGAGCGGATCGGAGATAGAGGGGCCAAATTTTTTAAAAAAAAATTTACAAAAAAAACTTTATAAAATTATTAACTTGTGTGTATATATAAAATTATTCAGTACAGAAAATATAGTACCTAAATTTTTTCAATATATATATTCCGTAATCTAAGAGACATAACTATATATAATATATTTCTTAATCTAAGATTATATATTTTGATGATATATATATATATATAATTTATATGCCTCCAAAATTACAGCAACTAAGAAAACAAACTCAGTAGAGGATGCGAAGTACAAGTGCGGGTGGCCCTGTTGTGGTAGATACTATCATGGCACATGTAAAAGTTGTTGCTCGCCCGCGGATATTCCGGACACCATGCCTGCAGATAAAAAACGTTAGTATATGATTTCAGACTGATCATCATCACCATCCATACATTTTCCTTCATGTCTTCGATTTAATTTACACTCTGATCATTTCGTCAAACTGTTATTAGATATGCTCACTTTCCATAAATGTTTAACATGAGGATATATAACTTGTAATAAGCTTCTTGTTTTTTCTTGTGAAACGGTGGCAGCGGATCAAGAATTAAACCAGATAGATGGACACGGTGGAGGTGGCGGACACGGTGGTGGTGGCGGACACGGAGGCGGTGGTGGACATGGAGGAGGTGGCGGTCATGGTGGTGGTGGTGGTGGTTTAGAGGATGAGAAGTATGGAGGACATGGAGGAGGCGGACACGGAGGTGGTGGACATGGAGGAGGCGGACACGGAGGAGGCGGACACGGAGGAGGTGGACACGGAGGTGGAGGTGGTGGTGGTGGTGTAGTAGATGATGAGAAGTATGGAGGCGGTGGTGGTGGTGTATATGGAGGCGGTGGTGGTGAATATGGAGGCGGAGGCGGCAAAGGTGGTGGTGGTGGTGGATATGGAGGCGGCGGCGGTGGATATGGAGGTGGTGGTGGAAGAGGTGGAGGCGGCAAAGGAGGTGGTGGTGGTGGAGGTGGTGGTGGAAAATGAGAGGAGGCAAAGGTGGCGGGAAGCAGTGAAGGAGTGAAGAGAAGACACAAAATTCTCGCTAACTACACAAATATGTGTAGAAGTGAGGATATACAAAAAATATATATATATATATATATATATATATGTGTGTGTGTGTGTGTAAGGGGTTAATTACATGCTAAAAATAACTAATAAGGATAAGAATAAAGTTGTGTACATGGATGATGGATCCCCATATGTTAGCAGTTAGCTAGCTAGGGTTTTTATCATATGTAGCTCTTTCTACTTTGTAAATTATTTTGTGCCTAGCTTCTCTTGTTTAGTTGTTGTTCTCTTTTTTTGTTTTGTAAGTTGTTTCTCTTCACAAAAATAAATAAATAAATATTAGTTTTCTACACACTATTACTATACCCATCTCAAATTTATTATAAAATTCTCATCACTATCTTCTTCTGTTCAAATTATATATACAATCTTTATATAACAATATTGGTTTAGGATTGTATCAATATTGGTTTAGAATTGTATTGTGATTTTGTGGCGAAGATCGCTCATTTAATCTGATAAATCGTCATCGCTGTATATATAAATGAAATATACTACGAATAAATGGAATTTCCAGAAGAAGAAAAAAAAAGGTGTTTGTACTAAGATTGACTTCTGGTCTTGGGCCTGTTATTTCTAAGAATTAGAATTGTTTGTCTAGTAGTTTTGGTGTTGCATCCCATATATTTTATAAACACACCTCTGTACTAATTGATGTAATTTTTCCATCCACATTATCATAAGGTAATTTGATCATTTATCTAATGTGGTGGTCATATTGACCAAGCGATAAAAACTCTTCCGTTATAATTTGAATAATGAGTATCACAAGTTCGAGTTGTCGCCACCTCATGTTGTATTTTAAAAAAATAAAATCTAATTAACTTATGGGTACTATAAAAGTTGGAAGTGATTTAGTAAACTCATCACACTTGTATCAATGAGATTATAATTAAGTAGACCCTTTTTTCCTTCCTTTAACTTCTAAATTTATAATAATTCAATACGGTTGGTTTTGTGGTAAACTCTTCATACATACACCACCATATTACTGGTTCGAGTCATCTCTACTTTCAAAAAAAAAATCTCAAATTTATATAATAGTAAAATACTTAAAAAAAATACATAAAAACTAATACATGGGTATACTTTAAACTTCCTTAAAATACTTTTGTTTAAATTCCAAATACTAATTATAATATTATTGGCGTGAGATGTTATTCATAGCTAACTCACTAATAAATGATAAGCATGGCTTTTGTAGTGTTTTGGGCGAAACAAGGTTGGTTATATGGTATTTCCTTTTGGATTCGGTCGTGTCTCACTGTCTCCATCAAAATATATATTGTAGGTGTTTCTAATGAATATAGGGTTTGTAGGGGTATGAACTCCATAAAACTCTCCATATTTTTAGGGTTTATACTTTAAAAATCCATAAAACTCTCCTCTGTTTTGAAGGGGAAGAGATTGAAGATTCCTCTGATGGTGTAAAAAAGTCAAAGTAAGGAAAATTATATGCATTGATCCGGTCAAATTTAACCGGTGTGGGTCCCTCTACTCCTCTCTCACCGGCCTGTGCCGGTCAAATCCTCTTTCTCTTTTCTGTTGGTGATGTTATAACTCATTTTCAAGGCAAGACAACTACTCTTTAAAGTATGTTTTGTGGGAAAGCAACTCTTAAAAATAAAGAAATTATTGCAAAAATATTTGAATTATTTTTATGTTCAAAAGTATATATTTTCAAACCTAACTAGAATCATTTGAGTTTTAGATCAAATTTGTAATTAGTAGTTAATAAAAATATATATCATCATTATATATATATATATACAATAATTTTCACATAAGTCCTTTTAAAAAAAAAATTCACATAAGTGCGCACTGATAGAATTATATAAGGACATTAAATGTGAACCACTCATTTTGCATATTTTGATTTGGTATGTATGCACTTGTCAAAACTCTTTTATAAATGAGTGGTTCACATTCAATGTCCTTATATAATTCTATTATGCGCATTGAAAGATAAAAGACTGATATATATATGGATTAGGCTAAACTAACTTAAATTTGTGACTTAATTTTATGACTTCAACATCTCAATCATCGATGTGTTTTTAATCCAAGAGTTGTAAATGCATTCAAATATCAACCATTGGATTAAGAGCATATAGGTAGTTGAGATGTTGAAGTCAACAAGAATCGGTAGCCGATTCACTTGCCAAGAAGGGGGCAGAAGGGGGGCAGAGGTGTTGTCTTGGATCTTCCCGTGAGTTTGTTTTTAGTTTTTTTTAGTGGTCGTTTATTTTGTTGGGTTTCAGGAGGAGTTGTCTCTAGATGTTTGTTCTCCCTTGTTTTTCGTTTTCCACGGCCTTTTGGTTTGATGAATATACTCTAGCTTTTCAAAAAAAAAAAACAAATTAAGTTACAAATTTAAGTTGATTTAGCTTGACCCTATATATATAGTCATTTTCTCCTAGGTGCGCACTGATAGAAAATTCATCAGTACATTACATGTGGGTCATAGATTATGGATAAGCACTGACAAGTACATACAAATTAGATCAAAACGATTGAATCTAATGACCCACATACAACGAACTGATAAATATTTATTAGTACGCACTGAGGTGAAAATTTTCCTATATATAATTATATAAACTAAAGATTTTAAATTTGTTCAAAAAGAATGAGATCAAGATCAAGAACTAGCACAATGTGTATAGTTAAGGGAAAAAAAACTTGTACATATTCATGCACCCGATAAATGGTATAGTTTCTCATCGTGATTAAAGGGATAAATTCAACTCAAAACGGTCATTTTTTTATTGGTATTAGGACTGTCATAAATGTATAAAACTATAGATATATATTATCAGATGAACCGGTACGAAATCATAAATTATCAAACATGTTAATCCTTTTTAGCTATTCTCAAATTGAAAATGTTTTTTTTTCCGGTAAATTATTAATTACTTGCGGTTGCAAGTCAACGTATATGTAATGGTGACTGAGGGATGAGCAGAAGTGTGGGAGGCCATTATTATTTATTACCAGTCCAACACCTCCTAGACCTATTGACAGACAATCATAAATCAGCAACTTAATTATTGACAAATTTAATGCTTTGGTTTGACCACCGTTTGTGTAGAAACTAGAAAAATGTTTGTTTCTTTGTAGCAGTTGTTAATGGTGCGGTGGTAGACGGTAGTGTGGTACAAGTAAAATTTGTAAACCAGAGACTTTTTATTGATTCATTATTTGAAATATTTAATAGCTTATGATGCATTAATATTATCAATATTAAATAGGTTTAATGATTATTTCATCTTAATTTTATATTTTTCTCATTAACATTATTCTAAATATATTTCATTAAAACCCCAAATTGACTATCTATAGTTATTAATTTATTTTTATACTCTTCCAAGAAGAAATTGTTAAGTATTGCCTCATTTTCAGCCCAGAATCAAAGAAAAAGATTATATCAACATCAAAAAAAAGACCGGAGGCAGGTGTCACATATATATATATATATATAATATTCGACCATACCCAATAATTTAGTGAATAAATAAACTATAGATTATAATATAATAATAATAATAATAATAAAAGAAAGAGCCCTCGAAACCTTGAATAATGTCTGATGTAAATGACCTAGTATTCATATTTGCTTCCCTAAATCAAGGCCAAAGAGTGAGTTGGGTGGAACTTGAAAGAAATCAAAGGAAGACAAAGAGAAACACCCCAATGTGTGAAACAAAATATGGCCTGTTCTTGGCCCACCCTTTTTGAAATTCTTCTTCTTGGGAACTCGTCACCTCTCTCTCTCTCTCTCTCTCTATAAATAAATTTATATATATCATCTCCTCATCTTCCACACATTGAATCCTAGACTAGACATATTATAGACACACAACATTGTTGTTGTTCTTGTTTTTGATTCTCTAGTACTCTTTTGATGATCATGATGATGGTGATGATGAAGAAGAAGAAGAAGAAGAAAAAATGTAGTGATAAACATGTTCATGAAGATGGTCATGATGTTGCTGTTTCATATATATACAAAAATCAAAGGCTGCAGGCATTTGTGTGTGGATATATATACGAGTACTGTATACGATTTGGTTAGAGGAATTTGAGTTGATTGATCTCTTCGTTTTTCGGTCCCGGTGAAGAAGAAGAATTCATCATCGGATTACAGCGGCGTACATGGGAATGCCAGGCATTTGTATTACTTTTTCTTCTTCTTCGATCTACTTGCTCTCTTGCTCTTCTGTTTTTGTTTTATTTTTTTATTTTTATTTTTGGTTCGATTACTTTTTAGAGTACTACTAAATATGATGATGAGAACTTTTAATGGAGATAGAGAGAAATAGTTTAATTATTATATTAAAAGAAGTATATGTAAAATTTTCTTATTAATTAGAATCTTCTGGCAGAGAATTATTTGATGGCAATGAAATGATATTTGGCTGGTTAATTTCCCAGGTCTCTACTCTCTCCTTGCATGCTCTTCAATATTTGTTTTTTTTTATTTATATTATATTATATACTATATATGTAATATATGGTTCTTTTATTCACCTTTAATTAAACAACAAAAGCTAATTTCTTAACAAGAATCAATTTTTTTTCTCTTTAAATTTGATAGTTTTTGTCTTTTTGGGATGATTATATGTTGTTGGATGTGAAATTTCACATGTAGAGAAATAAAAGAATTTAAAATAATAATAATATTATTTTTTTCCTTTTGGACATTGTATTGGTACATCAAAATATAATTGGTTGGTACAGAGTTGAAATCAGCAGAAAAAATCAAAACATTTGGTAAATAACATAGCATCAGCAACATCATTTTCATGTTTTTTTGATCCCATACCCACTACCATAATCAACCATCTCTAATTAATCTAATTTATATATATATATACACTAATACTATGATGGTACAACAACAAATAATAATAATAATAATAATAATAATAATAATCTACCAATATACATTTAATTAAAATTAGGGTTCAAAAATTAAATAGTACCTTTTAGAGGTGGCATTTCAACACCGTCACTGCTTTAATAACTTATGTTTAAAAGACACATATTATGGTGAACAGACAAAAATACCTCCAATAGTTGTTCCACATCAGATTTTTTTCATTCAGTTTTACAGTGACAAAGTTGTGAAGTAAAAAATGAAAGTCCCGTTGAAACTCAGGCAATCACTCGAACGGTGACGGAGTGGCGCTACGCAGACGCATTCGGGGGTCAAGCTCATTTAAAAGGCTCGGATACTTATTTAAAAGTCTCGGACACTTTATACAAAGTCTCAGACATTTATTCAAAAGGCTCGGATACAACTAACAAAGGCTCGAGCATAAAAAAGTTTAAAGTTCATACAAAAGGCTAGAAACAGTTCATGAAAAAGCTCGAGCAGTTCATGAAAAAGCTCGGAGACTCGTTAAAAAGGCTCGGAGATTCAAAATTGACAAAACTAATATTTTTGAAAAAAAAAACTCGGACAACAATTTAAAAGGCTCAGACAGTTTTACAAAAGGATCGGACACATTGTTAAAAGTCTCTGAAACACAGATCTTCATCGTCTTATACACACATTTTTCATAAATTAAAACTCTAACAAAAAAAGCTCGAACAACAATTTAAAAGGCTCGAACAATTTTAAAAAACTGAGGTATGAAACTAATAAAATGAGTGATCTTATGTAACTATATAAACGTCGAACTCGTTGGAGAAGAAGATGAACTTGAGTTTCAGTTTATAGAGCTTTTTACTTTAAGATAGTTAGAGAGAGAAGTAGATCTCAGACAACTTCAAAGTATCTTCCAAAAGTTAAAATCAAACAAATAATTAAAAAATAAGTACATTAAGTCATTTTTGAGAATCACTTACTTTGATGTTTTTTAAACTTAAGTTATTAAAGTAGTGTCTCACGTGCAACACCAACTCAAAAATGTGACATTTTTCACTAATTCCGCTTAAAATTATATATATGGTTGTCTATTAGTTTTTATTCTTTCAAGCTTCAAATAATGTTATATAATTGAGAGAAAATAAGGAGCATTCATGCACCTAACTGATATTGACAATTCAACCTCAAAAAAATGAAATTGTCATGAACTGATTAATTAATTTTATTTGACACCTCACTTTGTTCTTTGAATTAATTTGCATGTAACCTACAATTTGACGTATATGAAATACTAATCACATGTGGTGCCTCCATTCAACCACGGATTTTATCATGCTAAATTAGTGCCCTTTAACACTAAAGTTGCATTATACCTTCATTTTTAATTACTTTTGTAAGATAGACACAAATTAGAAGAGAATCGTTGTCTTATCTTAAAATATAATTGTCTAATAATAATTAGTTAATTTTTTGAGTTTGATAGAATTTCTCTCCATAGTTGCTGGAACTTGCTGGTGTGAATGAGGGAGTTAAAAAGATCATTCAAAATTAAATAGCTTGCATCACGCCCAATGTTAACTTGTTTGACTCTGATCAAACATCTCTTATCTTTTAATTTTTGTTTTAATCAATCAATTTATTAAACTCTCTGATTTTCTACGATGTTCACATTCACAATATATATAATAGAAATAAAATTACTGTACAAATTCATGTACTCCCATGTCTCATCAAGCACATACTTTTATAAGCATTTATATATGGTGTAGAAACATCAATTATATATTTATATGTTATTATTATTATTATTATGGGGAAATGCAAAGGGGAGAGATAATGTTAAATCTTCAACGACAAGAATCCCTCGGAATTTTGTATGTAATAAAGATTTTGATTAAAACTTTGAATTGTTAATAATGTTTGACATTAATGAGTATTGAGTATGACCATTTGGGCTGCACATGGATTTTGAAAAATGCTTGTCAGTATTCTAACATTGTTCATGGATTTTTACTTAACCACAGTTTAGTCATAAACATAACCGGAATACCGGATATTGTAAAGTGAAAGTTACATTATGGATCATATTTATAAAACTTAATCAAACATTTAATTAAACCAGGTCCTAATAAACCATTATAGGAAGTGTTTATAAATTCTTATCTCGTAAGATTCGACAAATCTCTTACTTACAATGTTGTCGGCTTTTTAAAAATATATATATAGCATGATGTCCGGCGACAACCGTACCTCTCAACTAATATTGATATTCGAAATTCAAAAGTTCAATATATCATCCCCTACAAAAAATACATGTAAACATGATAAGTCTACTGTGTTAAATGGATCGGGCCGGACAGCGGAAAAACGTTACAAACCCGGCCCATGTTTTAATAGCCTTGTTCAATAATACAGTATGCAATGTTATTGTTAAATAATGTTTAGTTGAAAATTTGAAATAGATATAAAATTCGTTCGTTCTAAAAATTCTGAAAATTGTCCTAAACCTCCTTTAAGAATATTAAAAATTCCTCGGAAGTCTTAAAAACTTTTGGAAATTAATTTTGCTTCTAGACAAAATTCAACATTATCTACTTTTAAAATTAGTCGGATCTATTCGTAATTAGATCGAATTTAAGTGAAGAAGCTAAAATATGTTTAGGGTTTATAGTGTAAAGTTATGAATCCATTAAATTTAGTTTCTAAAGAGGCCTGCCTTCCATGTGAAGTTTTTAATGTCCAACGACACATAGCACAGATTATTTATATGAATAAATGCTTTAAAACGTTAATAATTCGCACCGAATTATATACAGATCAATATAAAATTACAAACCGCCCAATGTGGTTTGTTGTCAGTAAGAGTGTTTATTCAACCGTCTTCATTATATGTGCAGTCCAGATATCTACGTAGGGATGGTAATGGGGCGGGTTCGGGGGAGTGGCCTTTCTCGCACCCCACACTCCACCCCATTAATTTTTTGAAAACCCATCCCCTCATAAAACCCCACCATAGATGCATCGGTTGGGGCGGGACGGGGTACAACGGAGAGTGTTTTCCCCATCCCCACCCATTAACCCTATTTATAATTTTTTATTTATTAAAATAACAAATATATAATCATTGAATATGATATAAAATATAAAGTAATAAATAATTCCAAGAAACTATTAAAAAACATGTCATAAAATTCAATCATTTTCAAACATAAACATTAGAGACTTAGAGTTACAGTTAGCGGCTAAAGTTTTTTTAATAGTATTTTGTTTTGTCACTTTATGTTAAATAACGGCGAAGAGGTGTAAAGTTAGGGATAATGTATTTACATTTTTTTTAGGTATATTTATTTTCTTTAAAACAACGTAGTTTAACTAAGTATTATTTTAAGGGTGGGGAGTATAAAACTCATCCCCACCCCATACCCATTGCGGGTTAGACTATATATCCCCATCCCCACCCCAAAAGTGCGGGTCCCCGCGGGGAATTTTGTCATCCCTAATCTACCCCTATAACAGGAAAAAACTATTTTCAAAGTACTAAGAAGAAAAAACTTCCCATACATTTGTTATACATTAAAGATCTTTCAATTTTTTTTTGAAATATTACAATAATTCGGGAATTTTTTTGGGTGGAGGAGGAACTCGAATTCACAACCTTGTGGTGTGGGTGTGAGAGGCTTAACCACTGGACCAACCTTATCTTACTATTGGAGGGTTATACTATCATATGAAATATGTAACATTGAAAATTTTAAATTTGACATTTTTAGAAATGTATTGGTGCATCTTTTGGTATATATATGGCCTTCACGTTTAGTGTATCATTTGAAGAGACATCTTAATTAAATCAAAACATCTCTATATATATATATATATATATATATATATATATATATATATATAAAGTACAGTGTACTGATCTAATTTCCTTTGATCGAGCTTGATTTGGATGATCTTATTAAATATCATTAATTTTTCATTGGATTTTTTTCTTAATTATCAATCACATATCTATATTTAATTTGCTCAAATAAGAACTCGAATCAATTAACAATAAGATCTTTATTTGTTATATTATGGCTTGCAATGACTTTTTTTTGTAGGTCGAAAGTATATATAAATGGTTGAACATTTCTCTTAAGAAGCACAATCCAAATTCAATCTTGTTAGATGCATGAGATCATTTTGAATTATATTGTCTTGATATACGAGTAGTTCAACAACTTTTTATTATTTTTTAATGGGAAAACATGCAACATGCATCTCTTAGTAAATTAAAAGCATATATATCCTAACTCAAGCATAACAAGTCGTGGGGTCGTGGCTTCATGTAGTACTCTTTATTGAAAAACAAGAGAGATCGATTTAATAAAATTTGATGTTGCATTTTTTAAATAAGATATATAATTAATTTACTTCCAACACCATTTCCAGTCAAATATGTATGGCTGTCATACACTTTCTCACGTTTTTGCTTACTATATAATTTGTCGAGAACACAGCATGTTGTAATTTTTAATTTTTGTTAACTTTTAGATTATAATTCGATGACTAGTTATAATGGCTTCCGTAACTATATAAATTTTGTACAATAACATAATCTCGTTCAAAATTATAAAACTATATGAATTTTTATATAGTCAATTAAAGAAGTGATATATCATTTTCGCGTGGTTAATTTTATTATTGGGTATTTGGTAATGTAAACTAATTATTTCATCTAAATAAATATATAGTTTATGATTTGTGGAAATAGTGATAAATGTCACTTTTTTGGAGGTGTGTTGCATCAACGTCACTGCTTTAATAAGTTATGTTTAAAAGGCACATATTATGGTGAACTACCAAAATTGCCCTTAAATAATCAATTTTTTATTCTGTTTGTACTTCTATCTCCACGCTTCAAACAATGAACTCAGTAACTCCTCTCTCTCTCTCTCTCTCTACAATAAACTTGTCTTAAAATTGAGTTGGTAAAATTTATGTATAAGATGATGAAGATCTGGGTCCAAGACTTTTAACACTGTGTCTGATCCTTTTGTAAAACTATCCGAGCCTTTTAAATTGTTGTCCGAGCTTTTTTCAAGGATATTAGTTTTGTCAATTTTGAATCTCCAAACATTTTTAATAAGTCTTCGAGCTTTTTCATAGCTTTTTCCGAGCTTTTTCTTAAACTGCCCGAGTTTTTTCATGAATTGCCCTGCCCGAGCTTTTTGGATATGGCTCCGAGCTTTTTCATAAAAGCTCCGAGCTTTTTCATTAAAGCTCCGAGCTTTTTCATTAAAGCTCCGAGCTTTTTCATGAACTGCCCGAGATTTTTCGTGAATTGCCCTGCCCGAGCTTTTTGCATAAGGCTCCGAGCTTTTTCATTAAGGCTCCGAGCTTTTTCATAAAAGCTCCGAGCTTTTTCATCCGAGCTTTTTCATGAACTGCCCGAGATTTTTCATAAATTGTTCTGCCCGAGCTTTTTCCGAGCTTTTTCATAAAAGCTCCGAGCTTTTTCATCCGAGCGTTTTGATAAAAGCTCCGAGCTTTTTCATCCGAGCTTTTTCATAAAAGCCCCGAGCTTTTTCATAAAAGCTCCGAGCTTTTTCATAAAAGCTCCGAGCTTTTTCATAAAAGCCCCGAGCTTTTTCATGACAGCCCCGAGCTTTTTCATAACAGCTCCGAGCTTTTTCATCCGAGCTTTTTCATAAAAGCCCCGAGCTTTTTCATGACAGCTCCGAGCTTTTTCATAACAGCTCCGAGCTTTTTCATCCAAGCTTTTTCATGAATTGCTCTGCCCGAGCTTTTTGCATAATGCTCCGAGCTTTTTCCGAGCATTTTCATAAAAGCTCCGAGCTCGACCCCCGAATGCATCTGTATAGCGCCACTCTGTCACCGTTCAAGTGATTGCCTGAGTTTCAACCGGACTTTCTCTCTCTACTTCACAACTTTGTCACTGTAAACTGAATAAAAGAAAGCTGATGTGGAACAACAATTGGGGGTATTTTTGTCCGTTCACCATAATAGGTGCCTTTTAAACATAAGTTATTAAAGCAGTGACATTGTTGAAATACCACCTCCAAAAAGTGCTATTTATTTTTTGAGCCCTTTATGATTTATAGTAAATAACATATAATGTAACAAAGAAAACCCATTTGACCATGTATCCCTCGTACTATCTAATATTCAGTACATATCACAAGATAATTCGAATTTCAACAATACTCCAAACATGAGATATGTGTTGTTTCGTTTACTGAAAACAATTTGGTACGAATCTGCAAAGGACATAGATAATAAACACAAACCAAAACGTTAGGGGAAAACCGAGGCCCGTGTTTCACACGGTGTCCTTAAGACAATTTCGCCGGATAACACCGTATGTGTATGGCGATTGTCTCACAGGATACAACGGTTTAACAGTGATCGTGCAAGGCACAAACACTCTCTGCGAACTCAAATCAAGTTCAAACTTACCAAGAAACGGAACCAAGAAGAACAGAAAAGAAACCAATTAATTTCTTGATTTCTATGTGTATTTTGAATATATTTTCTGATGAATAGATTATGGTTTTAATAAAACCGAAATCAAGAGGATTGTTTAGGAAATACTTGTCAATTACGTTTTCAATGAAAATGATATTAATTAAAAATCAATCTCCAAGAGATTTATTTCTAATTAATCACTGATTCTATTTACTTAGTGATCAAGTAAGTATCTAGAATCCAAAACGAAATTTCCTTATCATTACACGTTTTATTTAGGGAAAATTAAATTGAATTAATTCTTTCCATATCAATATAAGTATTGACTTAGGAAAAAATAAATTTCAAGCAATAGCAAAAGGTCGTTTGTCCTATGACAGTCCAATCGGAGCGGCATTCGTGTATGCGGGTCGCGCCCACACACAAGTCATCCATTCCGAAGGTCCTATGTTTGTTTTGGCCATGAACATGCGCCTGGTTCTGTGAGAGTCTCTGGAGAATATAGCCATTTACTATCCCATTTTAGAAGCTGCCCCACTTCTCTCTCACATAGGTGATTTCTTAATTAAGAGTAACCCGCATTACTCTGCTCAGATTTCCATAGCTCGGAATTCTAACGCATAAGAATCATTAAAAACATAGCTTAGCCTTTTTCCCTACGGGCATCACTGTTTCATCATAGGAATGGACTGGAGGGTAACCCCCACAGTGATCTAACTACGTCTTACAACTTGGTTGTCCCATTGAACCTAGATCTTGGGATCTCCAGTCAACTAGGTTAGGTTTCCATTGTATCGAATTTTATTTCATGGGCTTTAGTCTCATTCCCCTCGATGATATCTTAACTAGTTCTCTATTTAACCATTTGGTTAGCGGATCCGCAATGTTATCTTTTGACTTTACGTAGTCAATGGAGATAACTCCAGTTGAGAGTAGTTTTTTTAAAAGGCAATGAGTATTTTATTAAGGCAAGATATGAACGACAGACCAGAGTAGCTTCCCATTATACATGTTGCTCTGTGCTCTTCCAATTGCTGATTGACTATCACAGTGGATGCAAATCGCTGTCACAGGCTTTTGCCATCTTAGAATATCCTCTAAGAATTGGCGTAGCCATTCAGTCTCTTCACCACATTTATCTAAGGCAATGAATTCAGATTCCATGGTGGATCTGGCTATACATGTCTGTTTGAAGGATTTCCAGGATACAGCTGCACCTCCTAGTGTGAACACATACCCACTAGTAGGTTTTGAATCTTTCGTATCAGATATCCAGTTTGCATCTGTGTATCCTTCTAGGACAGCAGGATATCTGGTATAGTGCAGTCCATAATTACGAGTGAATCGTAAGTACCTCAATACTCTTACTATTCCTTTACAGTGATCGTTTCCTGGATTACTCGTGTATCTACTTAATTTACTGACTGCATTAGCTATGTCTAGTCTTGTACAACTTGTTAAGTACATCAGACTTCCTATCACTCTAGAATATTCTAGTTGAGAGACGTTCTCTCCCGTATTCTTGGATAGGTGTAGATTTGTATCTACTAGCGTTCTGGAAATTCCAGAATCATTTTTGTTGAATTTCTCAAGAATCATGTCAACATAGTGTGATTGACCTAGAATGAGTCCGTTCGATATCCTTAAGATTTTCATTCCCAACATTACATCAGCCGATCCCATATCCTTCATATCAAATCTTGATTTCAACATATCCTTGGTAGATTTGATCATCTTATCATCACTACCAACAATGAGCATGTCATCAACGTGAGAAAATCTTAGGTGCACCCGGTGCAACACTCAGCACATACTGAGTGTTGCACCGGGACCAATTAAATTCTGACACCTCATCTAACTTAATACAACAACTCATCCAACTCAGCTTTTGCAAACCCTCCCATCAGCGAACAAAACCCTCTCGTTCCTCGCGGATGCGAGCCAGCTCCTCCTCCGCTCTCACCACCACCACACCTTCTAGCTCCTCCTCCACCACCTAGAAAAACGTCGAGTCCCCGCACCTCCGCTCCTCCTCCGGAAACTCCCAATGAAGCCGGCTTCGCGTCGTTGTCGTCGCTGCACATCTGCCACCACCTCCACTACCGCCTCGTAGCAGAAAAAAAACAGGTAGAAGTAATCGATCTATTTTAGAGAGATCTTTCTAGATCCAAGATTTTTTTGTTAAAAAAATTAGATCTATTGGAGATCGGATGGGAAATCCCACGACCATGAACATCGAGTTTAGTTGGTCGAGAATCAGGTTCGAGATGGTGCAGCGGAGAATGAAGCCCCGGGATTCTAGCTCATTGTCGAAGATGGAGAGAAGAGGCATATGAGCGGAGACGATGCCACACGATTCACTTTTGGCATTTGTGTTGAAATGAAACGAAGAGAATTGAAAATGATGATGATGATATGACAACAAGTTAATAAAAATGAATATTTTATATTTGTCGTGGTTATGGATTGTTATTAAGATAAGCTTGCTTGCTTTTATGTCTCTGTGCATTGCTAGAAGATAGTGAAATCGACAATAGATTTTTTACTTTGTTGAATTTTTTTCGTGCAATTATTTTTAGTTGATTTTATTAGAATTATTTTTGTTTTATGGGTTTGTATTTTAAGATTCAATTTGTGTTTTGTGATTTGGGTTTGTAAAGTTCAGTTCTACATGGCGGTTGTGATTTGGTGGAGGTTATGGCGGGGTGTTGGGGACGAGGTCGAAGAATAAGAAGAAGAAGAGGGGTGTGGTTGCGCCTGATGTTTCTACGGCAAGGCTGCGATGGAGGAGCTGGAGAGTGTGGTGGTGGTGAGAGCGGAGGAGGAGCCGGCTCGCAGCCGCAGAGGAACGAGAGGGTTTTGCTTGCTGATGGGAGGGTTTGCAAAAGCTGAGTTGGATGAGTTGTTGTATTAAGTTGGATAAGGTGTCAGAATTTAATTGGTCCCGGTGCAACACTCAGCATGTGCTAAGTGTTGCACCAGGTGCACCCAAGATTTTCTCCATCAACGTATAGGCACACAATGACATAGTCATTTGCTGTGTCTTTTACATAAACACATTTGTCACATTTGTTGATTTTAAAACCATTTGACATCATAGCATTGTCAAATTTCTCATGTCATTGTTTTGGTGCTTGCTTTAGACCGTATAAAGACTTCACCAATTTACAGACTTTCTTTCCTTGTCCTGGAGCGGAAAACCCCTCAGGTTGTTCCATGTAGATCTCTTCATCTAGATCTTCATTTAAGAAAGTTGTTTTCACATCCATTTGATGTATTTCAAGATTTCGCAAAGCTACGATTGCAAGTATCATCCTAATGGAGGTTATCCTCGTCACAGGAGAATACGTATCAAAGTAATCCAGGTCTTCTCGTTGATTGTAACCTTTAATTACAAGTCTTTCCCTATACTTATCAATTGATCCATTTGCTTTCATTTTCCTCTTGAAAATCCATTTGGACCCTAGCGGTTTACATCCCGGAGGAAGATCCACTAATTCCCAAGTATGATTTTGAAGGATGAAATCAATTTCACTCTTGATAGCTTCTTTCCACAAGAGTCCTTCTGAAAAACTTACTGCTTCTTTGAAGGTTTGAGGTTCACCTTCTAACAAATATGTCAGAAAATTTGGACCAAAAGATGTTTCTGTCCTAGTTCTTTTGCTACGTCTTGGTTCATCATCGACTTCATTTTCTTGTTCTTGGTCCTCACAACTATCAGCATGTGTTCGTTTCGACGAACTTGCTTCATCATTAGATTTACATGGAAATACATGTTCAAAGAACGATGCATTTCTAGATTCCATAATCGTATTTTTGTGTATATCAGGGATATCAGATTTGTACACCAAAAATCGATAAGCACTACTGTTATGTGCATATCCAATGAAAATGCAATCAACAGTTTTCGGACATATTTTCACCTTCTTAGGTGTAGGTACAACCACTTTGGCAAAACACCCCCACATTCATAAGAATTTATAGGAAGACTTTCTTCATTTCCATAGTTCATATGGGGTCTTGTCTACTTTCTTTCGGGGTACCTTATTTAAAAAGTAATTGCTAGACAATATAGCTTCACCCCACATGTTCTGAGGCAATCCAGAACTTAGCACATTGCATTCATCATTTCTTTCAAGGTACGATTTTTCCGTTTAGCAACTCCGTTTTGCCGAGGGGAATACGGTGCAGTGGTTTGATGTATGATTCCATGTTGTGCACAGAATTCACCAAATGGTGCTTCATACTCACCACCTCGGTCACTTCTCAGTACCTTGATTTTCTTGTTGAGTTGATTCTCAACTTCAGTTTTATAGAGAATAAACTTCTCTATAGCTTCATCTTTGCTTTTCAACAAATAAACATAGCAATATTTAGTGCTATCATCAATAAATGTGATGAAATATTTGTTGCCATCTCTTGTTTGAGCAAATTTTAAATCACATATATCACTGTGAATTAAATCAAGTGGTTCAGATTTTCTTTCAATAGTTTGAAATGATGATCTTGTTAGTTTTGCTTCAACGCAAACTTCACACTTATGTTTGGGGTCAATATTAAACGTGGGAATATGATTTAAGTTAATTAGTCTACGCAAAGTATCATAATTAACGTGTCCTAGTCTACCATGTCATAAATTGGAAGACTCAAGCAAATAAACTTAAGAATTATCTTCATTGAATGTTCTTTTCACAACATATACATTAAGCTTAAAAAGCCCTTCAGTTACATATCCCCTACTCACATAAGTTCCCTGCTTGGTTAACACTACTTTGTCTGATTCAAACACCATCTTGAACCCATGCTGATTGAGCACCAAACCGGACATTAAGTTCTTGCGAATATCAGGTACATACAGCACGTTGTTCAAGCTCAGGGTTATACCAGAGGTCATCTTGAGAACGACTTGACGACGTCCTTCAACGTTGGATGTGGCTGAGTTACCCATGTATAACTTTTCCCCGTTCTCCACTGCTTCAAACATATTGAACATCTCATTGTCAGAGCATATATGGCGCGTGGCCCCAGTATCTAACCACCACTCCCTCGGGTTTGACCCGATCAGGTTTGCTTCTGTCACAACAGCAGAAAGATTAATCTCTGAGACATCTTTAGAAATCCCAGCAACCACGTTTGCCACATGGTTCTTCTTCTTCTTTGGCAACCTGCACTCAGAAGATTTGTGACCCAGGTTGTCACAGTTGAAGCACTTCCCTTGGAACTTTGGCTTCTTAGAGACTCCTCCCTTTGGACCCAGTTTGGATCATTTCCCAGGCTTGTTCTTCTTAGATTTAGAACTTTGCCCATGGTCCACTACATTAGTCTTTGCTTCACCCAGACTAACATCTTTTTTGTCATACTTCATGTGATCTTCTTCAATACGAAGTTTGACAATGAGATCTTCGATCTTCATCTCCTTTCGCTTGTGTTTGAGATAGTTCTTGAAATCCTTCCATGAGGGAGGTAACTTCTCAATAATGGCAGCCACCTGGAAGGTTTCACTTAGAATCATCCCTTCAGCATGAATTTCATGCAGAATCACCTAAAGCTCTTGGACTTGACTTATGACTGTCTTGGAGTCTCCCATCTTGTAATCAATAAACCGGCCCACAACAAACTTCTTAGATCCAGCATCCTCAATTTTGTATTTCCGGTCTAACGACTCTCACAGTTCCTTGGCTGTTTTCTTTGAAGTATATACACTATACAACGAATCTGACAGCCCGTTCAGTATGTAGTTTCGGCACAGAAAATCTGAATGGTTCCATGCATTTATAGCATTCCATACTTGAACATCTCGCTCTTCACCACTATTGGGTTTAGGAGCTTCTTCAGTCAAGAACCTGGCTAGGTTCAGCGCTGTCAAATAAAACAACATCTTTTGCTGCCAACGCTTGAAGTTCGGTCCACTGAACTTATCAGGCTTCTCCATGTGGTTCATCGGTAATGGAACCGAATTCGCATAGGGATTTGCCATCAGAACATTCCCTTAACTCACATACTGGCCCATCACCGGATCTAGCATGTTCCTCACGAAAGAACTGACGGCCGGAGTCGTTGTGGCCACACTTGGCAACACAATAGGCACTTCACCCACAAGCAAAGAATTCATAGCCGTAACGGGTAATCCCATACTCAGATTCGAAGTCTCTTGTGGAACACTCGAGTTCACGTTTGACTTATCTGCCATAGTATCAAAAACAAAACACAAGTGTTTTAGAATCACGAAATCAGTACTGATATCGAATATCGAATATCAAATAAATGAATCAAAATCGATTCCAGATTTCACAATAGAAATCACAATCAGTGTCTGGTATTATAGACCCGATTACACAATTGAAATCAAGATTGATTTTTAAATCAAGATTGATTTTTAAATCATTGTATGATAAACAGACCCAATTTTCCAAAGTTTAAGACATGTATAGATTTTGAAATTAGTGTCTGGAATACAGACCCAATTTCCACAGTTTAATTTTATTTAACCAAATCCAGTAATGTTTAACATCCAAATCTGTCAGAAAGCAACCACAAAATCGAACCAGAAGTTTTGTAGAAGTAGAAGAAAACGATTTGATTTGAAAACAGTAAGAAAAATTGTCTTAAGATTGTTGTTTCGTTTACTGAAAACAATCTGGTAGGAATCTGCAAAGGACAGAGATAATAAACACAAACCAGAACGTTAGGGGAAAACCGAGGCCTGTGTTTCACACGGTGTCCTTAAGACAATTACGCGGGGTAACACCGTATGTGTATGGCGATTATCTCCCAGGATACAACGGTTTAACAGTGATCGTGCAAGGCATAAACACTCTCTGCGAACTCAAATCAAGTTCAAACTTACCAAGAAACGGAACCAAGAAGAACAGAAAAGAAACCAATTAATTTCGTGATTTCTGTGTGTATTCTGAATATATTTTCTGATGAATAGATTAGGGTTTTAATAAAACCGAAATCAAGAGGACTGTTTAGGAAATACTTGTCAATTACGTTTTCAATGAAAAGAATATTAATTAAAAATCAATCTCCAAGAGATTTATTTCTAATTAATCACTGAGTCGTTTATCCTGTGACAATCCAATCGGAACAGCATTCATGTATGCGGGTCGCGCCCACACACAAGTCATCCATTTCGAAGTTGGTGACATTACTTTAACTATACAAATCTTCATATAATATAAATATATATATATATAATATAAATATATATATATATATATATATATATATATATATATATATATATATATATGCATATGCACACATCTCACACATCTAGTGATATTGTAGAAAGTACTGCTCTTGATTTGGTGCGAGATTTCATATATTTTTTTTCGTGTGAAATTTTGTGTTATCAAATGTATAAATTATTTTGTAAATTGTAATGCTATAAATTAAACGATTTATTAGATGTGAATATGTGATAAATTAGGATTTCGTATAATTTCGAGAGATATTTATGTTCTTGTTGTCTTTATGTTAAAGATAGGAGGTTGGTAGCAACAAGGTGATCAAATACTAAAGACAATAAAGAAATTATATATTGAAATTCATTGAGTACAAAGAGACCCCTTAAATTTATGGAAGGATTCAATCCTAAGCAATGAGTTTCTTTTTTGAAAATATTTCTATTACTTCTTTTGATAACATAATATAAAAAAATATCTCTCTAAATGATCTCGACAAACATTTTTATTTAATTCAATTAAAAAAACTATAGAAAAATTATAGCTATTAAAAACTTTTGATTATCTAAAAGCGATTTTGATCAACATGTGAAAAAGTAGTCTTTAATTATAAAAATATATTATTAACAAACTTAATTATAATTAAGATTTCAGATTTGTATGGTGTACGTTTGAAGTTTTTCTAGCATGGTTTCTTTGAATTGAATATCAATAATCAACAAACACCTCTCAATTTGATCATGGATGATCACTTGATCAGATTGAATAGTAATTATAATATATATATATAGATTAGAGAGAGAGAGAGAGAGAGAGAGAGAGAGAGAGAGAGTATATAACGTGGACATGTGTGAATTACAAGCAACAAGACATATAAAAAAGTGTGAAGCAAAAAAGTCTTGCATCTGATCTATTCGTAAAAATACAAATCAAATGATAATTTCAATACGACATGCATGGATTTGTAAATTATTATTATAAGATATAACATCATTTATGATGGTTATATAGAGTAGTTATATGAGTGTATTTTCATGGAAAACTTTAATTCTTGTTCTTGATGATCGTTTTCTTATAATTACAAGACAGACAGCATACAAATGTCATGAGATCCATTATCCATATATGGACCATGCAATAATTTGTGTATCTCTTAAACTCATCAAATAAATATTAACCTACTACTTTCATTATCTTCCTAATTAAAAGGGACCCTTTGTAATCAATTTAATTTCACTCTATTTTTTAATAAATATCTTAACTGTATGTTCACACTTGTCTGCATCTACTTAGAGCTCATATAGCTCAAATGGTTCTTCATTTTCCCTTCGTAATAAGGTACTATAAAAGTTGTTGTTAATAAAATATCCATCAGAACCACATTTAAAGGATGACTGCCTAAACAACACTTGTCACTCGTAGCTAGAGCACCGTTCCTCCACACTCACAACGGTGTTAACAATACAATAAAGAGTCAAAAATAAACCTATAAATACCACTTAGAAAGGTAAATCAATGTAAATATTATAATTTAGTAAAACCCTCTACACTTACATTACATCTCTACTCAAATACTAACTTAAGCATCATATGGTATTGCCAACATTCTTCGTTGGCCACCTTAATCAATTTCTATTGTTCTATTTATAGCTAGGGAACTCCAAATGCAACCTCTGATGATTATCTCCAGAAGGAAAAGAGACTCCATATGCATCCTCGGAAGAATATTAACCAATCAACAATCACCAATCACCGATACACCTTATTTTTATCCTCAACAAAAGTTATTATAAAAGTGATTATGTAACCCAAGGCAATATGGCCAATATGAAGTCAATATCATTGTCGCACACTGGGGTTGTGAAACCTTGTCTTCTTAACCTAATGCAGTGTATTCTCCACAGATCGAAAGGAAATAACAAATAAAAAACCTAAGAATATTTTATTTTCTAATAATCCAATAATTAAAGGGTAAAAATAAAAAATAAAAAAGCATTGGACTTTCACTTCACAGTGGGACCCACATACTTGACCGGCCCACTTCTTTGTTCATGCAAAGCCGGCCCAAATCCAAGAAGTTTACACTTGTCTAATTTTAAATATCCCACCAAATTTAATTAAATTTTCAAATAAAAAAAATATATTGTTGCAATTTTTCTCTTTGGTTGAAAATTGCATGGGAAGAGACAATCTGAAAAGGCTCTAACAGATCCTCTTGTCTTTTTCTTTCGATCCGACTTGAACTTGATCATGTTCATGTATCGATAAAGTCGAGAGAAGCTCGCACGTGACAACTCGTGCTAGAAGTCGATGTGGTGGACAAGATGAGATTGGTTGAACAGGAAATTTTTTATATATATATTATAAAGTTGTGAGTTTTTTTAAAACTTTAAATTTATGTAACATTTTAATATTTAAAATAATAATAATAATAATAAAACTAATATTATTTTATCTAAATTTAGTGTCCAAATCTGATTCTCAAATGATGTAGTAATACTGTAATCCATTTATTTAAATGGTACAAATCTAATATAATCTAAATAAATGGATTACAACGATGTCACATCATTTTAACATCAGATTCTGATTTAGATAAAGTAAGATTATTGTAATAATAATAAGCGGCGGTGGCAGAGTGGCCCACTCGACAGAGTAGACCCCACTGAAATTGCCAGCTCGCCACCATAAGTTCAGGCAATCATGCTGAGTGGGGCCCACATAATTCATCTGAGGTGTCCAATTACTTGTACATCCTTCGCGCACTACAGAGCCAAAAACGCGTCTGTTTTTATTTTCTTTCAAAACTAATTAGTCAAAATTAATATACTCCGCTGAGAATTTCCTTTTTTAATAATATTGTTTTATTTAAATTTATTGTCCAAATAATTTAACATCATTTAAATTTAAAATTTTTAATCATTTAATTATAATATAGAAAAATTAATAATCCACATAATTTAGATATCAAATTTAGCATCCAAATTTAAATAAAATAATAGTATTGAATTTATTGTTTCTTTTTTCTCTTTATCTTAAACTATTCTTTTTTAAAAATAGTAATAAAACACTTCTCAAAATATGTCTCTAAATTTTCATTTTAATTTATATGATAATTTTTAATTATAATGTAAATATTATGAAATATATGATAAATTATGTGGTAATTATAGATTAGTTGATATTTTTTTTTGGAACGAATTAATCATAGTTTTTTTTTTTCATTAGCAGAGCTTTAACCAATTTAACTATTTTCTCTAGAAAAATTATTCAATTATCTGTACTATGAGAAATTCAACCGACTTAACAATCTTCTAGGAAGAAAAAAAAAATAGACTAGTACCTGCATTACTGTTGTTGTTTTTTGGGTTATTTTAACTGTTAACAGAAATATTTAATGTTTCAATTGAAATAAAAGTAAAAGATTTATTTTTTTAAGTCCTGAAAATTTGTATAATTTTAATTTTATTATCCAATTTGCAAGGTTAAATATTCCCTCGATTCGTGTCTTAAAACCATATGTTAATTGTTAACGACCGTTTCTTCTTAGTTTAACAAAAAAAACTATAATTTCTCATTTTTTTCTTAATAAACGGGTAGATGGATAAAAACCATTTAAGTCATGGAATTTAGTGTTAAAATCCCTAAAACAAACATGTTAAAATTGTAACCAGAGTAATGTTATTTTACTCAAATTTTATATCTAAATTTAGAACTTAAATAATGTGGTATTACTTTAGATATTAAATTTAGATAAAATAGTATCATTATTGTAATAATCATTTTTAGACATGAGGGCAAAATTGGAAATCAAAAAAGTATCCCATCACAATTCAAGGGGTAATATAGTCATAAAAAATCCAGCTCGTGAGCATTGTTAACCTACTCCGCAACAGCACTATGTCCTATCATATCTCACGATTTTCTCCAAGGCACCATCAACGTCTCTTTCTCTATAATACCATCCACACTAGTAAAATCTATAACGTTCCAAAATTTTATATATATAAAGAGATTACGAATTATTTACAAACCAACCCCGGAAAACTTGAATTCTTTTCAACCACACCCCTCTCAGCCTCATCAGTTTGTTTATCTTTTTTTCCCCTAAATGAGAGAGAAGAGAAACACAACCTGTAGTTGCAGCCCCTCCCTATTTTCCCGTTGTGTCCTCCATAAATTTCAAGCTTAGATTCTCCCCCTCAAAATCGGGTCTTTTTCATTCTCTTAACTTCTTTTTTGATCAAAATTTCTTTGAAAAACTTGACTCCTTTTATAGAGCTTTTTCTGTTTCTTCTTCTTCTTCTTCTTCTTCTTTTTTTGGGGTTTTTTCTCTGCATTTGCATTTGCAGGAAGATCTGTTATCTAGGTTTTTGATTTTGTGTTTGTGTGTGTGTGTGTGTGTTTTGAAAAAAAAAAAAAGTCCTTTTCTCGGGTTGCTTTGTTTTCGAAGGAGCCTACTTGAAAAGGAAAAAAGATTAAGTTTTTATTTTTGTTTTGAATCAGTGTATTGAAATTTCAATCTTTTCAATGGCACTTTAATGTCCACAACAATTGTATACATCCAAATTATGAGATACCCATTTCAATTCTCTGTATTTTCATTTCATTTTTAAGATTTTTATTGGTTTTCCATAATTTGACTGATTCATGGTTTCAAGCTTATAAATTCTTCATCTTGACAAATTCCATTCAATCTCTATAACACAACCCAGAAAGAAAAAAAACCCTTGTCGATCTATCACAAAAGAAATGTACAAAGCACAAGGCAACGGAGAAATGACTCTGGAATTGCAGTCACAGATTCCATACTTGAGACCAAGCATCCATGCCAGAAGAGCAAACATCGTAGTCAAATTCCAAGACCTTTATGGGTTCACAGTGGAAGGCAATGTCGATGATGTCAATATCTTAAACGAGGTCAGAGAGAAAGTGAGAGAACAAGGCCGTGTTTGGTGGGCTCTGGAGGCTAGCAAAGGTGCAAATTGGTACTTGCAACCTCAGGTTGTTTCTATATCTCAAGGAATTGCCCTTAAATCATCACTAAAGCTGTCAACTTTGGCCAATGCAATCACGTTGAAGAGGCTTATAAGGAAGGGGATACCTCCTGTGCTCAGGCCTAAGGTTTGGTTTTCGCTTTCGGGTGCGGCCAAGAAGAAGTCCACGGTGCCTGATAGTTATTACAATGATTTGATAAAGGCTGTTGAAGACAAGGTCACGCCTGCTACCAAGCAGATTGATCATGTGAGTGCATTTTGGATTGTTTTCTTGTGACAGATTGTTTTTTTTTTGTTTATGTCAGAATTTGGATTGTTTATATGAGAAATCTGGGGTTAGCTTCCTCTTAGAAATTATGTTGTTTGCACCCAGAGAATCTGGTATGCCAAACGTTTGTTGGATTTATTGAGGTTGATGTTTCGATTTAGGATATTGGATGTGTGTTATCTTTACAAGACAGATCCAAAAATGCATTAATTGGAGTTGTTCCCTATAATAGTTATGGAGAAAGCATTAATTGGAGTTGTTCCCTATAATAGTTATGGAGAATGCATTGTGTATGATGGATTGTAAATTTTCAATGATTGAGAAGGGATATGGCTGTAATTAGTTACAACTTACAATAGATTTTTATTGTCTTGGGGTTTTTGAGGCCAATGGATTGTTGATGCAGAATTGTGATGGTCAAAGTTGCATTTTCTTCATGAATGATATTTGATTAGCATAATGGTGGAATGGTAGTTACTGCAAGCATGAAGTCTTTCTTGAGGTTTAAAAGTGGTATGTATTTGTGTGGCCCTTGGTGCAATTAGAAGATTGGTGCCAGAAACTGTTCTGGATATTCATTCCAGTCCTCTCTTCTTGTGAAAGTAGTACTATTGTTATCTTAATTTCATATTAATACTATGAAAATAGATTCCAGTCTCTAAATGTCCTCCGCAAAATGTGTCTTAGGTGTGGCATTGCTTGCCATCTCATCTGAACTAGTTGAATCGCAAAAAGGAATAGTATATATCTGTAACGCCGAATAATGTTATGATTCTGAAACAATATTATGTTGGTTATCAACTAGCTTTATGATGTTAGTGCATAGGAAGCGATACCATGAAGTGCAAGTTTCTTGAAGGAGTGTGTGTGTGTGTGTGTGTGTGTGGGGGGGGGGGGGGGGGGGGGGGGGGGGGGGGGGGGGGGGGCGGCGTAATTTGTATTCGGTTTTAAAATACAGTTTGTTTTTTTATTTTAAGGTTTGATTTCCTACAGACAATGATACTAGACTTTGTTTGTCTTGCCATCAAAATTGCATTTTCATGTTTTGCTTCTCTTCTTTGTATATGCATGCAGGATCTGCCACGAACCTTCCCTGGTCATCCATGGTTGGATACCCCTGAGGGTCATGCCACTCTTCGACGTGTTCTTGTTGGATATTCTTTCCGTGATTCAGATGTTGGGTACTGTCAGGTGAGTTCATTTTCTCATATTTTTTTCTTAATTGATATATGTATCAGTCTTTAGTTGTATCTTTTATGCTTTATGTTTGTGATCTTTTTGCTCAAGGTTGACACATCTGAAGTTTCAGTTTATTCAAACTTAGTACAACCTTGTCTTTTATTGAATTTATTAGGAATTTCTCATGAGTTTATTGCCTAGTTTGCCCTTATTTTTCAACAATCACATTGCCTCATCTCACATTATATTTTGAGTTCATTTT
Source organism: Dipteronia sinensis (assembly GCA_033220585.1). Lineage (NCBI taxonomy): Eukaryota > Viridiplantae > Streptophyta > Magnoliopsida > Sapindales > Sapindaceae > Dipteronia > Dipteronia sinensis. Next base: position 42,988,471 of record CM065645.1, read on the forward strand.
ATATTAAAAAAATATTCTTGGTGCAGGGTTTGAATTATGTTGCGGCTCTGTTGTTGCTTGTGATGAAAACCGAGGAAGATGCTTTTTGGATGCTCGCAGTTCTTCTGGAGAACGTCTTAGTTAATGATTGCTACACAACTAACTTATCAGGATGCCATGTTGAGCAAAGGGTATTCAAAGATCTGCTTGTTAAACAGTGCCCAAGGTACATTACCATTTCCGACTTTACTGACATTTTGTGATGTTTATACACTATTCCGTGTAATAAATTAGAAAAGATAACTGCAGGATTGCTGCTCACTTGGAAGCATTAGAGTTTGATGTCTCCCTTGTTGCCACTGAGTGGTTCTTATGCCTCTTTTCTAAGAGCTTGCCTTCGGAGGTTAGACAAATGCCGATTTCCCCTCTTCTGTCTCAATTTCTTTTGTATGGAACTCACTGATTTAACTTGAGGTTGTTTTATTACTGAGAATTCTGCTCTCCGTGTGTTCCAATTTTTAGACAACTCTTCGGGTGTGGGATGTCCTTTTCTATGAAGGGGCAAAGGTTCTATTTCACACAGCTTTGGCTATATTTAAGGTGCTGTTGCTCTTGCCATTAAACCCTTCAAAATGTTTTGGTTTTCCTAATCAAGTTTATTATAAGTATTGTGAATGTCAGTTCTTGGAAAATGTTGTTTTCATCAGACAGTAACACATGATCTAATTTATGCAGATGAAAGAAAATGAGTTGCTTCTATCACATCATGTTGGTGATGTAATTAACATTTTACAGAAAACCACTCATCACCTCTTTGACCCTGAGGAATTATTGACAGTAAGAAGATCTTCCATTGCTCAATTATTTGTTATTGCTTTTCATGTTTTGATAAAATAAAAAAGACATGAATTATAACACCACTGCCCAGTTCCATAAAAAAATGAGTACAAAATATGTTTAGCGAAAATCTTGTCAATGAATGTATAAGTGATCCATCGGTTTCTTCTCCGTTCGCATTCTAGAAAACAAGGCAATGTTTGATGGACAAAATCTTTTGGAAGTCTACTAATTCAGAAAAAAAAAATTATAGACATTACCATGAAAATGGTTAGTTGGTGAAGTTTAAACTGAGCATGTTAGCTAGGGACAAGGAACTTCTGTTTATCTAATATCAATCGAACTTTCGAAAGATTTAGTGAACTTATTATGCTAGCTTTCCTCATTCAATATTAAGTGAAATGAAGCCTGATATTAAGCTTTTTTTTTGCAGGTTGCATTTGATAAGATTGGTTCTATGACAACCAACACCATATCAAAGCAAAGGAAGAAGCAAGAACCAGCAGTCATGGCAGAACTCGACCAGAGATTGCGACGATTAAACACCCTCAAAATGAATGATAAATAACAGTTCATGTCCAAACTTGATCAAACTTCTTCTCTATCAGACATTCATATCCATGCAGGGGCATGTAGCCCCTAGGGAGGGAGACGGATATTGAATCAATATTTCTTTCTCTCTCTCTCTCTCCCTTTTTTTTCACTTTCCTCTATGCAAGGGAAGATCTGAAGAACCATGTGAAGAGATTGTCTGTTGGTTTTCCAAGATGATGTAGGTGGTAATTATAAAATGTAAATTAAGAGTTGATACATTCTATCTTGAAATACATTCCAATCCAGAGAATTTCTGGATTTTTTTCTTTATGCCCTCTAATTTTGGGCTTAAAGATGAAATCAGAAATGCTCTCCAGAATTGTTTGCTTATAGAATTATCTGCCTATCAAAATAAAAAACTATTTGGTAGTCTTTCACCACCACAAGTTGCTTTGCTTTTCAGCATCTGTAACTGCAACTGCAAGTGTCTCCTTTGATTTAAGCTATAAGGGACAGACATAATTAATGGCTGAAAATATGATTAAAGACATCATTTTCAACAATGAAACGAGTGGTCATGTTCTTGAGCTATTTCCTTGTGCCTATAAGTCCAATCAGAGCGACTCCAAAGAGAGAGCGGTGGTGGCTTCACATTCCACTGCTCTATCTGGTTGTCATGTATGTCAACTGATCCAGGTAGGTAAAATGACTGGAAAAAGAAAACAAAATGTAAACGACATAGAAAAACCAAGATAAGTTATCGCTATTCGTTTAGATACCTTGCCAGACAGCAATTCATCATCCTCCCAAATTAAGTCATAGTCAGCTTTTTCATCTAGCCTGGTTAAGCAGCAAGCCAGGGTTGAGATTTGAGAGAGAGAGAGAACGAAAATCCCACCAGATGAACATGGAGAAACTACTAGTGCTTACCTTTTGGTTTCCTTCGGAACTATAAGAACAATAAGCTTTGGTTTAAAGGTGAGGGCATGGTTAATGAACTTGTTAGCAAGCCACGCCTTGACACCAAATGGAGGATTGAGCCCCATGATCTTCTTGGTAACAAAAACAAAGGAAATGAAACATTAAGCTTCTGTATTAGATTTTAAGATATTTAAACATCTTGTAAATAATGCCAGTTTTCTTAGTCTCTTACAAGTTGAGAACCATCAGGTAATTCTTCTGGTTTGACAGTCATCCAATCTCTCTGTTCAAAACTAAAATCATCCTGCATGTGAAGGATCACCAAGCATCAATATGACTTTTAGTAGAAATACTAAAGAAAGCAAAAACATGAAAACAGAGAATGTTTCAACAATCAAAGAAACCACATCCCAAATACCAATAAAAACTATGATCAATGTTAGACGTAGGCTGATCAAGAACAGCATTTGTACACAAACCCTGTTAGACGAGTATTATCGTATCACAGGCCTAGTTGCATACCTAGCTGAAACTTCGAAATAAGCTTGCTTTGGAAAATGTTCAATCTGGCTTTATTCACACATGGTGTAACTTGAAATTTTACCATCCAACCAACTTGTCTCACATGGAGTGTACCAGTGACATCATGGGACCAAATCAGGGGTCTAGAGTTATTTAAGCTATGTAGCACTAATCTCTACTTAAATCTTATAGAGAGCAAAACAGCTAGAAGCAATGCAATAGACTACTATCTCAAACTAATAATAGTTATAGTTGCAAGGACTACACCATTTGTAAACCAGTAAATTAAGATCAAAAAAAGAACAAAAACACGTGCAAAATGAGATCAATTGAAGTAGTTCTCAACTATACCTTAGGTGGAAATATATCATAATTTCTGAAGGAACATGACTTCCCCATTTTTTCAAGTTTGTCTCTCATCAGACAACTGAAATCATTGGCTCCGCAGCAGAAGTCAACAACCTGTTCAAGTGTCGCTCAGGTGAGCTAGCTGACTAAATTATCAACAGAAACAAAAGGCACACTACAGAGCAGATAATTCCCAAGAGAAAAAGGTAAAACCAATAAAGGCCACAAAAGTTGCTTTATGTGGCTGTTCATAAGAGTATCCAAATTTTCAACTCAGGATTCTAAATGTAGAACATAAAATTTCAGGGAAATCTTCAATTGTTATTCATGATCCAGCAATCTCATGAACTATAGTCTCAGTAGTTAGCATGAAGAGGTGTGACTACCTTCCAACTCTTAGAATAATGTTTTTCCTTCTTCATTAATACAGAGCCAAAGTCCAAATTAATGGCAAAATGGAAGATATCAAGAAAATGCCTATCACAATAGTGAAGTATTTGTCCAAGATAATACTCAAGTATCATATGATGTCTTATACCTCTCTGATATCAAGATCTAGAAATGCCAAAAATGAACTTAAATATTAAGATTCCCGGCAATTTTAAATCTAATTCTGAAATGCATGACGAAAATATGAAGTCGGCACACATATTGGTGTATGCAAATACCATATGGGTAGAAAAAGAAAAGGAAGGCATATAAAAGAAGTAATAACGAAAGAGTCGTGTCCCTTTAACTTCAAGCAGATACATCTCAGGAAAGAACTAAAACGAATATCCATGACAGTAAGTTTATCTAGAACTCAAATCAAACAGATAAACATGATGAGGCAAAGAAAGAATGACAGAGCAACAATATAACCAAAGAAAAAGATGCAAAAAGAAAATATATTCTTACTGAGTCTCCGCTTTGCACATACCGATGTAGCCTAGCAACAATCTGCACAAATCAACTTATATCGTTAACACAACACCATAATTTTATATAACCAGCTAGATGATACTGAATTATGCACGTAGTTGAAAACAATCATATATAATGATAGATCAACATTCTTTAACAAGACAAATCTTCACAATCAATCATTAACTATAGTGCCTTAAAGTAAATCAAATTTTTTTGAGACAACAAAATTTGTAAGATGTTTTCATTATATTGAAATCTCTCTCACATTTTTTGTTCCCTGGTTTATTGTAAAAGAAGGGTTAAAAGCATTCTAAACACCACAGTCCTTCAAGCTATAACAACTTGCAAACTATAACATAATCTCAATTATGTTATCTAATCTCATGCCATGATATGTTTGACTAGCCCTCTGAACTGCATAATGTCTTAATGCCAAATCAACTTCATCGTTATGCTTGAGATCCAAAGGTCTGGATTCTTGTTTTTGAGCTGAAGGTGTTCATTCACACCTTCACAGGCAGTATATACTTCTCATTGATATGCTATTTTGAACAAAAGCAGTACCCCTCAATGTCTGCTATAGAGCAACAGTCTTAAGTGACTTACTGTATATCAGTAGAAGCCTGATTGCTTACCAAAAAGCAGATAAAAAAAACATATTACCTCCTTAAGCTTCTCTCTATCGGTAAAATGGCGACCAAAAGATGTGTAACGTGGACCATGGAGAAAAGGAGCAAGATAGACATCAAGCCTCCTCTGCGGAATAGAAATACAGTAATCAGTATGCCTATACAAGTATGATTGACATTACTTTAATTTCTACTAATATATCTTTAGTTGAAATACACATCTTAAGTTACTACTGAGGACATCAAATTTTCATTGCCACATAAACAAAAGTCTAACCTCGTCAACTTGCATGCTTAACAAAATAATAAAAAATAATGCCTTGTCCAGTGTAGATCTTGCTAATTTGTAAGCAAAGAAGATGATTCTCGTTCTTCCTTTTATTAATATGTATTCAAGTTTTAGAGAAAAATAAACATTATTATATGTTTATTCAGTTCCTTATTCTTGTTATTTTCACTTTGCAGTAGTTCTTTTTTTGTTCATATGAGATATTGATGCAACTAAGACCACTTTAAACTTGAACGGAGACAGAAATCCACACACTTAAAATTTAAAAAATTTGTTGTTTGGTTATTCACATCTTGAATCTTATAATTTATTGAATGTTAATTTCCTTAGCATTTTCATGATGAATAACACTCCTTACCCTGAAAGTTCTATCAGCAAGAACTACAAACAAGTCCGCAAACAAAAAGTAGTCCCCAATAATCATACATAGATTTCAGGATCATATATAATGAGAGAGTCACGGTCAAAACTTAACAATTAAAATTGCAACAAGAAAACATTGTGGCAAGAAATTCAAAGAAGAAATGAAGAATATATACATACAACAGAAGCAAAGAAAACCTGCAATGACGAACCTACCAATAATATCAAAAAGTTTTGGATTAAGATGGATCAAACCTTCCATTGAAAAATTTGATTGAGAGTCCCTGGTTCACAAACTGTTTTAGCTTCCTCAACGGTATATCCTTCTTCCATCATCTGTAAAGCTGTTTTAGTGGCCTGCAAACAAATTGAAATTACATTTACTTGTTAAAGAGAAAGCTAATTATCCTGCAAAACACCTTATTAAGAGCTGCAGTCAAATAATATATACCTTCACAGAACCAGCAACAAATCCTAGTGTAAAGGCCTTGTTCAATGCATATTTCGAGCGGCATGTGTGAGTAGTTGGAGGTGACCGCCTCTTCATAAACTCTTCCTCATCAATTGTGGAATTGCAATCTTCCATTAAAGTCAAAATACTGTGCATGAAAAACAAACGATCCTCAATAATCAATCCCAAATATTATGTGGATTGGTGACTTCAAAGTTATAAACTTTTTAACACTTCAAAAGAAAATTGAGATTCCCAGCTATGCAATCAGCAAAAAGGCAAATCACCTCTTTTCCATTTCTGCATCAACTAAAGGTTGTGAGCTGTTCATTCTCTTCCTCGTAGGCTTATCCAAAATTATGCTCTTCAGTTTAGTGCCACCAATATTACGTTGCTTAGGCTTAACCACATATGATTCGGGTTTCAACAATGAACTTTTATCTCTCAAGGACGGAGACGGCTTGTTTTTGTCAGATGAGTCCTTCAATGACTTTCTACCAGGGTCAGATATAGTTGGTTTCTTTGGGGAATATAAATCTTGTTTTGAACTTCCTTTCTTAATCTTCATGGTAGAAACATCACCTTCAACACCACTATATGTCTCAACAGGTTTTTGCTTCTTCACCACAGTTTTATTTGTACGACTTCCAGAAGCCAGGCTACGTTTTGAGGTTACAACCATCTCTTCAGCTGATCGTGACCGTGAAGCCTGTTTTTTCCCTTTTCCTTCAACACCAGGAAATATTAAGTGATTTCTAACTGGGGTTGCAAGTTCTCCGACGATTTCATGCGCCCTGGTTCATAAATTTGGTAACACATAATGCGCTTAATGCATTATCTATAAACAACTGCTATTACAATAAAATAACTTGAAAGACAACTTACAAGCAATATATTAGAATCCGCTTATTCGGAAGCAGACCACTCCAAGCCCTTTGTACATTGTTAGCAGTAATTTCAAAAGCTATCTCCCTGAAGACAAAACCAATGCATCAAATACCAGAAGTAAAAATCTCTTCCTGAAATGACATCACATTTTTTGTAGAAGACTTTTGTAAATATATATTCATATTAAGTTCTACTCTCCCACTTCAACCCTAAACGTGTGATGGTACAATTTATAAAAAAGAAAAAGGAACAATTTTTCTTTTTCTCTATAATGGATTCAGATTCATTTCCTCCCATTCTCTATACTGCCAACTCTCTACAATACCCAAAGAAATCACTAGAAAACTTTTAGCATAATGATTATCTCTGCAAATGTTTTAAGGTTTGGCTTATTTCAGTTTTTAAGGTAAAAATTTTCTTCCTATTATTGCAATTAATTCTTTCATTCTTCATCCATCCACTGCTTTAATAATATGAGGAAAGAGCTTCTTTATCTCAGACATTGAAGCTCTCTATTGTTTTGGTCTCCTGAGGTACCATTCCTGTTCCTTCTTATTCTCATTTCTTTTAATAAATATACTCTAAACTATTAAGGCTGGTGGTACTGACCTAAGTGTATAAGCATATTTTTTATTTCGTGACTATAAGGAGTTTTTATATGAGACTTAATGCTCTGTTATATGAGACTTGGTATACAAGCTGCTAACATATGTGATAGTAAATGTTTAAATTTTGGAATTTTAACAGAGCATTAGAATTGTGATTATATGGTATACCTGGGTAAGCACTTTCGGTGATATGTTTTAGGGCAACGTCTACACATGGCAAATATCAAGTCATCAACATTTTTATCTTCACTTTTCTTACAGATAAAGCATTTATGGACGGGACAGGTAAACGATTCCCCTGCAGCAATTTTCACTTGAAGTTGTTGTCCTAGATATTCATTATCAGGGTGGAGAAGCTTTGCAATACATCCTGGATGATAAAAGTTGCCGCATGTTGCAGAAACACAAGGGAAGACCTTGAAGACAATGAAAGAGAAAAAGTTAAGTTGCAGCATGTTGCCTACTTTTTGCAAACCACCTAGTAGAAGATATCAAATAAATGAGTAAAGATGACAGAGATTATGAATTAAATCATTAAAACACAACAATTGCAATAACCAAATCTAATAAGAGATATCAAGAAAACAAATGAAAGAGCATGTACTAAGGAAGCACTGAAAAAAATATACTGAGTTCTGAAATGATTAAGGTAACAACCAGATTTGCTTATATATTTATGTTGTAATCCCTTGAGCAGTTCTTGCTCCATGAATGTAACATCATTCATTCTGCAAAGACATCAAACTGATCCTTGTTGCAACTTAACAAAAACTGCTATTTCAATATCAATAAAGCTGCACATAAAGATCGCAAGTACTATATACCATGCGCCTGATTTTTGTTAATCCTTCCACTTTGTTTTTAACCCTTTGGTGCAAACGCTGGCGGGTGAGTGATGTATGTAATACAATTTACACATCCCATAAACCAAAGAAGTTCGGACGAGTTTATAAATTGGCATTGCCTGTTAGTACTAAGTGGTCTTACACCAGTTCATTAAGAAGTTTCAATCAAGTTTTTATACCATAGTCATGTTAAACTTCTTATTTTAGCTGTTCTCAAATTCTCCACTAATAGTTTTCACTTGAAATATATTACTCACCGAAGTAAAAAACATGAAGATTATTAAATCAAATAACGATAGCCTTGTATTAGATTATACCTCCTGACAAGAAGATTTATCAGATGAGCCTAGGATGCCACATGCAAAGCATTGATGCTGCTGATGCACACAATTTTTACACATAAAGGTTGGAACCGCCTGCATATATACCAAGCACTACTTCAAGGTGCAAATTATTATAAATAGGAGTAAAACAAGAAAAGATAAGGAATCTTAGACATTTATGAAAACAAAGTGAGTCCATACATCAACTTGAGCTTGGGTATAGCCAAGAGTTTCGCATGTATAATTAATCCCAGAGGCAATGGTTGCATGAAAAGATCTCAAGCACCTCCCTTCACAACTGTATCATATGAAAACAAATTAAAGTAAGACTACGGACCAAAAGAACAAGTAATATTCAATAAAATAACTCTTGGGTCAGCAACGATTAAATCATCAGTACCAGCCTTCTGTACAGTCATAAACAAGGCATAAAAACAATGTGCACAAATTTATTACTAGCTAGGGGAACTTAAATCAACTTAACTAAGCCTCGATCCCAGAGAAAGTGCAATTTCGCTACATAAATTCATGTTGCACCATTCGGCTACATCAAAAACAAACAATACAGCCATATGTTTCTATCCATGTCTCTTTTGGCTTCTTTTTTTTCTTTCTTTTATTTTCTATTTATATTAAGCACTCCTCCAAACTGGCACGTCCTTAGATCTCCGTTGCACATTACTAAAACCACATAATTCGGATATCTCTGGAGTCCTGTATTTCTGCCACTTATTATTTGAGCATGATATGTATCACCACCCAATATTGGGTTAAAAATCACATAGCTGGTAAGCAATTTTTCAAGGTTTTCCTTATCACCTCCTATTTTTTTTTATAGGAAACTAGAATGATTTCATTAAAGAAAGAAGAAACAAAGGTGAACAAGATGTCCACAACTAAAAAACCTGTTGCGGACTACAAAAAAAAAAAGTATAGAAACTTGTATGAACTTAGCCCCGAACCCATAAAATTGTCTATAAGACAAGTATCTATTTTTCAATACAAAGCTACCCCTAAACCATTTCCCAATTTAAAAGGATGAAAACAAATGAATTTCACCACTTTTAAGGTATCTCTTGACTGGATTTTATTATGCATTCATTCCTCTTTTACCATAGCTACACTTACATACCCTGTAGTCTGTCCTGAAATCAAAGTTTATGGTAGGTTCAAGGTTTAAAACCTTCCTAGTAGGAATTAAAAGTATACTGATATACTTTAACGAAATGACCCTGAAATTTCAACCGAAACCCACAATTCCTAAACATCTTATAAACTTCAGGGTAATTTTCATGTTGCATATCTCCATTTCCAAATTCTACACCATAAATGCAATTTTTTTATGTACGGAATGACAAAAGGCAATATAGAAATAAACAAAATTAAATAACTAAAACTACTTGATCTAATGAATTATAGATTATTATTATTCAAAATAAGCAGGAAAAAAAATCAACGAAACTATTTCAGATTATAATACAGAAGTATACAATAGGACATTGCCACCATCATCGCAAATAGCACAAAGACCGAAGGAATCCTCTTCTTCACTCCTACCGTCTTCATCTTCATCTGAATCAACTATGAACTTAGGTTTCTTTATTGTTTGGACATCCTGTAAAATTAACCAGGTTCAGTTCTTATGCAAGCATGAGAGAGATCTGAATGGTTCTCAGAAATCAGAATGAGAAGTTAAGGGAGGAAATACACATAATATACTAGCAAGAGAGTAATTCTGACCTCATGGAAGTAGGACATATTTTTATCTATCTTCTTCATAAAAGTAACCAAGAACTGCTCAAAGAAACAATTGTGATACAGTGTTCCTAGTATCAGATAATAAATAAATTCATATGTATCAAAGTATGCATAAAGCAAAAATAGAAAAGACTCCAATGTGAAAAACTTTTGGCAGCTCCATGTGAAGAAACTTAAAGAAGATTGGAGTGCGATGATTCTGGAATAATTTGCAAGTTAAACGAAATATTGAACCCAGTTATAAGTTATAACCCAGTAAGGAAAATGGGGCTGGTTCAAAATTGAAAAAAGAAAATCTTCGCTGTGCAGTAAACACTACCTTCAATTAATTTTATTTTATTCACAAAACATTTCCTGGTTGAGTACATGAGCTTCACCTTACCCATGTCAATGAAAGTAATAAACTAAAATCCCTATATGCTAACGCAGAATTGATCATTTTCATGATCAAAGCAAACATCTTTGTTTACATTTTCTCCACTGACACTCTGACAGACTCTTCTGCAGCTAAAATTCTTAACGCATATGAATGTCTTATAAACATGTAGCTTTCTAAAGTTAAAGTTATTCAGCACAATAGGAGACCCATTGCCTACAGCTGCATTTGAATATCAGGCTTCTTTGTTATAACCCAAATAGTCATATATGATTTAAAGCAAAATTAGGATCTCAACAGATTATTGAAAGACTAAAAGATAAGACTTGTTTAATGTAGTTATCAAATCTAATGCACATAAAAATCAACAGGAGGGTTTTTATATCTTCCACATTATAATAACAAATAGAAAACCATGAACTTGCACAAACCTTAGACTTCAATAAATCTTTATCCCTTTTCGTAGCTTCTGTAATCAAGGATATGTGATCAAACAAATCGATCTCAGAAGGCTCAACCTCGTCGGAGCTGCAAAATACATAGTCAGCCTCTCAAAAACAAGCAAACAAATACTCATAGCAGACCAAAACAATGTTAACCATATTACCCGAAGCTTGTCCGCAAGTATTCCTTAATGGCATTCCCAGATGCCTTTTGATTTTTTAAAGCGAAATGAAGCCAATGGACGGTGATCAATATCGTCCTGATAATGAATCTAAAACTCTTTCTTGGATTCTGAAGCTGTATCCAATTTTTGTTCTTGGAGAGCACCCAAATCTCCGGCTGCGGGTAGGAAAGTTCAAACTTCCATGCTATAAGCTGCTTGTGGACTGACTGGAGACCATCGTCAGTAGTCCCGCGTAAGTACACTTTGATTCCCAAATTACCACCAACAGCCTCATCATCCTCTTTCCATTTCATTGGCAATGCAGCAAACGAAATGGGATTGTTATTCTGATCAATCAAATGGTAAGTTGATACACATTGTGTCACAATTTCACCCTCTTCATCATCCGAAAAATCCATGGATTATCTATTAAGCAACAACAGTAAGTCCAGTATCCACTAATATACTCTGTTTGGCTACCAAGAAAATAAATTTAAAAAAAAAAATTTGTTTTTTGTTTTCTCAGTTACAATTTACAAACCGCACTTGTCAAGTTTCTCCTTTTCTTCTCAGACTTTTACTCAGTAACCAAACACACCAGTGAATGTACACAAAAAACTTGAAAATTATTTCAAAATCAGATCAAAATGCATGGAAATGAAAGCAAGCAAATCAAGGACATGAAAAGAGAACAACTAAATGGAGAGAATGTTGTAAGAAAAGCATGAGTTAGACAAATTCATGATTTTGCAGAAACCGGAGAGAGTAAATTAAAAAAATGCAAAAAATGTGACTTTTTTGTGTGCTCTTTGCTTTTCGAACAAGTCAAGTAGTCTTTCTGTTACCTGTGAGTCAAAAAATCAAAAATCAAAAACAAAAAAAATATCAAACATTTAAAACCCTAGACCATTTTGGGTGTTGAAGTTGAAGAAGATGAAGAATTTACCGTTTGCGCAAACAGTAGCCAACAGACACTTCAAAAGCGCGTACGGAGAAGAGAGAGTGTGTACTCGTAATCGTACCCGTACTCGTGTCCTTTGAGTTATACTGCATTTGTAAATTGTAACCGCCTTTGCGAGGGAATACTGTGGTGTGATTAGTGGCCGTTGTTGATTAATCACATTTGCCAATAGAACAGTGAAACGTGTTTAATAATGTTATTTTGTCTAAATTTTGATATCAAGTGTCCAAATGATGTAGCAACACTCTAATACAATTTAAACGAATGGATTAGAGTGTTGCCACATCATTTGGGAACCATATTTAAACACTAAATTTGGACAAAGTAACATTACTCGATCTTATATTTAACTCTATATTGCAATATTATTGATGTAACTACGGCAAATAAGAAATTTAGTACTAGATTACCTCTAGTCTTGGATATTGGTGTTTGTTGACCGGAAAATCTGGTAATCGAAAAAGTCAATCGGTCGACGGGTGTGTGATCAAGTCAAAGATTTGACTGCTGTTGAATAATCAAAAATCGAATGGTTGTAACTGAATGATAGAGTTCGTGTTGGATCGAGTAGTTGCCGAATAATGTTTGTGTCGAGTATTGTATTTGATGAGTTGCATGTCTCCTATGAATGCTTGTGAAATATCTACAAATAGAGAAAACGTTAGGAATGTCGATTGAGAATCAACATTTATACTCCGACACTCAAGTCATTCTTTTGTCTAAGAGAATCAAAATGTGGACTTCAAAGACAAATTGCCAAAGTTTTACTATTGTTGTAGAATGCATACTAGTCCTTGTTCTTCATCATGTATGTTTATATTGTAGGGAGTCTATACAGTATTAATCACCGTGATATATGTTGAATATCCGCTGTAGTATACGTATTCCATAATAATCTTATCGCGATCACGGTTACTAAAGGCATCTCCAATGGAGCGTCAATCTCTATTATAGAGCAAACTTTTACTCTCCAACCCAGCTGCATTTCTTGCGTTATTTTGTCTCCATCAAGAGTATTGCACTAGTCTTGCTAACAATATGATCCGTCTCTACTTTGCCTATTTTTTTTAATTGCTTCATTTGTTTTGATTGGCTGAAAGAGAATATTAAAATAATATTCTTTTTAGAATAAGATTTGGTGCAATGAGTTGGAGATGGTGGTGTGGAAACTGTTGAATTTTACTGTAAAGTTGTAACAAATCGGTGCAATGGGTTGGAGATGGTCTAAGAATAGCAAATCTAATTATTGTTCTAAAAACGATAATCGTTACCATTAGATGCCTTCGATTTCGATTATGATTCCTTCGTGAGTACACATTCGCTAGCAAGATGTTTTGTTATCTCGTCGGTCCCACGATCTCGATACTTAACGCTTTTAAAGTTTGCACAACATTATTAACCTTTAGAGTAAGGTATCTTGTTGGCCCCCTTCCTCCACCTCTATAATTAATTTGTTTTTATCCATTTTTAAGTAATTGTTTCATATTTGTGATGTGGTTTCAATTCCCACTCACTTAAAAAATGTCAAGTGTTAGAGAGATTTCTCTTGACTATTTACATCGACTAGTATTACTTGTTTATGGTAGGTCTCCCCTCGTATTTGTAATGCAGTGTTGATTCACATTCACTCATAAAAGAACAAATGTTGAGATATCTCTCTCTAGTCCCTGTATCGTAGAGATAACTATTTCGAAGAGCTAGTATTGTTTGATCTCCCGTATTTATAATGCAATTTCATTCATTCATAAAAGAGCAAATGTTGAAATATCTCTTCTATATAGACTATATTTGAGATTACTTTGCTTCTGAAATAATTTGCTTTTAGTTGAACTTAAAGAATAATCAACTTATAACATAAGTTGATAGGTGTTTGGTAAATTGATTCCATGAATAATCAACTTAAAAAAAATAATAATAGAAAAGTGTTTGTTAAACTTTAATTGATTATGGAAAATGACTAAAATGGACATAATTGTTAGTTTTTTACTACTTAATTTTTTGTTTAAATTGAAAATACAAATATTAATCATAGAAATATATATATATATATATATATATATATATATATATATACATACATAAATTTTCAAGTCAGTACGCATTTATATAACTTCATCGGTGTGTTGGATGTGGACCATTAGATTTACATATTTTGACTCAAAATGTATGCACTTGTTAAAACTTCTTCATAATCTTTGGTCCACATACAACGCACTAATATAAGTTATATCAGTACTCACTGAGTAGAAAAGGACTGTATATATATTGAAATAATAAATATAATATATTATTCAAATAGTTTTTTACTCTGTTTTTTAAATTGAAACAACAAATATAAAAGCATAGAAATATAATATATTATTCAAAAAGTATTTTACTATTTATTTTTTTTTAATTGAAAATACAAATATAAAGTATAGAAATATAGAATATATATATAATTTAAAAAAATATTCAACTTAGTCAACTACTCTCTCAATTCTAAGTTGTTGAGTCAACTCAACTAAGTCAACTCAATAACTCAAGCTTCCATTAATGAATCTCTACAACTCACGCTCCAAATTCGCCACCGTCTCCCAACTCACCGTCGACATCTAGAGATCATCATCCTCCTTTATCCCTCGTCGCTGAGAGCATCGCTATCTTTTATCCCACGCCGTCGACATCGAATCATCTCCATCGCTGAACAGAAATTATCGAGAGATTTCACGAGATTTTATCTCGGATTCATCGCGAAAGAGGAGTTCTCCTCCTCCATCGCCGCTGACATCTCTGGTGTGACGGAATCGCGCTGGAACTATGACGAAATCGCGATAGAAATGCGACAGAACTGGAATCGCCAACAAAATTCGCAAATTCAATCGTGAAACGGTTTGCCTCCTCCACTGCCAGAGGAGGATCGGCTTCCTTCGAAGACTTCGACGTCACGGGCTGTCTTCCGGCCTCCGTTGTTGGTGGTGGCCACCACCAGCAAACAGTGGCCATTGATTCTTAACAAAAAAAATTTATTTTTTAATTTTTAATTTTTCAGTGTTTTAAAATATTATTAATTCAACATTTATTTTTATTAAATAAAGGGGTATTATTGTCTTTATATTAAAATAGTACGGGCATTATAGACATTCTATGGATAAAAAATCAGTTTGGAAAAGCAACCCTCACCCAACTTCTCAAAAGCTACTTATTGGACGAGCAATTTATAAAATAAATTGTTTTTGGATAATTTAACAAATGCTCATTTGCTCAGAAATAATCACTTATTTCATAAGTAAAAGCAACCCCAAACATAGTTATAGGTATTTCGAAAAGTTAATATTGTCTGATTTCAGTAGGTACGAAGGTTCCCGGATAATCCTAGATGTAAAAAAAGTTAAAAAAATAAATAAATAAAAATTGAGACAAGTATCCACACATATACTACATATATATATATATATATATATATATATATATATAAAAGCCAAAATCTCCCTCCACATTCTTCAACGCTTGTATTTTCTGTCTCTCTAATCCACAAAAATGCTCGCTCACTGCAACTTCTTCAACAATTACCAATTTGCCCATCATGACCGCCTGGAACAAAACTAGACTCCCTCGAAACTCGAAATAATCACCAAAATGCCATCCACCACGTCGATGACAATCGACGCGGAGCTCGACGAGATCGACCTCGACGCCTCCGACTTCGGCTCCTCCGTCCCGCTCAAGAAGGTACCCAACGGCGACGTCTTCGAGGCCTCGCGAGCCGGCGACGTCGACCGTCTCAAGTACCTCCTCGACTCCGGCCTCGTCAACGTCAACGCCCGTGACCGCTGGGACTCCGTCGCGCTCTACTACGCCTGCCTCGCCGGCCACCTCGGCGCCGCCCGAATGCTGCTCGAAAGCGGCGCGATTTGCTCCGAACACACCTTCGACGGCGACAGGTGCCACTACTCCGCGCTTAATCTGAAGGTCAGGAAGCTCTTGAAGGCATTCGAAGCCAGGCCGCCGCCGCTGGGACCCTTGCAGGCGGCTTTGAGAGATACTTTCTTGGGTTGCGAAGCTAATAGGCAATTTTTGGAGCAGGCTGAGGGTATTATCGGCATTACAGGTGCATGATACAATATTCAATTATTCATGTTGATTGGTTTTGAAATTAGTATATATATATATATATATATATATATATATATATATATATATATATATATATATATATGTTGAAGTTGTTCAAGAAATGGATATAGCATCAACTCAATTTTTAATTTTGATTACGAAAAAAAGATATAAATTTTTTACTCTGCATCAGCAAAATATTGGTTTCAGTGGATATATTGGGTTCAAATCTATGGAAAGATCGAAAATTGTGCTAGAATTCAGATATTTCAACGATATCAGTACCTCCAGAATTCCAAAAATATCAAGAATGTTATAAATATTTATTTTCTGCATATTGATCACATCAATTGACAAATCAGCTTATCTCAGCTCATTTGGATATTCGAGTGACATATGTACTTTATATTAGGCCAATCACAAATTTGAAATTCTATGTTTAATGAGGACCATAAAGTATAATCTGAATCATCTTAGAGCAGCAAAATTGGGTTTTTTACTCTTTCATTCGTTGTTGATATACATTATTTTTGCCTCCAAATTGACTTAAAATAATCTGATTCGTGGTACTATCAGTAGGTCTAGGTGTTTCCTCCAATGGGGCATCCGTTTCGAATTCATTCCCACCTGATGTCGTATTTTATGTGCAAGGTAGACCAATTGAAGCCCATAAAGTCATTTTGAGTGCTCGGTCTTTATTCTTTAGGAGAAAGTTTGAGAGTGATTGGAAATACCGGAGTGAAGTGAGATTTTCGAAGGAAAAGTTGTCATACCCTGCACTGTACAGCCTCATCCACTTCTTTTATTCTGATAGACTAGAGATTGCAGTAGATGACATGGAAGATCTTGTTAGAATTTGTAAGGTATGTAAGTGTGAATCTCTGCAAAGAATTATTGAGAAAGAATTGATTCATCAAAAGTATGCAGAGTATAAAGCACTGAGAGATTTAGACAACTCTCAAAAACGGTTCATCTTACAAGGCGTGTCACTTCCTGAAGAGGACCGGCTTCCTGCTGCCTTGTATCGGATCCTTCAAATTTCTTTAGCAAGGTCCACTTCGAATCACAATCTTGATAACAGTGATGATAAACTAGCATCTAGTGTTAGAGCAATGCATGTGAGTGATTCCACAGATGATCTGGCTGATGTTTGCGTAAGAGTTGATAAACAGATTTTTCGTTGCCATCAAGTGATTTTAGCATCAAGGTCGGAATACTTCAAAGCAAGATTGTCTCGTATGAAGGATTTCCTTGAAGAAAATGATGGGTTACCCAGCGACACCCTTCCATGTATTGAAGAACACGATTTGAGCACAGAAACATTTGAGAAAATGATAGAATATATGTAAGTGTTGTCTGCTTATTTCATAAAAATTTATGTTTGACTTGAGATAATTAGAGGAAACACTATTTTTTTTCTAGATTGTGCTTCCTAATTGCATAATTATTGATCTGGGTATTATTGTTACCAGAGTTGGGTTGCTTAAGTAGCATTTTACATATACGATGTTATATCTCTTGGGACAATTGTACCCTGTGATCATTATAAGTTATTTAATTATATTGTCATGGTACTTATCTGGACTTGTTGGCGGTTCAGGTACACTGATGGTTTGAAGGATATAGACCCAGATCAGGTATCTTGTCTGTCAATCAACATGGCTTGTGTCATTAAGGTTATAGTTGTCTAACTTTCCTTGCATTGTTTGAGCAGGTAGAGGAAATGTTTGATGCTGCTTCTAGATATTTGTTATTTCCTCTTAAGCGTGCCGTGGCTGATGTGCTGTTGCAGCATCTGGAAATGGTCTCACCTGCAGAATTGTGCCATTGGCTGCTATTGTCAGACATGTATGCCTATATTGTTCTTTACTTTCCTCTTCATTGTCTTGGCCTTTTTTTTTTTTTCTTTTTCTGTTTTATCTTTGACATTATTTTAAGTTTATTCTAATTTAAATTGACTCAATTTCGAAGGGAAAACTACTCGATTTTGGGATTAGCTCTCTCTCATCTCAGAATCTTTTCTCGACATTTAGACACAGATTTACAGTGGGTTGCCAACTCTTGATTAAGACTCTTGTCTTAGACCTTAGATTGTTGATGTCCCCAAATAATTGTTTTTTTTTTCTTTTCAATAGATGTGCTTGTACTTTTAGCCTTCAAAAATACAGATGTTGATTTGAAGATGTAGGATCGTCTTCTACTTCTTGCATCTTTAACTGGAAGTGATATTATAGAGTTCTGGAGAGTCATCAGAATCAGAGTCTTGACTGGGTCGGGTCATCCATGGGAAATCTATTAAGTTATTTGTCGAGTGTATTCTTATTTTAGACCAAATAATAAGATAAAGAACTGGGACATCATTTTAGAACTAGCTTTGTAGACGGCTAAGGATTACATCTTATTGTTGAATCAATTGATACTGTAGTTGAGTACTCAGTTGTTACTACAGAGCTGTTGACTGCTCGAAATGCATTTGTAGGTATGGAGTTCTCAAAATACGGGAGTATTGTCTGGAGACAATTGCTTATAACTTTGAAACATTTGCTGATACGCTTGAGTTCCGAGCAATGCTTTTGAAACTACCTCCACCATCCGGAGATTCTTCACTGCGCACCACTGCTCCAAGTGCTCCAGGAGCTGCAATGAATGCGGACCAAGGAAATCTTCTTGACGATCTGCGAGAAAAATGGCTTGAAGCTGAGGCTGGTGAGCTAGACGAGAGAGATGACAGTGCATTACTCTTTGACAGGCGCCTCGAGATACTTTTGCAAATTGCAGAACAAGAAAAATCAGATGCGCTCACCATTGATAGTGAAGGTTGCCTTACATGAATCCCCTACTTGACTTTCAAATGAACATGAAAAACAAACAAAATTGTAAGTTGATAGACATTCTTTCTCCAGATATATAAATAAATAGAACAGATTCCCTAGTGTTTGTAGACAAAGATATCAGATACATTTTAATTTGAGTTCATGTATGAAAAGTAGAATATACAAGTCAGATAAATTGTTGCTTCTCATCTAAAGTTTGCCAAACAATTCCTAATCACGGTCTTTGCAGATCCAATCATCCATATAAAAGTTCATTTTTCCGGGCCAGTAAAAGTTCTTCCATCACCACGAACATTAGATTCAGGCATGATACACTTATAAATCATTACTTGAAGTTGAAGAAATAAAAAAAAATGAACTTTGTTTCATAACTGGCATAGGCTCAATCATAGCTTTTACAAAGGGCAAGAATTTTTTATATGTCAAAAATCTGATTCCATGAGGATGGAAGTAAAAAACTTTCTCCATCCTTTGCCATCCCAAGTCACAGACTCACATTATTCAGCTTTCAGCATAATCAAATGCAAATTTTGTATCAAAGAACATGCCTAACAACTCCAGACCTTAAATACAGAAGGAAAATTTACAATACTTTCCTTATGTTTCCTCTGTAGTTTACAAGCAATTAAAGAATTGACTATTCCTTACATCATGAACACAGCACGGTATTCGCCGGCTGCAATAAAAATTTCTACTTTTCTTTTCCCTTTTTCTCATTCGTTATCGAGATCCTACTTTTCTTCAACCTGAGAAGATGAACCTGAGGCCGCATCATTGATCGCTAATTCAGAGACTTCCCTAGACAAGGATGTCTCGCTCTCACCATCCATTGGGGAGTCATCAGTAACTTCGTTGTCTTCGGACTCCTCTGCTGGTTTTTGGAGGCTCCAGTACATGATGCTAGCAGTCAAAATGAGGATCATCTTCTGGTTTACCTGTCACAATGATGAACATGGTTGAGGTTAAAAGTTAAACCCAGTTCAGCCGGTAATCAGTTAGAATGAACTCAACAACAGACACTGGCCTTTCACTCTTCTTTAACAAGACAGGCTCTAACTTTTAAGTAAAATAATCAAATACAGAACCGTCGGGAATTGGATTTTGTATGGTAACCTTAAAACAAATATAGAATAACCATACCTCTATAATGTCCTCAGGTAACAAGAAAATGGAGCACCCAAGCTTCCGTGCAACACTGATTATATAGGTTGCGTTCAACTTCTTATCCTCATCTGCAAAATCAATAATAACAAAGTGAGGGTCTTTCTTTATGGTCTTTGTATAGACACTATCATTTTATTTGTAAAATATCAGTTCCAGTGTAATGCTAGATTGCTATATAGGGAGCTAAAAATGGTGCAAGCCTGGCACATTCCCTATTTTTACTCTCATCCGCGAGACTGCAACAAATTCAAGGCCCAAAAATAATTACAAAAACATAAAACTGTATGGCATACCAGCTTCTCCTTTTGTAACAACACTCCAGTTGACGACCCTTGGCTCCACTGCACTAAGAAGCTCGAGGAAGAAAATCCCATTTGAAAGGTTCTTATCCTAAAAGTAAAAAGGTTGAGAAAGAACGAAACAATCAATCATGGATTCATGGGGTAGAATCTAATTACTAATGAAGGTAATTGTTTACTTGATTACCTTGAAGCTATCCATTTGAGAGGTTCTACCCGCCTTCTTCACCTTGTTATTTGCCCAGCGTAGAATATCAGCATCCGTGATCTCTTTGCCTTGGGAGTGAGATCTCAGGTTTTTCAAGAGTTGGAGCATAGTAAACCTCATCAGTTGCCATAGGAATGCTGAGAAGAAAAAAGAGTTTGGTTTTTTCTCGTTACAGCAAAAATCAGTCTCAAGTAAAAAATGTTTTGAATGACACATAAATATGGCATACATACTGATTATTTATCCAAAAGGATCATACAGTATTTCCCAAAATTTTAAAAACTAATAATAATAATATTTCAGAAGATTCATAAACACCCCTATTTTAAAAAAAAAAAAAAAAAGTTAAAGGTTTATTAAATCACAAAGGCACGGTTCATCCACAAAAACACAGATTTATATTCAAGTGAAGTAGTAAAAACTAAACCTTTGTAACTTTCCATTCTCTGTCCTATAAAATTGAAAAAAGCAACCACAACTAAAGATTAAAAAAAAACTTCACGAAATGGAAAGGTTGTTAACTTCAAAGGAACCATTAATAAGTCAGATAAAACAGTTGTAAAGTGGACATGTAAAGTTGGAAACGACTTACCTAGTATTAACTTTTTATTTCCTTGCACGATATCATTCCCAGCTATATTCACAAGGGAGAAATTTAACTCCTTTCCAATTTTCACAACTTGATTGCAATTCTCTACTTTTCTAAATGGCATCTTTATGGGAGGCTTAGAAGCCAGCTTCCAGATAACTATTCCAGGTGAAACTTTATCAAGAACTTCTAAGAGAACCCATCTGCAAGCACAATTGGTAAACATCAATAAAAATTCGGCAGGGTTATATACTGTTACGGCAAGTAGGTGAAATCCTCACCCAGATCTGACATCCTCAAATACATTATTGACATATGTAGGGATTCCAAGACTGTTAATCCATAGACGGAAGCATCTCTCTTCCCGAGAAGTTTGTGCATCATCAGTCATCATCTCAGCAAAGGACATCTTTGAGCTGTCTACAGACAATCCATTCCTGCAAGAGAAAACACACACCAGTTACACTTGAGTAGAAAAAAAGCCAGAGTTTGAACATGCAGATTAGGCCACTAAAAATTACTAAATATCAGTACAACAAAATTGAATAAAAGACACTAATCAAAAATGACTCTGAAACTTGGGGAAATCAATGCAAATAAATAGGGAGAAGTTGAAATGAATCAGATGATTGCTTATATTAGCTCTAGAATCAGATTGTTCTTTTCTCTTTTTCTAATAAGAAACAAAACGAAATAATTTTATCAACACAAAAAAGGTGAACAAGGAGTCCCAATCTGCAGGAAGAAAAGAGCTACATGGACAAGCCATAACTCTTTACGAAAAGACTATACAGTTTGTGCTTTTACAAGCAAGAAGATCAATAATTTGAATTTACTTCAAAAGAATAAAAAATACAGCAGCAGCATTCGAGTAAGAAAGGAAAATTTCCTAGAACTGCATGTCAGAACTGATATAGTTTAATGGTAAGAAACAAATGGGAAAGGAATAAAAATGATCAAGAATGTATTTGTATATAAACTGAATGAAAACATTATTATTCACAGCTCACCTATGCTGGAATATTTGTGCAACAAATGCAAGATTAAGATTGGGTGAACCTTCAACAATATCCTTTGGAGTAAGATATCTTTTGCAATCCAATTTCTCTGCCTGCTCAAGAACCAAGTTTGCCCTTTCCGTTGGATCTTTTGTATCCAAGGTGGCGGGGCTACTAAGTTCCGGTGCTAGAGCATTTAGCAGGTGAGCATAAGCCTCCCCGTCCTGCAAATCAGCAAATGTATAGGATCGTGACATCAACATAGAAAGGAAATGTTACAATTCAAAAACAGTATGCCATGCATATTTTGCTGCTTGCTAATATGAGTAAGAATTGTGTAAAAACTTTCATCCCTACAACTAATGTTCTAGACAATTGACAGGGCATCATAAGCACAATATAGCACCATGTTTGCAGAATTTCTTCTCCGTTTTTGGGAACTTGGGATACACAACTGAAGGTTATTTCCGTGCAGGAAAAGCTATGATAATACTTATGTAGCAAGATTGTAATTCTAATATCTTATTCAACAAGAAACACATGTAAATCCATTCAACCAAAAGATTGGTTTTATCAAACCACGCCTACAATGAAATTACCACCATCAAATTCTAATTCGAAGTGAAGGGTTTTGTCGTACATAAAAAGTTAACTTCCTTACCTTCAAATCAGAAGAGAAGTTTGTAACTTGCTTTTCGTAACCAACTTTCTTCAGATGAAAATTCATCCATTTCAGCAAAACCTTTTCAGGTGGTAAACCCAAAAGCTCCTCCACATCCTGCAAATGATTATAATATTTTGAACAAAACACTAATCTCATCATTGGGGACAAAATAGAATAACTAGAAGTTATCCACCCTTTCATATCATCAAAAAGTGGAAAATGGATCAACATGTCATTACCTTGCTGTCATCCACCAGTTCCACAAGTTGAGGAGTTTTCTTGAGATTGAGATCGGCCAACAGTTGAATCTGATGTTGGCACCAAGTAAAAATATAAAACAATCAATCATTGATAACCCAACTTTTTGTCTTATAATTTGAAATAAGGTTCCATCATGCTTGTTCTATTTATGTAGGATCATATGGTATTATATATAAAGGAAGAAGTCATAGTCAAGTACCTTAATTATTTGAGAAATCAATCCAAGCAACAGATGGGGCTACAACAAGTAAACAAATTGAAGAACAGAAGTCAAAACCTTGACAAAGTTCAAACCACGGAGAACATGAGAAAACAAGTTCCAATTCGTAGCCAGCGCTAGCTAGACTTACCCTTCCTTCAACCAGGTCCTGTGTGCCAATATTAACCACTGTGCAGCCAATAGCCTTTGCAGAATTGAGGCAAAGGGTATGGTTTTCATTCCTCTCCCATGGATTGAGTACTTTTTTTGTGTTAATGGCTCTCTCATCTATGGTCCCAGGAACAGCTACATTGATAAGCTTACTGCATACAGCAACTAATAAGCATCAATACACGTGAAGACATCTATTAACACTAATAAAAAAAATGGTAAAGGGGGTCTTGTGCGTCTACCAAAGTAGAACTCCATCTTTAACAAGATCAAATAAATCATTTGTCGCAGGATCCATAGGAAGAAAATTTGCCAAGAACTTGTCTTCAGCCAGGTAGCTGTTGATGTGGGCAACATAGGAAGCCCTCTCGGATACATTAATAGCATGGAGAGTAGTGGTTGTAGTTGCCTTTAGAAATGAAGAAGAACTCTTTGAACCACCCGATTTCGCCTTTTCATTGCCTTGCACATTTAAAAATGCCTGCCAATTAACAAACCATAAAAAAAGAGAAATATCAGGAAATATGCCATTGTATCACTGCCAATACAAAATTTGGAAGGCCTATCCATTCACGATTTTTCACTAAATGATTTTTGAATTTCATCGTTTGCAAAGGCACAAAGCTATAATTAAGACACCATATAACTCAATCAACCAAAACAGAACAAAAAAAATCAAGAATATGTTTTAAAAATTAATGTTCAAAACAGAATATGTTTTAAACATTATAGGTGAATTATAGGTTTAAACCTATAATCAAGAATATTCTGTTTAAACCTATAATGTTTCCATCCGTTAAACATATACAATGTTTAATCTTTGGCAATATAAACATATAATTCACAATAAACACAAATAAGAAAATGAACAAATAAGCAATTATAGATTATTCCTCGTACAAATAAATTGAAGACTCACCCTAAGAAAAGCTTCGAAGTCGATTTCTTGATTCATGTCTTTATAAGACTCTCCCAAGATAGACTTAATCTCATCCTCCTTAAACATTTCAGATAGAGCCTTCAACTTTGCGAAAACAGGTGGCAAATCAGCCACCTTGACAGAACCTGACGACTGATTCCTTATCGAAATAAACTATAGAAAAAACAAAGCAACTCAATTTCACATTTCATGAAAACAAATATCCATTTTTCTTTCCATACAATCTTCTCAACAACTAATCAAATCCAAAAAAAAAAAAACAAATGAAACTGAACAAAGTATAAGTCACCTTGGATTTAAGGGTGCGCAGCTCGACTTGGGTGAACTGGCTTTGAAGCCATGGATCAGACACAAGCACACCCTCAAAAGCAGACATTTTGGCCTTATCTTCTCTTTTTTCTTCTTTTTTGGTTATAAACTTCTGTCCACCTAGAACAAATCACAAATCCGATTGCCAAACTATGTCAATGAACTCTAACAACTCAACATGTAATCAAATAACCATAAAAAAGAAAAAGAGAATACAAATTCAGATCCATAAACGCTCAAAATAAATTAACAGATAAAAAGAACAGAGAACAATGCATGCATAGATGACAACCCTTTTCTCTATAAATTAAAAACCAATCCAATTCAAACGTAAAACAATAAAGGAAATCAAAAAAACAAACGAACCCATGTTTAAAAATGACATATTTGAGAAAAGAAACGAAAAAGAACCAACCTTGTAGAATCTGGATGATCAAAGCTTGTTGCTGCTGCTCTCCTCCATTTTTTTTTTACGGGTTTGGGCTGTTCGTTCTTGAGAGAGAGAGAGAGAGAGAGAGAGAGAGAGAGAGAGAGAGAAATGGTAGATAGTTGATGATTAGATTGTGAGCAAGAATGAATAAGAAGGAGAGAAATGCGTATTGGTCAGAGAACCCGCGAAGACACAGGAAATGAAATAGACAATTTTGATTGAGTGAGTCTGTCAAAGTGAAACCAAACAAATGCCTCCTTTGGATTTTTTTATTTGTTTTTTCTTTTCCATTATTTAATGTTAAAAATTCAATTTAATAGTATACAATCCGATACAATTCAATCCAATCTATTTTTGTTTTAAATATTACAATGATTTGGGGTTTATGGGGAAGAGGGAAAGACTCGAACTCATAACCTCGTATAATTCATTAAAATATAAAATCCAATAAATATGGTCTAATTTAATACAGTTCAATATTTAATTATAGTCCAGTGCAATTCAATATTATTCAATATTCAATCCAATTTCTTATCGTCATACGTAATTTTATTTTATTTTATTCAATTCAATCAAATATAGTTTGATATCCAATATAGTCAGGTCTAATTCTATATAGTGTGACCGTTAGATTTATTTTTTTTTAAAAAAAACATTTATTTTTTTATTAATATTTTTTACAAAAAAAATAAATAAATGATATCCTATATTCAAAGTTGGTCATGTAATATACTCATTGTACGGTTGTACCAATAACACTTCTTGTTCATCTATCTAAAATCTAAAATTAATTATAATAGTTAAAAAGATAAGGTGATGTTCTATATTTTTAATTGTTATATAACCTATAATAATATTTGAGGAATTTTATAATTGTGAGCCTACTTGTGGTAAATGTAAAATGATATAAAAATGTCCATGATTTGACCAAATTATACACGGTTTAATGAACTTTAATTAAATGATTAATCACATATTTATTGAAATTTGATTCATAGAACTATAGAAGTACAAATTGTCCCAAAACAGAGGAGAAGATTCTGAACTTTTTGAAATGACTTATTTAATGGTTCAAACTTGGAAAAAGTGCCAATTCTTCGTCCCAAAGTTGAAACAAATGCCGGCAGCTGCTGGCGGTGGGCCGGTGATTTGTTCAAACTTTTAAACCACAATGAGGTGAGCGGCTATGTCTTATAGGCCCCTACAATTTAAATATACTATTATTACCATAAAATGTCAACCAAAACAAGTCAGGAGCTTTCTGGACCTATCAAAATCAAACGCTACATCAGTTTCTACCTTAATAGTAACTTCATTTCTCAACAAACATTGAGATTTCAAATTCAAACCCTCACTTAAAACATAAAAATAAACATTTAAGAATGGAAATTTTTCAAAATCATGGGTCATGCACGAACGTGGGTCGGTGATGAGCCAGAAACATGGTAAGTATAAAGGCGGTTCAACCACTTGGCTGCCACCGTCCAAGGAGGAATGAACCATGATCGACGAACAAGTCCATTCAAATGAGATTAGACTTTACAAGGTTGTATAATATTTACAAAATAGGGGCTTTTTATAAGTCAATTGGGGTGTATTTTTAACCCTGGCCCATGTGAGAGGCCCAATTTGAGTAAAATTATTTTCTAAAAAAAAAATATTGAAATGGCCCATGCAGGTTTCGAACCTGCGACCTTCGCGTTATTAGCACGACGCTCTAACCAACTGAGCTAATAGGCCAGCTGATGTTTCATTTTCAGTTTAATTATTTAACCATGTACTGTAATTCTTGTCTATGAATTTGATTGATGTCCAACTGCCACATAATTATGTGAAAACAATTTGTGTTTGGACAAAGTTGTTGGTCCATGGTATGTGAATAGTGAATACATCACCTCAATAATGTATTGATGTTGATAATTTCAGGAAAAAGGAGATTCCTTCTAGACCCAAATGCTTCAAAACTTTCATTTCTATATAAATATTCCAAACCAAAGTAGCCTTGTTAGCTTACATAGGCACAGTCACATGGGGTGCTCTTCACTTTTTCTTTTCTTTCCTTTTTATTTCACTTGTTTCATGGTTATCTGCATGACTGCATGACTGCATGAAAAATTCAAATGGTGGTGGTTTTAAGTGAAATTGAAGACATTATTGACTTAAATGTTGATATAAACTTACCACCAGCATCAAAATACATTACATAATAAGCTTTCAACTTGTAAATTGTCCAACTTTTTTTTATATGTTCACCGGGCCCTAAACCATGGACGCGTTTTCAGATTCTAAAAACTTTGTTCGTAAGGAAACTCATGGTATAGTAATAGTGGTGATGGTGATATCCTGAAAATGAGTCACAAAGAAAAATTTTCTTGATGCAAGAAGCCATCTATCTCTTTCATTCATTCATGGAAAGAGAGACACACCCACCTTGTATATTGAAAAGGCGGCAATGGATGTGATTGTTAGAGCCAACATCACCAACCTTGAAGCAACAACAACTCAATATTGAAACTAAACACAACTATACTAGTCAATGATGATAATTAGATTTCTTTAAAAGGGTAATCAATATTGTAATTAAAAGTTTTGAAAAATATCCCCCATTATAGAAACCATATACACAAATGAAAAAGTAAATTTTGAGTGCATGTTCTAACTTTTATGAGCATTAATGCATTGTTTATATGATTGACAGCACATTGTTTAAGTTTTGTGTTAACTTGATATCTTCTGTATACAACTTGCTTACAAAAAAATTATGAATCCCAAATGTAAAAATCATAGAGATCATACACAGAAGGGAAATTTGAATCATAATAACAACAGTAATGATAATGAACATAAGAACTCACATTCTCATACATGATATCAATGGCATATGTAATCAAAAAAATGGTTTAAAAATCAAAGCAATTGAACCAAATCCGGATATATCCCGTGTAATGTAACATAAATTAAAAGAGTACTCAATAAAAATCCTCTCTTACAAGAACAAGACCAACCAGCCTGAGACTGCCAAAGCCAACTGAGTCCAGACACCCCAGTTGATGATCCTTTGAGAGGAGTTTGGTGTTGAAGATTTTGGAGAAGAACCAGTAGTGTCACTTGCTTCGGATGGAGAATCCGCAGTTGGTGCAGCATCAGGAGCAGGAGCTGGAGCAGGCATTGGAGGGATATCGGTACCGAAGATTGCTTCAGGAAGAAGGACCTTATCAACTTGGTACAATGCAACAGGGTCAGTTGAATGCACACTGCTAGTGACTTTGGTGCTGGTCCAACCGGAATTCAAGTGGATAGTCCCCGAATCATCGGTGAAATTCAAAGTGTAATCACCACCAGCAAATGTGTTAACAGGGCTCACTTGGCTGAGGTTCTTGAAATCAGACAAGGAGTAGTAATGTGGCAAGGCATGGTAGAGGATCAATTGCTTGAGCTGGTCCTGTGTAAGATTGGACAATGAAGGCTTCTTTAGGGACTTAAAGGCATCGTCTTTTGGCACGAAAATGGTGATACCTTCATCGGTATTGTTGGCTTGGCTTTGGAAGGTATCAAGCACTTTGGTGGACTGAAGATAGCTCAGGAATGTGTGGAAGGGACCAGCCACAGTGAGCAAATCAGTGAGGTTCACATATACAGGTGCTGGTGCTGGCGCTGGAGTTGGGCTGAATGTGGGAGGACTAGCAACTTTCTGAGCATTTGATGTTGAGCACAGAACTAACATTGCAATGAAAACCATTGAAAATTCCATTTTGTCCATTGTTTTTATGGTGAATTTTGAGGTAATTAGACTCTCTAAATTCCTGCAATAATCAAATCTAAGTTAGTAACTAGATCTCAGCTTGTCAACACAAAAACAATGTGGCAAATCTAACTTAAACACAATGTGAATGAAGATTCTATCAAAATTGAGTCTAAATCAGACCCCCAAAATCAAGAAACAGATAAAAATCTGAACTTTTTCCCATATAAATATATTCTACAAAAACCCCAAATCAGATCTCAAGAGATTGAAATATGGAGACTATGTAAGCATGGAATGCATATAAAGCAAAGCAAATATATATATATATATATATATATATATATATATATATATATACATATTTATTTATGACTTTCTCTATTTAATAGCCTCTTAAAGAAGAAACCCAGTAACCCCAACCTGAAAAATATCAAAAGATCAAAACTTTCACTGCAGAATTCAGATGAAAACCCTTCCCATTTGAATGTACATTAAATAGTTTCTCTACAATGCAACAGATATATGTATACCTCAGTATCTTAGTAAACCAAAAGTCAACAAATCTCTGTTTTAGATCAAAGAGTAGCTAACAGCCACACAATGTACAGATCTAGATCAGCTAATTAAACATACCCACAAATAAAAACTGAAACTTTTTTCATTAACATGAACTACATTATTAAATGAAGAAGAAGAAGAGGAAACTAAAACAAAATCTAACATGCAACTAAAAGTAGAGCACAAAAGAACCAAAGAAAAAAAAAACAAAGTACAATGAGAGCAGAGAGAGCTTGGTAGACACTGACCTGACCAAGAGGAATTCAGATAGGAGAGAAGAGAAATGGTAGTGATGATAATTGCAGCAGAAAACTGCAATGTCTGGACACTATATAAAGATGGATTTATTATTATTTTTTTAATTATTATTATTATTATTTAAAACTAATTATACAACAATGTGGTGATGGTACCAGCTGGTGGTGGTGGTATGGTGGAGTGATATAAAGGGAAAAAGAAAAGACTGTAAAGAGTTTGGTGATATTAATATTTAATATTCTGTAGGAAAAAGGAATAAAAATAAAATAATATTTGAAAACATTTTCATTTTTCCATGGAATTGTTTTGTTTTGTTTTATTTGGTGTTTCCAAACTTGGGGATCTCATTAAACTTTCTTTAAGGAAGGATAAGGAGAGTTAATTGTTTTTCTTAATTGGAATTACTTTGAAGAAAAGAGGTCCCATATGGAAGGTGGCCTTTCCTAATCACTCTTCAACTAATTAGTTTTTACAGTCTCTGTGAGGCACCACCAACCTCTCTCTCTCTCTCTCTCTCTCTCTCTCTCTCTCTCTCTCTCTCTCTCTCTCTCTCTATATATATATATATATATACACCCCATCTCATTCAGTTTATCATGAAAAAACTTTACCATCTCGTGATAACTTGTACAGTATGCTCTTGCTAACGTGCACCCCGACATCGTTTTCATTTTGCTAAAATGCACTAAGAATTCTTAGGGTATTTCTATATTACAAGAAAGACAACCGTTAACATTTAAAAAATATGTCAATAAAATAGAATTTAAATATCTACTGATCTAATCTTTTTCTTTATCTAATATACTTTAAGATAATACTCTGTATTTAAATATAATAAAAATGAAATAAAAAAAAATTCTAACCATTGATTATACATGTCATCAAATTTATTTAAGTCAAAAAAAGAACAGATCAGTAGAGGATCCAAATTTAATAAAATATATTGAAGCGTGAGTTACTATGCACACACGGGTTATGGAATAATAAAAAGGTTAAAAAATTTCGATTCTTAGATACGTTTAACGGTTGTGATATAATATATATATATACAAAAATATTATAAACATCCAAAATGAAATAATTACTCTAAAATAAATTTACTAGTCCAATAAATGCAGTCACAAGAATTTTGGCTCTATTACTCTTGGTTAGGTGAAAAATGACAAATTCAGAGAAGTAGAAAACAAAAAAAACAAAAATGTAAAACAGAAGAGGTGAAAAATTAAATTGCACAAAATATATAAAAGATATAATGATCAAAATATCGTGGCCCGAGAATTTGTTTAGAGAGTGGGCCTACCCATGAGATTTGGGCCAACCAGCAATTGGCTGTCGGGTTGATTGGGTCCACTTGAAGGCGGATGCCAACTGTTTATTTCTCCCAAAATGATTCGGCGCCAAACGTGCGCACAAACACGGCAACACCCACTTCTAAACTGCGCACCCCTCCCGTTTACGTTAGCAGATACGGCTCACTTTACGAGGAGAACGACATCGTTTCCTTCTGTCTTACTCATGCCGACACTCTAAATTAACCCACCAAACCAAAATCATAATTAGAGAAAAAAAAAATCATTTTTAGCACAAATAAAAATTATCATAATCAAAATTTAATTTGAGGATTTTGATTTTTTTATACAATGGACCTAGAAAGATTTGATCTTTTTTTTTTGCGTTTGGATTAAAAAGAATGAGATCAACATTACATATGTATAAAAGATTTTATGTTTGAAAAAGAAAAATACGTGTTGATCATGTAGTTTAATACATAATTATACCATTTACTTAAATTAATTAATTCAACTCAAACAATTGATTCAGATCGAATTAAATTTGATTTTTATAAGATATTATTGGTGTGAGATATTTTGTTATTGACCTTTTTTTTATTGAAGTCTACACACAAATGATTCAATAGTTTATTTTTAAATAAATTTTAAAAATTGTATATGAAAATATTTATCAAATATTCATAGAGAAGAATTTCAACAAGATGGCGGTATCATATTATCTATATAATGTATATATGATTTTATTTTTCTAATTCATAAAAAAAGTCTATTAGTAGTATATTATATCAAATTGACATAATTAAATGATATTTAAATATACTAAGCACATGAAGTTCATTGGGATTGGCGGTCAAATTAAGCTAAGATTAATTTGATTAATCACATTGATTGACTTAGAGAGGTGGGATTTTGTCTTTGTAGGAAAGGAAGGTGCCTGCCAATATCAAAAAAATTGATAGTTATAATTATAAATTATAATTAGGTTGGTTAGGATTGGCATTTCAGCACATGACCCTTTGTTCAAATTTAATCAACTTGATTCAATTATGTTAATCAAGGTGGTTATCACTATATAAACGACAGTTGTAAAATGTCGGTTTGATGTTTCAATATTGGATTAGTTATATGGTAAAGGGTTATAATTGAAGATTAGTGTTAATCAAACATGTTTATTTGGAGAAGGTTCTATGACTTTATATTTGAATGTAAGATGAGAGGTTGATGTCAAAGTAGTAGCTATAGCAGTTGAAGTTGTTCTTTCAAGCTGATTCTGTACCCTATTCAAATTTGGTAGGTCTATGATTTCGAGTATCTCGAGTCTTGACTTATCAACCTTAAAAGGGCACCCTAGAAGACCCGTGATCATTTTTATATTTGTCCAATAATAAATTTTTATATACGATTCTATAATCAAAATAGCATTTCAAAGATCTGATTTTTTAATATCCTGACATCTAGTTCACTAAAAAAGAATACGACAAAAGAATCATAAAAAATAAACAATATACAGAAACACGTCCAGTTATAATTAAAGAATCAAACTCGATCATTTCCTGCCATTAAACATCTTAAACACGGTCCAGCTACCATACCGATAATGTAACATTAATTACAATTATCTGCTTAAATGAAAGAAGATAAAAAAAAGTTAATCAAGTGATTCAAAGACACGGTTGATCAAAGTCATGTCATGTCTTGTCTTCTCTTCATTCTGTGGGGGTGGTGCGGGAATGGAGTTGTCAAGATAATTGTGGAGGAAACAACTAGAAAAAATGTTTTAAAGTGGAATATGTTTTAACTGCAATGGTATCAAAAAAACATCAAGCGAAAGAGAGGTGAGATTAGATCCATAGAACTTGTATCGTGACCTACATACGTAATACGTGCGTTCTTAGGTTTAAGTAGCGGCCCATTCTTTGCGGATGTCAAAGGTATAGTTGATCTCCAAGTAGCACTTGTTGTCATCATCAAGGAACTGCAAAGAGCAAAAAGCAAAAAGCGAAAACAAGAATCAGCTGCTATAACAAAATTGTTACCACATTGTGGCACTATATAAGTTTGTTGAACAAAGCAGATTCAAAGGAAAAACTTAGAAAACTAGGATGATAGAAGTCTACAGCACACGATACGTATGCAGTCCAAAGTGGTCCATAACCTGGAGAAAACATTGCCAGGCATTGCACGTTCAATAATTGAATCGATGGGCCACATGTACCACGGAGAATAACAGGTTGAAGATGATGGAAAACACTATGGAAGAAAGCTTTGCAGGTTTGATAAAATGTCAACATTCTAATATATATTACTGAAAATCAACTCATTGCTGAAAGTTTTCGAGAAATCGCAATCAGATTGTATATGATGAAAAATATGTATTGACATCACATCTTGGCCAGCTGATTCAAGCTGATCAAGGAGGTCACAATGGTGGTCTCCACAAAAAGCAATTTCCAAGGGAAAAATAGTCACAAGGTATGTAGTTCAACAGTACAATTTTCAGGTTCTACAAATTTCATACGATTTGTAACAGTATAATACTTCAACACTAACCTTTGTTCTAGCAGTATATGATCCTCTAGCAAACATGCCAGAAGGGGTGGTCTCTTCTGGTGTGTCAAACGTGTAAGGCTCTGGCTGAGGGCTAAAGGTTCCAAGCATCTGCTTTGAGCTGTCCACTGAAATAGTACTCGTTGTGAGTGACACGTTCGAGCCTTCGAAATTCAGAATTTAAGCATGAGTTGAGAGCATAGAGCCATAGATAGATGACTTACCCTTGACACCAGTTTTCCAGACAGTGTTTGTGTACCTAAGGCCAGATACAATGTTATTCTTGACTTCGAACGAGAATTTCAAGCTGTAAAGACTGCCTTCTTTCAACGTAAACCACAGTCCCTTTATTTTTCCATCCTCAGGAACAGAAAGAACAATGTCAGATCTACCAGGCGCGACAATTGACAGGCTAAGGATCTTCACTTCCGGTTCATGAGTTTCTGCTTCGAAAGAAATTTTCTAAAATATTACTGGGTGCAGAGCAAATGCTACGCAGAAAATTGTATCATTACGACAGAAACATCAAACAAGGCGGCTTCACAGTATATATTTTTCTTTGATGTGTATGTCCAATTGATAAAATTAAGGTTGGTTGGAGAACAGAAAAAAAAAAACACTAGATGTTGACAATGCTCTCTTTATCTTGTACAAGAATTGATGAAAAATCAAAAATGTCCAACATCTGATGATTATGTTTTCTACTGTGACAAATAATCAAGCAATCAAGATACACAGTCTACTTATCAAACAGTTTCAGCTCTAAATTGCTTTTGTAAAACCCAAATTTACATAAACCGAAACATGTGGTTAAACTTCCTGAACAAGCTAAATTTACAATTAGAAATTGCAAAATCCTGAAGAAAAAAAAAAATAAGCAAATGAGTACCTCCAATGTTGTCAAAATCTACACTTCCAAGAAGTTGCTCCTTCCATTTCCTGAGGCTCTCATCATCCTAATAATCTCAAACACAAGTAATCAAACATACATAATTTGAAGAGATTGATTATAATACAATTCAAAAACAAACAAAATGTAAAATGTGAATCAAAATTCAAAAGCAAACCTTGTCCTTTTCAATCTGTTCTTTAAGGGTATACTGAGGACCCAACTGGATCAAAGTCTCTCCAACCTCTTCATCATCTTCATCCTCAGTTGAACAAACAGAAGCTTCACTCATTTGCTTCCCAATCTTGTCTCCTGTTGTTGCCTCATTGTCACTCTCACCATAAACACCACTACTCTTCCCTTCTTTCTCCTTGTTCTTGTCAAAACCCATGTTCCTGGAACTTGATGCAGCTCCAACAGCCAAGGACATCAACAACAATTCATCAAACACTTAACCACCACTCAAATTAAGTAAAAATCAAAACTTTTTCTCTTTTGTGACCACCCAATATGAAAAAAAGCAAAATTCAACAAGAAGAAGAAGAAGGGTGTTTTTTGAAATGACTTGTAAAGGCAAGGATTGTCTGTGTCAAAGGAAAATTCAACAAAGAGGAACCAAAGACACAAAAGCCCAACAAAAAAAGACAAAAAGAGAAACTGGGGTTATGTTCTGTCTGTTAAACTTTTTGAGGGTGGGTTGTTGGTGGTGGGAATTGTTTGTTTGAAAATCTCTAAAAGAAAAAAACAACACACACAGAGTCAGAGAAAGACAGGGTAGTTAGTTAGAAAAAAAAAATTAAAAAGAAAAAAGAAAAAAAAAATCCGTCGAAGAGGAAGTGAGAAACAGTCATGTGGTGATCCGCAATATATGAAAAACCAGAGAACGTGAAGATCACTACATAGAAGAATCCATGGAAACACAGCCGAAGATTACGATGAGATGGATCATGGATGGATGGATGTTATAGTTTGTGTTGTTGATGTTGTTGTGACTTTGTGGCATTTGACTCCTTAAAACGAGACAGGGGACCAAAGACAGATGAGAGGTTTTGCTTACTCACACGTAGTAGATTCTAGAGATGGAGATTATAATTGGTGTGAGAAAATAAAATAAAAAAATTCCACAAATTGTGGAGGGAGGGTCCCACCTCAATAGGGTTTTCGAAATTTAATGATGGCTTTGAATTTTAGAGGAGGGCGCGAAAAGTTTTTGCTAAATTTTAGGTTGAAATGTGGTTTCTTCGTATTTATATTTAGCTTAGGAGATAATCTTGATAGAGGTTGGTATACCCTTCACACCTATATTATCAGGTCGTAGGTTTGAATCCTCGTTTCTTACCTGAATTTATTTAATACTTCAATATATATATATATATATATAATATATATAGTTGTTTATTTGGTGAGATGGGGATTAGAAATTAATGGGGGCAATAATTTGGCTTTTGGTTTTTATATTCAATCTTTTCATAGTTGTATATTTTGATAGGTGTATTTTAGAAGCAATTTTGGTGGCACTAAGACTATATTTGGTAGGAGGGAGAGAAAGTATGAGGGATGGATGGATTAAGGGAGAGAGAGAGTAGGAAGGATGAAGAGGATAATATAAATCATTCGTGTTGTTTGGTATTAAGAAGATGGTTGAATGGATGGATTGCTATATAATTTATAAAATTACTATATTGTCCTTTAATAAATTGGAGGTTAATAAAAACTGGAGGGTATTATTGTAATTTTCCTCCAATTTTTCCGCCCCTCTCTCATCCTCCGTAATTGGAGGGATTGGTTTTGGTGGGCCCAAATGGAGGAGAGCTCCCTCCTCTTCTCCTCTCCCCTCTCTTTTCTCTCCAACCAAACAAGGGATTGGAGTTCTCCTCCCATCCCTCTCCCTCCTACCCTCTCCATCCCTCCATCTTTCCCTCTTACCAAACAAAGCCTAAATGTATGTTTTGTATGACTTTTGAAATGATCAAAAACGTTTTTATAATACTATAAACTATTTTGAAGTTTTTTTTAATCGTTTGGAAAAACTCAAAACAATTTTTTTAATATATGAATTGTCTTAATTATCCTTTATAAAAACCATTTTATGTCTACTTGGAGAAGTCTAAAATTTGGGTTTTTCCAAAAAGCTTTTTTGAGCTTTTTTTTAAACATATGAATTGTCTGAACTACCCTTTTACAAATTTTAAATATTCCATAATAACTCTTTCATTATAAATACATTGTCAATACCTTTTTTGTAATTCACTCAACCAAAAACTATTTCTAAAAATACATTGTCAATACTAAAAGCCTTTTTTTATTAGAAGCTCTACTTATTAGAAGTTCTATCACAAAAAGATCTACTCTAAAAGTTCAACTTGAAAAACCATACCAAACACACTCTAAGAAAGTTTTAACTTGAATATAACTTCTAACACACATGGTATTTCACATTCTCTTTCATATTAGCGGTGGGAATTCGTGTCTTGTTATAAATATTTTATAAATATATATAAGAATTTTTGACAAGTCTCAACAGATCTTAACTTTGTCTGCAGCAGAATTTAACATAATCCTTAAAAAACCAATTTATAGTGATTAAAAAATCTTATAAAAAAAATAAGAAAACAAAGTTAGGGTAGATGTTAAGAATCGAAGAATATATAACAAAAATTATGTTACCTTTCCTCGTAAATAAATTTTTTTGAATTTTTTTTAATATACCGAACATTTCTTTACTGTCTAGTCATATTGAGCTATGATTACAAATTAATGTATTCAAAAATTAAATGTGAGTTTTTTTTAACCCATGTTTTTGCATCATTGGAATACATGTTAATGATGTTAACATGTACGCTACTAGACGAGATGAGGTTGGTGTAGTAGTAAAATCCCTCACAACTGCAATATAAAGTTGCAGGTTCGAGTTCTCCCCCTAAAAAGACATCAAATTAATGTAATAGTGTAATATTACAGGTTCGAGTTCTCCCTCTAAAAAGACACCAAATTTATGTAACAGTGTAATATTTAAAAAAAACACGTAGTTAGAGACGTAGATTAGATGTTGGGCTTTCTATTCTTTAGAGTGACCCAAGTTGCAATAACATATATGGACCAAATGGCCCACATTAAAGAGGTCCCCCTTTTTCGCACTTTCTATCCTCACTAATTCAATCCATCAATCAATTAACTCAAGGTTTAAAAATAAATTACCAGACAGTGATAACAGAGGTTTGAATCTATAACATTGTCGGTTTTAATAAACACCATTTCTATCAAATATATTGAGAATGGTAACTCAAAAGTAATTTTGAATCACTCAAATTTAATATTTAATAAACATACCTCCAAATATGGAATTCACGTGACCATGACTATTACAATATACATGTTTACTACTTTCACAAATACCATTTTTCAGATGTATTTTCATGACTCAAGCAATGGAAAGGTCACGATAGCTCTTTGTTTTCTGTTTGCAGATAGCTTTCACTTGCTAGTTATCTAGTGTGAATTTCATATTCAAACATCAATACATCTATTTGACTTAACAAAAACAATATTGAACTTTTATTTATGTGAATTCTAAATTCTGTCACTAACGTGCAATGTGGTTTTGTGGTAAACGATTAGAGATGCACATTTTCTCCCGGATCCCCAAATCCACATGTCCACATCTCCATTTGGGGAATTTTTTTTAGAGGAAAATGGGGAATGGGGTGGGGATGGGGATGATTTTTATCCCCAAATTGAAATGGGGATGGGGATGGGGGGAGGTCACCCCATCCCCATTTCCCCATTTCCCCCAAAACATATATAAATAAATAAATAACATATATAACACTTTATGATTTTATTATGTATTGTAATGCACACTTTATGATTTTATTATGTATTTGTAAAGCACAAATGGATTTTAATTTGTATTTATAATGATATTATTTTTTTTAATTTTTAATTTTTAATTAAAAGGGAGAATGGAGAAAACGGGAAAAAATGGGAGAAACGGAAAAAACGGGAAACTGGGATATTGTGGATGGATATACCTCCCCCAAAATTCCCCATCCCCATTGGGGAAATTGGGGGGGGGGGGGGGGGGGGGGGGGGGGTGGATGGGGGAAGGGTCTGGGGAGTGGGGATAGGGATGGGGGGACCTATATCCATCCTCATTCCCCAAATGTGCATCTCTATAAACGATGTTTATTTAGTTTGACAATTTATTAAGTTTTTGATGGTAAAAAACGTTCATTTAATCTGACAACATAGAAAGTTCGAATCATTTAACAAATAAACTTTTTAAAAATTATTTTCATACATCAGAATGTATACGTTTATCATCACTTCGTGACTTGTTTTATATCATATTATAGAGTCATATTAGAGTCCTATTGAAGAGCATTTTTTCTGTTCCAAGATGCCTCTTGCTAGTAAAAACAAAGCATACCTCAACTCAAGTTGGCTAGTAACAATCAAATAAATCGTTGAACAAGAAGGGTTAAATTCCAAAAGAGATCACTTGATTTTGATTGATTTTATCTACACAACAAATCACAGTCATCCAATTCGTCAATAAATCCATGATACAAGGGCCCATTCTCACTTTTAGCAAAATAAGAAGCTAATCACCGTCCAATATAAATGATGCATAAAACAACATCCATCTCAATGGTCGGCGATGTGCTTGCCACGTGGCGTGTTATTAATGGATGTGATTAAAAATCCTCTATGGGCTCCACTCTTTGTAGGTCCCTCCGTTGCCGGCCATAGACCCCCCACTCATTTATCTTTTTGGGCGATGGAGGCTTTTCCTTGCCTAAGTGAAATGCATCCTCTTTTGAAGAAAATGTCGATGATGAAGTCAGCGTATCACATCCACATCATCTGTACATTTATTCGTTTATATTACTATTAAATAAAAAATTAGATAAATATATTATGAGTTCATAGAGAATTATATTACTTGAACCCATAATTTTATTATTGGGTGTGAGAAAATCATTTTCCGGCAACCTTAGGGTTTGTCCTGTAAACGTTTTTCAGTGACTGTTTTTCAAAAATAAAAATGAAAATAAAAACAGTGTTTTTTTTATTTTTCGAATTCTGAAAACGCGTCTGGTAGCATATACGGGAAACTGTATCCTGAAATTGAAAATAGTAAAAACGCGTCTGGTAGCTTCACTGAAAGCTGAATTCTGAATTCTGAAAATGAAAATGAAAACAGTAAAAACACTTCTGGTAGAATAACAGAAAAATATCAAAAATTATAATTTTTCTTATATTTTTTCTATTGCAATTTTTAATTTGAATAAAAGGGAGTCAATAATTCATCCCAAATAATTATCAAATAACTCATAATTTAAAAATTGTTGTAAAAATAAAGAGAAAAATATAATAATGAATCAGAGAAGAAAATTGATTCACCGAATACATACATATATACATATACATATACATATATATATATATATATATATAATTTGAATAAAAGTGAGTCACCATAACATTACACGTGAAATTCAGTAAACAAGAGTTAAGTTAACAAAATCTAGAGTTAAACGTACTACCAGTAAACTCATATCTCCACATTTAGCAAACATACCAACAAGACTAGTTCCTACAAACTGATTAACACTAACTTCATTCTTGATAATCAATGCATGGTATATTCTTCCCAGTTCAAGACATCTTTCATTGCAACAAAATTTTAAAACACCAATCACAAAACGCCTATCTAGTAAACTCCCTGAAGAAGAATATGTAGGGGCATCATTAGTACACACATCGTCACTGCAATCATCATGAGAAGTACCATTACATGTAAAATAACCATTTTTAACCACACCATTTTCAACATCAATCACATATCTAGCGTAGTTAATTGGAATCAATTGTTGAAACACCAATCCGTTTAGGACTTCTATCGAACAGTGTATATACAACTTTTGAAGGAATAAGTTCACTAGCCATAGATGTCATTGAGAGGCTGAAATTTTTAAGCTTGAATGGGTCTTTTACACTGGAAGTGGAAGGAAAGGAAATTGAAAAGCTGGTATTCAAACAAAGTTCAGTAAAATTTCAAGGAAAAGAAATTTTTAACTTCGCTGGATGACTAATAAGTGGACTCGGCGAAGAAGAAGAAGAAAAAGAAGCCGATCGGAGGCGAAAAAGAAGAAGAAGAAGAAGAAGAAGCCGATCGGCGTCGAAGAAGAAGAAGAAAAGGAGTCTGGAAGAAGATGAAGAAGAATAGTGATGGGAAGATGGAGAAAAGTAAGAAAAAAATAATTTTTTTTATAAAAAAAAATAAGTGAAAAAAAAAACAAAAACGAAAAACGAAAAACAACTTTCAAATGTTTTTCAAAATTTTCACTTTTAACACTAATTGTGTTTTTCAAAATTTTTTTTGTTTTTCGAAAATAAAATGAAAAACGGTTAAACGAACGCGAATTCGAAATCGTTTTTGGAAAACAAAAATGAAAACAAAAAAAACAGCTGCAGAACGGGGCCTTAACTTCCGTAAATATTTCTCTATATATAAATCTAAGGTTTTAATTGATTATATTTTATATATTACCGGAAAAGAAATAGTAAAAAAGAAAAGTTGATGTAGAGTAACAGTTTAATCACCTAATAATTTAGAGTAATGTTGATAAAAATTGATGTAGCTCAACCCTTTATAGTCAAAAGCCGAGGTTATGAATTCAAATCATATTCGTGAGTCTCATATCTCAATTATATAACCTAACCGATTAGAATTCGTGCATAGATGGTTGACCTCATAAACAAACACTCCATTGATAACCATTTGAGTCGTTATTTGTGATGCCATTGTTTGTTTTCTAATTTCTTTGGCAAAAAATTAGACTTCTCTAAATCCAATCATTTTGTTTGAGTAACCATTGGGATTTCATTCTTAATTAGGGGTGGACGTTTAATAGATTAGTTTATTTTTCAATCAAATCGAAAAACACCTGATAAATTTGGTTTCTAAAAAAATGAACCGATTCAATAAAATTTATAAATGTTAACCAATCAAAAACCAACCGAATTGAAACGGTTCGGTTCAGTTCGATTTTTTCGGTTTTAGACCTATTGGGCCAAATTTATAGGCATTAATTATTA
Organism: Dipteronia sinensis; assembly: GCA_033220585.1. Classification (NCBI taxonomy): domain Eukaryota; kingdom Viridiplantae; phylum Streptophyta; class Magnoliopsida; order Sapindales; family Sapindaceae; genus Dipteronia; species Dipteronia sinensis. The sequence continues at coordinate 43,030,170 of CM065645.1, forward strand.
CATATATTTTCATATTTTAATTCTTTTGGGCATTCGACCAAATTAAATTATAAGTTTGAATAAATTTAAAACACGAGTTTAAAATAATATTTAGCAATATATATATATATATATATATATATATTGTGACACACTTTTATAGTTTTATAGACCGTTGAACATTAAACTAGGTTTTTTTATATATATAAGTTGGACTCGGTTCGGTTTTTTGGTTCGAGATAGCGTACCGAAAAAGAAAAACCGATACAATCGTTTTTTTTTAAATGAACCGAACTGAACAAGCCAACATAAGAGCCGACAAAGAACTGATTAGATCGGTTTGGTTCAATTCATTAATTTTTGCCCACCCTTATTCTTAATCACCTTTAGACTCGGTCATTAATTTGGATCACCACCATATTCAATTATCAATCTAAATCACTTCGGGACTCATTTTAATTTGAATCATCTTTTGATTCGATTATCGTTTCGGAACACCTTTCAGGTATAGTATTATTGGTAAAATTATGTATGATTCGAGTAAAGCAATCGGGTTGGGGAGTGTGTGTGATGATAGTGTGATTTGATTAGAATGGACGGCACGTAGGACATGACATGTGTGGAGAAAGACAAGAGCCCATGCCGAGGAATAATCAGGTGCCAGCTACCGTACGAAGTCTTTTAGATGATGTAACTTGGGATCCACAATACTAATACTAAATTAACCATTTGTACGATTGAGATTTATTTTTTGATTAGGTGTCATCTCACCCACCATTTGCATCCTCCAATTATATACCATTATTCTCTTTTTGAAAAAAATAAATAAATTCTGAAAAAGGCTTCAATTTGAGAACATGCTCACACGTGGAGACTTGCAAAAAGGCAATTACAATTTACCACTTGGAATTATCATTTAAATATGATAAAAGCATAATTTGTTGTGATAAACTAAAAGAAAATGTATATAATAAAATAAAAGAATATACATTGATTTAATTTAGATTTGAATGGCTTTTCGGATTGCTAAATATTCATTTAATGATGTAAATAAATCACATTTTGATTCAATGCTTCATTAACTTCAAGGTTACATTTAGTTAAGAATTATATTTTATGCTAAATGAGTTTATAACAAATTATCATAAGTTTAATGACTTTTTATTAAATTAATATACAAATAGTTGTTATTAGATAAAACTTTATTTGAGATTTAGATTTAATTATTAAATATTAATAGCTAGTTTCACAAGTAAAATTTATCTAATTGTTGCTGAGTTTAAATTCCACTCACGTTACAATGGAGACAGATGTGATTTTATATTTATTGTAATGAAAACTCGAAGAAATTAATGCATATTATAAAGTTTTTATATATTTTTTTTGTAAGGTTTCGCTTTCAAATTCTGCTCACATCCAAATGATGATTTTAATTATTAGGGAAATAATCATTTTCCCTATGTAATTTGCCCTATTCTCCACTTTACCTCTTTTAGTTTCAATATTTTCCACTTTTCCCCATTTGTACCTATATTTATATGGAGAGATTGGGTTGCATTTTTGCATGAGAAAATGAAAAGTGGAGAATGTTGAAACTAGAGGGGGGAATGTGGAGAATAGGGGAAAATACAGGGACCCAAATGATTATTACCCTAATTATTATGGTAATAAAATATTTGAACTTTAAAGAACTAAAATGTTATGTTATTAACTTTATGTACATCAGCAAACAAGATTGAAGAATCTGATAATGCATTCATGCACCAGCTCAGCCGTTGAATATTATATATATAAAGTGGGTCCTGACTCAGCAAGGGTCAATATCTGTCGCGTTGCAGTATATTCGGTTGGGGTCCACCGTTGTTGTCATGGGCCATGCAATGTACACTTGCCACGTCAGAATTTCAATCGTCTGATTCAGGTAAATCATTCTGATTGGTGGTTTGCGGGGCCCACTGCCCACATGTGTGACTCCGCACCGCCCAATCAGAAAGTGGAAAACCCATATTTGAATTTTGATGGCTTCCTTTGCCTAATTTCGACTTTGCTTTTCTGATTTTGAAACTTTAGAAAGATGAACAATTTATTAGTGTATTCAAAGTTTGGTAATTAATTAATTCTTAATTATCTCCACAGAAAAAAAAATTCAAAAAAATAATAATGATTTTGGACATTATAATTACCATTGACATATACTTCTAGAGTACAATTTAATATATATAAATATATACAATAATTTTCACATAAATACGCACCGATAGAATTATATAAGAACATTGAATGTGAGTCACTGATTTTACATATTTTGACTTTGTATGTATGTTCTTGTCAAAACTATTTTATAAATAAGTGGCTCACATTCAATGTCCTTATATAATTATATCAGTGCGTACTGACGGAAAAATGACTATATTTATATATATATATATATATTTTGATAATATCTATTAATCCAGGATCATGTATTTTTTTTTAAGTTTTCCACATTAATAGGATTCGAACAGACCCGAAAGTCATTTGTCTAAATACAATTTAAGATATATTTATGTTATATATATTATAAAATTGCATAGGCTTAGCTCCCGCATCTTAAATATTATAACTTATAAATATAACTGTTGGTCTATCACCTAATAAACACATCACCTTATAGTATAGGTGATTGAACACCTCTCTGCCACGTTGATGGTCTACATTTTAAATAGATTCTAATATATTACCAATAGTTTTAGAGAATTTTAAATTTTAAATTTTAAAAAAGTTTTTTCTCACACATTTTATGATTCATTACTTTGAATATAGTGAGATGAATTGGCGGTGGTACGGTTCGAGATAAGCAGCAGCAATTGAATAAAAAGCTAGTGTATTTTTTCAAGAATGTGCATGTGTGAATGATTGTAAGGTAACCCGCAAACCCGACTGCACAAAGCGCACAACACGAAAGAAGTTGATGACGGTAAAGATATTGGATCAGCTCAAAAATCATCACTATTGTTTGGGAAGATCAACTATCAAAGTTTAATCAAAATTAAACAGGTTAGAAGTTTATGGAGAACTAAAAATATATATCGAACAGTATATGTTCGGTTTATATATCTACTCTTACAACATTAACAAGAAACCTCATTTGACGTGGTGGGGTGGGAATATTTAAACTTAAAACATCAATACATGTTGACAGGTATATATTTACAGCTAGATTCTGTTTACGAACAAAGTGAAACCACATTTGATATAGTTTTATTTAAATATTAATTTTATCTTAACCATGATTACCCAACATGGTAGCATGGTACATGCTATTGAAGTCAGTGAGTGAGGTGTCAAATCCAAGATTCTACTTCATGTGTCCCAACCTCTGTTGTCCTCTATCTCTCGCATCAAACTTTTTAGGCCATTACACCCTCTATATAAACCACTCTCATCACTCTATCTTCGCATCTCATTATAAATTTATAATAAGCTTTGTATATTTATCATTTCTCTGTTAGCTAGCTATTTCAATTTCTTGTTCTTTGTAACTCTAGAATTTGATATATATAGCTTGAGATTTCAATGGCCACTGTTGAGGTAATGATCAATTAATCAATTGCTTTATATTGATCAATTGTTTATATACTATACAGTGTACTGAATTCGAGTCTCACCATACAATTGAATTTATATTCGTTCATCCTGAATATATATTCAGGCTTGGACCACGTGATCATGAATACTATTGGTTAAATAACATTGTCAGGATTCTTACTTAGTTAAGAGTCCGGGTCTAGTTGTTACTTAACACATTCATAGTATTCAGTTTGTCGAAAACCGATTTCTGTGATTAGATGAGATGAGTTTCAAGTGATTGATTAATTTTTTTTTTTAATTATTGGTTTGAATTTGTTGAGCTGCAGGTTGTATCAGTACAAACTGCTCACCCAGCTGAGGTGAAAGCAGAGGAGACAATTCAAGAAACACCAACAGTAGTGGAGGAGGTCAAGGCATCAGAAGCTCCAGTTGCTGAGGAGCCAAAGGAGGCAGCAGAACCAGAAGCTGAAGCTCCAGCAGCTAAGGAGGCTGCAGAGACCACCAAGGAGGAGGATGAGGTGGTGGTGGTGGAAGAAAAGGCCAGCAAGGTTGTGCCTGAAGAAGTAGAGACAACGGTAGAGAAAACCGAAGAAACTGAAGCTCCCAAGGAAGAGATAGTCGAAGCAACAGAGCCAGCTGCTGCTGTTGAGGAGGAGGAAACTAAAGAAACTGCAGCAGACTCCGGGGAGGTAGCACCGGCACCAGAAGCAGAGAAAAAAGCTGAAGTTGAGGCTCCAAAAGTGGAAGAAGAAGAGAAGGCTGCAGTTGAAAATAAGAAAGAAGAAGAAGCAGCAGCCCCAGCTGATGGTGAGAAGACTGAGTGATCATCAATGGTACTTAATATTGTCAAGCTCTAGCTTTGCATGTTCAAGTTAATAATTTAGTGTTTTTTGAGTCACAATAAGATATTATGATGACCCAATTTGGATCCATTCAGTCATTCACCAATTTAAGTTCACCACATGGTGAATCAATCCATACACAAACATCCTCCTTAGCTTCATTATTGGTTATAGGTTTGTTTATCAATGGTGGTGCCATGTGGGTTTTGAAGTACTTTTATTAATTTGCATGTAAGTTGTAAAAGCTGTCTGTTGTAATTTTGGCTTTGAATGCTCATAATAATAATTTTATATTAGTGTTTTTTTATTTATTAATAATTATCAGTTTCTCATCTGGGTTTCTGGGTTGTCTCAAACAATGATCGATCATTTGATGATCAAATATATATAATTTTCAACAAGATCATCATCAATGGTGGGTTGCACATGTAGTATGGTAGTTTTCCAAGAGGTTGCAATTAAAATATATTAAATTTAATTCTCATCACTGGGGTTGTGGTGGGTGGTGCATGTGGAGTGTACTTTCTGATGATGGGTTCATTAATTTGATTACTTCATTTTTGTTTAATTGTCACCCTTTTAAAAACCCAAATTGGTGTATTTTGCTCCTGTAAAGCATGAATGGGTCTTCCCTTTAATTAGAAAAAAAATAAATGTTTTTTAGACAGCTAGTACTTGCATGTTCAGTATAAAAGAATCACAATTTGGGAACTCTTTCTACACACAAAAGGAAAAAAAAGTAACTAATATATATATATATATATATATATATATATATATATATATATATATATATAGTGGTTTTCCTATCAATGCTTACTGATATAAAGAAAACACATGACATCCAAATCTAGTTGTTGGATTTTATCCAACGGTTATATCTGGATATTAAAAATATATTTTAAAGAAAGATAAATATATTAAAAGAGAAATAATATTTATAAAAAAAAAGATTCACTGCTTATTTATTTATTTTTTTACCGTTCTAACAGCCAAATTTTTTTCTAAAAAAAAACAACGTATTTCTTTTTTAAAAAAAACCATGTAATTAAAAAAAATAAAAAGATTCTCTTCAAATCTTACCTTTTTTTACAATTCCAATTCTAATAATGAACTTTCTTTTCCAATTCTAACTTTCTCTCCATTTATTTTCTTCTCCACCTCTAACTCCTAAACTTATAAGTATTCACACAACCAACGTAAACAAACAACTCAACACATTGCTCTCAACTGTCTCATATCTTCTATTGAAAACAAGAAAAACATTCTTAAAAAAAAAATTAAAAAAAATAAGATTGCATCACAAGTCAAAGGAATAGAGACTTCAACTAAAAAGAAGAAGTTTGAAGATACTTACCAAATACAATATGTAGTCTCTTGCTTGAAGACCCACTAGATTGCCCAATAACCACACTTTTTTTTGTGTTTTTTTGAAGAATGTTTTTCTTGTTTTCAAAAGATGATATGAGAAGGTTGGGAGGAATGTGCAGAGTTTTGTTTTTGTTTTTTGTTTTTCTTTATGTAAATACTTAAGTTTTGGAGTTAGAGTTGGAGAAGAAAATAAATGGAGACAAGTTAGAGTTGGAAAAGAAAGTTCATTATTAGAATTGGAATTGTGAAAAAAAAAAGTAAGATTTGAAGAGAATCTTTTTTTTATTTAATTACATGTTTGTTTTTTTAAGAAATACGTTGTTGATTTTTTTTATTGAAAAAATTTGGTTGTTAGAACGGTAAAAAAAAAAAAAAGTAGTGAATTTTTTTTAATATAAATATTATCTTCTCTTTTAATATATTTATCTTTCTTTAAAATATATTTTCAATATCCAAATATAACCGTTGGATAAAATCCAATAATTAGATTTGGATGTCATGTGTTTTCCTTATATCAGTGCGCACTGATAGGAAAACCACTGATATATATATATATATATATATATATATATATATTGAAGTACGGAGGTAACTTGAATTTGAGACACTGTCAAACTGAACGAGCGTTTTTACCCCAAACCATATTGGGTGTGATAGTAATTAATATAATTGTTGTGAATTAAAAAATAAACTGAAAAATATATATGAAACTCTTAAAATAAGTTCTAAGCAAAATAAAAGGACCTTTTCTCGAGTTTTGAAAATCATCATAAATCGTTTCTAAAAAATGTCGAAAAATCTTTCCTGAAGTTTCATAAAATTTATTAGAAAACTTATATGCAATAAAGTTTTTGATGAATTTCAAAACCAATGTCTAAATTGCATTTAATTACCAAACTTCATAGGAGATAAGGTAATTGAAATTCACTCTTTAAGTCTTAAAAATATATATAAAAACACAAATTCATAGTTCAGAAAATAAGAATATCAATGGCCCATCTAGGCCCATTAAAAAAATATGGGCTTGGACATATATGTAAGTATGTTATGTCTCTTGTAACTTCCATTACATGTACCAACTATTTTAACTACTTTTTAACGGTTCAGTTTTCATTGAAAGAAGAATTTTTTTTTGCAAAATTGAATGGATGGCTTCTTCTCTGTTCACAAATTCAGTGATGGCCACAAGAGGATGCAGAGATGAAGTGTACGTGGCGGCTGTGCCATTGACAGCCGCAAAAGGACCTTCTCAGCTGCTCATGTCTGCTGTTTACTCTCTCAATTTGTGGGATTTGCAGCACTTCATGGTCATCATCAAACCCTTTTCACCTCCTCCAAATTTTCAGGTTCCATTTTTTTAAAATTTTTTAATTTTTTGCTCAAACTGCCATTAACCCATGAACATGAAACGAACACGAAGTGATTTTAACACAATTGAGTTATATGGGTATGAACAACAAGTCTAGTGAGAAGAAATCTTTGACACTACACAAAAATGAAGCACTTTAGTTGGTTAGGATTATTGTAGATGACTAGATTCTAATCGGGTGGGATTCGATTTAGGTTTATACAAACACGACACGACACGAATTGCTACCTCTGCAGAGTATGTGTGTGTCAGTGTGACTGTTCTAATTAGATATTTGATGTATCAATGAAATTTCCTTGTGAATATTTATGTAGATATGTAGAGATCCTGAAAAGTTATTTTGATGTGTGGTTGTAGGCCATTGTTTTCGATTTCCAGCCAAAAGATCCTGAAAATATATATACAGCAGTCGAAGTTCTATCCGGTAGAGCAGTATCTGGTGAGCATATAAAATTCTCAAACATGAATTTGGTAGAAATCAATGTTCAAGAAAGTGAAAGACACTATGAACTTGTCTTGTTGGACATTACTTTGTGTCGGTAATTAGTCTCGTAAATGCATTTTCGTCATTTCTAATCACGACCCTCATTTTCCGTCTTCTATTAGGAACTGTTCTTGTAAGGAATTTGACAAAACTGCCAAGAAAAAAATGTTGGTTTGTTGGATCTTCCAAGCTGGATAATACTGTTGATTTAGCGATGAAATTCAACGAGGATTGGGAAACTGATTTGAGGGTTGGTGTGCATGATTGTCGCGATTATACAAACGGTAATGGTTAATTACATCTGTTCTTTGATGTACTCCATGTTATATATGCATATGAAATTGCAATAATTATCTTCTTCTTTTTTTACTCTCAAGGGCTGGTTGAGCATCTCACTGGTAAAAAACATGTGTTAGAGGACTTACGAATTAGTGGTCGCGCTAGCTGAGCTTGAGCAACACTGTAATTGGTCTGTATTGCAAGAACAATTACAAAGTTTGTGAAAAATGGAAATGTGAATTCAATTGTAAGTCTTATTGTACAAACAGAACACGGTAGGCCCTGCTCGAATTGTATGTGCTGTAGCCTATTACCAATTTTTGCATACTTAATGAAGAGCTTTCTTTCCCAAATCTTCGAAAAGTTTCGATTTGATTCTTGACACAATGTTGCCCTATCTCTTCTCCAAGAAAAAAAAAATTATTCTGTCTTAGCTAAATTAGAATATGTTCAAAGTAACTAGAATGGGATGATTTGAGAGATGTATAGACGTATAGTTGAGATGTATGTGTAAAGATTGTAGGTATTGTGTCGAATTTTAGTAGGTTAACCGTTCGTGCTCGTGCTGAGAGAGACAAAAAAAAAGTCGATGAGAGAGAGAGATGACTAATGGAAACATTTTTCCATTGTTATCTACTCATCTTTCTCAGTTGATTTAATATTTCAAGTTGTGGGGAAAACATTGGCTTAAAATTTAATACTTTAGAGAACTCATTGAGATTGCAAATCCTACAAGTCTATGTGTGTGTGTGCATGTGTGTAGCTAAATGGGGCTCGAGGCATATGAAGTCTATTTTGGTGGCTGACTAGAAGAAAACTTCAACTTTTGTTTGGTGAGAAAGCAATAGAAGGCTTTTTTTTAGGCTTTACATGCTATACATAATAATACATATAAGAAAATTATTAGGTACGGGATCCTGCTCGCAGGTAATTTTCGCGTGTGCAGCTTGAACTAAGTTACCCAAATTCTACAAACTTATTATGCCACCACCGAAAGTGGAAAACACAGTGTGATTAAACTTGCATATTTACTTGGTCTAAAATATCATGCATTTTGTGCTTCTAAACAAACATGTCAAAGCTCTCACAAGCAGGTAGGTGAACGATACATATCAAGCATTATTGATCTGTAAAAACTCTTCCAAACACTCAGACATTAATTGGTTTTTTAAAGACTTCCAACAATGGCAATGACTATAATGAAAGTGGTTGAATTTTCTTTTTCTTTATTTACTTGCTATTATTAACTACATCAGGACCACAAATTTGCATGAAAAACATTGCAGAAAAAAAAATGGGACTATTGTTTCATTTACAGTAAATGGATACGTTTTGTTCATATTTGCACATATTACATGACCAGAAATATGAAACTTTGTGTATAACATTTAGGATTATCACAATGAAGTATCACAGCTTGTAACAAGATAGAACAGACAAACAAGAATAATTTAAGAAAAAAAGGATAAATTTTTATGTTAGTGAGGTTGATCAAACTCACAGTTTCGGTTTCTGTTTCAGTTTCTGCATTTTACATATGGTAGTGTGGTGTATCGATCCAATTGAAACTTCCGTGATGTGCAATGGTTTGGAACCAATTAGGTATCCCTTTGAACATTAGATCCTTGAATTTTCCGTTCTTCGGATTGAACGAAACCAGAACTCTGCTCTTGTACTCCAAAATGATTTCGCTGTTTTCCAGAACACATAGAACTCGAACAACTCTACCATTCACAGCATTCTTCCAAATCTTGAAAGGTCTATCAAGATTTGGCTTTATACCCTTCGGACTGTAAGCTCCAATGTTGAATTCCTTGACCCAGGACTCGTTCACGTTGTATTCCTTCATAACCCAGATCTCCAATTTTCCGTAGTTTCCATAAACCGCTGCAGATAAACAACCTCTCAAGACTGCCAGATGAAAATTGCACCTATTCAAGCCACCACAATCAGGTTTTGGAACCTCCCGGAACTGCTCATCGTCTATATCCAACGAAACAATCCGACGAGCAGGACTATACCTACGAGGCCTAGTGACCCAATGAAGCCTACCGTTCACCAAGGCCTCGGATGGCCTCCGAACAAACTGGTAAGTAACTTTACCAAGACTCCTCCAGGCAGGACTACCTAGAGTGTAAATCTGAACATCTGATCTCGGATAAATGAGTCTACGATTACGTTGGGTGCTACTACTATTACAATTTTTCCTGTAATAAACTATCTTGATCACCTTATACTGTCTAGTTTTCGGATGGAATCCGAAACCAAACACAACTTCCTGATCAGGGTATTGTAAAGATTTGGGCAACTCCAAATAGTCCCTCGTGAAGGGATTGTATATGTAGAGTGAATCATTGTATAACGAATCGGACAAGCAAAGCAATCCATTACAAGAACCTACAACATCAAATTCAGGCATTTTTTCCTGGAAAGGTGTATGGAATTTCTTTACCTTGTTCTTCTGGTTCTCTTCGCCGCAGTTGTTGGAGGTTTCCTGAGCTGAGAAATCAATGAAGTGGAGCTGGTTTCTGATGGGAAAATCACAGTGGAGGATTAGACATGATGGGTGGTTCTGTTCTTCAGGTTTTTTGAAAAGATGCAGATTTGCAATCACAGGATCCTGAGCCAGAGCTCTCCAGCCTCTGCATACAAACTTGAATTGCACTAAAGATGTGATTGGCAGCCTGGAAAGTATATCAAGAACAATTTCTCTAGGCAGAATCTCCATCCCAGTTGTTTGTTGATGTTGATGTTGATGTTGATGATCATGATTATGGTTATCTTCAAGTTTGTTTCTTTTGAAAACTCTTTGTTCACAATCCATCTCCATGGATATGGAATTGATTTCCAAAAACAAACAAAAAAATATAAGAGATCGGAGTTTCAGATAAACTTGTTAGACTTTGGTGAAATCAAAATAATAATAATAATAAAAAGAATATATATGTGACGAAAACCACAAGAAAAAAAATGGTGTTTTATAGAATCAAACATTGAATAATTCTATCTTTCTCTTCCCAATCAGTTTTTTAAATTTCTCAGAAAATGAATATATAATGGACACCCCACTAAATCACAACCGTTGATAATGGTGTGTGCGTGTGAGTGCAAAACACGCAAAGAAAGAAAAAGATAAAAAATAAAATTTTTATGAATCCAATTCCATGTCAATGGATAGAGGTCCCTACTAATACAGTGTCACTGACAATCACCCTTCAACATTATCAAATATATATTTCAACACTTTTTACTTCCAATCCAATCCAATCCAATCTCAGAAGCTTCTTCTCCCGTCTGTAATACGGGTTTAAGTTTCATATTATTTGTAAAATTACAAAATATGAGGTGAATTCTCTTGAACTTGATTGGTGTTAGATTTTAAAAACTAAATAACAAATGCTTTTCTTTAAGAAAAAAAAAATATAAGAAATTCAAACTTTTGGGGGCACTAATCATGCCTTTGAAAGTGTCTTCTGTAGAGGGACCCAGGTGCCATTATAAAAGTCTAAAGAAAACAAAATAAAAGTCATTGCAGACGATATATGCAAGAGAAAATTAAATAAATAATAAATAAAAAAAAGTTAATAAACAAACAAAGAGCAAGATGACAGAGCCATAAATGGTGGTAGATTCTAGCTATAAACCAAAAAAACCAAAAAAAACAAAAAAAACAAAAAAAAAACCAGCACGAAAGTTCCTAAGTGGTTTTGTGGGTTGATCTTTCACCTAAACCCTTACTATTAGGCCCAAAATTTATTAGATTAATAGCTCACCACTATTGCATTTCAATAAAGTGTGTTTTGAAATTGTTAAAAAACATTTTATTAAAATTATAAATACGTATAAGTAATTCGGGTTACTAGAAAAATCCTTTTGGAATATATATTTTAAAAAATTTAAACAAAAAGTGCTTTATTGAAAAGTGCTTTTTATTTTTCTTCACAAGAAAGCACTTTGAATTTTTGAAGGGTAGCTTAAAAGTTGGGTCATAGGTGTGCAAATAATAGGTTGTAAAGGACAAAAGTTGGGTGTAAATACATAAGAGATCATGTTTGAAATGAGTTTCTAGGAAGAGTGAGTGATACTGATAGTACAAATACAATACAATAGAGTGATTTCTAAGTCTTTGCTTTCCGGAAAAATCCTGGAAAATTATAATCAATCATTCATCTAGGTAACTATGTAACTTACCATCTCACCCAACTTCAATTATCTCTTGCTTCCCTAATGCCTACCTATATATATATATATATAAAAACAAAATTAACAAGGTGAGTTGTAGTCATGACCCCAGTCCGGTTCGGTTCTGGTTCCCGGTTCTTGTTGTTTGTATTGCTTAAAAAACAATCTGGTTCGAATCTGCAAGAGACAGAAAAACAGTAAACAAAAAACATCACGTTAGGGAAATTAATGCCCGTGTTTTACACGATGTCCTTAAGACAATTTTACCGGCTAACACCTTATGTGAATGACAATTGTCTCACATGATACAACGATTTAAATAGTGGATGTGCAGACCACAAACCACTCTCAGCGAACTCAAATTGAATTCAAACTTACCAAGACACGAAGAACAGAAGAGCCGGAAAGAAAACAATTATGTAGCTCTATATTTTGTGATTTCCATAGTCTAAATTATGAGGAATAGAATAGGGTTTTAAATAGAAAACCTAATCAGTAGGATTGATTTAGGAAATACTTGATAATCACGGTTTTAATGATAAAGTAAATTAATTAAGGAATAATCTCTAAAAGATATATTCCTTATTAAATACTGATTCTAATTACTTAGTGACCAAGTAAGTATCAGAATCCAAAATAGAAATTAACTCTTTCCTTAATCAGAAATTAATTAATTATTTTCTTACCAATAAAAACGTCTGACTTTGGAAAAAAAATAATTTAAAATAGTAGCAAAAAGTCAATTGTACTCTCATGGTCCAATTAGTGCTGCAATCGTGTACGCAAGACGCGCCCACACACATGTTGATAAGCTACTATCACACAATCACTTATATACCACATATAAGTGTTTTCCCTACCTAACGTGGGATGCATAGTTTTCCCTATACAATGGGCTTACCCTGAGACTCAATTTTTCATTTACCCATTAATCGTTTTGTGAGTTTGAGTATACCATTTCGAACCTCTCATGAAGGAGAATTCGAATATACTTTGGTCTTCCATTTTCATAGAATCAGTCATACTCAAACAATACTATCACAATGCTTGTTTATCACAAATTTTCTAACAGTTTTGAACCGGCGGTAACCTCCTTAAGGGAGGTTCCGGTTCCGGTTCTCCAGTTTCGACGGTTATGACGGTTCGGTTCCAATTTCTTTTTCTTTTTCATATTATTATTATTTTAACAAAAACAAATTATTATACATGTAAAATTGTAAATGCACTTTATTGGGTAACCCGAAATTAAAATAAAATAAATATATGACAAACTAAAAAAGAAATTAAAATAAAACAAAAAAAATGTAAAATTGGCACTGCACTTAATTTTTACCACAATTAAGTTGCCTACGTATCCTCTTGGGGTTTAGAGGAATCAAAGGCCTCAACGACTCCAAGGTTTTTTTTTTTTTTTTAAACATTAAAAAAAAATGAAATCTGGTACTGGAACTGTCGATTCCAGAACCGAAACCGAATCGACGATTCCGGTATGGTTCTGCAATTTTGGGAACCCGTGATGATTCCGGTACGGTTCTGCAATTTAGGGAACCGGAATCGAAGAGGTTACGGTTTCACGGTCCGGTTTCGATTCCAAAACCTAAAAACCGGTTTTGGTTCCGGTTTCATGTCTAATGAGTTGCACATGAATTTTCTGCTACAATTCCACATAAATTGGTGCTGTTGTTTTCACCTTGCAAGGGTGTGTAATGTAACCGGAGGAAGAGAACTTAATTCTTGATATTTGATTATAGGGTAAATTCTCTTGCATGATATCCTTTCCGGAACTTGATTGCCTTTCATTAGTGAATGCGTTCGGAGAGTACATTTGAAAGTTGGATTTGTGATTGCATATAAGTTAAGTGGAAATATTAACCGGTGAAGGTAAATTGTAATAAATTAATGAGTGAGGGATTCTTGGATTCAAATTTCACATTGACTTTTCAGATCACAGTAGTTGGTAGGAATATATAAAGTTTTTTTAGTAATAAAAATATTGATCGGTTGGAATTTAATAATTCTGGAAGAACTGGTTTTGGACAACAATTTCAAAAAGTTACTGAGAGTATAATAAAAATAATGTTCAAAAATCAAAAGAACTATATGTAAGAACAAGTATGAGTCTACAAGAATTAAAAACTTAGCTTAAAATTAACTGGATAATGTGGTGAATGACAACATTATTTAGGTTAATTTTTTTCGGTTGTATAGATTATAATAGTTTAATCTTCACAATGAAAATAGAAATGATAAAAGTAACTTTATATTGGGTTTTTTTATGGGCCCATAACATTTGGGGTTGGTTTAGAAATAGAATTTAATTCGCATTCATTTTTTTGTTTAGACTTTAGAGCCATTATTATCAAGTAAATTTTGAAGAAAGTAACTAATTATCTGTTTAGATGGGTATATTAAAAAACATTTGAAGATAATACACTGCATTTAAAGATAATGAAAATAAAATAAATAAAATAAATAAATTTCAGCCATTAATTTCACATAATATCATCTCTTGTGGTTTTTAGTCCATCTTACTTCATCTGGAGACCTAAGGTTTAAGCCCAAAAAGAAGCCAAACATGAGCCAAAGTCAAAACCCAGATGAAGACCAAATAAGAAACCTAATCTACAGCTTTGGTCAACCCAAGTCAACATTAATCATACGGTGCGTTTTGGCAATTATCCAAAGTTATCGGATGAGGCAGTTGAGTCATAGATTGCAATATGACATCTATTTAGGTTAGTAGAAAGATTGGCTTAATAAATAATCCAATTTTTTTTTTTGTGAAGTATTACAAGAATATTACAATATAACTGACGGGACCTATCGAGATCAATTGATCAAACAATATATGTGCGGTCTTGAGATTTACTCTTATAACGGGAGATAACTACTTCCACAATTCAGGAAGAAAACTCCCCATACATGCTTGTAAAATGCGTACGGTTGGATTTGAACCCCTCACCACTTATGTGGAAGAGAGATGCTTTACCAGCTCTGCTAAGAGGTGATGTGCCAAATGATCGGGTACAGATATTAATACCCATAAATATGATAAACACACCCATATTTATAATTACATCTATGTCTAAAATTGAAAATTAAAACATTACTAGAAACACCCATCTTAATCCTAATAGTATCTTTATTTAAATGAATTTTTTCATTCTAATACAATTTATTTATAAACCCTCATAAGTTACTAATACACCAAATTTTACAAAAGATAAAATTTTAAGTTCTCCAGGGTCGAAAACACAGTCTTGAGAATTATTAAATTTCGAGAATCTCTACTTCAAACCAATTTCAAGCTATGTATTTACCTAAGGCATGAGTATGATATATATATATATATATATATATATATATATATATTGAACATGTAAAACTTCTTTAAATAAAAAGACAATAGATGGAAGCCCCCCAGAATCGGACCAAACCAAGGATCCATCAAGCAAACACATCAACAAAAAAAAAAAAAACAACAACAAAGAGCAATAGACCCTAGAAACGCAACAAAACAAAACAACAAAGATAGCAAAAACCACAAAAACAACATCAACCCAACAAACAGTGGCAACCAAGACACTAATAGAATTAGGGAATAGAATTAGGGTTTGATTTTTTTTTTAATAAAATGATATAGTTGAAGACATTTGTGTAATTAATGGGTGTAAATAATATTTTGTTTATTTTTAATTAAACTAATTTGTCCTAATTAGTAAATTCCTATTGTGATATTTTTGTAATTAAATTTTTTATTAAAATATGAGTGTGCTTATCATATTTGTGGGTGTCAATATCCGCTCCCCAGAGTATCCAAATTCATATTAAAAATCTAAATTTATGAAAATATGTAATTGAGATATTTAAGGAAGATAATTTTTATTATATATTACATTTTTATTAGACAGTATGGTATCAAGTATCAACAATATTGAAGACAGTAGAAAATGAACTTTCATACATCCAGAAGAGAATGTTCTGAATGCTCACTTCACAAAAGTTCATTCAATCCGGCAATATTAAGGTTCTGTTCGAGTTGCCTCTAACACAGTGGTCAATGGGAGGTGTCAATCCAATTGAGGCTACCCACATGAACAAAACTTTCAAACCAGCTCATCATTCCTGGAAAACTTAGATCCTTGAATGTTCTGGATTTCGGGTCGTAAGTTACCAGAACTCTGTGCATATAATGCAGCAGGATCTCACCATTCTTCAGGAGGCACAACACTCTCAGAGTTCCTCTTCCAAAGTATGGAATCAGAAGTCGACTAGACACAACCACATTTTCGTCCAAATCCCTTCCAAAGTAATAATGTCCAATGCTGTATTCTTTGATCCAGGATTCTTTAACATTGTAATTCTTCATTACATAAATCTCAATACTTGAATGAAGCGCAAGGCCAGCTACAGCTAGACAACCTCCTAGAACAGCCAGATGACTAATACCCTCCTCCAGGTCTCCAGGACAGGCAGGTTTCGGGACCTCCCGGAATTTCTCATCCGCCAAGTCAAATGATACAATCAGAAAACTATCAGGCCTGAGCCTGACAAGATTCTGTGGCAGGAATTTCCAGTGAAATCTTCCGTTAACAAATACTTGTCTCGAACTACAGACGTACCTGTAAGGCAAATCTCCGATACTTCTCCAAGTAGTACTGGAGCTGCTTCTTCCCAGAGTCAGAATATGAACCTTTGGAACTCTAGTGGATATATTTTTTTCATATACTACCTTGATCACTTTGTATTCCTTGGTGGAAGGATGGAACCCGAATTCGAAAACCTGTTGTTTATCAGAATCCAGGGTGGATCCTGGAAGCTCTAGCTGATTTCTGGTAAAAGGGTTGTGTATATAGAGTTTATCCCAGGGCGATGGACCTTTTAAGCATAGGAGGCCATTACATGAGTCTATAAGGACGAACTCAGGCGGCATTGCAGGAGGAGCAGATAATTTCATCACTCTCTTATCATTTTCATCGTCAGCAGAGAGATCTAGGAAATAAATCTGGTTTCGGATGGGATGATCACTGTGCAGGATCAAACATGGATCGTTCTCAATCTGGCGTAGGAAATGGCTATTAATGAGATGAGAGTGTAGTGTCAAGTCACACCAGGCTCGGCACACAAACTTGATTTTCACTAAAGATGTTAACGGTAACTTGGATAGTATGTTGAAGACTATTTCTTGTGGAAGACACTCCATCTTGATGGTTTTTGTCGGTGTACCCCTTTCGAGCTTGCTCTTCTTGTCCTGTACTCCATCAGAAATTGATTCCATGGTTTGATTCAGATATTCACAAATTTCACAGGATTTAAAGAAAGTTGGAGATAACAATGAAATGGTCTTTTGTTTGGGATAAACAATTTGATATTGACTCCTTGATGTACTTGGAGCGTATGTGCCGGCAATATTAAGAACAAAAACAAACATGTAATGTCATTCAGATATTTCCAATCCGAAAAACAGATGCTCTTGCTGAGTGTTCACATTGGAAATCAATCCAATTAGGTACATGCAATGCAAGATTGAAATTTGCAAGCCCTTGTCCAAATGGAATTGGAAACTTGAACATCTTATAGAAAAGTACTAGTCAAATTTTGAAATGGAATTGGAAACTTGAACATCTTATAGAAAAGTACTAGTCAAATTTTGAAATGGAACTGAAATATACATTTGACAAAAAGTGACTGAGATACAAGTTCTATGTACATAAATTTGGATAAAAAGTGATTGGAGAGAAACTTGGATGGAACATGTGAAGTTTACATATCGATTAGGGTGTCGATCCAATTGAGGCTACCTACATGGTTTCCTTATATTTGATTATAGGGTAAATTTTCTTACATGGTTTCCTTTCCGATGGAACTTGGTTGTCTTTCATTAGTAAATACGCCCGAAGAGATCATTTGAAAATTGGATATATGGTTGTATATAAGTCAAGTGGAAATATTAACCGGTGAAGGTAATTGTAATAAATTAATGAGTGAGGGATTCTCGGATCCAAATTTCACATGACTTTTTCAGATCACAGTAGTTGGTAAGAATATATAAAGTTTTTTTAGTAATAAAAATATTGATTTGTTGGAATTTAATAATTCTGGAAGAACTGGTTTTGGACAACAATTTCAAAAAGTTACTGAGAGTATAATAAAAATAATGTTCAAAAATCAAAAGAACTATATACAAGAACAAGTATGAGTTTACAAGAATTAAAAAAATAGCTTAAAATTAAACAGCTGGATAATGCGGTGAATGACAACATTATTTAGGTTAATTTTTTTCGGTTGTATAGACTATAATAGTTTAATCTTCACAATGAAAATAGAAATGATAAAAGTAACTTTATATTGGGCTTTTTTATGGGCCCATAACATTTGGGGTTGGTTTAGAAATAGAATTTAGTTCGCATTCATTTTTTTGTTTAGATTTTAGAGCCATTATTATCAAGTAAATTTTGAAGAAAGTAACTAATTATCGGTTTAGATGGGTATATTAAAAAATATTTGAAGATAATACTCTGCATTTAAAGATAATGAAAGTAAAATAAATAAATAAAATAAATCTCGGCCATTAATTTCATATGATATCATCTTTTGTGGTTTTTAGTCCATCTTACTTCATCTGGAGGCCTAAGGTTTAAGCCCAAAAAGAAGCCAAACATGAGCCCAAGTCGAAACCCAGATGAAGACCAAATAAGAAACCTAATCTACAGCTTCGGTCAACCCAAGTCAACATTAATCAAACGGTGCATTTTGGCAATTATCCGAAGTTATCGGATGAGGCAGCTGAGTCATAGATTGCAATCTGACATATCTATTTAGGTTAGGAGAAAGATTAGCATAACAAAGGATCCAAATTCATATTAAAAATCTAAATTTATGAAAATATGTAATTGAGATATTTAAGGAAGATAATTATTATTATAAATTACATTTTTATTAGACAATATTGAAGACAGTAGAAAATTAACATTCATCCAGAAGAGAATGATCTGAATGCTGCAATTCACAAATGTTCATTCGGTTTGGCAATGTTCAGGTTCTGTTCGAGTCGCCTCTAGCACTGTGGTCAATGGGAGGTGTCAATCCAATTGAGGCTACCCACATGAACAAAACTTTCAAACCAGCTCATCATTCCTGGAAAACTTAGATCCTTAAATGTTCCGGATTTCGGGTTGTAAGTTACAAGAACTCTGTGCATATAATGCAGCAGGATCTCACCATTCTTCAGAAGGCACAGCACTCTCAGAGGTCCTTTTCCATAGTATGGAATCAGAAGGCGACTAGAAACAACCACATTTTCATCCAAATCCCTTCCAAAGTAATAATGTCCAATGCTGTATTCTTTGATCCAGGATTCTTTAACATTGTAATTCTTCATTACATAAATCTCAATACTTGCTCGAAGCGAAAGGCCAGCTACTGCTAGACAACCTCCTAGAACAGCCAGATGACAAATACCCTCCTCCAAGGCTCCAGGACAGGCAGGTTTCGGGACCTCCCGGAATTTCTCATCCGCCAAGTCAAATGATACAATCAGAAAACTAGAAGGCCTGAGCTTGACAAGATTCCGTGGCAGGAATACCCAGTGAAATCTTCCGTTAACAAGTACTTGTCTCGAACCATAGACGAACCTGTAAGGCAAATTTCCGATACTTCTCCAAGTAGTACTGGAGCTGCTTCTTCCCAGAGTCAGAATATGAACCTTTGGAACTCTAGTGTATATATTTTTTTCATATACTATCTTGATCACTTTGTATTCCTTGGTGGAAGGATGGAACCCGAATTCGAAAACCTGTTGTTTATCAGAATCCAGGGTGGATCCTGGAAGCTCTAGCTGATTTCTGGTAAAAGGGTTGTGTATATAGAGTTTATCCCAGGGCGATGGTCCTTTTAAGCATAGGAGGCCATTACATGAGTCTATAAGGACGAACTCAAGCGGCATTGCAGGAGGAGCAGATAATTTCTTCACTCTCTTATCATTTTCATTGTCAGCAGAGAGATCTAGGAAATAAATCTGGTTTTGGATGGGATGATCACTGTGCAGGATCAAACATGGATCGTTCTCAATCTGGCGTAGGAAATGGCTATTAATGAGATGAGAGTGTAGTGTCAAGTCACACCAGGCTCGGCACACAAACTTGATTTTCACTAAAGATGTTAACGGTAACTTGGATAGTATGTTGAAGACTATTTCTTGTGGAAGACACTCCATCTTGATGGTTTTTGTCGGTGTAACCCTTTCGAGCTTGTTCTTCTTGTTCTGTACTCCATCAGAAATTGATTCCATGGTTTGATTCAGAATTTCACAAATTTCACAAGATATAAAGAAGTCTTGGAGATGAGAACAAATCTAATGAAACCAAAAAAAGTTGGAAATAACAATGAAATGGTCTTGTTTGGGATAAACAATTTGATATTACTCCTTGATGTATACTTGGACCGTATGTGCCGGCAATATTAAGAACAAAAACAAACATGTAATGTCATTCAGATATTTCCAATCCGAAAAACAGATGCTCTTGCTGAGTGTTCACATTGGAAATCAATCCAATTAGGTACATGCAATGCAAGATTGAAATTTGAAAGTCCTTGTCCAAATGGAATTGGAAACTTGAACATCTTATAGAAAAGTACTAGTCAAATTTTGAAATTGAACTGAAATATAAATTTGACACAAAGTGACTGAGATACAAGTTCTATGTACATAAATTACCTACAAGTCTACAACAATCAAAGAAATGAAACTATACTTTTCACCTATAAGTAGATTTGAAAGGTATTGGGTAAAAAGTGATTTGAGAAAAACTTGGATGGATTGTGAAGTTTACATATCGATGAGGGTGTCGATCCAATTGAGGCTACCTACATGAACAAAAGTTTCAAACCAGTTCAGCATTCCAGGAAAACTTAGATCCTTAAATGTTCCAGATTTCGGGTCATAAGATACCAGAACTCTGTACTTATATTCCAACAGAATCTCACCACTCTTCAGGAGGCACAACACTTTTACATGTCCTCTTCTGTCATAAAGCTTGGAAAGGCTGAAGGATGGATCCACATCTGGTTCCAATTCCAATCGCCTTGGCACGTAATCTCCAATGCAGAACTCTCTAATCCAGGACTCTCTTACATCGTACTTCTTCATAACCCAGATCTCCATAATTCCACCAATGCGATAAAAAACTGCAGAAAGACAACCACCTAGAACAACCAGATCACAAATACCCTTGAAGTCTTCAGAAGCCGGTATTGGGACCTCCCGGAGTTGCTCATCAGCTAAATCAATCGACATAGGCTGAAAACATTTAGAGCTGTCGTAGTAGAGTGGCCAGAATATCCAATGAAGTCTTCCATTGAAAATTACATGTGATTCTACCCATCTAATGATCGTGTAAGGAAACTTTCCGATACTTCTCCAAGTACCGGAGCTTCCCAGGGTGAGAATATAAGCCTCGGATCTTTTAACAATTGAATTTTCACCAATAGAAAGAGCACTGAACGCGTTTTTATAATGTACTATCTTTACAACCTTGTATTCCTTGGTATAAGGATGAAACCCGAATCCGAAGACCTGTTCTTTATCAAAATCCAGGGTGGATCCTGGAAGCTCTAAGTGATGCCTGGTAAAAGGGTTGTATATGTAGAGTTCATTCATGGGCGATGGACCTTTTAAGCATAGCAGACCGTTGCATGAGCCTATAACATCAAACTCAGGCATTATAGGAACACAAAACTTCTTCACTTTCTTATCATTTTCATTTCCAGCTGAGAGATCTATGAAATAAACCTGATTTCGAATTGGATAATCAATGTGCAGGATCAGACACGGATCGTTCTCTATCCTGCACAAGAAATGCATGTTAACGAGAAGAGGGTCTAGTGTTAAGGTGAAGAAGGATCTACTTACAAGCTTGATTTTCACTAAAGATGATATGGGTAGGCTTGATAGTATGTTGAAGACAATCTCCTGTGGAAGACGCTCCATCACCATTGTTCCTGTTTGTTTATCTCTTTCTAGGTTGCTCTCTTTGCCTTGTTCATCACAAATTGATTCCATGTTTGGTTAAGATTCAGAAAGTATACAGGATTTAAAGAGGACTTATTGGAGATGAAAACAAAGTTCAAAACAAACAAAAGGACACCAATCAAACAAAATGAACTCAATTAGATAATATTCCTTGATGTATTGTCCATTTTAGCATATATGAGCCGGCGATTTCAAGAACAAACAGACAATAATGTCATAGGAGACAAATATGAATCTGTTAAATTAGGTAGGTATAACAATATCTTATTTGATAACACACATCCTAGAAAATAACTGGAAATGGAAACTAGAAACTTTTGTTGGTTTATGGGTAAGTTATATTACTACTAAAACTTCAAATGGAATCGAAATATGCAGTGAAATTCTTTTTATTTGACATTAGGCTACAATTACAGGAAGAATGTAACCAGCTAGATTTTACAGAATTCATATAGTTTTGCAAACACTGCACTTACAAGTAGAAGTTGATTGCAGAAAAGCGAAAATGAAGAATAGACAGAAATACAAAGGAGTAAACTGGCTGAGACTTTTATGTATCATTAATGAGGAGAGTGTCAATCCAATTGAGGCTACCCTCATGAACAACAACTTCAAACCAATATGGCATTCCTGGAAAGATTAGGTCCTTAAATGTCCCATCTTTCGGATCATAAGTAACCAGAGCTCTGCATTTGTACTCTAGCAAGACCTTACCGTTTTTCAGAAGGCCTACAACACGATCAGTTGAGCTATTTTGATCTAACTTTGAATTACAAAAGGGTTTAGCTGAATTCCAATCAGCTTCTTCTAAGCTTCTTGGCACATGATTTCCAATGTTGAAATCCTTGATCCAGGATCCCTTCACATCATATTCCTTCATAATCCATATCTCAAAGTTGCTATAACCTTTACAGAATGCGGCAAGGCAACCTCCAAAATCCACTAGATCCATATTAGGCCAGTCACCACAATCAGGCTTTTGAACTTCCCGGAATTGCTCATCTTCAAAATCAAAGGAGATTATCAGGCAATCTGATCCTGCCGAAGCAATCCAATGAATTCTTCCACAGACCAGAACCTGTGATGGTCCTTGATAAATTCGACGATAAGGTAGTTTCCCAAGAGTTCTCCAGGCAGGGCTGCCTAGAGTGAGAATTTGAACCTCTGGTTGAAAAGACAAGAGTCCAATTTGACGCCTGCGAAATGTACGTGGACGATGCGGATTACCTGCCTGAATCACCTTGAACTTGTTTGTTGTCTGATTGAAACCAAATCCATACACTGTAATTGCATTAAATATTAACTCTTCGGATTTGGGCAGCATTATGTAGTCCATGGAAAAGGGATTGTATACATAGAGTAAGTTTTCTTCGGACGAATCACATAAGCATAACAAGCCTTTACATGACCCTACCACGTTGAATTGGGGCAACACAGGATCACGGATTTTTTTGACTCTCTGATCATCTTTGATAACATCTGAGAGCTCTAGTGAGTAAAGCTGGTTTCGGATGGGAGAATCACTATGTAAGATGAGACATGGATCATTCCTAGATGCGCGGGAGAAATGCATACTAACAAGAAGAGGGTCTTGGACTAAATTGAGCCACGCTTTGCATACGAACTTGGATTGCAGTAAAGATGTCACAGGCAGCCTTGATAGTATGTTAAGGATTATCTCTCGCGGAAGACTCTCCATCGTGCTTCTTGATCCTGTAAATTAATCAATCCAAAATGAAAGAGCCAAAGAGAAGAGACAAAAGAGAGAAAGGGTGGCTAGGGTTTTATTAGATAAAAAGAACAGTTTAGATCAAAATCAACACAACACAGTTGAGATCTTAGCATAGTGGTTCGTTTCACAGAACAAGGTTAGTCTCAATTTAGATCACAGGGTAGATTTTTGCACAAATACAAATTATTTGTTACAATTGCTAATATGAGAGATAAATAAAATGAAAGATTGCAATATATTCAATATCACTTGTAGACCTGAATGTTAGAGTGTTTCAACACAGAATTACAAGGTCCTGGTGAGTTTCTACAGAAATAATGTTTGTTTAAAGCAACTTAAACATGAAGATTTAAAGTAACAAAAAACCTAACAAGCAGAAGGATCAAATTTTGCAGAGCCTACAGCAAAACTCAATTCACAACCAAAAAATTAATTGAAAGGTTTCGACAGAAATTCAGAACTAAATTCGATTTGGGTTTCGATGGTAGACACTACATACCTGGGTTTCGATCTTGAAAGGTTTCAGTTTCGTTTTCGATTTGAGAGTGACCAGAGTCCTGTATCGTGCAAAGACAGTTTAGGGATTTGGGGATTTTGACTAGAGCTGCATTGTTCATTTCTAAAACTAATGAAAATAGAAATGAAAAGTACTTTTATATTGGGCTTTATGTGGGTTGAGCCCATGACATTTGGGTTGGTTTAGAAATATAGTTTTTTTTTTTGAATTATTATAATGACACATAGTAAAAACTGAATGTACACACTCCTTTTATAATCAAACCCACTAAATTTTTTTAAAATTTTTTTAAATTTTTATAGTTAGTAAATAAACCCCGCTTAATACCAAACGTATAATTTATTTTAATTATATTGTACTGTATTTTTGTAAGAGTGTTGCTATTGGTACACCCTCTACCGATCTATTTATGCCTCACTTTTTTAATTATGCAGTTACTTAAAGTGACATACAATTTAATAAAAAAAATCTTCCACAAAGTAAATCTTTTAAAACCACACATTCCCTTTTCAAAAAAAAAAAACGGTTCTTTTAATCCGTTTTTTGAACAAAAAAAACTTATTAACTTTTAAATCATAAAATTTGCTTCTTACACACATACACAATATTATGGAAAAACCTAATAAATTTATCAAGCATATGGAAGAATTGTCTAAATACGATATCAAACATCTGGAAGAATTGTCTGATAATGACATAAAACATTTGCAAGAATTGTCTGACAATAATATCAAACATCTGTAAGAATTGTCCGATAATGATATCAAGTATCCGTAAAAATTATTTGAGAATGATATCAAACATTCAGAAATAATTCATTCTATTGAAAAAAGTTTGAAGTTTACTTTTTCTTTATAATGATATCTAACATGTCATTATGTTGAAGCAACTTCCTTTTTTTTTTTTCCTTTTCCACCATAAAATAAAAAGAAGAAAAATAAAATAAAAAAAAGAAATAAGAAAAAAAAATAAATCATTTAATGGAGGTGAAAAGATGACTTACATAAGGATTAGAGATCGAGAGATCAAAGATGATGCATATTAAATTTGACAAATAAATAAAAAAATGTAGTTTTGGAAATAAATCAAAAAAATTAATAAAAACATTTAATTTTATTTAATTAAATCAAAATCTTTAAAAAATATGGAACATAAATAGACCAGTAGGGGATGTAGGGGATGCTTTACCGCTCATTTTGTAAGTATACATCACCTTTATATATTATTATATTATCTAACCAACTTTATTATTATTTGAAAATTTGTTATTATCTTTAATTATTTTAATTTTATCCCAATTCTTCCAAAAAAATAATATTCTCACTGTTCTTTTTCTTCTCTTCTTTTCTTTTACATGATTTCCTTTCATAAAATAAAACTCCATTTTCTTTTTCTTTTTTCTTTTGATGATATTTTTGTTATCAGCAGTTACCCTTAAAAAAAATTAAATTAGGATGGTAATTGAGACATTTAAGGAAGATAATTTTGAATATAAATTACATCAGATCGACAACATTTTATCAGCAATATTGAAGACAGTAGAAACGGAACAATCATCCAAAAGAGAATGATTTGAATGCTGCACTTAACAAAGTATCACCCGAGTAAATGGTTTTCATTCAACTTGACAATATGTACAGGTTCCTGTCGCTGCAGTAGCGGTGTCAATCCAACTAAGGCTACCCACATGAACAAAAGTTTGAAACCAGCTCATCATTCCTGGAAAACTTAGATCCTTAAATGATCCAGATTTCGGGTTGTAAGTTACCAGAACTCTGTGCATATAATGCAGCAGGATCTCACCATTCTTCAGGAGGCACAACACTCTCAGAGGTCCTCCTAAGTATGGAATCAGAAGTCGACTAGACACAACCACATTTTCGTCCAAATCCCTTCCAAAGTAGTAACGTCCAATGCTGTATTCTTTGATCCAGGATTCTTTAACATTGTAATTCTTCATTACATAAATCTCAATACTTGCATGAAGCGCAAGGCCAGCTACAGCTAGACAACCTCCTAGAACAGCCAGATGACTAATACCCTCCTCCAGGGCTCCAGGACAGGCAGGTTTCGGGACCTCCTGGAATTTCTCATCCGCCAAGTCAAATGATACAAGCAGAAAACTATCATGCCTGATCTTGACAAGATTCTGTGGCAGGAATACCCAGTGAAATCTTCCGTTGACAAATGCTTTTCTCGAATAATGATGAACAAACCTGTAAGGCAAATTTCCAATACTTCTCCAAGTACTGGAGCTTCTTCCCAGAGTCAGAATATGAACATTTGTAACTTTTAATGTATCAATTTTATCATATACTATCTTGATCACTTTGTATTCCTTTGTGGAAGGATGGAACCCGAATTCGAAAACCTGATCTTTATCAGAATCCAGGGTGGATCCTGGAAGCTCTAGCTGATCCCTGGTAAAAGGATTGTATATATAGAGTTTATTCCAGGGCGATGGACCTTTTAAGCATAGGAGGCCATTACATGAGCCTATAATGACAAACTCAGGCGGCATTGCAGGAGGAGCAGAGAATTGCTTCACTCTCTTATCGTTTTCACTGACGTCAGCAGAGAGATCTAGGAAATAAATCTGATTTCGGATGGGATGATCACTGTGCAAGATCAAACATGGATCGTTCTCAATCTGGTGTAGGAAATGGCTACTAATGAGATGAGAGTGTAGTGTCAAGTCACACCAGGCTCGGCATACAAACTTGATTTTCACTAAAGATGTTATCGGTAACCTTGATAGTATGTTGAAGACTATTTCATGTGGAAGGCACTCCATCTTGATAGTTCTTGTCGGTGTACCCTCTCTGAGCTTGATCTTGTCCTGGACTCCATCAGAAATTGATTCCATGGTTTGATTCTGATTCACAAATTTCACGAGATTTAAAGAAGTCTTGGAGATGAGAACAAACCCATTAAAACAAAAACAAAAAAAGTTGGAAATAACAATGAAATAGTCTTGTTTGGGATAAACAATTTTGATATGAAACCCACACAACATCTACACATTTCGCGTAGATATCAAAAAAATCGCATTTTCAGAAAAAAAAAAAAATTGACTTTTGCAATCCTCTGCTTACTGGGTCATGACTCATGACCTTTCATGATAAGTCCATGACCACTGGTAAGATGAGATCGTGGTCCTG
Source organism: Dipteronia sinensis (assembly GCA_033220585.1). Classification (NCBI taxonomy): domain Eukaryota; kingdom Viridiplantae; phylum Streptophyta; class Magnoliopsida; order Sapindales; family Sapindaceae; genus Dipteronia; species Dipteronia sinensis. The sequence continues at coordinate 43,057,686 of CM065645.1, forward strand.
CATATCAATAATTACCCTCAAGACACATGTAAGGAAGGCAATTGCAAAAACATAAATTTCTTTAAAGGGTAGATTTTTTTCACAAATAGAAATTATTTGTTACAATTGCTAATATGAGAGATAAATATAATCAAAGATTGCAATATATTCAATATCTCTTGTAGACCTGAATGTTAGTACTTGAGTGTTTCAACACAGAATTACAAGGTCCTGGTGAGTTTCTACAGAAACAATTTTTGTTTCAAGCAACTTAAACATGAAGATTAAAGTAACAAAAAACCTAACAAGTAGACAGATCAAATTTTGCACAACCAACAGCAAAACTCAATTCACCACCAAAAAATTAATTGAAAGGCTTCGATAGAAATTCATAACTAAATTCGATCTGGGTACATACCTGGGTTTCGATCTAGTGCACAGCTGAAAGATGTTGAAAGGTTTCAGTTTCGTTTTCGAATTGAGAGTGACAGAGAGTTTGAGTTAGGGATTAGGGGATTTTGACAAGAGAGATTTATCATTTCTAAAACTAATAAGGGCAATGATGTCTTTTTAACATGGCAAATGAGTTAGTTTTGCAAAAAATTGAGATTTGGGATAGTTTTTACTTTTAAATAAAATTCTTTTTTAGTTATAAAAGTATGAAAAATGCTTGAATACTGAACCGTCATTACCCAAAATACTAACCCTATAAATGAGAGTGTAGTACATGGTCCAATTTATGAGATAAATGTAAAAAGTAAAAGTGTTAATCGGTCGGAATTAATAATATGGAAATTACCAAAATGATCCATTTATATTATTGCTTTTTGTTTTTAACCTTTTTCAATAAAATTATTGTTTTTAACCATTCGTATTAATTTCTTTTCACCAAATAACCATTCAATTACATTATTGCCCATTATTTACCTTTTCTTCAACCTCTCCATTCTCTCTCTCTCTCCATTTTCCTTCTACAATCAAAACCTACTACACAAAATCCTTATTTTGATCGAATTGTTATCAAAGAACGTTTTCGTATTGAGGGAAATATTTGCTAGAAATCGACGAAAAAGATGAAATGAGATATATTTGATGTTGTACTTTGAAATACATCAGAAGATATGTCACTTAAAGAGGAAGACAATCTCATATGGAAGACACTCCATCACCATTAGGTACAAGTGCAAGGTATAAAATTGCCATCCCTTGTTGAAGTTTTGATGCAGATTAAAATGTATTACCATATCTTATTCCTAGAAAATAAATGGAATGTGAAACTGGAAGGTTTTATGGGTTTGTGAGAAAGTTATAGTACAACTCAAGTTTCAAATGGAGCCGAAATATGCAGTGAAATTCTTTTTATTTGATAGTAGGTAACAGAGTTACAATAACAGGAAGAATGTAAACAGCTGGATTTCACAGAATTCATATAGTTTTGCAAACATGAAGATTAGACAGAAATATAAAGGAGCAAACTGGGTGAGACTTTTATGTAACATGGATGAGAGTGTCAATCCAATTGAGGCTACCCTCATGAACAACTTCTTCAAACCAACACAACACAGCATAGTGGTTCGTTTCACAGGATTAGTCTCAATTTAGATTATTACATTATTTGAGAACAAAACATAGAACACAAGAATATCAACCATTGAGTTTCAATTTATGGTTGTCACCATTAACTATCGAGTTTTATTGTATAAATTTCATTTTTAAAGTCATACTATAAGCTTTCATATGCACACGATTTGTGACAGGTAGATGGCGTTGAGTTGGTAACTGTCATCAAGGATTCTGATTAATTTCTACAGTCATGGAGAACCTAGGCAGATATAAAACCCACACAACATCTACATATTTAGTAATAGATATCAAAAAATCGCATTATCAGAAAAAAAAAAATTAATTGACTTTTGCAAACGTATGTCGAAATCTTTTGCTTACTGGGTCATGACTAATGACCTTGCACCATAAGCCCATGACCACTGGTAAGAACATGCTCTGCAGATCACTAATTACTCTCAGACACATGTAAGGAAATCAAGAGTGTCAATCCAATTGAGGCTACCCTCATGAACAACAACTTCAAACCAAGATGGCATTTCTGGAAAGGTCAGGTCCTTGAATGTCCCATCTTTCGGATCATAAGTAACCAGAGCTCTACATTTGTACTCTAGCAAGACCTTACCGTTTTTCAGAAGGCCTACAACACGACTTTTAGAGCTCTTTCGATAGAACTTTGAATTCCGAAAGGGTTCAGCTGAAATCCAACCATCTTCTTCTAAGCTTCTTGGCACATGTTTTCCAATGTTGAATTCCTTGATCCAGGATTCCTTCACATTATATTCCTTCATAATCCATATCTCAAATTCGCTATAGCTGATATGGACCGCAGCAAGGCAACCGCCAAAATCAACTAGATCCATATTAGGCCAGCCAACACAATCAGGATTAGGAACTTCCCGGAATTGCTCATCTTCAAAATCAAAGGAGATTATCAGGACACCTGAACGAAATCCTGACGAGGCACGCCAGTGAATTCTTCCACAGACTAGAACCTGTGATGGTTCCTCAAAAATTTGACGATAATGTAATTTCTCAAGATTTCTCCAGGCAGGGCTGCCTAGAGTGAGAATTTGAACATCTACTTGAAAAGAGGAGAGTTCAATATGGTGACGCCTTTGATGTGCACGTGGAATTTCCCTACACACAGCCTGAATCACCTTGTACTTGTTTGTTGTCTGATTGAAACCAAATCCGAACACTGTATTTTGAGGAATTGATACCCCTAATTTTGATCTGGGCAGCTGTTTGTATTTCTTGGAAAAGGGATTGTATACATAGGGTATAGTTTTTGTAGACGAATCAACTAAACATAATAAGCCTTTACATGACCCTACCATGTTGAATTCGGGAAACACAGGCATGCGGATTTTGTTCACCCTCTGATCATCTTTGATAAGATCTGAGAGCTCTAGTGAGTAAAGCTGGTTTTGGATGACATAATCACAATGCAAGATGAGACAGGGATCGTTCCTAGTTGTGCTGGAAAAATGCATAGAAACAAGACGAGGGTCTTTGACTAAATTGTGCCAGGCTCTGCATACGAGCTTGGATTGCAGTAAAGATGTCACAGGCAGCCTTGATAGCATGTCGAGGATAATCTCTTGTGGAAGACACTCCATCGTGCTCGTTGATCCTGTGGATTAATCAATGCAAAATAAAATAACCAAAGATAAGAGATAAAAGAGATAAAGGGTGGCTAGAGTTTTATAAGATAAAAAGAACAATTTCGATCAAAACCAACACAACACAGCATAGTGGTTCGTTTCACAGCACAGGGTTAGCCTCAATTTAGATTACATTATTTGAGAACAAAACATAGAACACAAGAATATCAACCATTGAGTTTCAATTTATGGCTGTCACCATTAACTATCGAGTTTTAATGTATAAATTTCATTTTTAAAGTCATACTATAAGCTTTCATATGCACACGATTTGTGACAGGTAGATGGCGTTGAGTTGGTAACTGTCATCAAGGATTCTGATTAATTTCTACCGTCATGAAGAACCTAGGCAGATATGAAACCCACAAAACATCTACACATTAATAGATATCAAAAAATCGCATTATCAGAAAAAAATAAATAAAAACTAATTGACTTTTGCAAGCGTAAGGAAAGCAATTGCAAAAACATAAATTACTTTAAAAATTATTTGTTACAATTGCTAATATGAGAGATAAATAAAATCAAAGATTGCAATATATTCAATATCACTTGTGGACCTGAATGTTAATACTTGAGTGTTTAAACACAGAATTACAAGGTCCTGGTCAGTTTCTACAGAAATAAATTTTGTTTCAAGCAACTTAAACATGAAGATTTAAAGTAACAAAAAGCATAACAAAGGAGAAGGATCAAATCTTGCACAACCAACAGCAAAACTCAATTCACCACCAAAAAATTAATTGGAAGGTTTCAATAGAAATTCAGAACTAAATTCGATCTGGGTATCGATGGTAGACACTACATACCTGGGTTTCGATCTACTACACCGCTGAAAGATGTTGAAAGGTTTCGATTTGAGAGTGACCAGAGAGTTTGAGTTAGGGCTTTTGGAGAAATGGGGTTTGAGGGTTTTGAGTCTTTTGACAGAGATATTTGTAATTTCTAAAACTAACAAGGGCAATGCAGTCTTTTTAATATGGAAATGATTTTGTTTTGTGGGTTTATGGGAAATATGCAGTGAAATTCATTTTATTTGACAATTACAGGAAGAATGTAAACAGCTAGATTTCACAGAATTCATTTAGTTTTGCAAACACTGCACTTACAAGTAGAAGTTGACAGCAGAAAAGCAAAAATGAACATTAAACAGAAAAATATAAAGGAGCAAACTGGCTGGGACTTTTATGTATCATTAATGAGGAGAGTGTCAATCCAATTGAGGCTACCCTCATGAACAATAACTTCAAACCAATATGGCATTCCTGGAAAGGTTAGGTCCTTAAATGTCCCATTTTTCGGATCATAAGTAACCAAATCTCTGCATCTGTACTCCAGCTAGACCTTACCGTTTTTCAGAAGGCCTACAACACGACTTTTATATCTGTTTTGATAGAACTTTGAATTCGACCGAATGGGTTCAGCTGAATAATTCCAACTAGCTTCTTTTAAGCTTCTTGGCACATGATTTCCAAAGTTGAATTCCTTGATCCAGGATTCCTTCACATCATATTCCTTCATGATCCGTATCTCAAATAAAATAAGATAACTGACTGCAGCGAGGCAACCTCCGAAATCCACCAGATGCATATTATTACGCCAGCCGTAATAATCATCAGGCTTTGGAACTTCCCGGAATTGCTCATCTTCAAAATCAGAGGAGATTATCGGGTAACCTGAATCATCTGACTGAGCACACCAATGAATTCTTCCACAGACTACAACCTGTGACCGTCCTTGATTAATTCAATGTACAATTATGTATTGCTTTTATATAAACTATTAGTTTGTTAATTTTCGTATCAATTAATTATTGATTTTGTTAATTTTAGAAAATTTTTAACAAATTTTATATTAAGAATTGCTTCATATGAATCTGATCCATTGGATTTGATCGGAGTGGATTTAAGTATTTTACAATTGGATCGGACGGATCAGATCTAATTGTAATTGGATCGGCTTGGATTGGAATCCACTCTAAGATTGGATTAGATCGAATTGTAATTTCTTCAATCCAATCGGATTTGATCTTAGATCATAGCAAATCTAATGGACCAAATCCGCTATACACCCGTAGATCTTAAGGTAAATTGAACAAACATACCCCGAGTTTAGGTGTAATTGCACGCATATTAAACTTTTGTTTTAAATGGCACAAACATCCCCAGCCATTATGTTGACTTCGGTCAACTCACATCTCGACATAGAATGACTAAAATTCCCTTAGTTACTTAATATAAAAGATAAAACAAGTAACCACCATGTGTAAGAATATATATACAATTTTTCTATTGTCAGTTCGTCCTGATATAAAATATATCAGGACGAAGAATGTTGACCATTAGATTTACATACTTTGACTCAAAGTGTATGTACTTGTCAAAACTTCTCCATAATCTGTGGTCCACATTTTTCATTTTGATATATTTTATATCAGGACGAACTGACATTAGAAAGACTATATATATATATATATATATATATATATATATATATATATACACACACTCTGCTGCCATGTCCGTGTCTTCATACCCGAGCAGATCCGTCGCCATCCTTGATACTCGATGACTCGATGTGTATAAAATTTGCACAGATGGAATTTATCATTCCATTGCACAGATGGAGGAGCTCCTGTGCTTGTTAATTTTTCACTAAATGAGACCTCAGGAGAGGACAAAACTTGAAATGTAAATGAAGATTGAAAACAATCAAATTGAGACTCTTATGAGATTATATTAATACAGAAACAGAATGTTGTTTTCTGGGTCCAGGATTTGATAATTCCTATGGAATAGTTGGACTTATTTAAACTGTCTAATATATATCACATTAATTCCAGCATCATGCATGTCATATTTTTTCGAGGTGATCTCTAAGTTCGTGCAGATGCATGTCATGAGTCTATTCTACCCTTATGAGATTATATTAATACAGTATATTGTTTTCTGGGATCCACCAATTGAGAATTCTTGTGGAAAAACAAAAATGAACAAACTTGCTAAGAGATTTATGTATCATTAACGAGAGTGTCGATCCAATTGAGGCTACCTTCAAGAACAACACCTTCAAACCAACTTGGCAATCCTGGAAAAGTTAGACGTTTAAATGCTCCATCTTTCTTATTATAAGTAACCAGAGCTCTGCATTTGTACTCCAACAAGACCTCACCGGTTTTCAGAAGACCTAAGGCACGAACGAATGAGCTTTTCTGATACAACTTAGAATCCTTAAAAGGTTGAGCTGAATTCGAATCGGCTTCTTCCAAGCATCTTGGCACATGATATCCAATGTTGAATTCCTTGATCCAGGATTCCTTCACACCATATTCCTTCATAATCCATATCTCAAATTGGTCATCATTGTAATAGACCGTCGCAGAAAGGTAGCCTCCTAAATCCACCAGATGAAAATTAGGCCTGTTGTCTAAGCCACCACAATTAGGCTTTGGAACTTCCCGGAATTTCTCATCTTCAAAATCAAAGGAGATTATCGAGGAACCTGAACGAAATCCTCGTGACCCAGTATGCCAATGAATTCTTTCACAAACCAGAACCTGTGATGGTCCCTGATGAAGATAGTAAGGAAGTTTCCCAAGATTTCTCCAGGCAGGGATGCCTAGAGTGAGAATTTGAACCTCTGCTTGAAAAGACAAGAGTCTACAATAAAGGTTGGGAGGGCCATATGGACTTACCCTGTACACAGCCTTAATCACCTTGTACTTGTTTGTTGTCTGATCGAAACCAAATCCGACCACTGGCTTTGGATGAAGTACTAACTCTGTGGATTTGGGAAGCTCTATGTAGTCCCTGGAAAAGGGATTGTATACATAGAGTATATTTTTTGCAGACGAATCACATAAGCATAGCAAGCCTTTAGATGAACCTACCACATTGAATTCTAGCAACACAGGCACACGGATTTTGTTCACCCTCTGATCATCTTTGCTAAGATCTGAGAGCTCTAGTGAGTAAAGCTGGTTTTGGATGGGATAATCACAATGTAAGATGAGACATGGATCGTTCTCAGTTGCGCGAGAAAAATGCATACAAACAAGAAGAGGGTCTTGGACTAAATTGAGCCAGCCTTTGCATACAAGCTTGGATTGCAGTACAGATGTCACAGGCAGCCTTGATAATATGTCGAGGATAATCTCTAGCGGAAGATACTCCATCGGGATTGTTGATCTTACTATGGATGTTGTTTGAGCTTAATGTTTATTCTCCTGTGCTTGATTCTCACAAAATGCATGAGACCTCAGGAGAGGATAACACTTGAAATAAAAATGACGATTGAAACAAACAAATTGAGACTCTTATGAGATTATATTAATACAAAATGTTGTTTTCTGGGATCCACCATTTGATAATCCTTATGGAACGTACGGTGTATGTTTTCATTTTTAATTTAAGCTAAGGAATTGTTGGACTTACCTATTTGACCTGTCTGATATATGAGCATATACCAGCATCATGTCATTGGATTGATGGACTCATTAATTACTAAATTAAATTAATGATGTAGCATCCTAGGTTTTGAACGAAGTAAAAACAAATTAGTTTCCTAATAGACAAATATGTATCTTCGCATTTGACATCGTAATTTACAGTAAAAGACAGACAGGCCGGTGCTATATATGTGCAAAACAAATTTTGTCCGGTTCAATTGGTGTGTTATGGAAATGCTTTCTCTAGATAGAATTTTATAGAAAACCCTTTTTGGATTGTGCCTATGGCTTCTTTGATTACACAAGTTAGCAGTTTTTTTTTTCATAGATTAAAAATCAGTCCGTTTTGATATTTTGTCATCTGGGTGCTGTTGATTGCATCCTGGTGTTATTGACATTGCTTACAATTCTGTAATCGTTATGAAATTGGTCACTAATGATTGGTGTGTTTCGTTACTTCATTCAAAGAATACAGAGAGAAAACATAAAAAACGTAATTAGTCGGACGCACTGTAATTATTTTTAAGTTTGCCATGAATTGTTAAGATATACAAATTGAACAGAAACTCCAAAACAGAGCAAGCACCCCAGAAACAGAACAAAAGCAAAACAGAGGCAAACAACAAAGAACAACAAAACAGAGGCAAAACAGAAACTCCAAAAACAGAGCAAGCACCCCAGAAACAGAGCAAAAGCAAAAGCACCAGGAAACAACTTCTACCACATGAGAAAAAACACACAGAAAGCCAAAGAACAAGGAAAACCGTGATATCCATTATTGAATTTCAAGATTTGTTCACATCATTTTTGTCCAATAAAATCTTTTGCATTTTATGTATCACTAGGTAGTGAGAGTGTCAATCCAATGGAGGCTACCCTCATGAACAACTGCTTCAAACCAATATGGCATTCCTGGAAAGGTTAGATCCTTAAATGTCCCATCTTTCTGATCATAAGTAACCAGAGCTCTGCATTGGTACTCCAGCAAGACCTCACCGTTTTTCAGAAGACCTAAGACACGAACGAATGAGCTTTTTCGATAGAACTTTGAATCCCTAAAGGGTTTAATTGAATTCTTATCTGCATGTTCCAGTCCTCTTGGTACATGAATTGCAACACTGAATTCCTTGATCCAAGACTCCTTCACTTCATATTGCTTCATAACCCAAATTTCCAACTGCCCGTACTTCAGATGGAGAACCCCAGCAAGGCAACCTCCTAATTCCACCACATCAAAATTAAGCCTCTCTAAGCCACCAGAATCAGGTTTGGGAACTTCTCGAAATTGCTCATCCTCTAGGTCAAAGGAGATGAGCAAGCAACCTATACGGTACCTTCGTGGCCAAGTAGTCCAATGAAGTCTTCCATTGACTAAAACCTGTGATGGCCCTTGATCATAAAGATGGTGAGGTATTTTGCCAAGACTTCTCCATGAAGGCTTTCCAAGAGTGAAAACCTGAACCTCTGATTGTACCGAACTTCTAAACTGGCGTGGATATATAGGTCGAGTCCTCCAATAGACAACCTTGACAACCTTGTACTCCTTTGTTGTCTGATTGAACCCAAATCCGTATACCAAACTGAGATCATACAATGTCTCATCTATGGATTTTGGCAGCTCTATGTAGTTCCTGGTAAAAGGATTATATGCATAGAGTGAGTCTCTTGTTGATGACTCACATAAGCATAACAAGCCCTTACATGATCCTTTTATACCAAACTCAGGAAACATAGGCACGCGGAGTTTATTCACCCTTTGATCATTTTCAGGATCTGAGAGCTCGAGAGAGTATAGCTGGTTTCGACTGGGATGGTCACAGTGTATGATGAGACATGGATCATTCTCAGGTGCGCGGTAAAAATGCAAACTAACAAGAAGAGGGTCTTGGGCTAAATTGTGCCAGGCTTTGCATACAAGCTTGAATTGGAGTAAAGATGTCGCAGACAGCCTTGATAGTATGTCAAGGATAATCTCACGCGGAAGATACTGCATCATTGTTGTTGATCTATGTTTTTCAAGCTTGATGCTTCATCTTCTGTGACTTTTTTTAGCAAAATGAGAATTGAACCAGGCAGAGAGTAGAAGAGACAAGACTTAAAATGGAATGGAGGATGAAAACAAACAAAAAGGGACACTCTGATGTTATCGAAATTTAGAAAAAAGAAATCGAAAGAACATTGAAATTTTTTTGTTTTTTTTGCAGGATCTTCTTTGATAATTCTTATGTAGAAAGTATGTGATTTGTCTTCCATTTCGGGATAAAGAATTGTTTGATTTATCATGTGGTTCACAATAATGTCATATGAGACAAATATGAATCTGTTCAATTAGGTACAAATGCCAAATATAAAATTGCAATCCCTAGCTTGTTGATGTTTTGATGTGGATTAAAAAAAATGTATTACAATATCTTACTGGATAACACACACATCCTAGAAAATGTATTACAATCCACCAGATGCATATTATTAGGCCAGACATAATAATCATCGGGCTTTGGAACTTCCCGGAATTGCTCATCTTCAAAATCAAAGGAGATTATCGGGTAACCTGAATCATCTAACTTAGCACACCAATGAATTCTTCCACAGACTAGAACTTGTGATCGTCCTTGATTAATTCAATGTACAATTATGTATTGCTTTTATATAAACTATTAGTTTGTTAATTTTTGTATCAATTAATTATTGATTTTGTTAATTTTAGAAAATTTTTAACAAATTTTATATTAGGAATTGCTTCATATGAGTCTGATCCATTGGATTTGATCGGAGTGGATTTAAGTATTTTACAATTGGATCGGACGGGTCAGATCTAATTGTAATTGGATCGGCTTGGATTGGAATCCACTCTAAGATTGGATCAGATCGAACTGTAATTTCTTCAATCCAATCGGATTTGATCTTAGATCATGGCAAATCTAATGGATCCAATCCATTGTACACCCGTAGATCTTAAGGTAAATTGAACAAACATATCCTGAGTTTAGGTGTAATTGCACGCATATTAAACTTTTGTTTTAAATGGCACAAACATCCCCAGCCATTATGTTGACTTTGGTCAATTCACTCTCGACATAGAATGACTAAAATTCCCCTAGTTACTTAATATAAAAGGTAAAACAAGTAACCACCATGTGTAGGAATATATATATACAACTGTCATTTGTGCAATGGAATGATAAATTCCATCTATGCGAATTTTATACACCTCGAGTATCAAGGATGGCGACGGATCTGCTCGGGTATGAAGACACAGAGATGGGCATCAGAGTGTGTATATATATATATATATATACAGTCTTTCTACTATCAGTTCGTCCTGATATAAAATATATTAAGACGAAGAATGTGAACCATTGGATTTATATACTTTGACTCAAAGTGTATGCACTTGTCAAAACTTCTCCATGATCTATGGTCCACATTCTTCATCATGATATATTTTATATCAGGACGAACTGACATTAGAAAGACTGTATATATGTATATATATATATATACACACACACACACTCTGCTGCCCATCTCCGTGTCTTCATACCCGAGCAGATCCGTCGCCATCCTTGATACTCGAGGTGTATAAAATTCGCACAGATGGAATTTATCATTCCATTCCACAGATGGAGGAGTGACGCAGAACAGAAGTTCTAGGATCACAAGCGTAACCCTAACAGAGATTAAACTGGAATCCACCAGAAAAAAAGAACTGAAACCAAATTGTAAAATTTATTGAATACCTCGAAACTGATAACAAAAGCCTTAAATAGGCTCAGAAAACCCTAAAAACAGAAAAGACTAAAATATCCTCATCTAAATAAAAAAAAACGAAAAACAAATAAAAACATGAAAATCTTCGGATGCCCGATAACCTAACTTAAACAGCTCCGTTGAGGGAGTAAATGACGTCAACCGGGCAAACCCCAGTTGTTTTCGCTATGGATCTCTGAAAACCCTTTCCGAAAACATATTATAATAGGAAATATGACAACCGAGCGAAAAGTTATGCCCGTTTCTTTGAAACACCTCTTTTGGACAATTTTCTATCCATCTCTTCTTCAAAGTCCAAAGCCAATTGTCCTACATCAAGGAGCTCCTGTGCTTGTTAATTTTTCACTAAATGAGACCTCAGGAGAGGACAAAACTTGAAATGAAAATGAAGATTGAAAACAATCAAATTGAGACTCTTATGAGATTATATCAATACAGAAACAGAATATTGTTTTCTTGGTCTAGGATTTGATAATTCCTATGGAATAGTTGGACTTATTTAAACTGTCTAATATGTTAGGTTTTGGCTCGTATTCTCAAGTGAACCCAATGTGAACCAAACGAGACTCAACTGATGTTGGAACTTCCTGGAGACGTGGGATACGTTTGGAAGTTAGAGTTGGTGTCTGAAGGAGCTTGAAGACCGAAGAAGAATTGAAGAAACAGATTCTGGAAGAAACCGCGGCATGGACCGCGATACGGACAAGCGCATGGATCGCGGCACAGGGAGCGGTCAATTCCAGTATGTATAGTGCGGTGTATACCGCGGCGGAGGCAAAGGCATCAACCGCGGTATTCTGAGCGGTGGACTTCAGTGGCTTTTCCGCGGTGTAGGGGGCGGGGTGCACACCACGACCTAGACCGCGGTAATAGCGGATTTTGCCCAGATCATGAATGTTGCGCGAAAAAGGAAAGGTTTTCTTCTGGAAAGTTCTTGTGCTTATTGGAAAAGGAAAAAGAGTTTGTCTTCATGAAGAATAGGAAAGTCTTATGCTTGAAGGAAAAGATTTCTACTTACAAGAAGACTTGTCATAAATAGGAAATAATATTTATGTGGAACAAGTAATTCTTGTATGTTTAGGAGTAGGATTTCCTTTTATATTAAACTCCCTATAGCTAGTATAAATAGACCTTGTAATAAGGTTATTTGGTGTGGAGTTAAGAAACACTATGTAACATCAGAGAGTGGTGAGATCCGGGTGAAAGACCCAAGGGAATATCCGGGGAGGGATCCAAGGGAATATCAGTGGATCAAGTTAGAGATCCGTTGGTGATATTCAGAGGAGACCTAGGGGATATTGGGGGGTTCTTGGTGAGGATCTTGTGAGCGTGGTTTGGGGTTAAGGTGTGAGAGAGAATCCTGAAGTGTATGATTGTAACAATTTATCACATAGTGGAACTTTCTCTGTCGTCCTGACGGCCCGTGGTTTTTTACCCGATTTGGGTTTTCCACGTATATCTTGTGTTGTGATTGGTTTATTTTCTCTCATCTTATTTTTTCTGCTATTGACGTTATTAATTGCTATGAGTTATGGGCTTTTATTAGGCATGACGCTTCTGCGATCATCGGTTCAAATCCCTAACATAATATATATCATATTAATACCAGCATCATGCATGTCATATTTTTTCGAGGTGATCTCCAGGTTTGTGCAGATGCATGTCATGAGTCTATTCTACCCTTATGAGATTATAGTAATACAGAATATTGTTTTCTGGAATCCACCAATTGAGAATTCTTGTGGAATAGCTGAACTTTTTTAAACTGTCCAATATATAGCATATTAATACCTGTAGCATCATGCATGTCTTTGGATTGATATCTTGGCTTTGAACAAGGACAGAATTGAATTTCCTAATAACTACTTTCTTGAACGATGATTAATAGGAGTACTGACAGTGGAAAAACAAAAATGAACAAACTTGCTAAGAGATTTATGTATCATTAACGAGAGTGTCGATCCAATTGAGGCTACCTTCAAGAACAGCACCTTCAAACCAATTTGGCAATCCTGGAAAAGTTAGACGTTTAAATGCTCCATCTTTCTTATTATAAGTAACCAGAGCTCTGCATTTGTACTCCAACAAGACCTCACCGGTTTTCAGAAGACCTAAGGCACGAACGAATGAGCTTTTCTGATACAACTTAGAATCCTTAAAAGGTTGAGCTGAATTCGAATCGGTTTCTTCCAAGCATCTTGGCACATGATATCCAATGTTGAATTTGAACCTCTGCTTGAAAAGACAAGAGTCTACAATAAAGGTTGGGAGGGCCATATGGACTTACCCTGTACACAGCCTTAATCACCTTGTACTTGTTTGTTGTCTGATCGAAACCAAATCCGAACACTGGTTTTGGATGAAGTACTAACTCTGTGGATTTGGGAAGCTCTATGTAGTCCCTGGAAAAGGGATTGTATAGGGAGTATATTTTTTGCAGACGAATCACATAAGCATAGCAAGCCTTTAGATGAACCTACCACATTGAATTCGGGCAACACAGGCACACGGATTTTGTTCACCCTCTGATCATCTTTGCTAAGATCTGAGAGCTCTAGTGCGTAAAGCTGGTTTTGGATGGGATAATCACAATGTAAGATGAGACATGGATCGTTCTCAGTTGTGCGAGAAAAATGCATACAAACAAGAAGAGGGTCTTGGACTAAATTGAGCCAGCCTTTGCATACAAGCTTGGATTGCAGTACAGATGTCACAGGCAGCATTGATAATATGTCGAGGATAATCTCTAGCGGAAGATACTCCATCGGGATTGTTGATCTTAATATGGATGTTGTTTGAGCTTAATGTTTATTCTCCTGTGCTTGATTCTCACAAAATGCATGAGACCTCAGGAGAGGACAACAATTGAAATAAAAATGTCGATTGAAACAAACAAATTGAGACTCTTATGAGATTATATTAATACAAAATGTTGTTTTCTGGGATCCACCATTTGATAATCCTTATGAAACGTACGGTGTATGTTTTAGTTTTTAATTTAAGCCAAGGAATTGTTGGACTTACCTATTTGACCTGTCTGATATAGAGCATATACCAGCAGCATGTCATTGGATTGATGGACTCATTAATTACTAAAGTAAAATTAATGATGTAGCATCCTTGGTTTTGAACGAAGTAAAAAAATTTAGTTTCCTAATAGACAAATATATATCTTCGCATTTGATATCGTAATTTACATCAAAAGAAAGACAGGCCGGTGCTATATATGTGCAAGACAAATTTTGTCCAATTCCAATTAGTGTGTTCTGGAAATGCTTTCTCTAGATAGAATTTTATAGAAAACCCTTTTTGGATTGTGCCTATGGCTTCTTTGATTACACAAGTTAGCAGTTTTTTTTTCAAAGGTTAAAAATCAGTCCGTTTTGATATTTTGTCATCTGGGTGCTGTTGATTGCATCCTGGTGTTATTGACATTGCTTACAATTCTGTAATCGATATGAAATTGGTCACTAATGATTGGTGTGTTTCGTTACTTCATTCAAAGAATACAGTAAGAAAACTTAAAAAACGTAATTAGTTGGGCGCGCTATAATTATTTTTGAGTTTGCCATGAATTGTTAAGATATACAAATTCAACTTAGAGTGGACAACCAATTTTTCTACACACAACTCTCCAAAATCTATATGAACGTAAATTAATTACCAATGTTTGCTAATTCAAATCTTCTTGGTGCATGCTTTTTTTTTCTTTCTGAACGGCAATTATATTCAAAGAAAGCCAAGAAGGCAAGAAGAACACAACAAAAAGCAGCAGCTGACAAATGCAGCACCCAAAAAAAGACATACCCGAAGCACAGAATCTCCAAAACAGAGCAAGCACCCCAGAAACAGAGCAAAAGCAAAACAGAGGCAAAACAGAAACTCCAAGAAACAGAGCAAGCACCCCAGAAACAGAGCAAAAGCAAAAGCGCCAGGAAACAACTTCTACAGTTCTACCACATGAACAAAAACACACAGAAAGCCAAAGAACAAGGAAAACCGTGATTTCCATTATTGAATTCCAAGATCTGTTCACATCATATTTGTCCAATAAAATCTTTTGCATTTTATGTATCACTAGGTAGTGAGAGTGTCAATCCATTGGAGGCTACCCTCATGAACAACTGCTTCAAACCAATATGGCATTCCTGGAAAGGTTAGATCCTTAAATGTCCCATCTTTCTGATTATAAGTAACCAGAGCTCTGCATTGGTACTCCAGCAAGACCTCACCGTCTTTCAGAAGACCTAAGACACGAACGAATGAGCTTTTTCGATAGAACTTTGAATCCCTAAAGGGTCCAGTTGAATTCCTATCTGCATGTTCCAGTCCTCTTGGTACATGAATTGCAACACTGAATTCCTTGATCCAAGACTCCTTCACTTCATATTGCTTCATAACCCAAATTTCCAACTGCCCGTACTTCAGATGGAGAACCCCAGCAAGGCAACCTCCTAATTCCACCACATCAAAATTAAGCCTCTCTAAGCCACCAGAATCAGGTTTGGGAACTTCTCGAAATTGCTCATCCTCTAGGTCAAAGGAGATGAGCAAGCAACCTATACGGTACCTTCGTGGCCAAGTAGTCCAATGAAGTCTTCCATTGACTAAAACCTGTGATGGCCCTTGATCATAAAGATGGTGAGGTATTTTGCCAAGACTTCTCCAAGAAGGTTTTCCAAGAATGAAAACCTGAACCTCTGATTGTACCGAAAACATTCTCCTAAACTGGCGTGGATAAATAGGTCGAGTCCTCCAATAGACAACCTTGACAACCTTGTACTCCTTGGTTGTCTGATTGAACCCAAATCCGTATACCAAACTGAGATCATACAATGTCTCATCTATGGATTTTGGCAGCTCTATGTAGTTCCTGGTAAAAGGATTATATGCATAGAGTGAGTCTCTTGTTGATGACTCACATAAGCATAACAAGCCCTTACATGATCCTTTTATACCAAACTCAGGAAACATAGGCACGCGGAGTTTATTCACCCTTTGATCATTTTCAGGATCTGAGAGCTCGAGAGAGTATAGCTGGTTTCGACTGGGATGGTCACAGTGTATGATGAGACATGGATCATTCTCAGGCGCGCGGTAAAAATGCATACTAACAAGAAGAGGGTCTTGGGCTAAATTGTGCCAGGCTTTGCATACAAGCTTGAATTGGAGTAAAGATGTCGCAGACAGCCTTGATAGTATGTCAAGGATAATCTCACGCGGAAGATACTGCATCATGCTTGTTGATCTATGTTTTTCAAGCTTGATGCTTCATCTTCTGTGACTTTTTTTTAGCAAAATGAGAATTGAACCAGGCAGAGAGTAGAAGAGACAAGACTTAAAATGGAAGGGAGGATGAAAACAAACAAAAAGGGACTCTCTGATGTTATCGAAATTTAGAAAAAAGAGATCGAAAGAACAATGAAATTTTTTTGTTTTGTTTGCAGGATCTTCTTTGATAATTCTTATGTAGAAAGTATGTGATTTGTCTTCCATTTCGGGATAAAGAATTGTTTGATTTATCAAGTGGTTCACAATAATGTCATATGAGACAAATATGAATCTGTTCAATTAGGTACAAATGCCAAATATAAAATCCAATCCCTAGCTTGTTGATGTTTTGATGTAGATTAAAAAAAATGTATTACAATATCTTATTGGATAACACACACATCCTAGAAAATAAATGGAATTGTAAATCGGAAAGTTTTATGGGTTTTTGGGAAAGTTATAGCACTACTCAAACTTCAAATGGAACCGAAATATGCAGTGAAATTCTTTTTATTTGACAATAGGTAACAGAGCTACAATTACAGGAAGAATGTAAGCAGCTAGATTTCACAGAATTCATATAGTTTTGCAAACTTGAAGATTAGGCAGAAATATAAAGGAGCAAACTGGCTGAGACTTTTATGTATCATTGAGGAGAGTGTCAATCCAATTGAGGCTACCCTCATAAACAACTTCTTCAAACCAATATGGCATTCCTGTAAAGGTTAGGTCCTTAAATGTCCCATCTTTCGGATCATAAGTAACCAGAGCTCTGCATTTGTACTCCAGCAAGTCCTTACCATTTTTCAGAAGGCCTACGACACAATCGAATTGTAAACCGGAAAGTTTTTTGGGTTTATGAGAAAGTTATAGTACTACTCAAACTTCAAATGGAACCGAAATATCCAGGGAAATTTTTGTTAGTATGATCAACAATTTTGTTCTTCTTTTTCTTCAAATGCAAACCAAGATAAAATATTCCTCTTCTTCCTCTTCAAATGGATCAGATCGGATCTTAGATCATTGCAAATCCAATCGATTCAATCTGCCAGCATACCCGTAGATCTATGGGTAAATTGAACAAACATACACAGAATTCAGGTTTAATTGCACGCATATTCAACTTTTGTATTAAATTGCACAAACATCCCTTGCCATTATGTTGACTTCGGTCAACTCACATTTTGACACAGGATAACTAAAATACTCCTGGTTGCTTATTTTATCTTTTTCAAATTACTATTTAAAATAATAAATTATATATGAAAAGAGAAAAAAATGATCTTGGAATATTTTTTCTTCCAATTTTTTTAATTTCTTATTTCTTTCTTACATTTTCTAACTTCTCAAACACTAAATTTTCAGATTCCAAATGCTTACTTCATCACCTAACTTAACCCGAACAAAATTTTCTTCATCAATCCAATTTTTTTCAATAAAATTTCACAAACAAAAACTTTAAATCAATTGACGAGATGAAGTTGGTTCAGTGGTAAAGCCCCACACATGCACAACGAGATCGTATGTTCACGTCCTCTCCCTCCCAAAAAAAGCCCGAATTGTAATAGTGTAATACTTTTAATAAAAATACAAATCATTCCCACAAATCAATCAATTTATATTATAGTCTAAAGTTGCAGGCTTTCATGCCAAACCTTAACAAAACCTGATCAAGACATTTAACAAAACTTTATCAATTCCAACTTTAAAGTCTTCCAATGCTTATCCTATTACATCCATTGATCAAGACATTTAACAAAACCAGAATTCAATGAGATTGGAAATTATAATCATGTTCGTCTCCTCTGATATTCAATTTTTTATAATAAAAACAGAAATTAACTTCAACGATTTAATTGTTGTTGTGAATAATAATAATAATTAAAAACCTGAAGGGTCTCAACACTTATGTTGACTAGAGCTTTCAGACTAGACACAGCTACCACACAATCACCACCCCCAGTCGTGTCCCAACACAAACACCTTCTCCTCCCCCTCCTTCTCCCACCATATATAGGCATGTATACTCTGCCGCCTGCCTCAGTGCCTCCGTGTCTTCATACCTGAGCAGATCCGGAGCCATCGCCTGTTACTTGAGGTGTATAAAATTCGCACAAATATTGGAATTTATCATTCCATTTCATAGATGGAGGAGCTCCATCTCCAAGGAAGAGATTTATGTATCATTAACAAGAGTGTCGATCCAACTGAGGCTACCATCATGAACAACAACTTCAAACCAATTTGGCAATCCTGGAAAAGTTAGATGTTTAAATGTTCCATCTTTCTTATTACAAGTAACCAGAGCTCTGCATTTGTACTCCAACAAGACCTCATCACCGGTTTTCAAAAGGCCTAAGACACGAACGAATGAGCTTTTCCCGTACAACTTTGAATCCTTAAAAGGTTGTGCTGAAATCCAATCCACTTCTTCCAAACTTGTTGGCACATGATTTCCAATGTTGAATTCCTTGATCCAGGATTCCTTAACATTGTATTCCTTCATAACCCATATCTCAAATTCTCTATAATTGTTATAGACCGCGGCAGAAAGACAGCCTCCTAAATCCACCAGTTGAATATAAGAATGGTGATCCAAGCCACCGCAATCAGGCTTTGGAACTTCCCGGAATTGCTCATCTTCAAAATCAAAGGAGATTATT
The DNA here is from genome assembly GCA_033220585.1 of Dipteronia sinensis. Taxonomy (NCBI): domain Eukaryota; kingdom Viridiplantae; phylum Streptophyta; class Magnoliopsida; order Sapindales; family Sapindaceae; genus Dipteronia; species Dipteronia sinensis. Next base: position 43,077,047 of record CM065645.1, read on the forward strand.
GGGCAACTTGAATGAAGTCCTGACCAAGTATGCCAATGAATTCTTCCACAGATCAGAACCTGTGATGGTCCCTGATGAATTAGACGGTAAGGTAGTCTCCCAAAATTTCTCCAAGCAGGGCTGCCCAGAGTGAGAATTTAAACCTCTGCTTGAAAAGAATAGAGTCTAATATGACGGTTGCGAAGTCCAGGTAGATGTGTCCTATATACAGCCTTAATCACCTTGTACTTGTTTGTTGTCTGATTGAAACCAAATCCGTACACCGGATATTGATGAAGTAACTCTGTGGATTTGGGCAGATCTATGTAGTCCCTGGTATAGGGATTGTATACATAGACTATATCTTTTGCTGATGAATCACATAAGTATAACAAACCTTTACATGACCCTACCACATTGAATTCGGGCAATACAGGCACACGGATTTTGTTCACCCTCTGATCATCCTTGCCAAGAGCTGAAAGCTCTAGCGAGTAAAGCTGGTTTCGGATGGGACAATCACAATGTAAAACGAGACATGGATCGTTCTCAGTTGCATGAAAACAATGCATATAAACAAGAAGAGGGTCTTGGACTAAATTGTACCAGGATTTGCATACGAGCTTGGATTGCAGTAAAGATGTCACAGGCAGCCTTGATAGTATGTCGAGGATAATCTCTCGTGGAAGATACTCCATCGGGATTGTTGATCTTACTATGGATGTTGTTTGAGCTTAATGGTTATTCTTCTGTGCTTGATTCTCACAAAATGCATGAGACCTCAGGACAGGACAACATTTGAAATAAAAATGACGATTGAAAACAAACAAATTGAGTCTCTTATAAGATTATATTAATACAAAATGTTGTTTTCTGGGATCCACCATTTGATAATCCTTATGAAACATAAGGTGTATGTTTTCGTTTTTAATTTAAGCTAAGGAATTGTTGGACTTACCTATTTGACCTGTCTGATATAGAGCACAAACCAGCATCATGTCATTGGATTGATGGAATCATTACTATATTAAAATTAATGAAGAACAAAATTGAATTTTGTCCAATTCCAATTAGCGTGTTCTCTAGAGAACCCTTTTTGGATTGTGCTTATGGTTTCTTTGATTACAAAATTTAGCAGTTTTTTTTTCTTAGATTAAAAATCAGTTCTTTTTTATATTTTGTCATTTGGGTGCTGTTATTTTGCATTCTGGTGTTACTGACATTGCTTACAATTCCATAATCAATATGAAGTTGGTCACTAATGATTGGTGTGTTTCGTTACTTCTTTCAAGGAATACGCAGAGAGAAAACCTAAAAAACAGAATTTAGTCTAGCTATAATTTTTTTTTTTTTTGAGTTTTCCATGAATTGTTAAGATATACCAATTCAACATATATAGTGGATGTATCATGATTAAATTCTTATATTTGTAGGCAAAGAACAGAAGAATCAATCATTCTTGTTTTCTCATAAAATAAGTTGGAAACAACAATGAAAATGTTGTTTTGGGATAAACAATTTGAAAATGTTCATGGACGGTGTCCTTTGTTTGTAGCATATCAGTCGGAAACTTGAAGAACAAAAGGCCAAATAATATCATATTAGAGGAAGCATTGACAGCTTCTCAATTAACACACCTTCAAGTTGGACTGACACTATAAAAACAAAAAACAAAATGAACAAACTGGCTAAGACCTTTAAGAATCATTAACGAGAGTGTCTATCCAATTGAGGCTACCCTCATGAACAACAGCTTCAAACCAATATGGGATTCCGGGAAAGGTTAGATGATTAAATGTCCCATCTTTCAGATCATAAGTAACCAGATGTCTGCTATTGTACATTAGCAAGACCTCACCTGTTTTCAGAAGGCCTAAGACACAATTGTATGAGCCTTTCTGATACAACTTTAAATCTTTAAAATCCCTATTAGCTTCTTCCAAGCTTCTTGGCACATGACTTCCAATGTTGAATTCCTTGATCCAGGATTCCTTCACATTGTATTCCTTCATAATCCATATCTCAAATTGGCCATCAAAATATTTAGAGACCATGGCAGAAAGGCTGCCTTCTAAATCCACCAGTTCAAAATTAAGACTGTCGTCCAAGCCACCACAATCAGGCTTTGGAACTTCACGGAATTGCTCATCTTCGAAATCAAAAGATATTATCAGTTCACCTGAAAGAAATTCTGACCGAGGTAACCAAGATTTCCAATGAATTCTTCCACAGACCAGAACCTGTGATGGTGCTTGATAAATTAGATTGTAAGGTAGTTTCCCAATATTTCTCCAGGCAGGGCTGCCTACATTGAGAATTTGAACCTCTGGTTGAAAAGACATGAATTCAGTACGACGGTTGCGTCCTCCAAGTCCTCCACGTAGCTGTGTCACAACATTAATCACCTTGTACTTGTTTGTTGTCTTATTGAAACCAAATCCCACTAAACCTTGATGAAGTAACTCTGTGGATTTGGGCAGCTCTATGTAGTCCCTGGAAAAGGGATTGCATACATAGAGTGATTTTTTTGTAGAAGAATCACATAAGCACAACAAGCCTTTACATGACCCTACCACGTAGAATTTTGGCAACACAGGTATACGAATTTTTTTCACCCTTTGACCATCTTTGCAATGATCTGAGAACTCTAGTGAGTAAAGCTGTTTATCACAGTGTAAGATGAGACATGGATCGCTCTTATTTGCGTGGGAAAAATGCATGCAAACAAGAAGAGGGTCTTTGACTAAACTCTTCCAGGCTTTGCATACGAGCTTGGATTGCAATAAAGATGTCACAGGCAGCCTTGATAGTATGTCGAGGATAATCTCTCGCGGAAGATACTCCATCGTGCTTGTGGATCCTGTGGATTAATCAATGCAAAATCAAACAACCAAGGGGAAGAGAGATGTGAGAGAAATGGTGGCTAGGGTTTTATTAGATGAAAAGAATGCAATAGTACAAAGTAAACCCTACGCGATAAAGAATATAAGTAGAGAGTTACAAAAGCAAAATTGAGAGTTACATATGGAAATCCAAGATCCGATTTAATCTAATGGATTGGATCAAATCCAATCATATCTTGAAATCCAAATCAATCCAATGGATCAGATCAAATCCAATGGATCTTATTGGATTAAATTGGATCCCTACACACCTCTAATTATTTCTACCCTTAATGAGTATAATAACTTTAATATCCTTCCTTAAAAAAAAAAAAACTTTAATATCCCCTCAAACTTACGATTTGGCTGTAAGAAGTATGGAGAGTTTGTCAATTAAAAAAACGAAAACGTAAAATAGGATGTGACTTTGTAAACAAGTAGGAGAAAACCAAGTACGTACTAGAATGAAACAAAGATAAAGTCAAATACCAAATTCAAACGGAATTGCGACTCGTAGATGTGTTAAACTTTATTCCATGAGATTAAAGTCCGATATCATGTGAATTATTCAATGCAAAATACAAGAACTAAACTGAAGATAGAAAAGTGAAAATAGGGTGGTTAGGGTTTCATTAGATAAAAGAATTCTAGAGTATAAAGTAAAACCTAAGAAATAATATATAGGATTACGAGCAAAAATGAGAAAAGTATATTCTACCGTACTAGAATGAAATAATATAATATTTATTGTTCTTTAAAAGATATATATATATATATATATATAATAAATGAGCATATTCAATTTTTGTCTTAAATTGCAAAAACATCCTACCCTAAGTTGACGAAACTCACATTTTGGCGCAGAGTGACTAAAATACAATGGTTAATATTTTTTTAATTTTCAAATTAATATTTAAAATAATAAAGGAAAAAAATTTCTCGGATTTTCTTTTCTTCCAAAGTTTTTCATTTTTGTTTCTTCTTTATTTTATGTTCTTACGTTTTTTCATTTCCCAAACACCACATTTCAAGTTCCAAAAGCTTACTTCATCACCTAACATCACCCAACTTCATCTTCATCACCCAAATAAAACTTTCTTCATCAATTCAAAAAATTTCAATCAAATTCCACCAATATATATATATATATATATATATATATATATGCACAAATCAATCGATTTATATTATAGTCTAAACCTTAACAAAACCCGATCCAAACATTTAACAGAACTTTATCAATTCAGACTTTAAAGTCTTCCAATGCTTATCTTGATCCAGACATTTAACAAAACCCCAATTCAACGAGATTGGAAGGTATAGTCATGTTCGTCTCCTCTGATTTTCAAATTTTTTTAATAAAAAAGAAGAAATTAACTTCAACGATTTAATTATTGTTGTGAATAATAATAATAATAATAATAATAATAATAAAAAATAAAAAAACCTGAAATCTGCAAATGTAATGGTCACGGACTCATTGGCCATAGAAAGCTTTCAAGGTCTCAAATGGTTTCCTCTTGGGATTCCAAAAACTATATGAGCCTAAAATAACAACCACCAATGTTTGCTAATTCAAATCCTCTTGGTGCATGCATTTCCAATATTGAATTCCAAGATTGGTTCACATCATATTCTTTCATTAACATCTTTTGCAATTTATGTATTATCACCAGTACTGAGAGTGTAGTCAGTCCATTGGAGGCTAGCCTCATGAACAACAGCTTCAAACCAACCCGGCAATCCTGGAAAAGTTAGATCCTTAAATGTTCCATCTTTTCGATCATAAGTTACCAGACCTCTTCCTTTATATGACAACAAGATGTCACCATTCTTCAGAAGACATAAGATCCTAACAAATGAGCTTTTCCAATACAACTTTGAGTCTCTAAAAGGCTGAGCAGCTGAATTCCAATCCACTTCTTCTAAGCTTCTTGGCACATAATTTCCGATGTTGAATTCCTTGATCCAGGATTCCTTCACATTGTATTCCTTCATAATCCATATCTCAAATTGGCCGTAAGTGTCATAGATCGCAGCAGACAGGCATCCTCCTAAATCCACCAGATGAAAATTAGGCCTGTCTAAGCCATCACAATCAGGCTTTGGAACTTCGCGGAATTGCTCATCTTCTAGATCAAATGAGATTATCAAACAACCTGAATGAAATTGTCGTGGCCAACTACGCCAATGAAGTCTTCCACAGACCGAGACCTGTGACAGACCCTGATGAAGATGGTAAGGTAGATTTCCAAGATTTTTCCAAGCAGGGCTGCCTAGAGTGAGAATTTGAACCTCTGCTTGTAAAGAAATGAGTCCACCATAGTAGTGGTGAAGTCCACATCTACGAAATGGAAGCTTCTGATACACAGCCTTGACCACCTTGTACTTGCGTGTTTTCTGATTGAAACCAAATCCGAACACTGGATTCTGATGAAGTAACTCTGTGGATTTGGGCAGCTCTATGTAGTCCCTGGTAAAGGGATTGTATACATAGACTATATCTTTTACGGATGAATCACATAACCATAACAAGCCTTTACATGACCCTAACACTTCAAATTCAGGCAACACAGGCACACGGATTTTGTTCACCCTCTGAACATCTTTGCTAAGAGCTGAGAGCTCTAGTGAGAAAAGCTGATTTTGGATGGGATAATCACAATGAAAGATGAGACATGGATCGTGTTCAGTTGCGCGGGAAAATTGCATACAAACAAGAAGAGGGTCTTGGACTAAATTGTGCCAGGCTTTGCATACAAGCTTGGAGTGCAGTAAGGATGTTACGGGCAATCTTGATAGGATGTCAACAACAACTTCGCACGGAAGGTACTCTATCATGCTTGTATGTGTCTATTTTTCGAGCTGCCTGGTTATATAACTACTACTCTGTCTTAAAAAATGGGATCTAAATTCTTAATAGGCAGAAATTTAGAAGAGACAAGACTTAAAAATAAAAGTGAAGATGAAAACAAGCAAATTGGGACTTTGATAACATCGCATTCATAATATGAAATGAGACAGAAACCAAAGAATTGAGAAATGACAAAATCAGGAATCCAATTCCATTTCAGCAGATTGATGAACTTACTGTTGCCAACCTATATACAAATTTTTTAATTAATTAAATACAAAATGGACATACATGTCAATATTCACAAAGCTACACAGAGAGATCTAAAAAATATATGATGAGTGCACTCGAATTTTCTCCCAGTTTACCCACAATCAAGTTGGGTGAATTGACTGGATTGAATCTAGGCTTTGATGTGTGCAGAAGCCTTCAGGAGGAGTGTTTTGCCAGCGAACGTACTCACATCACAGCATCGTTGATTGAAACAAGGCTAGCAGTGTAAGGAATCGCTTGATAGTTTGATTTAATGTCAAAAGTTTTCGGTTTTCTTACACTTTTGCTTTTAACATTGTAAGCAAGCAAATCTTCAGAACCGAACAACATTAGTAATTCTGTATCTTCAGTTGCTTCCTCATCATTCATATTCACACCATAGTTTAGAATATGTATTGATCCGAAAATCCTTTGCAGCTTCGAGATTAATGGGTTTGCTAAAATGAACTCTTTAGTCCAAGAACTCTTCACCCCATAATTCTTCATTACCCAGATGTCAATATTCGATTCAAGGAAACCGTCACATAGATAGAGAAAACCTCCTGAAACTCCCACAGAAATGCTGTTAATAGGCTTACATTGGCCATGGTCTTGAATTGGTGGACCTGGAAATGGTTGGAATTGCTCATTTTCAAGGTCAAAAGAACACATAAATTCCGTTTTATCCGGTGAATGAGCATACCAGTGAAGATCACCGTGTAAAAAAGCACCATAACTCGGTTGAATAAGCTCGTATGGAAGATATCCAATGTTTCTCCACATATCTGTACCAAGTGTAAATATCTGAACCTGAAAATTATCAGAATTCTCTGCTTGATCCTTATAATTGAGAATTTGAATAAACTTGTATCGGTTAGTACTCTGAGTGATACCGAAACCAAGTATCCTCTTATGGACTCTTTTACTTCTAAGTTGTGGAAGGACCATATAATCCTTCAGAATTGGATTGCACACAGAAATTTCATCTTTTTTGTAACCCAAGTCACGTAAACAAAGCAAGCCATTGCATGAAGTTAGCAGTGACAATCTGTTAGCAGGGGCGTTGCCAATTCGATTCAACCTCAACAAGGGTACAATGAGATCATCATTGCAGATTGATCTCTGTTGTAGATTTGTGAGGAGAAGTACCGAGACTGGTGCTGTTGCGAGGTGCATTTGAGCAAAATAAGGATCCGAGAGTATGTTTAACCAGGTTCTGCAAACACATTTGCATTGGAGGATGGTCTTGACAGGGAGCCTGGAAAGAATATCCATAAGAATTGGCAGAGGCAGCTCTGCCATTGATTCATTGCTTGCTTGGACTTCATCTTTGCTGTCTTCTTTTGTGTGATTTTTTCTTCTTGCAATGGAATTGATTTTCCAAAATAAACCTAGAAGTGATGCTTTTATTGTCATAGGAGGAATTTGTGAACACAGATCAATAAATACATGAAAAAGAAAATAATATTCTGATTCTATTTAGGATTCATCATGTTTGCTTTTTCATACAATTATTGGTTTCAAATGTTGTCAATTTTTCCATATTGGACATTAGCTGTAAGAATATTCAAAGGAATTGTATCCCGTGACTGCACGTACTGGAGTTGCGTGTGTGACCTGCCCTCTTCATGTGAATAACGTGTGACAAATTTAGACTTGACGCCGGTTCGGTTCCGGTTCCTTTTTTTTCCCTTATATTTAATTTTATTTCATATAAAAATTAGTCATGTAAAATTGTAATTTGTAAATGCATTTTATTGGTCACCAGAAAATAAAATAAAATAACTAAATAACAAATTAAAAAATTAAATTAAAATAAAACTAAAAAAATATAAAATTGGTCTTGCACTTAATTTTTACCACAATTAAGTTGCCTACGTATCATCTTAAGGTTTAAAGAAATCAAATACCACATAGTTCTCTTACCTTTTATTGCAGGTTTGGTGATAGCGTATTGGCGAGGACTAATTGTTGTCATGATCATCTGTTCGACTTTCAGCCGGTTGGTCATCTTTGAAGAAATCGTTGGGTTCCTCTTGATCGATTTCTTGTTGTCTATTTTGTCTTGAATCTGAACTGATTTCGGACTCGTAAGCAAACGCCTTGGGTCCAGAATATTCCGACCAGCATTAAACTGTTGTTCCATCGCCACCGTAGAAACTGGTGTTGAAAGAATTTGCTTGATTATCATAGCCAAGATTAGAAAGTACCTTTAATGCTCATTCCACCAGTGTAGGATATCCAATTTTTTAACTTCAATGTCTTCTATAAACACAAAAGAAGTACTTATATAAGATTCAAGCTCATAATACGTAGTGGAGCTTGATGAAGAAAAACCTAGTAATTTTTTGGTTTTTTTGGATAATAGATTATACTCTAAACTCATAAACGGGAGAGGGATGAGAAATGAGATACATTTTAAGTTTGTGGAACATCAATGTTCAGTGATTGACTATAAACTCTAAGATATTCATCATATAACTCATACAATAATGTCTTAACCCTAACACAACACATATCAGCATCATAATCTATTTTTAAACATTGTTCATAATAAGCAGATAAATAGTCAAACAAATTTTTTAATCTACAACTTGGATCAAAACACATGGCAATCAAATAAATATTTGGAAACTCCTTATAATATTGTAACCATTTTTCCTTCATATTAGTAACAAACTCCAGTAATTATGAGTCGGATTCACAATGAGCAAAGTATTAAGACTCTCAATAATAAATAAACTAGTTGTAGTATAATAAACACCAGATAAATTGTTAGTAGCATTATTAAAGACTTTTGACAAACCATAAACATTGTTACAAAATATCTCAATGACTTTGATAAAGATTAATGTGACTAACATGATATTGAATAAAAGTAATTAATAAATCTCTATATTCATAACTTCTAGCAAGCAATTTATAAGTAGAATTTCAACGTGTTGGAATATCACGAGTAAATCTAATGACACACCTACCATTTTGTTTACAATATGTTGACCATGCTTTCATTGTAGAAGGATGTTTCCACAAAACATAGAAGTCATCTTTAATAGGTTGAATAAACTGTTCAATAGTTTTTAATCCTTTTTGAATACATAAATTTAAAATGTGGCATGCATATCTTTGATGAAAAAATTTAAGATAAGGTTTGCATAATTCAATTAAAGTAGAAATAGCAATGGAATTGTTATAAGCATTATCAAAAGTCAAAACCAATTGTAAAAATTTTGTTTTCAATTTTATACTCTGTAAAAATAATTATAAGTTGTCTAAAAATATTAGCAGCAATGTGTTTATCATCAAAAACTCTAAACGCAAGAATTCTTTTTTAGATAGTCCATGCATTATCCATATAATGGCAAGTGACACCCAAGTATGAATGCATTCCCCAATGGTCACTCCATATGTGTGCACATACGGAAATACGACAATTATATTTTTTAAAATATTTTTCCAACTTTTTTTTTCTTTATCGTAAATGTTTTCAAGTGTTTCTGTAAGCGTGGCTCTAGGAACACACTATGCAGAAGGATTTAATGCTCATTGACAATAATTAATAAAACCAACATTTTCACAAAAATTAAATGATAAGTGTTTTACTGCAATCATTCTAGCTAATTCTTCTCTATTTTTTGCATCACTATATTTAAATAATTGTTGGTTAGGGGTAGTGCACCTAGAAATTTGAGCTTGTGAACTCGATCTGGCATGTGCGTTCGTTATATGCTTCCGATATGTGCCATTTCCTCCAAATTTGTGCCACTTAAATACTTTTTTTACAGTAATTGTAAATCACTATAATGCTTCCATATTCTTGCGTAACTTTCTTCATATGGAGTACGAAGAGATCAAATTTGATCTGCTTCTATAACTGTTCTTTCGTATGTGGATCCAATTCAAAATCTAGAAGGGGATTAGGGCCATCAAGCATATTTTCTGATCAGCTTGTCAAAGAGGGGTGGCATTAGGATCGGGTTCAGAAATTCTTAGTGAGGGATGCGATTGAAGAGAGTTTAGGCTTAAGTCTTCAGCATAGACTTGGTGTTGCAGATACTTGTGAAAGAAGCGGTTGTCATGACATACTCCAATTTCCTCCTAATTCTCTCTCAATTCTCAATTCTCCAACTCTCCACAGTCCACAATCCACTCTCCTCTCTATGTTTCCAATTTATTTTATTTGCAATTACTAAGTTTCCAATTTATTTAATTTTTTTTAAAATATATATAACATTGGAATCGCCGGTTCCAGTCCGGTTTGAACCGGTCGGTTCCTCAAAATTTAAAACTAGAGCCGGTTCCGGTCCGGTTCGTGTTTTTCCCAAACGGTTCATGTTCCTTCCGCCGGTTCGAACCGAACCGGCACCATGTCTAGTGACAATATTTAATCCTTCTATAGCTTAATTAATTTCACTTTCATTGAGATTGAGACCATTACAATTTAGATATTGTTTGCTTTGAGCCTTCGATATGTATATTTCGAGTCTCAGATCTAAGGTCGAGACTCAAGATTATTATTTTAATTTGTTTACTATTATAATAAATATAAATGAAACCCCAAAACCCAAACGTACGAGGGTCATTGCTCCAGGAGTAACTATTTGTATTGTGGAAAAGTCAACATTAAACCATCTATATAATATATAAAAGCTGACCCTCACAGCGCTACATGTTGTCGTGGATGAGTTTTAGATTTAAATACATTAATTTCTATTTATATTAACAAATCAGGTCAATAAGCACTCTGTATTAATGCACAAGTTAAATAGGCACTCATGATTACAATTAATAAAGACAATAAATCAATTATTTAAACCTTTGGTATATCCCCCTCTCTCTCTAAAATATTCATTCCCTCTCACATCCCTCAATTTCCTCCATAAAAACATCCAAAATCTCATATATTTTCTCATCTCATTCCATTGACTTTCTCGGCAAACTCAAAACAAGCTGTCGAGAACTGGTTGTCGTTGAATGGTGAGAGGAATTTCTACATATTTGGTTGAATATTATAATATATATATATATATATAATATTTGATAAGTTAATTTATTTTATTTTTGGTTCATTAAGAAAATTTATTAATTATCTCATTAGATTATGGAATTGACTCTTGATTTTTGGTTCATTAAGAAAAATTATTCATTATCTCATTACTTATGAGATTGACTCTTGATTTTTCTATACTATTAATTATTTTATCTTATTTTGAAGCCTTAATATACCACGTGTTGGCATGACAAGGCTTGACCATTAATTAGTTTTTTTTAAAAAAAATTATATTCAATTCTACAGTTTTATATTCTTTAACTCTTCATTTTGTTTTTCAATTAATGGTTGATTTTCTAGATTTAATGAGAATTATTACTATTATTATATCATATATTTTTCCTTTAATACTTGATAAATAATATATTATCATAGAATTTCAACATACCACTTGAGAAGACTTGACCTGACCATTTATTAATTTATATCAGAGATGTCAAAGAAATAAATCTAGAGAAATGCCTCATGATTGTTTTTCATTACCGATACATCTAATATCTTAGACTAATAAATTAAATCATTATATTATTGTTGCGTTACATTTTATAATTCTCACACATCATGTGGGATGTAATCAAGTATAAACTATTTTCATGGTGAAATGTCATGCAGGAAAATTTAATGCTAACTGCCAAGGACTATCTTACTCTCAATTTATATTGTTTGATCCCAAGTTCTTTGTTTCTTGGAGCTTTTAAGTCTTTGAAAGTGATTGATCTGCAAATTGGGTTTTTATTTTTTTGTTTCTTCTGTTTTTTACACTGGCTCTAGAGGAGAAAAACAAACAAAAACAGAAGATTCCCTGTCAATTCTGGTTGGCTTGATCCAATTATGGTCACTGTTATTCTTCATGTGTATAACGTGCGAAAATATATAATGTTTCACTTTCATTGAGATTGTGACCATTAAAATTTAGATATTGTTTGTTTTGAATTTCGAGCCTTCAACTTGTATATCCTATCTGCTTTGCTTTAATGGTTTAGTGTGTTTGGTATGACTTTTGTAAGGATAAAAACGTATTTTTAAAGTTAGAAGCTATTTTGAAGTTTTTTTTTAGTTTTTTTTAAGAGTGGTGCTATTGACACATCCCCTACTGATCTATTCATGCCCTATTTATTAAAATTTTGATTTAATTAAATAAAATTAAATGTTTTTATTAAATTTTTTGGTTTATTTCCAAAACTACCAATTTTACTTATTTTTCAAACTTAATACATACTATATATGATCTATCTATCTCTGATCTCTGTATCTGTATACATCTCTCTCACCTCCATTGATTGATTTATTTTTTTTCTTCTTATTTCTTATTTCTTAGTTTTTTTTTCTTCTTATTTCATGATGGAAAAGAAAAAAAATAAAAATAACAGGGTACTTCAACACAACAACAGCTTGATATCATTCTAAAGAAAAAATAAACTTCAAACTTATATTCAGAGAATGAATTGTTTCCAGATACTTACTATCATTGTCAAACAATTCTTGCTTTATGTCATTCTCAGACAATTCTTCAAGATGTTTGATATTGTTCTTTGATATCGTTCTCAAACTATTTTATAATATTTTATATGTATGTAATATGCAGATTTTAGGGTTTAAGAGTTTTTTTTTGAAGAAACAGATTACTGAGTTTTTTTTTTAAAAGGAATGTGAGATTTTAATAGATTTACTTTATAGAAAATATATTTTCTAAATTATATGTCTCTTTAAGTAATTTTGATAAAGGAAAAAAAAGAATATTATATAAATAAAAAAGTCGGGCATGAATAGATCAGTATGTGGTGTGCCAATAGCACCACTCTTTTTTTAATTGTTTGGTAAAACTCAAAACAACTTTTTTAATGTATGAATTGTCTCAATTACCCTTTATAAAAGCCATTTTATGTCTATTTGGAGAAGCCTAAAATTTGGGTTTTTCCAAAAAGTTTTTTTAAGTTTTTTTAAAACATATGAATTGTCACAAATGTCCATACAGGTCTTTCATTATAAATACATTGTCAACATCCTTTTTGTAATTTACACAACAAAAAGTTTTTTTTTGTTAGAAGCTCTATTCCTTAGAAGCTATACTACAAAAAGATCTAATCTAAAAGCTCTATTTGAAAAGTCATACCAAACACACTCTTAGTCTCAGATATAAAGTCGAGATTCAAGATTCGGGATTATTATTTATTATTATTTATTTTTTTTTACTATTACAGTAAATATAAATCAAACCTCGAAACCAGGATGGATGAGGGTTGTTGTCAAACCCAGTCATAGGGAAGTCTAGTAAGGCAACCGTATAGGGTCTCCAATTGTAAAAGGTCTACAAATTGTAGTTAAAATAAATTGATTTTAAAATATAGTCCAAATAAGTTTTAAACAAAATAGGCCCATAAATAACTTTAAAAATGGCCCGTATACACATATAATTTTATTTAAAAGTCTCACCAATAGAAACCCAACCCATAAATGACTTTAAAAATGACTCATCCATAGTTCCATACACATAAATCGTACACATAATTTTTTTTAAAAGGATTCACTAATGGAAACTCATTTATCATTCTTACAACAAACAAAGTTGGATCAAGGGTGGTTGTAGAAAATTCAGAAGTCGTTGTTTCGAAGGTTATTAAATAAATATACTTTTTTTCTTTTTCAAAAACCCTTTTTCGAAAATCACTTTTATATTTATTCTAAAACATTCTAAATGTAAAGGAAGGGTTGTGACGATTTTTTGTCCGGTCACATGGTTTAGATAAGTGATAACGAATGAGCTTTTCCCATACAACTTCGAATCCTTAAAAGATTGAGCTGAAATCCAATCCACTTCTTCCAAACTTGTTGGCACATGATTTCCAATGTTGAATTCCTTGATCCAGGATTCCTTCATATTGTATTCCTTCATAATCCATATCTCAAATTCTCTATAATTGTTATAGACCGCGGCAGAAAGGCAGCCTCCTAAATCCACCAGTTGAATATTAGGCCGGTGATCTAACCCACCACAATCAGGCTTTGGAACTTCCCGGAATTGCTCATCTTCAAAATCAAAGGAGATTATTGGGCAACTTGAATGACGTCCTGACCAAGTATGCCAATGAATTCTTCCACAGACCAGAACCTGTGATGGTCCCTGATGAATTAGACGGTAAGGTAGTCTCCCAAAATTTCTCCAAGCAGGGCTGCCCAGAGTGAGAATTTGAACCTCTGCTTGAAAAGAATAGAGTCTAATATGACGGTTGCGAAGTCCAGGTAGATGTGTCCTATACACTGCCTTAATCACCTTGTACTTGTTTGTTGTCTGATTGAAACCAAATCCGTACACCGGATATTGATGAAGTAACTCTGTGGATTTGGGCAGCTCTATGTAGTCCCTGGTAAAGGGATTGTATACATAGAGTGATTTTTTTGTAGAAGAATCACATAAGCACAACAAGCCTTTACATGACCCTACCACGTAGAATTTTGGCAACACAGGTATACGAATTTTTTTCACCCTTTGATCATCTTTGCAATGATCTGAGAACTCTAGTGAGTAAAGCTGTTTATCACAGTGTAAGATGAGACATGGATCGCTCTTAGTTGCGTGGGAAAAATGCATGCAAACAAGAAGAGGGTCTTTGACTAAACTCTTCCAGGCTTTGCATACGAGCTTGGATTGCAATAAAGATGTCACAGGCAGCCTTTGATAGTATGTCGAGAATAATCTCTCGCGGAAGATACTCCATCGTGCTTGTTGATCCTGTGGATTAATCAATGCAAAATCAAACAACCAAGGGGTAGAGAGATGTGAGAAAAATGGTGGCTAGGGTTTTATTAGATGAAAAGAATGCAATAGTAGAAAGTAAACCCTAAGCAATAAAGAATATATATATATATATATATATAGAGAGAGAGAGAGAGAGAGAGTTACAAAAGCAAAATTGAGAGTTACACATGGAAATCCAAGATCGGATCAAATCCAATGGATTTTATTTGATTAGATTAGATCCTGCACACCCCTAATTATTTCTACCCTTAATGAATATAATAACTTTAATATCCCCTCAAATTCATGATTTGGTTGTAAGAAGTATTAAGAGTTTGCCAATTATAAAAACGAATACATAAAATAGGATGCAACTTTGTAAACAAGTTGGAGAAAACAAAAGAAAACTAAGTAATAGATCGAAGGAAAGAGAAAATCAAATACCAAATTCAAATAGAGATATGACTTGTGGATGTGATTAAACTTTTTTCCAAGAGATTAAAGTCCGATACATAGGAATTACTTAATGTAACATACAAGAACCAAAGAGAAGATAGAAAAGAGAAAAAAAAAGGTGGCTAGGGTTTCATTAGATAAGATAATGCTAAAGTATAAAGTAAAACCTAAGAAATAATATATAGGATTAGCATATTCAATTTTTGTCTTAAATTGCACAAACATTCCTTGCCCTAAGTTGACGGAACTCACATTTTGATGCAGAGTGACTAAAATACCATGGTTACTTAATTTTCATTTTTCAAATTAATATTTAAAATAATAAATTAAATAGTAAAGGAAAAAATTATCTTGGATTTTCTTTTCTTCCAAAGTTTTCTTTTTTCTTTCTTCCTTATTTTATGTTCTTACTTTTTCTCATCTCCCAAACACCACAATTCAAGTTCCAAATGCTTACTTCATCACCTGACACCTAACATCACCCAACTCCATCGTCATCACATCACTCTGTAAGTGCTGCGACAACACGTACGTCTCTTGGGTTCACTTGGTAATTTTGTCGAACACCTTGTAGGCAAAATCGAAAAATATCACCAACTCCTTTCAAGACTTTGTTTGAATAATTGAATAGACTTACAAGCACAATAATGTAATACTAGCAATAAGGAAATATAATCAACTGAAAGCAATCAAACCACAACAAAACATAAGCAATTTTGACGTGGTTCACCAAAATTGGCTACATCTACAGAGGCACCGATTTCACTAGATAATGAGAATGACAAGTACAAGAGATTACCTCTAACCCACAAGCCTTCTCTCTTCCTCTAGATCTCAATCTTCGGACCTCACAATCACTCTTTGTTCTAGGGTTTTCTCTCACTTTTGTTGTCTCTGCACATTTTGCACACACTTAGTTTAAAAGCTTAACTAACAACTTACTTATATAGTGAGACTTTTAGCTAATTACAACAAAACTCAATAAAACCCCAAATTATAAATATACCTCAAATACAAATACATGTTAGTTTGGACAAACATCAACACACTCACCGCAAATCTCCAAGCAGGGCTGCCTAGAGTGAGAATTTGAACCTCTGCTTGTAAAGAATTTGAACCTCTGCCAAGTTTTCGGGACCTCCTGGAATTTCTCATCCACCAAGTCAAATGATACAATCAGAAAACAACCAGGCCTGATCAGCTGATCTTGACAAGATTCCGTGGCAGGAATACCTAGTGAAATCTTCCGTTGACAAATGTTTGTCTCGAATAACCATAAACAAGCCTGTAAGGCAAATTTCCGATACTTCTCCAAGTACCGGACCTTCTTCCTAGAGTCAGAATATGAACATTTTATTAATTTTATCATATACTATATTGATCACTTCGTATTCCTTGGTGGTAGGATGGAACCCGAATTCGAAAACCTGTTGTTTACCAGAATCCAGGGTGGATCCTGGAAGCTCTAGCTGATCCCTGGTAAAAGGGTTGTGTATATAGAGTTTATTCCAGGGTGATGGACCTTTTAAGCACAGGAGGCCATTACGTGAATCTATAAGGACGAACTCAGGCGGCATTGCAGGAGGAGCAGAGAATTTCTTTAGTCTCTTATCATTTTCACTGATGTCAGCAGAGAGATCTAGGAATTAAATCTGGTTTCGGATGGGATAATCAATGTGCAGGATCAGACATGGATCGTCCTCAATCCTGCGCAAGAAATGCATGTTAACGAGAAGAGGATCTAGTGTTAAGTTGAAGAAGGATCTGCTTACAAACTTGATTATCACTAAAGATGATATGGGTAGGCTTAATAGTATGTTGAAGACAATCTCATGTTGAAGACACTCCATCACCATTGTTCCTGTTTGTTCACCATTGTTCCTGTTTGTTTATCTCTTTCCAGGTTGCTCTCTTTGCCTTGTTCATCACAAGTTGGTTCCTTGGTTGGTTAAAATTCAGAAAGTATACAGGATTTAAAGAAGACTTATTGGAGATGAAAACAAGGTTTAAAACAAACAAAAGGACACCAATAAAACAAAATGAGCTTAATTAGATAATAATCCTGGGTGTACTGTCCATTGTAGCATATATGAGCCGGCGATTTCAAGAACAAACAGACAATACTGTCATATGAATCTGCTCAATTAGGTACAAATGCAAGGTATAAAATTGCAATCCCTTGCTGAAGTTTTGATGTAGATTAAAATGTATTACCATATCTTATTCCTAGAAAATAAATGGAATGTGAAACTGGAAAGTTTTTTGGTTTTATGGGAAACTTATAGTTCTACTCAGACTTCAAATGGAACTGAAATATGCAGTGAAATTCTTTCTGTTTGATAATAGATAGCAGAGTTACAATAACAGGAAGAATGTAAACAGCTGGATTTCACAGAATTCATATAGTTCTGCAAACATGAAGATTAGATAGAAATATAAAGGAGCAAACTGGCTGAGACTTTTATGTAACATTGACGAGAGTGTCAATCCAATTGACGCTACCCTCATGAACAACAACTTCAAACCAAGATGGCATTCCTGGAAAGGTTAGGTCCTTAAATGTTCCATCTTTTGGATCATAAGTAACCAAATCTCTGCATCTGTATTCTAGCAAGACCTTACTGTTTTTCAGAAGGCCTACAACACCACTTTTATAGATGTTTTGATAGAACTTTGAATTCGGCTGAAAGGGTTCAGCTGAATAATTCCAACTAGCTTCTTAGCACATATTTTCCAAAGTTGAATTCCTTGATCCAGGATTCCTTCACATCATATTCCTTCATAATCCATATCTCAAATCCCACTATAATAACTGACCGCAGCAAGGCAACCTCCGAAATCCACCAGATGCATATTATTAGGCCAGCCATAATAATCAGGCGTTGGAACTTCCCGGAATTGCTCATCTTCAAAATCAAAGGAGATTATTGGGTAACATGAATCACCTGACTGAGCACACCAATGAATTCTTCCACATACTAGAACTTGTGATCGTCCTTGATAAATTCGATGGTAAGGTAGTTTCCCAAGATTTCTCCAGGCAGGGCTGCCTAGAGTGGGAATTTGAACCTCTACTTGAAAAGAAGAGAGTTCAATATGGCGGCGACGTGAATGCCGAGAAGTTGTCCCATACACAGCCTGAATCACCTTGTACTTGTTTGTTGTCTGGTTGAAACCAAACCAGAACACTGGATTTCGATTAAAAAATATCCCTTTGGATTTGGGCAGCTCTATGTAGTCCCTGGAAAGGGATTGTATACATAGACTATATTTTTTGCAAACGAATCACATAAGCATAACAAGCCTTTACATGACCCTACAACGTCGAATTTGGGCAACACAGGCATACAGATTTTTTTCACCCTTTGATCATCTTTGCAATGATCTGATAAATCTAGTGAGTAAAGCTGGTTCGAGGAACGGAGGGAATGTGGTGATCTAGTGCGATCCTTGAGCTGGCTTATGCTGCTGGGGTGTTGGTCTCTGTTTTCTTCTGTTCTGGTGATATTCCAGCTCCTGTTGTGTTTTTTCTTTGGCAGTTTGTTTTGTTTTGTTTTGCCTGTTTTGAGGCTTGCTGTTAGTGTGCCCGCCTTTGCTCTGGCCTCTGTTCCATCAATAAACTTGCCTTTCAAAAAAAAAAAAAAAAAAAAAAACCCTTCATTTTCATCACCCAAATAAAACTTTCTTCGTCAATGCAAATATTTTCAATCAAATTCCACCCAAATATATATATATGTACAAATCAATTCCCGCAAAAAAAAAAAAAAAAATACAAAGCAATCAATTCATATTATAGTCTCAACTTGCTGGTTTTCATGCGAAAACCATAACAAAACCCGATCCAAACAGAACTTTATCAATTCAGACTTCAACGATTTAATTATTTTTGTGAATAATAATAATAATAAACAACCATGAAATCAGCAAATGTAATGGTCATGGACTAATGGCCATAGGAAGCCTTTCAACGTCTCAAATGGTTTCCTCTTGGAGTCTTGGGATTCCAAAAACTATATGAGCCTAAAATAACAACCACCAATGTTTGCTAATTCAAATCCTCTTGGTGCATGCATTTCCAATATTGAATTCCAAGATTGGTTCACATCATATTCTTTCAATAACATCTTTTGCAATTTATGTATCACCAGTACTGAGAGTGTAGTCAGTCCATTGGAGGCTAGCCTCATGAACAACAGCTTCAAACCGACCCGACAATCCTGGAAAAGTTAGATCCTTAAATGTTCCACCTTTTCGATCATAAGTTACCAGAGCTCTTCCTTTATATGACAACAAGATGTCACCATTCTTCAGAATACATAAGATCCTAACAAATGATCTTTTCCGATACAACTTTGAGTCTTTAAAAGGCTGAGCAGCTGAATTCCAATCCACTTCTTCTAAGCTTCTTGGCACATAATTTCCAATGTTGAATTCCTTGATCCAGGTTTCCTTCACATTGTATTCCTTCATAATCCATATCTCAAATTGGCCGTAAGTGTCATAGATCGCGGCAGAAAGGCAGCCTCCTAAATCCACCAGATGAAAATTTGGCCTGTCTAAGCCGTCACAGTAAGGCTTTGGGACTTCGCGGAATTGCTCATCTTCTAGATCAAATGAGATTATCAAACAACCTGAACGAAATTGTCGTGGCCAACTACGCCAATGAAGTCTTCCACATACCGAGACTTGTGATGGACCCTGATGAAGATGGTAAGGTAGTTTTCCAAGATTTCTCCAGGCAGGGCTGCCTAGAGTGAGAATTTGAACCTCTGCTTGTAAAGAAATGGGTCGTCCACATCTACGAAATGGAAGCTTCTGATACACAGCCTTAACCACCTTGTACTTGCTTGTTTTCTGATTGAAACCAAATCCGAACACTGGATTCTGATGAAGTAACTCTGTGGATTTTGGCAGCTCTGTGTAGTCCCTGGTAAAGGGATTGTATACATAGACTATATCTTTTGCGGATGAATCACATAAGCATAACAAGCCTTTACATGACCCTAACACTTTGAATTCAGGCAACACAGGCACACGGATTTTGTTCACCCTCTGACCATCGTTGCTAAGAGCTGAGAGCTCTAGTGAGAAAAGCTGGTTTTGGATGGGATAATCACGATGAAAGATGAGACATGGATCGTGCTCAGTTTCGCGGGAAAATTGCATACAAACAAGAAGAGGGTCTTGGACTAAATTGTGCCAGGCTTTGCATACAAGCTTGGAGTGCAGTAAGGATGTTACAGGCAACCTTGATAGGATGTCAAGAACAACTTCGCGCGGAAGGTACTCTATCATGCTTGTAGAGTTGTAGGTGTACCTATTTTTCGAGCTGCTTGGTTCTATAACTACTACTGTGTCTTAAAAAATGGGATCTAAATTCTTAATAGGCAGAAATTTAGAAGAGACAAGACTTAAAAATAAAAGTGAAGATGAAAACAAGCAAATTGGGACGTTGATAACATCGAAGTCATAATATGAAATGAGATAGAAACCACAGAATTGAGAAATAAAAAATTCAGGAATCCAATTCCATTTCAGCAGATTGATGAACTTACTGTTGCCAACCTATATACAATTTTTTTAATTAATTAAATACAAAATGGACATACATGTCAATATTCACAAAGCTACACAGAGATATCTAAAAAAAATATGATTAGTGCACCCGAATTTTCTCCAAGTTTACCCACAATCAAGTTGGGTGAATTGACTGGATTGAATCTAGGCTTTGATGTGTGCAGAAGCCTTCAGGAAGAGTGTTTTGCCAGCGAACGTATTCTCATCACAGCATCCTTGATCGAAACATGGCTAGCAGTGTAAGGAATCGCTTGGTAGTTTGATTTAATGTCAAAAGTTTTCGGTTTTCTGACACCTTTGCTTTTAACATTGTAAGCAAGCAAATCTTCAGAACCAAACAACATTAGTAATTCTGCATCGTCAGTTGCTTCCTCATCACTCATATTCATATTCACACCATAGTTTAGAATATGTATTGATCCGAAAATCCTTTGCAGCTTCGAAATTAATGGGTTCAAGACACTGAACTCTTTAGTCCAAGAACTCTTCATCCCATAATTCTTCATTACCCAGATGTCAATATTCGATTCAAGGAAACCGTCACATAGATAGAGAAAACCTCCTGAAACTCCCACAGAAATGCTGTTAACAGGCCTACATTGGCCATGGTCTTGAATTGGAGGACCTGGAAATGGTTGGAATTGCTCATTTTCAAGGTCAAAAGAACACATAAATTCTGTTTTATCCGGTGAATGAGCATACCAGTGAAGATCACCCTGTAAAAAAGCACCATAGCTCGGTTGAATAAGCTCGTATGGAAGATATCCAATGTTTCTCCACATATCTGTACCAAGTGTAAATATCTGAACCTGGAAATTATCAGAATTCTCTGCTTGATCCTTATAATTGGGAATTTGAATCAACTTATATCGATTAGTACTCCGAGTGATACCGAAACCAAGTATCCTCCTATTTACCCTTTTACTTCTGAGTTGTGGAAGGATCATATGATCCCTCAGAAATGGATTGCACACAGAAATGTCATCTTTCTTGTAACCCAAGTCACGTAAACAAAGCAAGCCATTGCATGAGGTTAGCAGTGACAATCTGTTAGCAGGGACGTTGCCAATTCGATTCAACCTCAACAAGGGTACAATGAGATCATCATTGCAGATTGATCTCTGTTGAAGATTTGTGAGGAGAAGTACCGAGACTGGTGCTGTTGCAAGGTGCAATTGCGCAAAATAAGGATCCGAGAGTATGTTGAACCAGGTTCTGCAAACACATTTGCATTGGAGGATGGTCTTGACAGGGAGCCTGGAAAGAATATCCATAAGAATTGGCAGAGGCAGCTCTGCCATTGATTCATTGCTTGCTTGGACTTCATCTTTGCTGTCTTCTTTTGTGTGATTTTTTCTTCTTGCAATGGAATTGATTTTCCAAAATAAACCTAGAAGTGATTCTTTTATTGTCATAGGAGGAATTTGTGAACAGATATCAATAAATACATGAAAAAGAAAATAATATTCTGATTCTAGCTAGGATTCATCATGTTCGCTTTTTCATACAATTATTGGTTTCAAATGTTGTCAATTTTTCCATATTGGACATTAGCTGTAAGCATATTCCATGGAATTGTATCCCGTGGACTGCAAGTAATAGAGTTGCGTGTGTGTTCCATCTTCATGTGAATGACGTGTGACAATATCAAGTGCTTATCTAGCTTAGTTTCACTTTCATTGACATTGAGACCATTAAAATTTAGATATTGATTGCTTTGAGCCTTCGAGTTTTATTTCTGAGTCTCGGATCTAAGGTCGAGACTTGGGATTATTATTTTAATTTTTTTTACTATTACAATAAATATAAATGAAACCCCAAAACCCTGACGTTCATTGCTCCAGGAGTAACTATTTGTTTGTTTGGAAAAGTCAACATTAAACCATATAAACTATTTTCATGGTGAAAAGTCATGCAGGAAAATCTAATGCAAACTGCCAATGACTATCTTAATCTCCAAGACTCAAAACAGTTATTCAATATTTTGTAAAAAAAAAAAAAATCCAGGTTCTTTGTCTCAATTTATATTGTTTGATTCCAGGTTCAATGTTTCTTATACCTTTTAAGTCATTGAAAATGATTGATCTCCAAATTGGGTTTTGAAAAAAAAAATTTCCTCATTTTTACACTGGCTCTAGAGGAGAAAAACAAACAAAAACAGAAGATTCCTTGTCAATTCTAGTTGGCTTGATCCGATCTCCCGATGATGGGGTTAATGTAAGGTCCCTGTTATATTTATTCTAAAGAATTCTATATGTAAAGGAAGGGTTGTGACTGTTGTAATTCATACGATTTTTTTGGTTAGGTCACATGATCTAGATAATTGGTTACACAATTTAAATGATTCTTATAATTCAGATAATTGGTTACGCAACTTTAAATAACTAATTTTGTGACCTGAACAATTGAATATATGATTTAAATTTGTATGAAAAATACAATAGAAAACAAGTATTAGCACAATAAACACACAAATATTAGTTTTTATATGACAAGAAGAGGTTGGCTCGTGGTAAGCCCCTCATGCATACACCTAAGGGGTTGTGGGTTCGAGTCATGCCCCCTCCCCCAATCCCAAAATATTGTAATAATTATATATATATATATAAGGGGTTGTGGGTTCGAGTCATGCCCCCTCCCCCAATCCCAAAATATTGTAATAATTATATATATATATATATATATATATATATATATATATATGAATGAGTGGTTCTCTCATAAAGGATCCTTTATTTTAATTTCGGTAAGGGCCTTAATGAAATTACGTCGATTTCTTTAAATTTTGATCTGAATTTTTATGTGGATGATAAGTTTAATGAAATCTACCTATCAATAAAATTTAAGAATTTTTCAAGCACTACAACTATTTATGCCGATTTTGTTAAATATGAAGATATCGGAAAATAAGCGAAATATAGGAAAATTCAAGAAAATTAGTTGTATTGCTTGAAAAAAATCTTAAATTTTATTCATATGTAGATTTCATTAAAAATATCATCCACAAAAAAATTCAGATCAAATTTCATAAAAATGGATGTGATTTCATCAAGTTCGTTACCGAAATTAAAATAAAGTATCTCTTATGAGAGAACTACTATATATATATATAGTTAGGCTTTTATCAACTCAAATTTCTGATTCAATTTTTTGACTTTACCCTCTCAACCTTTGGATTAAAGAACACATTAGCAAATAGATGGTTGAGATATTAAAGTCAAAAAATTAAGTTATAAATTTTAGTTAATATAGTTTGACTCATATATATATATATATATATATATATATATATCCTATGTGCGCATTGATATAAAATATATCAATGCATTATATGTGGGTCATAGATTATGGATAAGCACCGATAAATACATGCAGACTGAATCAAAACAATGACACTAGATTTTTAACCATGATTTAGCTCTTGTCTTGAACTTAATATATATATATATATATATATAGAGAGAGAGAGAGAGAGAGAGAGAGAGAGAGAGAGAGAGAGAGAGAGATATTTTCTCTATTTAGGATGAACTGGTTTTATTTGTATATCAACTAGCACTGAATTTTTTATTTTAATTTATAAGAAAAACATATATAACCAAATTGCTATTTATCCCCTAAAGAAATTTTTGAATATAAAATAGTATAAGGATTATATTTTAAAGGTATGTCAATATTTCAAATTAATTTAATCAATTTTTTTTGGGTAGCAAATCAATTTATTAATTTGGCATATAGTTTGTACGCTTTGAGCTTAAAAGAATATTTTACGTATATCTAATTATCCACAAATACTAATGAGTATATTTAGTTGAAAAAATCTGCAAATCAATCAATTTTTAGGTAAGGAACCTTAATGAAATCATGTCAATTACTTTGAATTTTGATTTGAATTTTCGTGTGGATTATAAATTTAATGAAATCTATCTATGAATAAAATTCAAGAATTTTTCAGCACTGCAACTATTTATATCGATTTTGCTATTTATACCGATTTTGTTAAATATGAAGGCATCAGCAAATGTACGAAATATAGAGAAATTTAAGAAAAATAGTTGTAGTGCTTAAAATATTCTCAAAATTTATTCATACGTAGATTTCATTGATCATATCATCTACAAAAAAATTTAAATCAAAAGTCATAAAAATGGATATAATTTTATTAAAATCCTTACTAAATTTAACATAAGAGATTCTTATGAGAGAGAATACATATATATATATATATATATATATCAGTCTTTTTCTCCTTAGAACGAACTAATTTTATTTATATATAATAGTTTTTCTCTTATAAATTGTATAAGCAATCAATACCCACTACAAAAAGAAAATCCAATTCTAAAAGTATCGAATTAATTTTAAGCATTCATTGAACCTCATAAAACAAACACCTACCTAGACAACCCACAACTTACTCTTTTTCCTCTTTTATCTTTCTTTCTTTTTTATGGAATCATAAAAAAAATTTATTAAAGTTTGGGGAATACAGGCAGAAAAAAATATAAAGGAAACAAAAACCAAACAGAAAAAGAACGAACATGAATGGATATCCTTCCCTCAATTAGAATATTCTCTAAATTCATCTCATTCACTTAGAAATAAAGATGAATATATATATATCTACGCACACATCCCAATCCGTTTCCGATCCACTTAACCATGTTGAATGAATGTTTTTTTGACTGCCAAACTACATGCGGTAGTGGTACTCCATACACTCTTACTTGCAAATAGTTCTTAATTTTTTCTATTTTTTTATTTCCATCATAATAAACAAACCTCAATTTAAATTTTTTATGAGATCAAAGCCAGTAATGTAAAACATTGCTTGTACTTTTTTTTTTTTGTATTACTTAAAATTCTTTTTAGTTACATAAAGCCACAATGTCAATTACAAGTCTATCCCAATACAATACTCAATAGCATCACTTTGTAGGACCAGAAAATATATTGGTATATCTAGGTAGAATTCTCTCATGATATAATCTATGTTCAAATGTTATTAAAATGAGCAACTTTTATTTATTTTTAAATTTGTTACAAGTTTTTGACCATTGAATGGAACTATGTGACATCAGAAAAACCTACCAAGCGCGTCTCCTCCAATACGCTAACTTCGAGAAAAACTGTTTTCCATTTACTGCTACTAAAAAATAAATAAATTTGTGGGGCTACCAATATCTCACCCTAATTAATATACAACCAAGTTTATTTGATTATCAATTTCTATATAAAGTTTTCAATGAGACAACAGTATAGTGTTATCACATATCATATATATATATATATATATATATATATATATATATATATACACACACACGAAAATTTTCAAGTATAGGAAATCCCGTACGGAATTGTCGATAGTTCCCAATAGCTATTAGATTGATACCGGTATTAATCCAATAAATACCGGTAGAAATCGAATAGCTACCAATAGTTATCGACGATTCCGTACAGAATTTTTCGCACCAAAAAGTTACTATATATATATATATATATATATATATATACATAACACTAATCAAGATAAGTTATATAAACTTAAACTTGTGATTGTTTATTTGCTATTGATCCAAAGGTGATTGAATTGACATAAATTAATCATTCTCTATTTTGGATCAAGAGCGAATCAATGGGTTTCTTTATAATGTCAAAAAATTTAATCAATCACAAATTTAAGTCAGATATAATTATACCCTTTAAAAACACGTTTGATTAAGACTAGGTTTTGTATAAACAATAGAGAATTCGAGAAGGAACGAATCTACTATATGAGCGTATAAATGACGTAATATATATGTTACCAGCAAGTATTTGTATGTTGACCTTTGACTTCTGGTTGCTCATTGACCAATAGCCTTGAAGAGTACTGTTGCAAGACGCATTGTCAATGTTTTGTAAAAATTAATACTAAATTAATTACATTTTTTTTGTTTAATAGAGAGGATGCTAATCATGTGGTGTGGTGCTGGGTGGTGCACTAATGATTCTAGTGTGCTCTTATATATAAGCTGAAAAATGGAAACTTGTATTAAGATAATATATACAAATGAATAATATCTAGTAAAGATAATATAGACAAGTGGAAACTTATATTAAATTAATGTGAATTCAAAAGTGAGTGTCCTTTTCTAGTTCAAGTTTTAAATTCAGTTTCCAATCTATAGTAACAGAGATTAGACCATTTTTTTAGACCATTTTTTTATATAAAAATGGCTTGTATATGAATAATTATTGACATGACAATAATTTCAAGAGACTTGCTTTTTATATGGTATAAATATGGATTTGATAGACAATCAACTTAAAATTTGGTCTTCGATGCTTCCGTTTAAAACACATTTTGTTTTAATAACATGTACAATTTTATTTCCTATTTTCTTTTTTATTTTATTTTATTTTCTTAAAAAAATAGATGAAAAATTAATGCCGGTTTTAAATGTTTGATGAGTCAACTTAAAAAATGGATGTGCAACAGACTGTTTGAAAGTGGACGATCATATTAACAATGTCTAATATTTTTTTTACTACGTCAACTTGAGACTGAATATACACAGCTGCATTGGAGACACAATTATTAACTGAATGTCTATTTATCCTACGTGATATCTTTTTTTTCACAAACCACGATTGCATTGGAGATGCTCTAAATTGAACACATAATTAAAACAAAATGTGTTTTAAAAGGAAGTATTGAAGACCAAATTTTAAGTTGATCGTCTATGAAGTCCATATTTATACCACATAGAAGCATGTCTATTGATATTGTTGTCATGTCAACAATTATTCATATGCAAGCTATTTTTGTAGTGGAGATGCTCTTAGGGACAAACAATGGGTTTGTTTAATAGGGAAATCAACCTGTTTAAACATTTAAATTAAAAAAAAAAGAATTAGGGATTGTAAGTTCATGAATTTGTGGAATATGATGATCATTAGTATATAAATATATGTTATCTTCTATCACCATTAGCTATATGTATTTCTTTCAGGAGATAAATATTCCTACAACCCGTGAAGAAAACTCTTGTATATGTTTATAAAATGTCTCAACTAAGAGGTGGTATATGGTTATATTTATTTTTTAAATTAAATAATTGATGTCCTTTTGAGTCAATCACTTTGTTATATTTTATTCCCAATAATAAATAAACATATATTCCTAAGAATAATGGGGAAAATATGGTATAATATGTGGACTTAAAACCATATCAGAAGGAATGACAAAAATAATGTTTATGAATATAGTCTTATCACTATATATGATTATTATCTTTATAAGTTATAACTATTATATGTAAAAATTATCGGATCAAGACCGTCAAATTTTTATTTTTTCGGTATGCATTTGTTTTGATACATTTTGTGTAAGTGAAAATTAATAAATCTTATCCGTCCGTTACATCCAACAACGACCTATGATTTGATTGCAGTTAAAATTTGACATTCTAACTAGAAAAAATACTGTTACTTCATAAATAATAATTAGTCTGTTTATTGTTATATATGCAAGTTGATGAACAGTTGATGAAAAAATTTCTGACACTATAAGTGGAGCAATTATCTCATGATACATGTCACTTTCGCAAATTACAATTAATATAGGTATTGATTCTCTCAAATGGGAGAACTTGTGTGGGACGGTCTCACCTCTGGTTGGTGAGACTATCCAATTAAATTGTCCAATTTTTAGTGAAAGTACAC
This sequence comes from Dipteronia sinensis, assembly GCA_033220585.1. NCBI lineage: Eukaryota > Viridiplantae > Streptophyta > Magnoliopsida > Sapindales > Sapindaceae > Dipteronia > Dipteronia sinensis. The sequence goes on from CM065645.1 coordinate 43,105,540, forward strand.
AAATAAAATTTAAAATATTAAAATTATACAAAATTAAAAAACTTGATTGGACAGTCTCACCACCTGACGATGAGACCGTCCCACACAATATTTTCTCCTGAAATGGAGTCTAAAAATGGGGAACCCCACCAAAATCCTGTATCCACCCTACTAATGATACTATAAATTCGTGTACAATTAATAAATAAATAAAAACCTGAGAAACCCAATTATAGGATCGGTTAATGAACGGTTATGATTCTATATATGATCATCATCAACTGAATTTTCACTCAATATGATTGATCAATCAAATTTTGCTAAGATCTTCCCACTGAAGTACTACTACTTTTTGTCTTGATCATCATCCTCAGCATCTAGTTCTTCTTCATATACATATATGCCCTCTTCAATTACTTTGTATGTAAATGAAATATAAAGTTTTCTTTGTGTATGCTAAATTTATTGAATTAGTTTTATTTATTTTTATTTTAGAAAAAGAAAAAGAAAAATTCTGAATGGAAAGCTTTGAATGTAATTAGGCAACTTTGTCGGCATATTGGCCTAGAAAAGACCCCACAATCATAGAAAAAATAAATAAAAATAAAGAAGAAACATTAGTGATCAAGGGTCCTTAAAAGGCACCATAAACAATGTGATAAACACTAGCACTACCAACAGCACCACCAAGTTGCCATTATCAAAAAAAAAAAAAAAAAAGTCTCTATACAAAAGGTGGTCCTGCCAAGCCAATTTTTCTTCATCATCACTACCACAAAGAATCCTAAGATCAATTTTCTCTCTACAAGCTTCATTTCATTGCCAACATTAATTTCAGGCAAATTAGATATCATCATAGGGAATATTGTTAATTTTTCGATCAATTAATTATGTTTCGGATGCTGGCGGTAATGAGACGTAACCTTCAAAACGTAAGGAAGAGTCCTAAGGTAGCAGACGAGAATATGATGCTTGGAGCTGGGGGTGCCGGTGGCAATGTTATTATTAATAATAATGGAGCGGAAGTGCCTATATTGGTGCACGAGATTCACACGAGAGCTCGCGGAGGAAGATGGAATGCCTTCTCGGTCATATACAGCGTGGTTCGCGCTCCCCTTTCGATCATTTCTTGCTTCTCTCAGCCTCATGTCAATGGTGCTGATGGGGTGTGGGTGTCTGGTGGTGAGTTTGCACAGATTTCTGAAATGAATCATCTAATGGTAAGTGACAGCATGCGCTATGCAATCTTGATGTAAAGGGAGAGAGAGAGAGAGAGAGAGAGAGAGAGGATGGAAAAAATAGCAAATAGTACTAGTTATTTGTGGGGGTTTAGTGAAAAAAAAAAAAACTGGGAAAATCTGAATTTTGTTCTATATAGAATTGGGTATTTTGCATGGATCTTACATAGAATTTGCACTCTTTTTTCTTTTTTTCAGATTGTGAACCCGTGTAAATTTTTTTTTTCCCATCTTTGAACAAAACGATATTGTGTTAGTGGAACAAAAGTACGAAGTATTAGATATATCCATATATTTATATATGAATGGATAAGTTTTGTCTGCAGTCATGAATAAAATTTCTTCTTAGTTAATTTGTTGATCATCAGTCACAAAATTACAGAATAATTAATAATCAATTAAATTATGCATTGGAATTTTGGTTCAAAACCAGTAATATTGGTACACAAGCATGTCATTTATTTTATAATTAGATTGTTCATTATAATGGTAAAGTGATTTTAGTCATTGAATAAAGAAAATTTGAACTAGTGGTGGATGTATTTTTTTTTCCGTGTATAATGAAGCTCCACCGGAGTCAGAACAGGTGTGTGGGATTAAAAAAAAAAGCTCCTCTCGAAAATAATAAAAAAAAAAAAATTCAAAACGGTTGAAGCACGACCATAGAAGAAATGGGGAGATAGAATATCAGCACTTATCACGTATGGATCCCGCACATTTAATAATTCCAAATAAACACCGGTATTAATTAAAAATACCGGTATCTATTGAAATCTTACACAAAAAACGTGTGAAATTCACACATTTAATAACTTTTAATTAGATGGAATATATATACACTCATAGCGGGGTATTGAATTTAGGACAACTTGCATTAATTTTGAAGTCTGAAATTCATGATGATCATCCCTGGAAATTTTTTCATATCTTTTTGAAAGCCAAATCCAGCCTCTCCTAGCCTCCTTTGATGGTGGTGATCATATATCCTTGACATTATCCTCATTAGGTCCTCTCATTTGCAAAAGTAATTATTTTTTTGAAAGGCCCATTTGCAAAAGTAATTAAAGCAAAATATATACTCCGATTTAATAATATTAACCTTGATATTTAATCTCTATGTCCAAAGATATGGAATTTATTCCCCAGATTACATCTCCAAGTTTTCACTTTATCAGACACCAGCAATTGCCTACTAACACATCATGGGATTCCCCAAATAATATAACCAACCATATGTTAAAAACCCTAAATTATTTTTTTGTTTTTTTTAGTAGTTGGCAGCAAAGTATATATCATCCACCCATTCTATGTTCTTTATACATGTACACAAGTCGTACTTATCGAATTCGAAGTAGTACTTTTTAAAGTACTGCATATATATCTTCAAAGCATATATTATCTTCAAGGGGAATTAATTAAAATTAATAATTGGTGATTAATCATAAGATGGTGTGATGGAATTTTTTTGAAGTGTAAAAATCAGAAGGGAGGCTCAGAATTTTTACAATGAAGGTGGTGTTGGGTTTATGTCCACATTTAGTGGGACACAAAAATGAAAACCGAGTCAACTACTTCTCAAACTAATTTGCTCTTCTCTGTTGCAATTCTTATCAACATTAATTTTTATGGGAAGTAATATGCGTGCATGTTAGTGGCCATGGAGATGCCAATATGGCATGATCTATATACCATGTACAACTTTTATTGGCCTTAGAAACTTCAAAGTTCTCATGATCCTCTATTTATCATGATCATAACCACCTTTAGATTACTGTCTGTATATTTTCCAAATGGTACATAAATATATCTTAAAACGAATTGGAACCTAAAGTTCGAGAGACCCTAAAGTTCGACATTGCAACTTGAATGTATAATAAATTCAGAGTTTTGAGAGGAGAGATACGACTCGAACCTACGACCTCATGTTGTAGGTGTAAATGGTATATATCACTAAACCAACATGATCTCGCCAAAAAAGAGAAAGAGATTGTTTATAAGTTTGTACAATTTGTTACTTGAACTTGGATTCTTATTGGATTCTTATCCAATAAAAAGGAAAAGGAATGAGTAGTGAGATGTACATTTGAGTACTTGAATTAACAGGTGCTCTATCAGAAAGAAAATGGATATGATTACTCATTGCTCATGCTTTGTCCAAACCTTATCCTTATCAGATATATTCTGCTGATTTAATTTTTTCAAAGATTTTTCTGCTTCTGCCTATTGCTCTTTTAACTAATATATTTGGGTCCCTAGCTATGTATTCTTGTTTCATTCGGAAATATTTGATGGTATTATACCTCCACTCCCCTCTCTCCGAGTACATTTGTATTACCCATCAAAGTACGGTTATAATATCACCGTCTAACGTGGTTTGGTAGTAAAAGGTCCGACAAAATCTTGGCAAAAAAGTCAAATCATATTAAAAAGTATTAGCTTAAACTTTTGGTTGATCTTGAATTTATATTTAAACAGGCAGGTATGTCAAACATAAGTCCAAATTATAGCTTGATTAAGATTTTTAACTTTTTCTCGAACTTGTTACTTGAGTCTTCTAAGCAATCATATATTCCTGTAGTTAGTGGTTCAACAAAGTTGTGATAACCAACAATTATTCTGAAAGAAAAACCACCATCAAGAATCACTAAAGAAAAAACAAAACAAAAAAAAATAGCATGCAACTAATATTAAAGTACCTTTTGGGAACTCCATTAATTCACCTTATCTTTTGCTTAATGAACACGGTTTGGAATTAAAAAAATCTTTTTGGCACAACTTGAAAATGACAAGCAAAATAAAATAAAGCAATTAATTTAATTATATTAATTCTCAAAGAAATTAATGATGAAAATATATTATTTGAGTACATATTGTAATGATCGACTAACCAATACATGATAAAGATGATCATTTTTAACCCTATGAATTTCAATTTATGTGCTGAAAATGATTTGCTTTCTATATCTTAAGTGTTCCATTCCATCCAACACCGACATACAATAGAATTGATTTCATTTTAGAAAGGAAAAAAAACTCTGCTGACTTTCTTCACAAAATGACTTATCTTTTTTTTTTTTCACTTGTTAATTATGATCATGACTTGGATGGAAAACTTTGACTAATTTGCAATAACTTGACTGACCATGAAATTAGTGATTAATTATTATGTGGTCCTAAATTAATTAATCTTCTTAATCCTTGTATTTTGTCACATGACCAATGAGTTTGATCATGTCCAATATATTTCAATGGCTAGCTTATCATATTTCCGCCCTGTTGGTGGAAGAAAATGAGTCTATATATAATGAATTCTAGATTATTAGATATACGTAAAATATTCTTTTAAGCTCAAAGCGTACAAACTATATGCCCAATTAATAAATTGATTTGCTACCAAAAAAAATAATAAATTGATTTAAATTAATTTGAAATATTGACACACCTTTAAAATATAATACTTATTACTCTTTTATATTCTAAAATTTCTTTAGGGGATAAATAGCAATTTGGTTATATAAATTTTTCTTATAAAATAAAAAATTCAGTGTCACTTGGTATCCAATTAAAATCAGTTTATCCTAAGGAGAGAAATATATATATATATATATATATATATATATATATATATCATTTAAGTTCAGGACATATATATCATTTAAGTTCAGGACATAAGCTAAATCATGGTCAATGTTGGATATGACTCGAATTTCCAATGGTTACCAAACGAGATTCACCAATGCGAAGACTTTCTGGAGACGTGGGACACGTTTGGAAGTATGAGATCGCGTTTGAGGGAGGCTTGAAGACCGAAGAAGAACTGAAGAAATGAATTCTGAAGAGAACCGCTACGTGGACCGCGCTGCGGACACGTGCATAGGGAGCGGTGCAGACAACGGTACATTCCAGTGAGTAGAGCGCGGTGCAGACCGCGGCGGAGGCAAAGACACCAACCGCGGTATTCTGAGCGGTGAACATCAGTAGCTTTCCGCGGTCCAGGTCGCGGGTGGCCAACCGCGACCCAGACCGCGGTAATGACGGATTTTGCCCAGATCAGAAATGTTGGCGATAAAAGGAAAGGTTTTCTTCTGGAAGTTCTTATGTTTATTAGAATAAGAAAGTCTTATGCTTAAAAGAAAAGAATATCTCTTCACAAGAAATCTTATCATAAATAGGAAATAGTATTTATGTGGAACAAGTATTTCTTGTACGTATAGGAGAAGGATTTCCTTGTTGATTTAAACTCCCTGTAATTCATATAAATATACCATAATAGCTAGGCTATTGTGTGTGGAGTAAATTAACAATTAATTAGAGAGATCTCAAAGAGAGCATTGGGTGTAATTGGGCTTGGGGTTAGAGAGATAAAAATCCTGAGAGTGAAGTTGTAACAATTTTCTTTATAGTGGATTGATTTCTTGTCGTCCTGACGGCCGTGGTTTTTTCCCGATTTGGGTTTCCACGTAAAACTCTTGTGTTGTATGTGATTGGATTATTTTTCTTCTTCCATCTTAATTCTTTTGCTATTATTTATTTGTGTTCTATCTAGCAACGCTTCCGCGTAGTGACGTTTGTGTGCTAACAATCAAAAAGAGAATTTATGTTCTTTAATTCCTCATTTTCTCTTAAAAACTATTTCACTCGTAAATTCTAAACCTTTTGGAAATAAACGACGTCGTAGTTTTTATGTACCATTTTAAAAACAAAAATAAATATATAAAAAGATAAATAAGAATCTCTCAAAGTACACTGTATGTACATTTTAATTGCATTAATTAATAGTTTATTATATTGTTATATAGACTATGGTATGATCCCATAAGATGTCTCTTTAGATTATATATATAATTTAATTAAGAATCCCACAAAGTACATTGTATGTTTATAATAATATTAGAAACTACTATTACCATGATTACGACTGATTTAATATGTTTTGTAGAGTTAATTAAATCGCATATTATGATATCAACATAAATAGACGATGATATGAAGTTGATTCGGTGATAAAACTCTCACATTTGCACCACGAGATTACTGGTTCAAGTCATTTTCCTTTAAAAAAACCTTGAATTTATATAATAATATAATACCTAAAAAAATGATATCCACCTATATATGATAAAGTGTCACGTATCTTTTTTGACTAATCTTTCTAGAAAGAATAATCCTCAAATTTCAAGAGTGAATTTTGTTTTAAAACAAGATTAAGAATTCATATTATTTGTTTTAGCTTAAATTTGTATATTTGTTTTTGGATATTATTTGTCTTAAGGACCATCATACCATTATATAGATTGCAATCTTATAGAATAAACCCATAACACGATAACAAATTGATAGTTATTATACTTTTAAGGTTTTTGTTTTTGAGATAATATTAACATTTTGATTGGTTATTAAGAGAATTGGGAGAGAACTTAAAAACTTTCTTTGACCATCTAATTTGGCCTCAGAAAGGGGTATAATTGAATAAAATCTTAAAACCCTGTCTAAAACGTAAAATATCTAAACTATTAAGCGATACATGTAATTACTGTTAATTTCAGAGTATATATGCTAAAGTACATGGGTATATTAGCAAAACCATCTAAAAGTGATTGTCCGAAACCGAACCTGATGTAGATTCTGTGTGAGCTGTCGACAGTAAATCCCAATCAAATCGTGCCACGTCGCAGATTAAAAACGCTTTGTACTGCAAAATCACGAGATATGTTTGTTAATGGGAATTGCAAGATTTTCTCTTGGCTTAATTACCCTTCTATTTCAAATTACAATCCCTAATTTTTCGAAATCAGACCCTAATTTTGGAAGACAAGAACCCTAATTTTTCAAAAACAACATTGTTTTATCAGAAAATCATCAAAAAGGTACAGTCCTAATCAGCCTCAAATTAAGTGGTTCCACTTCAAGTGCAAAAATCACAACAAACCTGAAGACTCCTAAATTTTAGATAAGGATTTCAATTTGTAAACCAAATTTGGGTTATAACCCATTTCATCAATCATCAAAATAATGTTGCCCAGAAAGCCAAAACTGTTTTTTTGAAAGCATTTTTTATAATAATGATCTCAATACCAATAACTCTATTTTGATATTGCTTTGTTTCATTTGGTTATTATAACAATTTCACATTTTTACAATTGCCTATAACCATATCGATATGGGGGTGTAATTTATTTTCAACAAAATACCCATGAAATTTACGGAAATATTTTTGATATTTCTATCAAATATCGATATCAATGAACATATAAAGTATTGTTACATAATATTATTGAAATTTCTGTACAATATTAAAGAAATTTCCGTTAATGTAAAGTGAGATAATATTTCCCAATGCGTTATGATATATTTACAACTTTTCATTGTAAATTTTCGTACTTTCCATAAATTTTACGTTAAATGGATATTTTCATCATCGGATATTACTGTAAAGTTTTAATACGTTCTCATTGCAGATATATAAATTAAGAAATTAATAAACAACACAGTAGGTTTTATTTAAACAGGATTCGGGTTTGGGCTTGGGCTTGGGCCTCCCCATTAGCCCATTGATGATTCTCTTTAGTGCCCTGCTTGGCCCAGTCTGATAGAATTTTTTTTCAACTTTTCAAGTGTTGAATCGGAGTCCAAGTTGGGTTGGGCCCATTACGAGTTGACTCGTGACTTACCCGAACACGTCACGAGTCGACTCAGTGTCATTCCTGATTCGGTTTAGCGCTTTGTTCGGGCCTGTCCAGTAGTATTTTTTTTTCCAACTTTTCAAGAATTGGATCGGAGTCCAAGTTGGGTTTGGCCCATCACGAGTTTACCCATGACGTGCCCGGGCACGTCACGGGTCGATTCAGTGCTTGATTTTTCACTTACTGGGTTTGGTTTTGAAGAACGAGAGCTGGAGACGCGAAATGGAATGGACGAAAGGTTCGAAATTGATGATGGCAACAGATTGATTGAACGAATACCAACACATTTATGGAATAAATTTTTATTTTTGCAGAATCAAAAATTACTTGAATCGAAAACAGAAAAAAGAAAGAGCGAACAGCGACAATGAGACATGGAAGTAGATTCTGAAAATGGTGACAAGGCATGCATCAGCCAAGAAATGATTTCAAAGTTAGAAACTTTAGACTAAATTATACAATTTCAGTACTATCTGAGATATACCCAGATTCTGATTTCAAGTTTATTTTGATCTTTTGTCATGTCTAATTCAGTCTTGTGATTGGATTGATAACTGTTAACTGTGGAAAAACATACGGTGGTCAGGCTTCAAGTGGACAGACATTGGTTGCAGACAGCACTGCAAATTTCGACTCCATAGAGAGGAGGAGACATGTAAGTGATTGAATTTGTTTTGGAATGAAATTTACGAACTATATATACATATATCAATTCTGTTATGTTTGCAATTTACATTAGATGTCAAGGTTAACACAATCCATAATTTAAAAGCTTGGTCCGATTGTTTTCAGGTTCATGGGAACTGGCATCAAGTTTGGCAGTGATGATCCTGTAACTCTAAATACAACACATTGGAATGTTGTCATAGCCCTCTTCTTCATTGCAACACTTCAGGTAATAATTAATCATCTTAGTTTGTTCAATTAGAGAGCTTTATATCATTTTTATGTCTTTTCTTGACAACTTAAGCTTTTGAATTTAATGGTTACCAGTTTTTCCAATTAGAGAGAGCTTTGTAGACTTAAAAAATGGAAAAAAGCCAGTTGAAACAACTTGGGTATTTTCTATGCGTTATTGCAAGCGTTTTTAATCTGTTCATGTCGAAATTAGAGTTTGTGCATATGTATATGTGGTTGTCATATTGAATTTCTTTTCAATTAAATATATTGTGAAAATATGGACAACATATAGTTGAAGTTTGAAAGTTTAATGATCCAAGAAGTCTTAGAAAAGATTTAGCTGTAACATTCTTATAATCTGAAGCATGTTTGATGCTAGAAAACTGAACTTGACAGTAGAGGAAACTGCCTAGCTGCTCTGATTATCAGAGGCAAATGCTGATTTTGGTAGATTATGATATAAATGATCGTCGTCATAGATTCATAAATCATCTTCAAATAAACTATATCAGCTTATAATTGGTGATTTTGATGTTCTTGATCTTATATATATGTATGGAGATGCTATGAGGCTAGGATTCATGATATACTTGGGAGTATAGAGAAGAAACTAATATTTGCTGATGAAATGTACTTCTAAAGGTGCAATGCCGGATTTACTAACTTGAAATTGAGTTTCGGGGTAGTGTACATGGTAAGAAAGTGAATGTGAGATTTGGTAGATGTATTTTTGAAGCAACAATTGGAAAGAATCATTTAAACATCAGTAGCATTTACCAAGTAATTTAAAGTTTCTATACAATTTTTAGAAAGGGTGTAATAACATTCTCTGGACTCAGCTTAGTAACTAAATATAGCTTCTTTGACGTGGATGAACGGCATTAGTTGAAAGATAAAAATCATAATACTCGACTGCTTGCTGCATAACAAATGTCTGTTAGATAAATTTGGTACCACGGGAACTAAGCTGGATTCGAACGTAAGAGATCACCGCTCTGGGAAGCTTCTAGGCTAATCCAGAATGCCTTAACCATGTACCACCGGTTACATTGCAAGGATGGTTTTGCAGCTCATTGGTTCAGTGTATCAAATTATGGCAAAACAATTCAGGACACGTGGAAAGCATTCCGGCAAATCCTCCACCCCCTTAGCACTTTTCAACCAATGACAATCTGCACTGGATAATACTGACACATTAGCATATTATTCTCTGGTTGGTGCTTAAATACCATTGCCTTGCCCCTTTTTTTTCTTCAACACCGATATAAGAATCATCATCCTCTATCTATCAATCCAATCAGTACAATTCAGCTTTTTTCTTCTATAATCTCCCCTAGTTGATATATCGTCTTTCAAGATTCTGGTTCTGTTCTTGATTCGATCAATTGAAGGCTAAAACCTTGTTGATCTCCAATGGCAGAGGATGAGTCTAGATTGGATGAATTGATGAGATCCATCTTGTCAAGGAGATTTCCAAACGAAGTCGTGGTGGATATTCTGTTAAAGCTACCTGTGAAGTCTCTTATCCGCTTTAAGAGTGCCTGCAAGCCATGGCGCGACTTGTTTGGTGATCCTAAGTTCATTGAAATGCACCTAAGCAATGGTATTTCCAACAAAAGAGAAAGTTATCTCCTCAGAATTCTCCCTTTGAATGATGAAGATGGATCGTCGCTCTCTTCTGAGAGTGATGATGGTTCTGAATTTGGAATGCTACCACTACCTGCTCAAACCTCAGTTAATACCAGTCCTGGACATGATTTTGATTTCAATGAAGATGAATTTGAAGAAATTTATTCTTTGCGAGACAAGAAAAGTTTTGATGAGATTGGGAAACTAGAAGTCCCATTTCAAAGCAAAAGTCTTTACTACTTGATGGTGGAATCCATGAATGGAGTGGTATGTCTAGTTGAAACTGATGATGATGAGGGATGGTATCCGACAGTGAACATGTTTCTCTGGAACCCTGCTACCAGAGAATTCAAAACGCTCCCAAAACCTTACATCAACAGATTCACTGGTCCGGTGAGAGTGGCTGCTGTTGGATTTGCTTTTCATCCCAAGATCAATGACTACAAGGTTGTCACAATTGTACACTCTGTCGAGACCAACTCCTTTAAAGTTGAGGTATTCTCACTAAAAGAAGATTGCTGGAGAAATGTTGGTGCAGAAATGATGCAAGTTGGTGCACCAAGGATGACGTTGTCTTTCCAGGATTATCCGTCCAGTGCATTTGTGAATGGAGCTTTGCATTGGACTCTGTGCAAGAAAGATGGCTACTTTTTTTCTGAGAACTACATATTGTCATTTGATGTTTGTACCGACAAGTTTAACAAGATGAAGCTACCCTTCCCTTATGTAGGGTATGAGTTGTCGGTGTATCAAGCTCCGAAAACTTTCGAAGGACCTCTTGCTCTTATTGCTTATAACTCAATTGAGAACTGTGACATATGGTTAATGAAGGAATATGGGGTTGTGGAGTCTTGGGTGAGGCAGTATTCAATAAGGGGATGGGTACGGTCTATTATGCCTTTTGGATTTTTTGATGATGGCAATCTTATAATTGAACTAAGTATAGATAGGCATTTATTTTCTTATGATCTTGATGTGGAAAGCATGAGATATCTCGAAGTTTTCGGTCATATCCGTATTGTCAAATACATCGAAAGCCTTGTGCCCCTGAAAAGCAATAGTCGTCTCAATCGGTATCCCTAGACCGATCCCCTTTAGACTTGACATGTTGAAAATCCTGGTAGAGGAAGCAATAAAATCTGGTCTGTTATCTTGTTTATTATCTACCTTATGTTGCTTTCTGTTGAAGTGTTGTTTTGTTTTTGACTTATAAGTTTCTTTTGTTTTGAATGTATTAGTATTTGACTATATTTTACTTCTCTGCTTTCATTTGCTTTCCTTTCAAACAAACAGTACCCATTTATATCATTAAATCATTGCAAAGTTAGAGGTATATATATCAAACTTACAATAACTTTTAACTTCCAGATGTCTATAAATTTACCTTGGAAAAAATTCCAGTACATCTCAGACATACCCGGATAGCGAAAACTCGATTTCCTTCGGCTGAAACTCACTAGTGACTTGTTGTCTACAAACACCAAGCTTGGCAGGAAGGTCCAATGAATTGGGAGTTTTCCTAGTTCTGCTCTGAGTGGAAACAATGTTTGATCATTGGCAACTTTTTGTTGAATATATCGGAATAAAGTTGTTAATAAAATAGAGAAATAGAGTTGATGATTATTCGTTGAATCGAATTGGAAGTAAAAATTTGGGTAGATAGAGAATTAGGGATGGGCGTGGGGCCCATTAGAGCGAAGAAGGTCCCCCCACCCCCACCCCACGCTCACCCTCACCCTCACCCTCACCCTCATTCCTCTACCCTTCCCCAACTCCTCCAAAACCCATTCGGGAGAACTGGGTAGAGGGGGTGTTTGGGGGGAGATTCCCAAGCCCCCACCTCAAACCCCATTTTCTCATTTCTTTTTGTTTATAATTCCAAATTTCAAATGCCTAATTTGAAAATCAAAATTCGGAATTTAGAATCCAGTCATATCAATCTCTAGTTTCATCCTGTTAAATTATCCAATCTAAAAAAGTAATCAAAATATTCATTCTAAAATATATAATTATTTTAAAGAAATTCAAAATAAATACAAATACTTCTAATAGAGTATTACACGATACAAATCAAAACAAATTTAAAGTATACATCTTCAATCAATCCAAATACAAGACAAGAGGACATACAAATAAATTAAAAGTTTTTTTTTAATTGTTCAAACTTTAGATATAAAATAAAAATAAAATAGGGGCCAAGTTTCCTCCCATCCCCACCCCTACCCCCACCCCCACCCCCAGAAATCTATTGTGTGTGTGTAAATTTGCCCTTAAAACCCCATAGGGCCCCGTGAATTGAGATCCCATAAAAACTCCTTGGAACGAACAACCGATAGCTAAGGGACCTGAAACTACCGCTTGATAATTTTTTGGAAGAATCGTACAAACATCCCCCGATGGTTGATAAAATTGCACGAATGTGGTAGTTTTGACCATATACGTATAAACTTTCATCAACATTTGAAAATTGTTGCACAAACATCCCTTACCGTTAGATGTGTCCGTTACTCAATGGTCAATGTGTAAAAAGTTTAAAATACACTATATTTTTATTTTAAATAACATAAAAAATTAAAAAATAAGTTTAAAAAATATTAAAAAATCTTTTAGAAAATATGAATGTATCTTAAATCTGAAAGCTGAAAAAAAAAAATCAACTTCAAAAAAAAATTAGTTGGTGCAATTCCCTCTTGATTTTAAATAAATTTAAAATTTAAAATTTATTTATTATTAAATTGTTTTAAAAACTATTTTTTAATTGTAAAGATGAATATTTTTTTTCCAGGTTTTAGATTTTAGATACATTCATGTTATCTAAAATATTTTTTTTATATATGTTTATCTTATTTTTTAACTTTTTAGTTTATTTAAAATAAAAATAAAAGGTATTTTAGGCAGTTTACATTTTTGACCATTGACTAACGGATCCATCTAAAGGCAGGGGATGCTTACAACAATTTTCAAATGTGGAGGGACGTTTGTATGTATATGGCCATAAGTACCATATCCGTGAAATTTCATCAAACCTCGAGGGTGTTTGTGCAATTCCCTCTTCTTCTTTTTTTGTCAAAGTAGGACAACAGACGCCACGCCACCAATGCTACATTGACCATGAGTCAAGTCAAACGCTTTTATGCGTTTATAAACTATTGTATTTTCTTCATCTTCATGAATTTCACATTAATAAGAATCACATCCATTATCGATTTGGTAGTAGGCCAGATCAGTCAACGCTCATTTCCCTTCCAACCATACTACTCTTCTCTCCACTCAGAGAAATTCTGTATATATATTGCCTTGTAAAACAATTTCAAGACACACCCAATTATCAGAAACTTGGTTTCTTTGAGTTTTAGTTCTGTGATTGGATCAATAAGTGATTAGTATGGAAAAAAAATTAACAACACCCCTCTTCTTTTCTGTTTTGGTTACTCTGTTCATTGCATCCAATGCTCATCATAATGCTTCGTATGGACAGACCGCATCTGCAGACACTACTGCTGCAAGTATAGACTCCTTACAAAGAAGACGAAACGTGAGTGACTCGATCTGTTTATATATATATATTCAAATTTATCAATTATAAATCTGTATCGGTTGTTTTTACAAGCTAGCTTGGTGTGATGGATTGTTTCAGGTTCATGGAGTACTAAATGCAGTCGGTTGGGGGATTCTGATGCCTCTTGGTGCCATGATTGCTAGATACCTGAAGCTGTTCAAGTCTGCGAATCCGGCATGGTTTTACATCCATGTTGTCTGCCAATGTTCTGCCTATGTCATCGGCGTTGCAGGATGGGCAACCGGTGTCAAGCTTGGCATTGACAATCCTGTAACCTTCAACGAATCACACAGGAATGTTGGCATGTCCCTCTTCAGCCTTGCAACTCTTCAGGTAATATTCATCCTCGTGGTGTACATGTTCGTAAGTACATACGTACGTTCAGTGCGGAGCCAGAAATACAAATACAAAAGCAAAAAAAATTTGGGGAGGGGGTCAAAATGAAAAACTATTAAAATATAAAGGCAATTTCATAAAAAATTTAAAACTTTTTTAAGGGGTACCCTCCCTCTGCACGTAGTGTATCATGATAGACTAGTCTGTTGAGTTTTGACATCCAGATAAAGAAAAACGAAATTTTCGAGTTGTAGTCTTAATTTCTTGACACACATTTCGCAGATGTTTTCTCTGGGTTTGAGGCCGGGACCAGATCACAAATACAGGCTGCATTGGACCATCTACCACCGGCTCGTTGCATACGCTATCATTGGTTTGAGCGTTTTCAACATCCTCAGTGGATTAGGTCTATTGGAACCAGACGGAAGGTTGTGGTCGGGGATGTTCTATCTATTGGCAGCTTATGGTGTCATGTCGATCATTTTAGAGATCATAACTTGGTCCATATATATACATAGGAAGAGGAAGAATCGCAAGAAGAACTCTGATCAGAACATCAATAGAGTCAATGGGGCAAATACAAGGACACAAGAAGATTTTGTGTAGTTTGTGTATAATATTAATGGACTTGTTGGGGTTTCTTGGTTGGTGATTGTGAATTTGTGAGTATATATAGAGTCATAGAGAGCTAGTAGTGGACATGGTTTGGTTGTATATTTTTTGTATTTATTCACGATTAATTGTGCAATTCTTTTTAGAGAGAATTTTGTGGGTGCATTTGTATATGTGAATCAATAAAAATATTAAATTCTTTTCAAATTTTCTATTGCTGATAATTGATAAATCAAAATTTTTTGTGAGAATTGTTTTCTAAACCGGATTTGTAATGCCTTGTCCATGTGTATTCTAGACACTGGCTAAGCTATGGCCGCTCTGCCCCTCCAGGCCGAACTTTTTTAAAAAAACATATAGTTATATTTGTTTTTATATTTTTACCTCATATCTTTTGTTATTTATATTTATTTAAATTTTTCTTGCCATGACCACTTAATCCCCAAATTTAAAGTAGCTGGCTTGGCTTCTGATCCCATAATCAACATTTAGGAAAAAAAATCCGAAAAGATGGAACTATTTAGACAACATTGGAGGTTCCACTTGCAGGAAGGTATAAGTTGGCATGCATGGTCCCAACTCCCACTTGGAAAAGTAAGAAATAATGAAATACAAAGTAGCATACGTACATTTACTTTCTCACTTTCTTCCACTTCTTAATTTCGATATAAATATTGATTCATTCAATCATTCATGAATGGAGCCCAATGTTTAGGTATAATAGAAATTTAGGGGAATGATTATCATAATTCTAAACATTTTTATATTTGGTTTTTTACTCTCTTTTTTTAAATAACATCATTACCATTTTTTTAACTATAATAAATTTTGGAATTGGGATATGATAGGAATCCATAATCTTATTGACCTGGATACAAATTTTGTTTTTAAACAGGTGAAAAAAAATTACGATTTGCTCATGTATACACATATAAATAGATAAGTACTTGAAAAACAAACGCAATGTTTTCTCTACAAATCTTTAAACTTGAAATTCTATGTGTGTGAACACAAGTTAGACTATCATAAAATAATGTAGTTTAAGAGAATGCAATAATTATTTTAAAATATAAATTAATTTGTTTAGTTAAATAATTTAAAATTTAATTAAAGAAATAGAATTATTATAAGAACAAATTTAAATATTTATGGCCCAAGGAGGTGATTCCGGCAAGGAGGCCTCCTCAATGGACTAAACCGATGAATATCACAACACAATATATACATAAAATTATCGTAAGTATGGAAAATTTAACAGGTGAAAGGCCTTAATAACACAAAAACTATAATAACCCGAAAACCATAATAACAAGAAAATAAAAATCAGTTGAATTGATAGACTATGCAAAGCTCCATGTATGATCATCAGCCCCAATCTTCAAGTCATTGTAAATCTCCAAGTCCATGTAGACATCTGATTCATCATCATCTTCATCATTGAAATCATCCAAACATACAACACAATCGTCGTGGTCGCTCTTTGAATCTGTTTCTGCAAGGGTTTTTAACAACATGCACAGACAAATCAGCAACAAAGCTGGCCCAAAAACAATAACACTATAAAAGAGAAGAAACTGTGGTGCCTTGATCAGAAAATAAGTTAAAACCATATCTGGCCAAAGAGTCATAGCATATATAAAAATAACACCCTCTTGCCTCTATCAAGATTCTGTCCGTGACAAAGATCGAGTGGCAGAGGACGAATAGAACTTAGAAAAATTTAAGGGTAGATAAAATTTTGAATTAATACTGTGATTAACTCATGAAAGTTTGATGAGATGAGGTTGGTCTAACGGTAAACCCTAATAAATAAGAATTTAGAATTTCTGTTGTGATATTGTACCCAAACACTACACCAC
The DNA here is from genome assembly GCA_033220585.1 of Dipteronia sinensis. Classification (NCBI taxonomy): domain Eukaryota; kingdom Viridiplantae; phylum Streptophyta; class Magnoliopsida; order Sapindales; family Sapindaceae; genus Dipteronia; species Dipteronia sinensis. The sequence goes on from CM065645.1 coordinate 43,122,335, forward strand.
ATTTTAATAACTAAATAAATATTTGAGCTATGATTTGAACTCACGACCTCAATGTGTCGGTGTGAAGAGTTTATCACTGCAACCACCCAACTTTTATCATATAATGTACTACATTTAAAAATAATGAAACTGAAAAATATAGATTGATATCAGGACAAAGATCAACATAGAAGAGAATCGGCAAAGGTGGAAAGGGAGGAGGTGGGTTGGGGTACAATTATTATTTTTTAAAATTTATGTGGTTAATTTATAATTATTATTTAGCTATATTTATAATTATAGAAATATTTATCAAGGGCATTTGTGTTTTTTCAGTCTTTTCATCCAGTCAACTATAACAAATAACGTTGGCCAATGTTTTACGGGCTGGGGAGGCTTGTGCAAAAACAAGGAAAAGGGCTAAAAGTTTGTCAGGATTTGGAATATGTGGATCAAATATTTATTCTCATAACATAAAAATAATCGCTCACACATATCGCACAACCTTAAACTTCTGGCATATATTTTAAATGCAGAATGTCATTTTACATAAAAGTTTTGCCTGAAACTACTTGAAAAATTATAAGGTGCATATTTCACCGTATAATGTGATTTTACACAATTTTTGTAAAGAATTACTAAAAATAATTAATTCATCTAAGTATTGAATTTGGGGCAATTGGCAAAATCAACACATTTAAAGGGATTAATTAGAGGATTTCTAGGGGGGAATTACGGGAAGCATATTTTAATGCAGAATACGATTTTACACAAATATTTTACATAAAACTACTACAAATTCTATGTTTCTTCAATGAATAAAATTTTGGACTATTTCGAGAACGTCTTAAATCAACACTTTTATTGCGATAGTTAGGGAATATTATGAGGTGTATATTTCAATTCATGTATTTTTTTTTTTTTTACAAAAGTTTTGCTTGAAACTATCAGATATACTTTATGCAAAAGTTTGTGCAATTCTTCCTCTTCCTTAACTCTAGATTACGAAATTATGAAGTTTGATCACAATTAGTGGATTAATATTAGTGTCAAAATAAAACAACCAAATTCTCAAAATTTTAAAAATTAAAATAAAATAAAAACACAAGAAGGATACTTCTACATTTCGAAAAGAATCAAGACTATTTAATTTTCCTTTTTCCTTTTCGTTCCCATATATATTTTCGTGGAATATTGTTTTTGTTCAACAGACTTTAAACTGGGACAGTACTACAGCTTTGATGATCTCAAAACCCCCCACATGTGGCTCCGTTATCTTAATTTATCTTAACATAATAAGATGTCGTTTGTTTTTTTATCTAAAGACAATATAACAATAGCTAATCAAAAGGCCACTTGATTAGAGTAACAAATCAGAAACAATACATGATGCAGGAGGCTATATCATAGTTTATTTACAACTTGAAAACATTACAGTACTGATACTCTTAGGTACACAATTTCCTGATGGATGGAACGAAGACTTGATCGAATTCGGAAACTAGCTTGATGCTAGAAAGCATTGATATGCATAATGCATATATATTTAGGTCTTGATTGTACAACAATTTGGAAAGCATCAAATGAGTAAATGAAATCAACTTGAAGTTGAAGCACAGATACTCTAACAATCATCTGAATCATCTGTGGATGGACGGACGTCGTTTGTTTCCAACATAGCAATCTCTCTCATGATATATGATTTGTCGGATTCGAACTGTTCATTTGCTGTGATGAGAATTAATACAAATTTTAGTCTCACTTTGCATGTTCAAAATATAAGAGATTTAAGCGCACGAGGACATTTCAGGTACGAGATTCCGTATGTTTTATATATAGTCATTTTCTCCTCGGTGCGTATTGATATAAAATACATCAGTGCATTGCATGTAGGCCATAGATTATGGATGAACACCGACAATTGCATGCAGACCGAGTCAAAACAATTGAATTTATTGATCCACATGCAAGACACCGATATATATTTATCAGTGCGCACCGAGGAGAAAAGTTTACTATATATATATATATATATATAATTTCTATCAATTTCATATGCCTACCTTTCTCAAGAGTGAAATCAGCGAAGAATCGAAGAAGTTTACTCCGATTCGAGACTAGGACACGGGTGATTTCTGCAGGCTTCTGTTGATTTGCAACAAATAGCTATAAAAAAAATGAAAAGAGAACAAATTAGAGTTGAACATATCAACTAAATCATAAAAATTTACGATACAGTCCAATTCAATCAAGTACAGTAGACAATGGTGGTCAGTGATGCTATTTTATTGCATACTGATCGGCCAGTTTATTATACCGCACCTTGAATACATGAAAACTCTCGAACTTGATAGTTTTGTTTGAATCCTGTAAGTGAAACAGAGATTTCAATTGTCTCAAATATAGAACAGGCCAGCACTATATATAAATATGTTCAGGCATACATAACTAGGAGAGATAAAGAAACAATACGTACACGAAGAAGATTCATCAGGATCCTCATGTTATCTAACGAGCTCACGTACCGTACCATCACAGAAGAATTGGTGCGATCTAGTAAAACATCTCCCAAAAGCTGAGACATGTATATAAGCAAAATGAATCCTGGAAAGTTTTCTTCTTTTCTAAGGAATACATTAATGTTTTGTTATGTATGTGTACCTTGACAGCATGCCGTTTGGTGATGTAACTTGTAGATTCCAACAACTGCGAATTGTATTCTTTGAAAAACTGGAACCATACAGCAAGAATGGACGATTTCAGATAAAGATCAGGGTTAGAACGCTTAAATACTATTCTTTCCTGTAAGCTTTCAAGCTATTTGGATTATTGATTCTGCGACAATTAGGAATTCGTAAAAAGCATACAATACAGCAAGACATCAAATGATCCAACAATGCTCACCCAGTCATAATTGGTAGAAAGAAATTCTGCCACGGTAGCTTTATGCCTTGTGAGAAGTTCCTGTAATGTTCGCTATGTGTCAGGATTCATGCTTGAAAAATTTCCAACCAACAAATACAAACAACTGAAACCATAACAAAATCATCAGCTCCACTCAACTTTAAAAGTTGCTTGAACATCAGAAGCAATGTCAAAATTTGGATTCTGTAAGTAAATGAAAAACTTCTTCATATGCCCTGAGTTCAGTACATACCTGTGGAATCAACCAAAGTAATCAATTCAAAACAATACTCTTAACAAATATCGGTAATCGACATAAATTGTTTTTCTTCAAGCTACGGTGGAGATTAAAATTCCTGACATCGAAATCTGACAATTTCTAACATTTGGAAGATTATGACATGTTTCAATTGTGATATAGCTCATGCAAAACAGCATAACAAGAAAAAATTTCATTCTGAAATGAATTTCAGTAACAGTTGAAGATAAATTTTTTAACAACTCAATTAATTTGTCACATAAGAAATGTTGCTTACTTTGCGATGCTCTGATGGCGTATGCACTCCCTCGAAATCGTGCCATATGTCAGAGCAATATCACAGTCTTCGTAGCTGAGATCAACCCAACAATAATCAACTTAGTCATCTAACAATATTTCTAGTTTCGTTTCTACAACGTTATATAGCTTCGTTCCTGAAAATAAAATTTCAGGACCAACTTACCCAGATATCAGAATGTCCATTAGATCCAAGTTATCTTCCAAATACTTGCAGGCAATCAACCTGGAATTAACTCTCTGTCTCTGCAAATTCGCCATGATATTGGTGACATCTCGGCGAGCCTGAAATAAAAATAAAAAATCATAATAATAAAAATAATGCTCATTGTGAAATCAAATTACATGAAAATTTCATGATGTATAGTCAATTGAATCGATTAATTATAAATGGTGATCACCCCCAAGTTCAATTTCGGAAGAGAAGTGGTGAGAAGACGGAACGTATCCTCTCGGAAGAATTCCTGTGTCAATTGTTCACAGGCATCTGCATTTGGTTCCGATTGATCACTGCCGTAAAGTACTATTCTCATCTCCAGGATTGTTTTATTCAGCTCAGCCACCTGCACCAAGAACACCTCTGTATTACTGTATATGTCATCACCAATTCGATCTCGTTCTGCATATATTATTGCATTTGAAATGTCCGATGATCAAAATCATAAATTCAACGTAAATTTCATAACAATATGTGCTTGGATTTGTTTCTTTGGCTCAAAAACAGAATTAATTTCATGAAAATCGATCTCTAACATGTCCATGCATATGTTTTGTCAAAATATCGAAAAATAATAATGTGACGATCATGATGCAAATAAAATGTGATTTCCTAACCTTTTCTTCTCGTTTACGTTCGCGAATCTCAGTGGTTTTGTCGGCGTAGGTGAGGAGCTCGCGGGTTGAAATCACGAGTTCCGTCGGCGTCTTCGGCTTGGTCTTAAATAGCCCCTTCATCTTCTTCCTAAACGATTCCACACTTCAAATTCCTTCTCCTCTATGGATTATATCTAGTATATAATTTTATATATGGTACATTTCATTATCTTGATTTATCTAACTCTGGTTTCGTTTTTAGAGCATAATTAGGGTTTTAGATAAAGGAGAATGAAATCGAAATCAAAAATAGGTAAAATCGAGATGAGGAGAAATTCATGAAAATTAACATTTTTTTTTTGTGCTTTGCAATCTTGAAACATGACAGGAAGATGTTTTGGTTATAAATAGTTGGGTTGCTTTAACCACTTGCAGTTTGGTCTATCCTGTAATACACTTGCGTTTGGATTGGACCACGTCGGCTCAATCTAGGGATTATTTTTCTTGACTTAATTACACGAATTTTGAATAAATTCTTTGATATATATATATATATATTTTTTTTTGATAAAAAATTATAAATTATCAACATATATTTAATCAATAAAATTTTTAATTATGTGATTATATAATTTTCTTATTTCTTAATTCTTATCAGTTTTTCCAAGGATGAATGAACATATATGATGTGAAATCCATTTGGAAGATTGCTTGCAAGTTATAAGAATGGACAGGCTTGAAAACAGGAAAGCTACAACTTTGAGGGTTAATATTTTCTCTCCTCATTATCTGTTTTATATACAAAGATAACATGGTAAGGTTGTTTTTAACTTTTTTTTTTCTCATAATTTGTTGGTACTTGAATTGATAATGATTGATTGTTATAAGTTTTAAGTAAAATTATGGACAGAATCATGTGTATTGGTAAAATTAAGTAAAATCATGGAAGTTGGTAATTTTTTTCTTCAATTTTATGATGTATTGTATTGTTACCTAAAACTATAATTTTTATATTTTAAATTATTGTGATCTAGGATATTATTGATAAGTATTTTTAAATCGAAAGTGAAAGATCTACCAAAAAATTTGGAACCAACAAACGCTTTTTACAATTTCACATTGATGGAATTCTTCTACTTGTCAAATGGAAGAAAATTGACATATAAAGAAAATGGTGGCCGGACACTGGTTAACAATTATAAAAATACTATAAAGGGAAAACAATAAATGCTTTAGACAATAAATGTTGCTACCCTGTATTAATTGAGACAATAATTATTTCCTTTTATAGTATTTTTGTAGCCCTTAATCTTAAGGGCACATGTTAATACTACCCTAAAGAAAAATAACTTATATTTTATTCTTAACAATAACTCATAATAATACTCATAAGGAATAATCCTCATAATATCAAAATTTTAATAACTTTGCAAACTTGTTCAATTAAATCCAATCTTATTTTGCTTCAAAAAAATCCAATCTTATTTATTTTCACTATGGAATTAGTCTAAATATATATAATATTGATGGGTTTTAATGACAAATTTAATCAACCAACAAAAAAAAAGATTGTTTAGACTTCAAAGGGTTAGGGTGACTTCATATCACCATAATTATCATTCCCAAAGTTTGGATTCAAAAATCAAGATTGACCTGCTCCTCTCCTGATGGGGTTCGAGTCTCACAATATTCATATAAATGTAAGCGTGTGAACTTTTTCCACGACAATAATTTTGATCTCAGCAAGTTTCGATAAATTCTAGACTTGGAAAATTAAGATGTTGGAAAAATTAAGGTTGACTACTAGTAAATTGCGAATCGGGTCTGGATAGATCCGCCCGAATAACCAACAAAAACCGCTCACGATTTCACAAAGCTCGACCACCACTCAAAAACATTTTTCCTCTATTGACAAGCCAAAAAAAATCCAGTTATGTTGGTTGTCCACAAAATGGCCTCCACCCCTTCTTCTATCTTCTTCGCTTCTTCTTCCTCCTCTCTCTTCCTCTCCAAACCCACTTCACTCTTCCTCCAATTACCTCTAAAACGCTTCGTTTCGGTCTCTTCCCAACTCAGGCACGGACATGCGGCGCTCTCTGCTTCTTCTACAGCAGCCTCTGCCGTGGCCACTGAGTCGACCCAGACTCCAACATTGGACGGCGCAGAGCAGACCCAGAATACAGTTGTGGAGACTGAGAAAATTGTGCTTCCCACTAACAAGTCTTCTGAGAAACTCTTGAGAATTCGTCACTCTGTAAGTTTTTTTTTATGTGGGTTTGCAATTATTGAGAGTAAAAAGTTGTCAAAATTTGAGCTTTTTGAGGTTTTTGAAGTTTAATTAGTTGCTCAATTTTGTATAATGTTGTTGTCACACAGTAAGATTTTTTTTTATGTGAGCTTGCGATTATTGAAAGCAAAAAATAGTAAAACTTTGAGCTTTTTGAAGTTTAATCAGTTGTTCAATTTTGTATGATGTTGTTATGTGACTTTTTTATTTATTAAATTGCATCTCATTTTATGTTTATTGTAGAAAATTGATAACCTTTATGTGTGAGAAGTGATTTTTAGTACTCAATTTATGGCATTTTTTTGTTGGCTGAGTAATTTTGTGTGTGGTGGTCTAGTGTGCACATGTGATGGCCATGGCTGTTCAAAAGCTTTACCCGGATGCGAAAGTGACTATAGGACCTTGGATTGAGAATGGTTTCTATTACGATTTCGATATGGAGCCTTTGACTGATGGTGACCTCAAGAGGATTAAAAAGGAGATGGTGAGTACTCTTCTTGGTCTACTAATATGAATGCTATAGTGAAATTTTGAGTGTTGGGGTAGGTCATGAGATTGGGAAATTCTTTTTATTGGCCTATGATTTCAGGGTACAGAATTTATTTGTTACATCATCTGTAGGATCGCATCATTGGTCGAAATTTGCCACTCGTAAGAGAAGAGGTTTCTAGAGATGAAGCGGAAAGACGGATAACGACTATTAAAGAACCTTACAAGATGGAGATCTTGGAAAGTATTAAAGAGGATCTGATCACTATCTATCATATCGGTATATCTCAGCTCAATTACTTGTCTTCTTTCTGTTCACTATCATCATTAGCCTTGACAACCCTTGTTTGATTCTGCATTATGAAATGTCCTCAATGCACACTAAAATGTCCATTCTTGGTTGTGTGGTTTTGTTTTATTGATGATCAATGTATGTTTTCATCTCTGCTGAGTTCTTTCAAAAAAGTTGTCATACTCATGCTGCCTGATGTACAAGCTAATCATGTGCATCTATATGTGATTTTAGGGTCTAAACACCGTTTTCTTGTGTGTCATGTGGATCATAAAGTCAGTTAGAAGGCAGTGACATTTAAATTTACATAGATTTTGTTGTTGACATATGTCTGTTTTCTTTGTTTCCTAAGGTGATGAATGGTGGGATCTTTGTGCTGGCCCTCATGTTGAAACTACTGGTAAAATTAACAAGAAAGCTGTTGAACTTGAGTCTGTCGCGGGAGCATACTGGAGAGGAGATGAAAAGAGGCCAATGCTGCAGAGGATTTATGGAACAGCTTGGGAGAATGAAGAACAGTTAAAAGCATACATTCACTTTAAAGAGGAGGCCAAACGCCGGGATCACAGACGCCTTGGCCAAGATCTTGATCTTTTTTCTATACAGGTTACTGTCCTTCATAACTGATAAGCGCTATTTGTAATGGAATTTGATAGCTTTACATATATTCTATTTTTGAACCATCTCACAATCTTGTGGTAGTATAGATGCATGCTAACGATACGGAGTTTATGCAGGATGAAGCTGGCGGAGGTTTAGTCTTTTGGCATCCTAAGGGTTCCATGGTTCGGCACATCATAGAAGATTTCTGGAAGAAAACACATTTAGAACATGGTTATGATTTGCTGTATACTCCCCATGTGGCAAAGGCTGAGCTTTGGAAGATAAGTGGTCACCTGGACTTCTACAGGGAGAACATGTATGATCAGATGAATATTGAAGATGAACTTTATCAACTTCGACCAATGAATTGCCCTTACCATATTTTGGTATACCAAAGGAAGCGTCAGTCTTATCGTGATTTTCCAATCAGGGTTGCTGAGCTGGGGACAGTATATAGATATGAGTTGTCTGGAAGCCTACATGGACTATTCCGTGTAAGGGGTTTCACCCAGGTAAACTTTTACATGTCAAAGTATTATATCTGAATCTGCACATTTATCATAGTTCTTTGATAAAGAGTAGATTAGAATAACAAACTTCACCCCTTTCATATGCAGGATGATGCACACATATTTTGTTTAGAAGATCAAATTAAAAATGAAATTAGGGGTGTTTTGGACCTTACAGAAGAGATACTACTGAAATTTGGTTTTGACAAGTATGAAGTGAACCTCTCAACTAGACCTGAAAAATCTGTAGGGGGTGATGATATATGGGAAAAGGCAACATATGCCCTCAGAGATGCGTTGGATGACAAGGGTTGGAGTTATCAAATTGATGAAGGTGGTGGTGCCTTTTATGGTCCAAAGATTGATCTTAAGATTGAGGATGCTCTTGGAAGGAAGTGGCAGTGCTCAACCATACAGGCAAGTTCTAGTTCTTTTGAACTCGACTTCGAAGCAGAATTTTGACACGAGTTTTCCTCACGTCCTGTTTCCTTCCATTTTAGCTCTCTCTGACATGCACCCTTAGCTCAAATGTTATTGACTCCATGTCAAATACATAGTTGATTGCATTCATTTGTTGCTAAGTCAAACTGTTTGATTGATCAATATATACTTTTTCCAATGTATGCAGGTTGATTTTAATTTACCACAGCGATTTGACATTACTTATGTTGATACAAACTCAGAAAAGAAACGTCCCATCATGATCCACAGAGCAGTGCTTGGATCTTTGGAACGTTTTTTCGGGGTTCTGATAGAACATTATGCTGGGGATTTTCCATTATGGCTTTCTCCAATCCAAGCGCGGATTTTACCAGTTACAGACACACAGGTAAACTAAGCTACTTACAAACTTCAGACCTTTGATGCAAATATGTATAAAAACTCTAAGTATATGTACTATATTGACATCACTCGAAATTGTATGATTTTTTTCCATTAAATAACTAATGGCATTGTTTACACAGCTTGAATACTGCAATGAAGTGACCCGAAAACTGAAAAATAATGGTATTCGAGCTGAAGTTTGCCACAGTGAACGCCTGCCTAAGCTCATTAGGAATGCAGAGAAGCAGAAAATTCCATTAATGGCAGTTGTGGGAGCAAAGGAAGTTGATACTCAAACTGTTACAGTTAGATCTAGGTTTGGTGGGGAGCTCGGGACCATGAACATTGATGATTTTATCAGCAGAATCCAGTCTGCCACTGATAACAGAACTTCATTGTAAAGTTCTTGGCAATTGTTTGGCATGCTATTTATTTTATACAAGGATTTGATACAAATATATATTTACCCAGGTTGATTTTTTCGTTTTTTTTTCCTCGATCTGTTCATGTATATGTAATTTCTTCTCATTTTTCCTTGAACAAAAGCTATTTAGTATATATGAATTATAATTCACCAGTATCAGTTCACTTTGATTTTACTCAAATATAGACGATGTTTAAAAAAAAAAAGTTATTTGAACATTTATCCATGTTTCAATTATAATTCCATTTATAAATTGTAATTTTTTTTCTTTCACATTTGAATATAAATGTTAGTTACATATGTATCTGTTATTACAATCATAAATCTTGATGCTATTGATTTTTTCTTTGATCAGATCCTGATTGTGAGAGTAATTTAGCTAAAATATATCTGCTAATAATAGCAAACAAAGTTGAACCACTACCTTGCAACCATCTACAAATCTTTGATCAATTCAGCTAAAAATCAGCTAAATTTGGTGGAATCAGCTCCTTCCACTACACTATAAAATGGTCCTAAACCAGTTACTATGTCATAATTCAAAAAAGAAAGCAAAAAAAAAAAGGTTTAGTAGAAAACAAAAAAACAAAATTAAAAATTAGAAAAAATGGGAAAATTGAACATGGCTGCAACGTTACTGATGTTGATGTTTGTATCAATTGTTGAAGCTCAGGTTTTCGATATAGGGAAATATGGCGGAGCACCGAATTCGGATATTGCTCAGGTAATTTAGTCCTGGTGATATGAATGAATACTCTGACATGACTAATTAAATTTCTTGTAAAGTAAAATTTTTCAATGTTCTTGTTTGTTCTCTCAGGCTCTAATCAGTGCTTATAAAGAGGCCTGTGCATCAACTACTCCAAGCAAAGTGGTGGTTCCAAAAGGGACATACAATTTAAGTCCAGTGACATTTGAGGGTCCCTGCAAGGCTCCTATAGAGTTTCAGATTCAAGGCACCCTTATTGCTGCAACAGAAAAAACTACTGAACCCAGTTGGGTTTCTTTCAACCATATCGACAAACTTACAGTCTCCGGCGGTGGAGTTTTCGATGGCTTAGGACCCAAAGCTTGGGGTACCTGTGGCAGAAATGCATATTGCAAGAATCTTCCGATTGTAAGTTCATTCAATCGTTTCTGTTAAAAATCGAATTCTACGTATAAAGAATTAATTTATCTACACCGGTGAATGACTATAATATAAGTACTAACGAGTTCGTACTATTGAACAGAATTTGAGCTTCAACTTCATTACCGGTGGATTGGTAACAGACGTAACTTGTAAAGACAGCAAACAGTTTCATGTCAATGTCTTGGGATGCAAGGACCTTCACTTCGTACGCTTTACCATTTCTGCAGCCGAAGAGAGCATCAACACGGATGGAATCCACATCGGTAGATCCAGTGGAATTAAGGTCCTTGATTCAAACATCAAAACAGGTGATGATTGTGTATCTCTTGGTGATGGCTGCAGCGATATAACAGTCGAGAGAGTTACCTGCGGACCAGGACATGGCATCAGTGTAGGAAGTCTAGGAAAGTATGCGAAGGAAGATCCCGTGACTGGAGTCACAGTCAGGAATTGCACCATCACCGGTACCATGAATGGAGTCAGAATCAAAACCTGGCCAGATTCTTTTGAAGGCGCTGTATCCAACATGCATTTCGAAGACATTATAATGAACAATGTTGGCAACCCTGTTCTCATTGATCAGGCTTACTGTCCATGGAATCAGTGCAATGCAAAGGTAACTACTAACTACTTCCAGAAAACAGTATTACCTGGAGATACTGGATTAAGATTATCTGCTGAGCTGATCTTTATCATGACCTCAACAGATCTGCTGACACCTGGAATCAGTGGCTGATTTTTATTTTTTTGATTGTATTGTCTTTTTTTCAGGTTCCATCTAAGGTTAAGATCAGCGGAGTTACGTTCAAGAACATCAAGGGAACTTCTTCAACTCCAATTGCAGTGAAGCTAGCTTGCAGTAGTGGCTTTCCATGCCAGGGTGTAGAGATTGCAGACATTGATCTTACATACACCGGAAAGGAAGCGCCTGCCGCCTTGTCCCAATGCATTAACGTTCAGCCCAAGGTTTCCGGGAAAATGAACCCGCCAGCCTGCAACGCCCCCATTTCTGCTAATTGAATCCCATAAGGATTGAATCCGAATCCGAATCCAAAATTGGGATTCTATATTTTTAGTAATTAAAATAATTTCTTACTTTGGAGGAGGATGTATATCTAGACATCCCCATTTATGCTTGTAAGACACGGCTTTGGTTTAGTTTGTAGGTAGGAAATCTGTAACGAGTCTCTAATAATTGTACACAAGTACAAATTTTCCTGTTTCAAGAAATTTTGTATGATCAGTTTCATCATCTATGATTGAAACTTCAAATAATAAATAATTAAGATTGCTTTTTCCAAGCAGATCATTAACGATGTCTCTTTTATTCTACTAATTACCTTTATATTATTATATGTTATCTATTATTAAGTCTTCCAATTCTTGTATTGAGATTGGACATAAAATCCTATAAATATAATTGTTAAAGAAATTAAAGGCATGTTTGAATTATCATCCAAATAGATACAATTCTCTATCTTCAAGAATGGCTTTCCAATTTAATGCTTAATTAAAAACAATTTATAATAAAAAAATTATTCTTTGTTTTCTAATCAAAAGGGTGTATCAAAATTGTTTTTTTTACCACTATCCAATTTGGCTCAATGGTAGGAGTACGTGTTAATTTAACATGAGGTTCGAGTCGTCGTCATTCCGTGTAAGGGGTTTCACCCAGGTAAACTTTTACATCTCAAAGTATTATATCTGAATCTATCTGTATCAGCATATTTATCATAGTTCTTTGATTAAGATTAGATTAGAATAACAAACTTAACCCCCTTCGTATGCAGGATGATGCACACATATTTTGTTTAGAAGATCAAATTAAAAATGAAATTAGGGGTGTTTTGGACCTTACAGAAGAGATACTACTGAAATTTGGTTTTGACAAGTATGAAGTGAACCTCTCAACTAGACCTGAAAAATCTGTGGGGGGTGATGATATATGGGAAAAGGCAACATCTGCCCTCAGAGATGCGTTGGAAGACAAGGATTGGAGTTATCAAATTGATGAAGGTGGTGGTGCCTTTTATGGTCCAAAGATTGATCTTAAGATTGAGGATGCTCTTGGAAGGAAGTGGCAGTGCTCAACCATACAGGCAAGTTCTAGTTCTTTTGAACTCGACTTCGAAGCAGAATTTTGACACGAGTTTTCCTCACGTCCTGTTTCCTTCCATTTTAGCTCTCTCTGACATGCACCCTTAGCTCAAATGTTATTGACTCCATGTCAAATACATAGTTGATTGCATTCGTTTGTTGCTATAGTCAAACTGTTTGATTGATCAATATATACTTTTTCCAATGTATGCAGGTTGATTTTAATTTACCACAGCAATTTGACATTACTTATGTTGATTCAAACTCAGCAAAGAAACGTCCCATCATAATCCACAGAGCAGTGCTTGGATCTTTGGAACGTTTTTTCGGAGTTCTGATAGAACATTAATCTGGGGATTTTCCATTATGGCTTTCTCCAATCCAAGCGCGGATTTTACCAGTTACAGACACACAGGTATACTAAGCTACTTACAAACTTCAGACTCCTTTGATGCGAATATGTAAAAAAACTCTAAAAGTATATGTACTATATTGACAGAACTCGAAATTATATGATTTTTTCCCATTAAATAACTAATGGCATTTGTTTACACAGCTTGAATACTGCAATGAGGTGACCCGAAAACTGAAAAATAATGGTATTCGAGCTGAAGTTTGCCACAGTGAACGCCTGCCTAAGTGATGCAGACGGAAGCTTTAAGAAAGACAATCACACGATTTTGAACAACATGTGTTCTTGAATCCTGTTGATTCCAACGAATACCAGGAAAAAAGAAAGGAAAAATTGAGTAAAAACTCAGTGAATTTTATTTCACCAAAAATTGAACTCCAAAACCTAAAACAAACTAGTTAAATAGGAAAAGAAATAATCCGACTTCCACAAGGAATCGAAGGTCTTCTAGATAACTAAAAACTACTAAACTAAATCAAAAAAAGAAATCCTATCTAAAAACAGAAAACCAAATAAAAACGAAAAACTACTAAATTGTCGCGCAAGAAACTTTAACTGCCCGTAAAACAATCTAAACGGCCTTTTTTTGACCCCTTCCAAGCCTGGTCACGGGAAACGTAGTTTTGGTGATAAATTGTAGAGGACGTCCCGAGCTTTCCGAAAACATATTATAATAGCGAATCTGAGCCCGTACGCAAAAGTTATGACCCTCCAAAGTCAGGCCCGTTTTGGGTGCTCCAAGCAACCAAAAAAAGAGTTTGCAATCCGATCCGCATCACTAAGCTCATTAGGAATGCAGGGAAGCAGAAAATTCCATTAATGGCAGTTGTGGGAGCAAAGGAAGTTGATACTCAAACTGTTACAGTTAGATCTAGGTTTGGCGGGGAGCTCCGGACCATGAACATTGATGATTTTATCAGCAGAATCAAGTCTGCCATTGATAACAGAACTTCACTGTATAAGTTCTTGGCAATTGTTTGGCATGCTATTTATTTTATACAAGGATTTGATACAAATATATATTTACACAGGTTGATTTTTTATTTTTTATTTTTTTCAAGATGTTCATGTATATGTTATTTATTCTCATTTTTCCTTGAACAAAAGCTAATTAGTATATATGAATTATAATTCACCAGTATCAGTTCACTTTGATTTTACTCAAATATAGAAAATGTTTTTAAAAAAATAAGTTATTTGAACATTTATCCATGTTTCAATTATAATTCCATTTGTAAATTGTAATTTTTTTTTTCTTTCACATTTTAATATAAATGTTAGTTACATATGTAACTGTTATTACAATCATAAATCTTGATGTGATTTTTTCTTTTATCAGATCCTGATTAGGAGAGTAATTTAGCTAAAACAGAAATTCTGCTAATAATAGCAAACAAAGTTGAACCACTACCTTGCAACCATCTACAAATCTTTGATCAATTCAGCTAAAAATCAGCTCAAATTTTGGTGGAATCAGCTCCTTCCACTACACTATAAAATGGTTCTAAACCAGTTACTATGTCATAATTCAAAAAAGAAAGCAAAAAAAAAGGTTTAGTAGAAAACAAAAAACAAAAAACAAAATTAGAAAAAATGGGAAAATTGAACATGGCTGCAACGTTACTGATGTTGATGTTTGTATCAATTGTTGAAGCTCAGGTTTTCGATATCGGGAAATATGGCGGAGCACCGAATTCGGATATTGCTCAGGTAATTTAGTCCTGGTGATATGAATGAATACTCTGAAATGACTAATTAAATTTCCTGTAAAGTAAAATTTTTCAATGTTCTTTTTTGTTATCTCAGGCTCTAATCAGTGCTTATAAAGAGGCCTGTGCATCAACTTCTCCAAGCAAAGTGGTGGTTCCAAAAGGGACATACAATTTAAGTCCAGTGACGTTTGAGGGTCCCTGCAAGGCTCCTATAGAGTTTCAGATTCAAGGCACCCTTATTGCTGCAACAGAAAAAACTACTGAACCCAGTTGGGTTTCTTTCAACCATATCGACAAACTCACAGTCTCCGGTGGTGGAGTTTTCGATGGCTTAGGACCCAAAGCTTGGGGTACCTGTGGCAGAAATGCATATTGCAAGAATCTTCCGATTGTAAGTTCATTCAATCGTTTCTGTTAAAAATCGAATTCTATGTATAAAGAATTAATTTATCTACACCGGTGAATGACTATAATATAAGTACTAACGAGTTCGTACTATTGAACAGAATTTGAGCTTCAACTTCATTACCGGTGGATTGGTAACAGACGTAACTTGTAAAGACAGCAAACAGTTTCATGTCAATGTCTTGGGATGCAAGGACCTTCACTTCGTACGCTTTACCATTTCTGCAGCGGAAGAGAGCATCAACACTGATGGAATCCACATCGGTAGATCCAGTGGAATTAAGGTCCTTGATTCAAACATCAAAACAGGTGATGATTGTGTATCTCTTGGTGATGGCTGCAGCGATATAACAGTCGAGAGAGTTACCTGCGGACCAGGACATGGCATCAGTGTAGGAAGTCTAGGAAAGTATGCGAAGGAAGATCCCGTGACTGGAGTCACAGTCAGGAATTGCACCATCACCGGTACCATGAATGGAGTCAGAATCAAAACCTGGCCAGATTCTTTTGAAGGCGCTGTATCCAACATGCATTTCGAAGACATTATAATGAACAATGTTGGCAACCCTGTTCTCATTGATCAGGCTTACTGTCCATGGAATCAGTGCAATGCAAAGGTAACTACTAACTACTTCCAGAAAACAGTATTACCTGGAGATACTGGATTAAGATTATCTGCTGAGCTGATCTTTATCATGACCTCAACAGATCTGCTGACACCTGTAATCAATGGCTGATTTTTATTTTTTTGATTGTATTTTCTTTTTTTCAGGTTCCATCTAAGGTTAAGATCAGCGGAGTTACGTTCAAGAACATCAAGGGAACTTCTTCAACTCCAATTGCAGTGAAGCTATCTTGCAGTAGTGGCTTTCCATGCCAGGGTGTAGAGATTGCAGACATTGATCTTACATACACCGGAAAGGAAGCGCCTGCCGCCTTGTCCCAATGCATTAACGTTCAGCCTAAGGTTTCTGGGAAAATGAACCCGCCAGCCTGCAACGCCCCCATTTCTGCTAATTGAATCCCGTAAGGATTGAATCCGAATCCGAATCCAGAATTGGGATTCTATATTTTTAGTAATTAAAATAATTTCATACTTTGAAGGAGGATGTATATCTAGACATCCCCATTTATGCTCGTAAGACACGGCTTTGGTTTAGTTTGTAGGTAGAAAATCTGTATTGAGTCTCTAATAATTGTACACAAGTACAAATTTTCCTGTTTCAAGAAATTTTGTATGATCAGTTTCATCATCTATGATTGAAACTTCAAATAATAAATAATTAAGATTGCTTTTTCCAAGCGGATCATTAACGATGTCTCTTTTATTCTGCTAATTACCTTTTATATTATTATATGTTATCTATTATTAAGTCTTCCAATTCTTGTATTGAGATTGGACATAAAATCCTCTAAATATAATTGTTAAAAAAATTAAAGGCATATTTGAATTATCATCCAAATAGATACAATTCTCTATCTTCAAGACTGGCTTTCCAATTTAAAGCTTAATTAAAAGCAATTTATAATTAAAAAAAATTATTCTTTGTTTTCTAATAAAAAGGGTGTATCGAAATTGTTTTTTTTTTTTTACCGCTATCCAATTTGGCTCAATGGTAGAAGTATGTGTTCATTTAATATGAGGTTCGAATCGTCGTCATTACAAGTGGTATTTCAATTTTTTTCTAATTCAAAATTATACACTAATTCTTAATATATGATTATGTAGAAAAAAATTCACCAGTATTTATTTGCATTTTGTGTCTAATTTGCTTGTATAATCTGCTTACAAACTTGAGATTATCATGAACTTACTTGAACTAGTCAATTAATTTAAAATTCACCCAAATTGTGAGGAAATATATCAAAAATAAAATTTGTATAAGTTTTGATGAACATAATGAATTCATCTATGTTTCAATTAGAATTTTCTTTTGTAGATTGTAAATAAATTTCTTTCAATTAAGAGAGATATGGTGTAGCTGTTGCATAAGCAGAATAGTCTTTCTAAATTAAAGCAAATTGATGATGGGTACCACTTGTTTCTATTTTCTAGTCTAATTTGAATGTACAATGAAACTCTCCAATCTCAAACTTATGGATGGGCGTTTCCCCACATGACCCCATCCCCCACGGGTCCCCATGGGGTTTTGGGGGCAAATTTTGCCCCCAAATGGATTTTGGGGGTGGGGTGGGGGCAAACTTGGCTCCCATTATGTAAATAGGGGAGGTGGTGGGGGGACATCCCCTAAATCCGTTCCCCCATTTCCCCCAATATATATATATATATATATATATTATTTTTATTATAATTTATATCTAAAATTTTAACATTTAAAAAAAAAACTAATATATTATAATATTAACTTGAGTTAGTAGTTACTAATTAGTACTGAGTATTTGTATTTATTTTGAATTTCTTTAAACTAATTATTTATTTTAGAACAAATATTTTGATTACTTTTTGGATTAAATATTTTAACAGTGTCAAACTAGAGATTGGAATAGTCGGATTCTAAATTCTGAATTCCGATTTTCAGATTGGAAATTAAAAATTTTAAATTGGATATGAAAAGAAATGGGGGAAATGGGGTTTGGGGGCGGGGGAGGGTGAACCTCCCCCCAAAACACCCCTACCACCAAATGGGTTTTGGGGGAGGTGGTGGAGGAAAGGTTGAGGAATGGGGTTGGGGTTGGGGTGGGGGGTGGGGGGACCTTCCCCAACCCCAACCCCAACCCCAACCCCATTGGGCCCCCACGCCCATCCGAATCAAATTCTCAATACAATTTCTAAATTTTTTATTTTCTTATGAAATATAAATATAAATATAATTGTTTTAAAAGCATTGAAATAATGATTTTTTTTCTCAAATTAAATATAAATAAATAGGAAGTGAGAGACAATATAATGAGTTTTTTTTTTTTTTTTGAAAACTTGTTGATAAGGGATAAGTAGGAAATTAACAACCATGGTGAATGATCGAGTCAAAAACTGTGACTTGAAAACTTGTAGATAAAGTGAGACTCAAATCTATAGAAAAGGAAAATGCACAATCAATTGTTTTGCACAAAGAATCATACTTAAATAAGTAAAATAACTATTTTTTTTTTCACTTGAACCCTGGTAAAGATTCAATATATTAAACAACAAATATAAATCATAACATTTGCTTGAAACCAGGGCAATGTTTTAATTATTATTATTATTATTAGCAATTCCTTTTATGTGGCTGATTTAGTGGAAATAGGAAAGCTGCTAATAATAGCAAAAAAAGTTGAACCACTGCCTTGCAACCATCAGCTGTTTCCACTGAAACTATAAAGAATAAGTTACTGTCATAATTCAAACAAAAAGGTTGAGTAAGAAAACAGAAAAAAAAAATTAAAAATGGGAAAATTGAACATGGCTTCAATGCTTCTGATGTTGTTATTTGTATCATCTATTGCTAAAGCTCAGGTCGAAAATGTTTTCGATATTACGAGCTATGGCGGTAAACTTGACCAGGATATCACTTTGGTAATTATATCTGGTGAAATGAATGAATACTATGATGACAAATTTAATTTCTATAGTAAATTAATTTTTAAATATTTTTGTTAATTATTTCTTCTATCAGGCTCTACTGGATGCGTTTGGAGACGCCTGCGAATCGCCTACTCCAAGCACAATCTTGATTCCGAAGGGGACATTCCTGTTAGGACAAGTGAGCTTTGACGGTCCGTGCAGGAAAGGTGTTGAGTTTCAGGTTCAAGGCACCCTCATTGCCAAAACAGACGAAAAAATGGAAGAGGATTCGAGCTGGGTTGCTTTCCAACATATCGACCATTTAAGGTTGTCCGGTGGTGGAACGTTTGACGGCCAAGGACCTAAAGCTTGGGGTACTTGTGGCAAAAATTCATATTGCAAGAATCTCCCAATTGTAAGTCCCTTCAATCCTAGCCTGAATTTAATTCTATACGTAAAGAATTTGTATCCAGGACGAATGATCGAATCCAGCTGATGTCTACGTTAGTAAATGACTATATATGAAATATTGAAATCATGACACTAAAATTTGTCTCATCTCTGATCAGAATTTGATGTTCAACACAATTACCAATGGGGTCGTCCAAGACATAACTTCTAAAAACAGCAAACAATTTCATGTTAATGTCCTAGGCTGCAAGAACCTTTCTTTCGAACGTTTTACCATTTCTGCACCCGAAGATAGCATCAACACAGATGGAATCCACATCGGCAAATCTGCAGCAGTAAACATTACTGATTCAAACATCGCAACAGGTGATGATTGTGTCTCTATGGGTGATGGCAGCCAAGAAATAATAGTGGAGAGAGTTACCTGTGGACCAGGTCATGGCATCAGTGTAGGAAGTCTAGGAAAATACGAGAACGAAGAGCCTGTGTTTGGAGTCACAGTCAGGAATTGCACCATCTCCAATACCATGAATGGTGTCAGAATCAAAACCTGGCCGGCTTCTTACGAAGGCTCCGTGCACAACATGGTTTTCGAAGACATTATCATGAATAATGTCAGCAATCCTGTTCTTATCGATCAAGTTTACTGCCCATGGAATCAATGCAACGCAAAGGTAACTACTAACTACTTCTGGGAAACAATTTTTTTTATATATACCACTTGCAATGGCGACAACTCGAACCTGGACATTGCCAGACTAAATGAGTGTACCAGGCCAGAAATTCTGGATTTTCATGTTCTCCAAATAAAAGCATACGATACACTATTTGATTGTATTCTTAATAGGGTTTTTTTTTTTTTCAGCTTCCATCTCAGGTTAAGATCAATGATGTAAGCTTCAAAAACATTAGGGGAACTTCTGCAACTCCAGTTGCTGTGAAGTTAGCATGCAGTAGTGGCTTTCCATGCCAAGGTGTGGAGATTGCTGACATTGACCTTACATACACCGGAAAAGAAGCAGCTGCAGCCGTGTCCCAATGCAGTAACGTTGAGCCCAACATTTCCGGAAAAATGAACCCGCCTGCCTGCAGCAGCCCCGTTACTACTACTCCTTGAATCCGATGAGGCTTTTATGCAATTCAGAGGCATCTTGTTTAATTGTTGCATAACTGGAATAGTCTTTCTCATGGAATTTGATGTAATCTAATGTTGATACGACAAAGTTTCATCTATATTGATGTCCAATCTCAAATTCGCAGTACAGTTTCTTTTTAAATTTTATATGATAATTAATCAAATATAAATCGAATGTCTTAGGCTAGTGAGATTTTTTAAACCATAGTTTTTAAATCATATAGCAATGGGGTAAAATATAAGAGGAGGGCTCAACTTACTCTCTCAACACACTCTTTGTTCATGTGATGATATGTGGATAGTATTTACTTTTTTACATTAAATTTGTAGTCTTTATAAATGACCTACTTTTTCATTTTATTTACAATACAAACCAACAACTTATTTCCTATATTGCCCTTCTTCTTCAACTTTAACATTGTTATTTAATATCGGTTTATATATATATACAGAAATTTTCAAGTCAGTTACCACTGATATAACTTTATCAGTGCGTTGGATGTGAATCATTAGATTTACATATTTTGACTCAAAGTGTATGCACTTATCAAAACTTCTCCATAATCAGTGATCCACATGCAACGTATTGATATAAGTTATATCAGTGCGCACTGAGAAGAAAATGACTGATATACAGAAATATATGTATATGTGTGTGTGTTTCTTTTTAAGACTCCACAACTTCTGTTTTTTCTTGAGTGTACTGTCCTGAATTGAACTGCTCTGATATTTCTTTTCACCAAATTTTCATTACCAAACAATAGGTAATTAGAGTTAAATAGTTTTAAAATATATTATAAAAATTTATACAAACTAAATTTCACTATTTTAATTTTTAACATTTGAGGAGAGAAACATGAATTTAAGTTACCCTTATTGGATCCGCCCTAATTGTATATGTGTTTGAGCCAAAATCTTTACTTTTCAAATTTTAGCTAATAAAAGAATATATTTTTTTTCTCTATGTGATTAAATAAAAAAACAAATGAATTTGGCTAAATTATTAGGCAATTTAAGTCAACTTAAAGCAAATCAATTTTAAATTAAAAGATAAAAAATATGTAGGTATTGTTTAACAGCATATTTTTTTTCTTTATTTTTTATTTTAAATTTAGATATAGACATTGAGTTTTACTGATATTGTTTTATGAATTTTTTATAATATATTTTAAAACTATTTAAGTCTAATTTGTTTTATTATTTATTTATTTTATACAACAACTATCAAGTTCGCTAGTGATGTAAAAAGAAATGTTTGAGTAAATTTGGTAAAAAAGAAATAGATATATGAGCAATACATGTATTAAGAATAAAATAAAACTGATATTGAATAACAATATATTAAAATTAAAGAAGAAGGGAAATCTAGGAAATAAATTGTTGGTTTGCATTGTAAATAAAATGAAAAAAGATGCCATTTATAAAGGCTACAAATTTAATTTGAAAAAATTAATGTTGTCCACATGTCAGCAAATGAACAGAGAATGGGTTAAGAGAGTGGGTTGAGAGAGTGTATATAGCACTCCTCAAAATATAAACCATGGAAGTATTAATTAATATAACTATTTTCTCTTTCAAATATAAATAAATTGTTGGGATTTGTGAAGCCCGAAAACAGTTGAAGAAGTGAAGTCCGCAGGATACCGCTGCACAGACCGTGAGGCACCAACCACGGTGCAGTCCGTGGTCAATTCCAGAGGTTTTACTGCGGCATAAGCGCGGTGCACACTGCAGTTTCTGAGTGGCGGAAAACAGAGGAAGACCGCGGTTCAGGCGCGGGATGCATACTGATATGGTCACAATTGCATGGGTACAAATGTGATACTCTCATGCAAGTTGATTACTAGTCAATAGGTTGTTATGTTTAGTTTGTTATTTGATTGTTGTTGAGTGGTGCTAGTAATTTCGTTGTAGTGTGCATCATGGATTCCTATCCGGTACATCATGGGTGCATATCTGGTGTTATTTTCCCTTTTATTTCTACACGTTGTCATTATAGTTAGGTTGTGTATAATCCTGTTGTAACAGATGGTCTATTTATAGGTCTGAATTGAATAAATAAATCATCAGAAAATTATACTTAAAAGAACCAATCCTCTTTATCTTCTCTATCGCTTCTCAATATTTCTCTCCTCCTCTCAATTTTTTTTATTCTTCTTTCTCTCTTTTCTAAATTGAACATAACAAATACCGAGGTGACGACGAAAATTGTGTGAAACATGAAATCTTGTGCTGGAAGAAAAGGACTCCTTTAGGGTTTTGGCTTACCCTAATGCTCCCATATAAATACTATTATTTCCCTATTATTAGGGGTGTGTAGCAGGGACGGAACTAGAAGTTGGATGTTGGGGGGGCCACATAGTATTTAACGAATTTTCTACGATATGCACGATGATGACATAAACAATCAAATTAACATTTTCTTAGAGTGGAAAGTGGGGGTGGGGGGTAGAGAGATTAGACTGAGGTGGAAAGTTTTCGTAGGGTTGGAAATTGGGGGTGGATTTTAGACTGAGACAAAAATTGATGGTGAACTTTGAGTTCAATGAAAATTTGTATATGAAAATTGAAAAACATGAGATGTGAGAATTTGTATTAATATTTAATATTTTTATAATTATTTATATTATAAAAGTAATCTATAGCGACTAGAGCCCAAGTAAAATGTGCATAGAATATAGACTAGTACTATTGTTTTTTTTTTAACCATATATTGTATTCCACCAAAAAGAATGAATAAGAGCCGCTCAAACAACAAAAAGAACAGAGCCACAACATAAAGGTCAGTGGTGCGGGACGAGGTTTCTTATATGTCCTACTTCGTGAATCCAACATACATACCTCAACGGGGTATACAGGTCAGACGAGTGTCACGCAGTTGAAGTAGGACAAACAAATATGTGTCTGGACGAAGTTCGGGATCCTCGATACCAAGAAAAAAAAACAACAAAAGGGATCGTATATTTGTACCATGATTTAGTACCATGTGCTCCATGACACAAACAATATTATCATTAAAGTATACTTAATTTTTTTTTAACTCATTAAAGTATATTCAAAAATATTGTTGTAGTCATGTGCTCTTTGACTTGTGTTATCCTAGAAAAAAAAACAAGTGTGACGTAACGAAGCTATTCACAAGTCAAAGAGCACAAGCCAAATATAACAAATCTTCAGTGCCACAACACTAAGCCTCTAAGGAAACTGAAGCCAAAGACAGGAAAGATAAACACGGAAACATATGTTGTAAATTAATACGAAATAACAAACAAATTTAGTGAGATAAATAGTGAGAGAGAGAGATAGAGAGTGTCTTATATTGATTTCTGGAAAATTATAATGATACACTCATTTATAATGGATTCACACACACACACACATATATATATATATATATATATATATTTATACAAAATATAGAAAAAGGTGTTTGTGGTAAATTCTCATTTAATATAACCACTTACAATTGTCACTCACCATAAGAGTCCATTAATTGTATTTAATATAAACCCACTTGAGTGGGAAAGCCACATTTTTAACAACATACTAATAATAAAATAATAAAATAATAAAATAAATTTTTTTTTTCAACTTTGGGGGGGCCACGGCCCCTGCTGGCCTCCACAGGGGTCCGTCCCTGGTGTGTAGGAATATCAAGTGAGGTTGAGAGAAACTTGTAGAAAGACTGAAAAAAATAGAGAGATTGTAATTTAACTCTGATAGTAAAAATAGAGTGCATGTGCGTTCCGTGGATGTAGGCAATTGCTGAACCACTTAAAATCTTTTGTGTCATCTTCTTCTTTTTCTTTATTACTTTCATATTATCTACGTGTATGATTGTGATTCTGAATTGCGAGAATAACTGACTAAGCCGTGCCATAAGGGTCATTCTCCAAACGAGACGGGGCCAAGCCTTTAGTTTAAGTAGGTTGGGTGACAAATCGACAAGTGTGCGATCATGACAAGACTCGAGGAAGAAGCCCCGGCTAATTCCATGCCAGCAGTCGCCTGTAAGACATGGGGGGGGGGGGGGGGGGGGGGGGGGGTTGGGGATGCAAGTGTTCTTTGGAATGACTAGGCACGTAGGCGGTGATTTGGGTCGAAAGTGAAAGTCGCCAAAAACTGGCGGAATGCTCTCGAAACCAATTCACTTGAGTGAGATAGAGGAGAGTGGAATTTTGGGGGGGTTGGGGGGCAAGCGTTCTTCTGAATGAGGAATGCTCTCGAAACCAATTCACTTGAGTGAGACAAAGGAGAGTGGAATTTCGTATTTGCGTGACTCTGGATTGCAGATTTCCTACAACATAAATAAGAAGACAGACATACCATTTTTTTTTTTGAACAGCAATTTATTACCAAAGAGGCACAAGGCTGCCAAACCAAAACAACAGAAGGAAAGAAAAGGAGGGGACAACACCCAAGCCAAAAAGACAACAACAAAAAGCTAAAACCAAACCAGAATGAAACCACACACAACAACAGCAGAAGCAGAGACAATAAACTAACAACAACACCAGACAACAGAAAGAAGAGACAGCCTCAACAACACCACCCAGAACGCAGAAAACACAGCCAAAACAAGCAAACAACCAAACAGAAGGCCACGCCTGAAAAAACGATCAAACGTCGGACCAGATGATTTTATCTCCGCTACCTCTCTAACCCATTCTGGCCAGCGAATCCGCAAGGGAATTGAGGGCCCTCGAATTGAAGATGACCTTAAAGTTACTGCACTGCCACAGAAACTCCTTAATATCAAAAATCAAGTTGATATGTTGGATACTACCAACGCCAGGCCTCGAGTTAGACCACGATACCATTGTCTTAGAGTCGCTAACAATAACAACGTTACGCTTCAAAATCTCAAGATTGGAAGCGCACAAAGCGAGAGCTTTATGGATGGCCATTGCACAGTGTGTCCTAATAGTAAGAGTGTTCATTTACTCTAACAATGTGTCATGTTCAAATTAGCACCATTTCAATTGGTATATCAAAATAAATATTATCTCACGGTTTTTTTTTTTTTTTACTCAGGACTCCCGCATTCAAATATATTTGTTTTGATTCTAATATGTTTCATATGATTCTAGAACCATGCATAAATTTACCATTTTTTTTCAAAGAAGTAAATAGATTCTAGTAAAGGAAAAAATAAATCCGTAGCCATTGAACGTAATGAAGTACTGTAGAGTTGAGTATTTTTGACATCCAAAATCATATTACTATGTAGTACATGTATGGTTATATTTTAGTAGTAAACCTTAGAATCCAATCCAAGTATGTCCAAAATAAATAAATAAATTTAAAAATCAAAGATTTTTACATAAATTAGTAAAAAAAAAAGTTAATATTAAAAGCCTTCCCCACCTTTGAACTATATATTATTATATATATATAGTTACAAATGCTTTTATTTTATAAACCTCATTTATGGACTAACACCGTTAGTATTCTGTTTGTATTGATTGAGTTTGATTGTTAAAAAATCTAAAATATTTATATTTAAGCTTCAATTATATGAATTGTCCATTATACCCTCGTACTTTTATCAAATAAATTAATAAAATGAAACAAAATGTGGGAATATTAACTTGCAAAAGAGAAGTTATTTTGTGAACAATTTTATCGCTAAAAATAACAAAATTACAAATGAACCAAAAGCATTGAAAATGAACCAGAATATGCATTTATTTGTCTTTTTTTTATAAATCCAAACAAATTTTCATTTTCAATAATAGTTCAAAGGTGAGGGGAGGTTTTTAATATTAACCCAAAAAATGTTATATAACATCTTGATGCAGCGGAAAAATTCACAAAACACCAATCGATAAAAGCAATGAGATAAACGATCCGGATCCATTGATTCATGCACGAATACTGGAAGCGAACCCTACTATTAATCTGTTGATCCACACACATGCAGATACCAGAATAATAGACTTCAAATTCGTTGACCCTTGCAAAGGTATCGAAAATGGATAAAAAGAGATACTCTCTCAAATTTTTATTAATCATCAAAAACTAAAATCCATGTTAGGTACATTGTCTTTAAATAGGAAAATAAAAACCTAAAAGAAACCTAAAATAACTAGTAAAACGATAAAATTATCAATTTCCCTTTAAAATAGATAATTGAGATAAAATAGAAATTAAAGATACGAGAATCCTAAAACATTAAAAATCTATCTAATAAGGAAATAAGATTTAATTTAATAAAATTAAATCATAAAATAATTAATTACATAATAAATAGAAAGAAAATAATATGTATTAACTATAGAAATATTTTTGAAATCTAAAATCTTCAAGAATATCAGGGCTTGTGTTTGAAATTTACAACCAAAACACCTACGTACCATATACTCAATAAGGATCAAAGACCTCATAGTTCATTTAACTTATGTTGGCCAACACAAAAAAAAAAATCTGAAAACTTTTAACATGGAAGTATGGAACTGCATTATAACATATGAGCGTTAAAGCTAATTAAATATATTCTCGGTGAATGAATCACATTTTCCTATAAATACTACATAATATAATAAAACATTTTCTGCTTTTATAAAAAAATAAACTGTCTAACATAAAATCTAATATTTTGATAATCTCAAATATTTTCTGTACTTTTCATAATCCGTAAGCATATAATTAATATGAACTCTTTATCAAACTAGTACCTGGGAGAATATCTCACGTACGTGGCAACGCATCTCAATGCACACGCAGAGCAAAGGAAAAACATCTCACATACACGCTGATATCTGATCAGACGTGTAGAGTAATCTCACTTACACGTGCAGAGCAGCCCCAAAGGCTAATAATTTGAATATAATCTCACATACATGTTGATATCTGATCGAACGTGCAGAGTAATCTCACATACAAGTGCAGAGCAGCCCCAAAGGCTAATAATATAATACTACTGGGGAGGGTACATATATGGTCTATTAAAATCTCAACAATCCTTCTTGAAATCTGTCTGAATATACTATACTTATAGAATTCTTAGTAAATCTCATCTCAAAGGTGAAATATTGATTCTCTTTCTTTGTTAGAAAATACTTTGAATAAATCTCAAAAGTAACTTTAGTTTTCAAAATCTAAAATACTGTTTTACAAATTCTAAAGATTCTCATCTCAAAAACAAATATAATTTTTATTTCAAATACTTCTTAACGAAATTCTCAAATATAACTAATTGGTAAAATATTTTGTGATAATCCCTTAAAAGAATAATTATATTCTCAATTTAAATAACTATTACCGGATATCTGCTATGCAATTAAACATAAATGATTTTCCAAAACAATATAAATCTACTCACTAATACTTCTTTATTTTTTGAAAAGATATAACTTCATAAAAGCCAAAAGGAAACACTGGGAAAGCCCTAGAAAACAGAGCGGGACAAGCAACACTACAAGAAGGCATTGCTGCCAACAAGAGAACCCATACAGCAACAAATCCTGAGAAAAAAGAGAACCAAACTAAAAACAAAAGCACCAAGCCACCCGCCAGACAACACAGCTTCAAACACCAGAAATTCCCACGAGGCAAAAATTATAAATCTCCCCATTCCACAAAATCCCCTACCATGCTAGAACCCATTTTAGCCAGACTATCCGCGAATGAGTTGAAAGCTCTTGAGTCATAAATAACCTCCAAGCTCCCAAAATAACTCATGCTACTACAAACATCATAAATAGAGTTCATAGGGCCTATATTTCCGAAGTCTTCATCGTTTACCCAAGAGACCGCCACTTTTGAATTGCTTACTACCTCAATGTCCCTACCCCATAACTTCGGGTTGGCTATGCATAGCTGCACAGCTTTTTTAACAGCCCATAACTCTGTCGTGTTAGAGTCCGTGATTCCCACAAAATTAGAGAATAAGCACATGACCTTCCCATTCGAATCTCTTAACACTCCTCCTATACCCGCTGGACCTGGCTTGCCTCTCACTGAGCCGTCAACATTGAACTTGAGTTTTCCATTGTTAGGAGGGATCCAATCTTTAATCCTTCTGATTTTTATCTTGTCCGTTTCAACACAGAGGTCTGCAACATTGAGCAACAAGGATTGAACTGTATCCTAAGACCCTCTTCCAAGATGTTTGAACCACCACACAATGCGAAATCTCACCAAGTCTGCAGCCTGCTCTATATTTGGAACCTTTCCCTCAAAAACCAAACGGTTTCTAGCTTCCCATATGGTCCATACAATCGCATAGAATAATGAGCACCACACTCTCTCACTTTTGATTGCTGGGCACAGACCCGACCATCCCTATTTTGTTGTTACTGCAACCCACCACTCCCCACCAAGCCATGCATTTTCTCCATAAAGAATACGACCAAGAGCAGTGTAGGAATAAGTGATCATGTGTTTCAATCTCCACATTACATAAAGGGCATTCGAGGTTTGATAACCGGTCCATACCATGTATTTATAACACCTCTCTCACCATCACTTTACCTTTCCATAATTTCCACAAGAAGAGCTCCATCTTTGGAGGGAAAATGCCATTCCACAGGCATAATGGAGTAACCATCCCAGTTTCACCTACTGATTCCAGTGCATGACGGAAAGAGCCAACCGAGAACAGGCCCTTCGAATTCGCTGTCCAAGCAATCGTATCCGAAAATTGCAGCCGAATCGAAATGCAGTTCAAAAAAGTGTTAAACAGATGCCATTGATCATTCTCCCAATCTAAAGGAGGTCTTCTTGTAGAAATGTTCCAAACCCATGTTTGATCAATCCAGTCTCCGAAATTACTTAGCACTCCTTCCTTCACCTCCGCTAGTGCAAAACACCTAGGGTACGCCTCTTTCAATTGTTTACCCTCCACTTTTAGATCATTCCAGAAATTCACTCTATCCCCTTTGCCCACAACTGTTAAGAAACCATCATTAATCACCTGAGCCATCCTAGACCCTTCCTTGAGAAGACTGGTGACAGATTTAATAAACAAAGAGGGTTTTTTGGTTCCCGCCCAATTCCAGAACAGAGAACCTTCTTGCTTTTTATATTTTGAGCAGAGAACTTTTCTCCAAAGCGTCTCCTCTTCCCTACCAAACCTCCATATCCACTTAGCAAGCATTGCTTTACTTTTATCTAGAATTCTCCCAATTCCTAGACCACCATTAGCTTTACTCCGACACACCTCATCCCATCTCACCGCATGAATCTTTTTTTTAAGACCACCATCACCCCACAAAAAATCCCTTTGGAGCTTCTGGATTCTTTGGGCCACCCTCACTGGAATTTTAAAAATGGAAAGGAAGTATGTGGGCATGCTAGAAATAACAGCCTTAATCAACACCAATCTTCCCCCTTTAGATAGAAATTTTCTCTTCCACAGCGCCAAACGCTTCTCTATTCTATCCACTAACGAATTCCAAAACATTTTGGAGCCCGGTTTACCTCCCAGCGGAAATCTGAGATATGTGATGGGAAGTGATGTTGTCTTACATTTGAAAGCTGTAGCCCATCTAGCCAACTCCTCCGCTTTTCCTATCCCCAATCTCGCCACCCCCGACTTGTGGAAATTTATCTTTAAACCGGACACCAACTCAAAACTACGAAGAAGCCTCTTTGCATTCATAAGATAATCCATCCTGGGTTTGATGAAAAGAATTGTGTCGTCTGTAAATTGAAGGTGGGAAATGTGAACTTTATCCTCATCGAACCATTCTCCTTCAATTAGCCCAATATTGGTGACTTTTTTGAGTAAGCAATTCAAACCCTCCACGACTATGTTGAATAAAAGTGGAGATAATGGGTCTCCTTGTCTCAAGCCCTTCTCTAACCCAAACTGGGCAGTAGCCCTCCCATTTACCAGTACGGAAACTAGAGGTGTTGACCTACACTCTCTCATCCATCCTCTCCATTTGATACCAAACCCCATTCCTTCCATCATAAAATCCAGAAAACTATGATCCACAATATTGATAACATCGTAAAATACACCATTTGAGGTCCCCATTTCATATCGTTTGCTTTTGTTTTCGAACGTATTTTTGTGTATAATATGTTTTGTGAGCTTTGTGTAGGTTATATCCCTTAAAATAAGGTGTTAGAGCTTAATTGAAGTGTTTTGAGTTTTTTGAGTTGAAATGGAAAATGGCCAGTGCAGAATACCCAACTTTGAAAGGTCATATCTCTCTCCTCAGATCGAACCACATTGAGATCCAAATATATTCAGAAATCCCCGGCTGTTTTCTTTCCAACGGTTTTTACGGATCGCGATTTCGAGGTTTCTGGAAGAAGTTATAGCCGTTTCCGTAACGGTGTGCAGACCTGTCAGGTGTACCACGGAACGTACCGCGGACGTACCGCGGAAATGTCCAGAAAGCACCAAAAAGCGTTCCGCGGTTCGCCCGTCGAAGCGTACCACAGAACGTACCACGGAAATGCCCAGATTTGCGATTTTTAGCCATTTTCTGAAGGACAAACTTGTCCTTTCACCCCCAACTCGTGACCTAACCTCCCAACACTATAAAAACCCTCATTTTCTCTCCTCTCTTCATTCTTTCATAGACTCTCTTCCCCTTCTCATGCCTCTTCTCATCTCTCTTCCCTTTTCTTCTCGTTTCTTCATCTTCTTCACCAAGAAGTGAGAGACCTAGCTCCCATGGAGGTTTTTCCTCCATGGGAGCTCGCCATACACCTCCACCACACCATTTCACACCTTCTACATCCATCTTAGAGTAGATTGCAAGGAATTAGGAGCCAATTTCGAGCTAGGATGGCTAGGAGCATCTTTGGAGGCTTGTCTTCAAGGGTTTGCTCTTATTTGCTCATTTCTTTGTATTTCTTGTTGTCTTTGATGTATAACCCCGATTTGGGGAATATTGTAAACCTTCACATGTGCAATATATGTATGTTTGTATTTAAATTCATATGGGTTATGTTTTACTCTTTGCTAATTTCATGAATTAAACTCTTATTGTGAAATCATGTGTGTGGAGGGTCAAAATTGATGTGTATGCATGATTGGGTTTAGGAGGAGAGTAATTTAATGTAGGAGTAGTGTAATTTAGCTTCCCATGAGTGTTTGTATATTAATGAATGGCCAAAATACCATGTATTGAGTAATTTGAGTAATAGGGAATTTAGCCCCAAAGAGTGGAAAAGGTTTTAGTTCAGGCATTTAGTTGCGTAATTGGCCTTGGTTCAATCCTTGTGCTTAATGGGTCTTTTTAAGACACATTTGCCCATCCTTGGCCGGATTGGGTGATGAATTGATTTGGGATGATTCCTAAGTCAAGAGGATGAACCTCTAACTTAATTTGAATGGTCTTAATGCTAATCAACCAACTTATTGCACATTGTTGTTTGGTGAACTTGTTTTCCATGTCTAGCCATCCTAGGGAGTTGACTAAACCGAATCCGTATCTAGAGTAAAGATAAACCGAATTCCTCTTGTGCTCGTGTAGTTATAGGGGTATTTCATTGCTTAATGCTTTCACTTGGTTAGCCACCATGTGAATGATATTTAGGTTGTGTGTTATATATCGTGTGGTTCGCATTAACATGCTCATCGTGGTATCCTCTACATTTGACCAGTAAGTTGAGAGATCACTAGGCTAGCGTGTAGAGCTCGTGTGTGTCCCACAGTTCTTAATGGATTCATAGTTTTGCATGGATGCAATCTCTATGCACTCGAGAGAGGGTAAAGATTAATTAAGGGGACACGAGCATATAACATACGTGTTGTATGGGTATCTCATATTCTTAATGCTTTCATTTGGATGTCATCCCGTATTTGGTTAGCCTCGTGGATGAATTATTGGCTGTAGTATGGCCCACGCGATTGCGCATTACATGCATAAGGAAATAACCTATGTATATGATCAGAAAGTGAGAGTATCACTAGGATGGCCTACATGGCTCTTTTATATGTGCCACGGCACTTAATGAATCCATGCAATTGTGTGGGTGTGATCTCTAAGATATCGAGAGAGATTAGAGATCAATTAAGGGGACACGAGCCTATGATATACTTGCACATTTGAGGGACTAGGTGAGTCTAGTGCTTAATTAGGAGGATTGTTACGATTGAGTCATTTCCCTAGCGTATCCACATTTCATGCATCTCTTAATTTCATCCTATCCATGTATATATTATTTATGTAATTTATTTAGTTATATCATTATTTACTTTTCCGCACACGCAACACACGAGTTCGCTGGCGTGTTGTATAGCTAAAACTAGAGACGGTCGATGAATCCCACCTCCCTGTGGAACGATACCCTCGCTTGCCGCTTTACTAGTTTTCATAACTATAAAGCACATTGCGTAGGACTTTTTAGAAATATCTTTTTGGGATCCATAATTCCCTAACGACAGAATAGCGGGATATCAAAAGTGTGGGTCTCCTTGTCTCAAGCCCTTCTCTAACCCAAACTGGGCAGTAGCCCTCCCATTTACCAGTACGGACACTAGAGGTGTTGACGTACACTCTCTCATCCATCCTCTCCATTTGATACCAAACCCCATTCCTTCCATCATAAAATCCAGAAAACTATGATCCACACTATCATACGTTTTTTCAAAGTCTAGCTTCACAAGCAAACCTCCCTCTTTCTCATGCTTCCATTTATGATTGACCTCTTATGCTATGACAAAACTATTGGTAATTTGTCGGCCTTTAACAAAAGCCATTTGCGATTCCCCTATGATTACATTCATCTTTTTCCGTAGTCTATTTGCCAACACCTTAGCCAAGATCTTGTACATAGAACTGACAAAATAGGTAGGTAATCCTTTAGGGTCTCTGGTTTGCCAACTTTAGGAATAAGCGTTACAAACGTTTTGTTGATGTCCTTCACCACCTCTCCACTTCTATGAAATTCCTTCATGAAATTCATGAAATCCTCTTCAATGTCCCGCCAATGAGCTTTTATAAAATTCAAGTTAAAACTGTCTGGGCCCGGAGCTTTATTACCCTCACAGCTCGCAAACTCTAACCTAACTTCCTCCACTGTAAACACTTCTTCTGAGGAAACACTATCAGCCTATGTTAACTTTTTAAAGCTCATCTCTGTCATCTTAGGTCTAGTCCACATATCCTTTTGGAAGTGATTTTTGAAAAAATTAAAATCCCCTCTTCTATGACTGTTTTGGTCCGCAACCTTCACACCCTCAAAGTACATTTCATCAATCAAATTTCTCCTTCTTCTACCATTAGCCACACTATGGAAGAATTTAGTATTTTTATCCCCTTCCTTCAACCAATTAATCCTAGACTTTTGCCTCCAAGTTTGCTCCTCCCTACGAAAGCTTTTCCATAACTTGTCCACAAGATCCAGCCTATTTTGTCTTAAAGAGTATTCATCTTCTATCAAGGTACTCAACTTCAACTAAAATCTAGATTTTCTAAAATAGCAACTTTAATCTCAGCTTAATAATTAAAATTGTAAACTATTTATACAATTTCTTTTATGTAATTAAACAGAACTGAATTTATAAAATGGTATTAATCCAAATACTGTACTCCGTTGCGGAAATCTGGTATGGGAACTGGGTTCCGTCTGAATTCATCACTTTCTGAATCCACCAAATATTTCTCTCCTGCTGCACCTATCTTCTTTCGCAATCTCATATTCCATCTCTTCCTATATTTCTTCTTTCGCAATCTCATATTCCATCTCTATATTTCTCTCTCTAAAACACATAGGTCTGGTCTCGTCTCTCTTTTCTTTTTATTAATACTAACTCAAACATGCACTTGGCAGCACTTGCCACCTATCATCACACACACACAGTAGCCACCTCACACCTCCCAAATGATGGCACCGCTTCCACATTCCTTCTTTTTTATATATATACTAATCTAACTTCAAAAATGAATCTCTCAAATTGGGCTTGGGCTTGGGCTTGGGCTTGAATTCCAGGTTTGGAAAAATTTATGGAACTGGACCTTACATCTACAGCTAGCAAACGACTGTCCACTGTGGTGTAAGCCGAAGGAGCCCTTCCCAATTAAGCTAGTTAATTACCAAAATATTAATATTAACATTCTTATATTTTCTTTGTCTAATTTTTTTTAATTAATTCCTCCAAGAAAGAAAGATCTGATAAATAAGTTTGTGATTTGATGTTTAGGGATTATCCAAACATAAATAGTCAAGCAATGCATGGACAAACCAGAATATTGACTCGTTAGCAGAAAACAGTTCTGAATCTAAGCACTATGTGTGGCTTTTGTTA
The DNA here is from genome assembly GCA_033220585.1 of Dipteronia sinensis. Lineage (NCBI taxonomy): Eukaryota > Viridiplantae > Streptophyta > Magnoliopsida > Sapindales > Sapindaceae > Dipteronia > Dipteronia sinensis. The sequence goes on from CM065645.1 coordinate 43,157,040, forward strand.
ATCTGATATTTATATTTAGATAAAATTAGAAAATTAAATGTGCTAATAATAGCAAACGAATTTAATTTGAACCACTACCTTGCAACCTTCTAGAGATCTTTGAAACATTCAGCTAAAAATGAGCAACAAATTCATGGCATGAGCGTCTTCTACTACACAATAAATATGGTCCCAAACAAGCTTATATTTCATAATTCAAAAAAGAAAAAAAAAAGTTCAATAGAAACAAAAATCAAAAAACAAAAAATGGGAAAATTAAACATGGCTGCAGTGTTTTTGATGTTAATGTTTGTATCAATTTCTGAAGCTCTGGTTGCCGATGTTAGCAAATATGGTGCAAAACAGAACGCCGATATCGCCCAGGTAATTATTATTAATTAGGCCTGATCATGGAATGAATGAATGAATATTCTGAGATGACTAAAATTATGTTACTTAATTGTCAAATAATTTTTTCAATATTATTTCTTGTTTGTTGTCTCAGGCTCTAACCAAGGCTTTTAAAGAGGCCTGTGCATCTACTACCCAAAGCAAAGTTGTGATTCCAAAAGGGACATACAAGTTAAGTACAGTGAAGTTAGAGGGTCCCTGCAAGGCTCCTATAGAGATTCAGGTTCAAGCAACCCTGATTGCTTCAACAGAAAAAACTACTGAAACCAGTTGGGTTGCTTTCAACTATATTGACCACCTCACAGTGTCCGGAGGTGGAGTTTTCGACGGCCAAGGACCCAAAGTTTGGGGTAAATGTGGAAAAAATCAATATTGCAAGTCTCTTCCGATTGTAAGTTGGTTCAGAGCTTTCTGTTAAAAATTGAATTCTCTGTATAAAGAATTAATTTATCTGCTACACTATAGTGAATGACTATAAGTACTAACGAGTTCGTTTTATCTTGTGTTTGTGGTTTAACAATTGATCAGAATCTAAGTTTCAACTTCATTAAAGGCGGGTTGGTACAAGGCGTGACTTCGAAAGACAGCAAACAGTTCCATGTGAATGTCTTGGGATGCAAGGACCTTCACTTCGTACGCTTTAAAATTTCAGCACCCGAAGGGAGCATCAACACCGATGGAATCCACATCGGTAGATCCACTGGAATTAAGGTCCTAGATTCCAACATCAAAACAGGTGATGATTGTGTCTCTCTCGGTGATGGCAACCAGCAAATAACAATTGAGAGAGTTACCTGCGGACCTGGACATGGTATCAGTGTAGGAAGTCTAGGAAAGTATCAAAATGAAGCTCCCGTGGTTGGAGTCACAGTCAGGAATTGCACCATCACAAACACCATGAACGGAGTCAGAATCAAAACCTGGCCAGCTTCTTACGAAGGCGTTGTGTCCGACATGCATTTCGAAGACATTATAATGAACAATGTCGGCAATCCTGTTCTCATCGATCAAATTTACTGTCCATGGAACCAGTGCAATGCAAAGGTAACTACTAACTAGCTTCAGGAAACAGTACTACCAGGAGATCAAGGATTAAGATTCTTTGCTGAACTGATCTTTGTCATGACCTTAACAGATCTGCTGATATTAATCAGTGACTAACTATTATATATAAGTGTTTGAGGTCAGGACAAACAGTAACAGTATCTGAATCCATCCGGTAGATCCTAAGATTTTCATTTTTTGATTGTATAGTGATTGTGTTGTCGGTTTTCAGATTCCATCTAAGGTTAAAATCAGCAAGGTTACATTCAAGAACATCAGGGGAACTTCTTCAACTCCAGTTGCTGTGAAGCTATCATGCAGCCCCGGCCATCCATGCCAGGGTGTGGAGCTTTCAAACATTGACCTTACATACACCGGAAAGGAAGCACCTGCAGCCATTTCCCAGTGTGGTCATGTTCAGCCCAAGGTTTCCGGGAGAATGAACCCGAAAGCTTGCACTGCCCCCGTTGCTGCTCATTGAATCAATCCAACAAGGTCTTGAATCCGATAATTCTTTTATTAATAACATAAATTAATTGTAAACCTATATAAGGAGGATGTGCACGAATATATATTAATTCAGGCATCCTCATTCAAGCTTGTAAGCATATGGTTTTTTATTGCAAACTTTATATGTATCTGTACGGGACAGGAAAATCGGTAATGAATCATATACAGATTCTGAAATCTAATAATTGTAAAAATACAAGTTTACCTTATTCAAGGAATTTTATTTCAGTTCTATTATTTATGATTGAAAATTCAAATAAGTTATATGGAGTTTCTTTTATTATTCTACCCACTCTCTATTCAAATATACTAATAGAAATTTCAATCATACCAATTATTTGAGAATGATATCGAAATTTTGCCCAAGTCATATACCAATTATGGGAAGGATAAGGATATTTTCTTGGGTTTGGATTTACATATGAATCTTGGAAAATAATAAGAATTATTGTGCACTTGGTGGCCTCCTTCCTCTCTCCGGATAAAAGTTAACACAGATGGTTGTAGTAAGGGTAACCAGGGTGCTAGTGCGTGTTCGGATGTGTTCCGCAATGATAGGGCTAATTGCAGAGAGGGGGGTTTTCTCTTTTTCTGGGTCATTGTACATTGTTCGTGACTGAAATGCAAGCTGCTATTTATGCCATTAATATCACTTCTGAGCGGGGGTCTCGATCCAATCCAAGTTTTTTTGCTCTGTGGTGTCTCAGAAAGAAACTCTTGGCTTCATTGTAAATATCTGATCAGCAATATGCCCGACCCTTTTGTGATTACTTGACAATTTGGTAGCTGATTGATAAGAATTAATTTAGAGAGAAGAAGAAAACTTGAGAAAAATACAGAGATAGAAGGAATTTTGTTTGCATAATATCATGTTCTTTATATAGACCCTCATTACAACTGAACCATACACCCACCTACCTAGAATTCAGATACATGCATAGTATGCTACAGAAATAAAAGGGAAATGGCACCTAATTCGTGCACACATCATGCACTACTTACAACAATTAAGGCAGTTATTAACAATCAACTTAAGCAACAAAATAGCAACAAATTAGAGAGCATATTAAAATAAAGACATAAATAAATAAGTAAATAAAATGAACACATCACTGATACTATGAGTAATGAGGGTCTTAATAGTTCTAGGTTTGTTTGGTGGGATTTTTCTCTTCCTGTATTCAAAAGCAACTTCTTGATTTTTGGGGAGTTCCTTTTTTTACGTTTTCATTAGTTTTTTCTTTGTTCCTTTTTTCTCAGCTTTTAATATATTTTTATAAGTTTTCTGACCACTTAGGCTTTGCTTTTAAAAAAAAAAATTTGTTTTCTTGGGAAAATAATGTATCAAAATTGGCTTTCAAAATTCAAAATTATTATACCCAAATTTAAAAAAATAATAATAATAACATATTTTGGATCATAATTCATAAATCAAACCCCTCTAAAAATACATTATTTATTTGCACGACTGTTTTTTCTGGTCATTGTTATTTATACTAACAAGAGATTGGTATATGGAATATAATTCACTAGTACTTTTTATAGTTTTTCTTATGAAAATTAAACATAAATAAAAAATATTACACTACAAATGATAGTATCAATTAAATTACAAACTAAAACTATATATAGACAACCAATATAAATAATAACAGTTTTTTGTAATCATAATTAGGGTCAAAAAAAATAGGTTTTTGTAATCGATCATAATATGTTTTTTTAGTTAATTACTTGAGTGTAAAAAAACTATTATGGGTGGTATTATCGGCACCTTTTTTTAATTCTCTTTCGATGTCCATTCACATGATTCTTGTCCGGTCGTTGATATTTTTTTGGTGTTGTTTGCTAGAATAAGATGATTGATAAACTAAATTAATAAAACATTTGTCAACCGAAAAGAATTTTTTTTTGAAAAAAGTTATTCCAAGGAAATAAAAAAAATGATAAATAAGTTTTATGATTTGATGTTTGGTGATTATCTGAACATAAACGGTCAAGCAATGCAACGTTTCATAATAGCCCAAAAAAAAAACATTGTATCTATTTTTTTCTTGGGTGGCGATAAATACCTATTTTTATAAATACATATACACTTATGTCTAAAATTTAAAAATAAATCACTATTATAAACACTCATTTTAATCCCAGTAGTATCTTTATTGAAATGAATATATCCATGATAAGGGCAAAGAGAAGATGTAGAATTAGATTCTGAAGATATAGAACTAGATTCTATATGGGGGTCAAGAGATAATCAAAATGGAATTCTCTTATATGTACCGCTATCTTTAAAAAAACAAACCAAAAAAACTCACTAATATCTACCGCTAGCTTTAAAAAAATTTACGTTATCACATTTTGTTTAATGATATAGTCCATAACTAAGCATTAAATAAATACAAAGAAAAGTAAGGAAATGCTTACATCTGTATGTATGAGCAACTTTATTATATAATAATCATTTGATTATGAGAAAGTTTGATACTTAAAATAAAATTAGAGTTTAATTAGAGTTTATCATAAAAAAATTAATAAAGAAATATAGCTGAAGATATGAGTATAATTAATGAGTGTATATAGTATTTTGTTTATTTTTAATTAAAGTAATTTATTCTTATTGGTAAATTTCTATTGGGATATTTTTATAATTAAATTTTTTAATAAAGTATAGATATATTAATCAGTTTTATAAATATCAATATCGGCACCTTTTTTTTTTCTTATTTTTAAGTACAAAAGATTGTTTTTTTTTTGTTTCTTCAAATTATCATTGATTCATTTCCCTTGGAAAAAAGTTATCATTGATTCATTGCATGGATAAACCAGGACATTGACCAATTAAAAGCCCAGCAATGGAAACTAATTCTGAAACTAAGCTCTCTCTCTCTCTCTCTCTCTCTCTCTCTCTCTCTCTCTCTCTCTCTCTCTCTCTCTATATATATATATATATATATAGCTAAAAATTAAGCTGCTAATAATAGCAAACGAAGTTGAACCGCTACCTTGCAACCATCTAGAGATCTTTGAAAAATTCAACTAAAAATGAGCTAAAAATTTGAGTCATGAGCTTCTTCTACTGCACTATAAATATGGTACCAAACACGCTAAGCAACTAGGCCATAATTCAAAAAAGAAAAAAAAGGTTTAGTCCAAAACAAAAACAAAAATTAGAAAAATGGGAAAATTGAACATGGCCGCTATGTTACTGATATTGATGTTTGTATCAATTGCTGATGCTCAGGTTTTCGACATTGGGAAATATGGAGGAAAACCGAATTCAGATATCACACAGGTAATTTAGGCATGGTGAAATAAATGAATGAATACTCTGAGATGACTAGTTATATTTCCTGTAAAGTAATTTTTTTCAATATCAATTCTTGTTTGTTCTCTCAGGCTCTAACCAGTGCTTATAAAGAGGCTTGTGCATCGACTACTGGTGGTCCCAAAAGGGACATACAATTTAAGTCCAGTGCACTTTGAGGGTCCCTGCAGGGCTCCTATAGAGTTTCAGTTTCAGGGCACCATCATTGCTGCAACAGAAAAAACTACTGAAGATAGTTGGGTTGCTTTCAGCCACATCGACTGCCTCACAGTGTCCGGCGGTGGAGTTTTTGATGGCCAAGGACCCACAGCTTGGGGTAAATGTGGCCAAAATCAATATTGCAAGACTCTTCCAATGGTAACTTCATTCAATCTCAGCCTCTCATCTTTTAATTACCTTTAGTACAATATTTACTAACAAAATAGTTTAACTATTGATCAGAATTTTCGTTTCAACTTCATTGATGGTGGGTCGGTAACAGACATAACTTCGAAAGACAGCAAACAGTTTCATGTCAATGTCTTGGGATTAGTGCTGTAAATATGGGCCGGGCCTGGAGGGCCCGGTCCGGCCGGCCTGCCAAGGATGGCGGGCCGTGCTAGGCACGGCCCCCATTCTTGGCACGTGCCGGGTCAGGGTTCCAGGCACGGCGTGCCGGCCCGGCACGGCACGCCAGCACGGCACGCCAGCACGGCGTGCCAAGCCCACCCGGCACGGCGTGCCGACCGTTGGGCCCGCGGAATTTGTTTTTTTTTTTTTTTTTTTTTAAATTTAAGTATATAACGGTATTTTTTTTTTAAAAAACAATAAAAATTACAATTTGCCCCCTCAACTCTTGTGTTTTATATTTTTACCCACTTTTCTAATTTTTCTATAAATACTCCCACACAAAAATAATAATATATATAAAAAAAAATTTAAAAAAAAATATGGGCCGGCCCATTTGGCCCGCCAAATTGGCCCACGTGCCGGCACGGCACGGCACGGAAGGGCCGTGCCGGGCCCCCATTTAGGAAAACGGGCCGTGCCGATGTGGGCCGGGCCGGCCCCCTTTTACACCATTACTTGGGATGCAAGGACCTTCACTTCATACGCTTTACTATTTCAGCACCCGAAGAGAGTATGAATACCGATGGAATCCACATTGGTAAATCCAGTGGAATTAATGTCATTGATTCGAACATCAAAACCGGTGATGATTGTGTCTCTATCGGTGATGGCAGCCAACAAATAATGGTTCAGGGAGTTACCTGTGGACCAGGACATGGCATCAGTGTAGGAAGTCTAAGAAAGTATGAGAATGAGAGCCTGTGGTTGGAGTCACTGTTAGAAAGTGCACCATCACCGGTACCTCGAATGGAGTCAGGATCAAGACCTGGCCAGCTTCTTACGAAGGCTCTGTATCCGATATGCATTTTGAAGACATTATAATGAATAATGTGGGCAATCCTGTTCTCATTGATCAGGTTTACTGTCCATGGAATCAATGCAATGCGAAGGTAACTAACTACTTCCAGGAAACATTATTTTTAGAAACAGTATTTTTAGAAACCATCAGACCAAAAAGTTTAAGCTGATAAGAAATAAGGCTCAAAAAATAAATAGCAATTTTTGGAGGTGACATTTCAACACTGTCACTGCTTTAATAATTTATATTTAAAATGCACATATTATGGTGAACGAACAAAAATACCCCCAATAGTTGTTCCACATCAGATTTATTTCATTCAGTTTACAGTGAAGTAGAGAGAGAAAGTTCGGTTGAAACTCAGGCAATCACTCGAACGGTGACGGAGTGGCGCTACATAGACGCATTTGGGGGTTAAAGCTCGGGCAGTTCATGAAAAAGCTCGGAGCCTTATGCCAAAAGCTCAGAGCCTTCATGAAAAAGCTCAGAGCCTTATGTAAAAAGGAGCCTTCATGAAAAAGCTCAGAGCCTTATGTAAAAAGCTCGAACATTTCATAAAAAAGCTTGGAGCCTTCATGAAAAAGCTCGGAGCCTTATGCAAAAGGTTCGGACAGTTCATGAAAAAGCTCGAAGACTTATTGAAAAGGCTCGAAGATTCAAAATTGACAAAACTAATATGCTTGAAAAAAACTCGGACAACAATTTAAAAGGCTCGGATAGTTTTACAAAAGGCTCGGACACAGTGTTAAAAGTCTGGAAAACCCAGATCTTCATCGTCTTATACATAAATTTTTCATAAATTGATTATTGATTAGTGTTCGAGTTCAGTGTTCGACGTGTGGAGATGGAAGTACAAACATAATAAAAAATTGATTATTTAAGGACAATTTTGGTAGTTCACCATAATAGATGTTTTTTAAACATAACTTATTAAAGCAATGACGTGGGTGCAACGCACCTCAAAAAATGTGACATTTCTCACCATTTCCACTAAGAAATAACTCAATAATAGTATTTAAACACTCTAATAAGTATTATCAGCAGATCCAGAGATTTCCATTTTTTGATTGTATTGTGATTTTGTACATCTCCTTTGGTTTTTCAGCTTCCATCTAAGGTTAAGATCAGCGGAGTTACGTTCAAGAACATCAGGGGAACTTCTTCAACTCCAATTGCAGTGAAGCTAGCATGCAGTAGTGGGTTTCCATGCCAGGGTGTGGAGATTGCAGACATTGATCTTACATACATCGGAACGGATGTTCAGCCCAAGGTTTCTGGGAAAATGAACCCGCCAGCCTGCAATGCCCCCGTTTCTCCTAATTGAATCCAATAAGGATTGAATCCAAATCTAGAATCCAAAATCCAGATTCTTTTTTAGTATCTAAAATAATTACATACCTTTGAGAAGAATGCATGAGTATCTAGGCATCCCCATTTATGCTTGTAAGCACGGCTTTGGTTGTAGACTTAATTAGTTAGAAAATATATGTAATGAGTCTCTAAGAATCAAATAATTGTACAAGTCTTCCTTTTTCAACGAATTTTGTATCAGTTTCATCATCTATGATTGAACCTTCAAATAATAAATTGAGATTGCTTTTCCAAGCTGATCAATGATGTCTCCTTTTATATTATTCTACTTACCGTGTATTGAGATTGAGTTGTATTAGAGTACTTAAATAATATTGTTGGGTCATTTCCTTTTATTTTAAGCTTTTGGGTCAAATAATTATTAAAATTGCGTGAGAGTCAAATTCAAAATTATACCCCAATTTTCAAAAGAAAAAAAACAACATATTTCAGATTATAATTAAACAATTATCTACTAAAATTAGGTGTGATCGGTTACCTATCATGTTATATATTTCTCCTTCTTTTTTTCTTAAAAAAGACATTAGTATAAGGATTATAATTCAGTAGTATCTATTTATAGTTTTCCTTACGATAATTAAATATAAATCAAAGCTATTACACGGCAACAAATGATCTTATTACCACCACTGTCCAATGTGATTTGATGATGAAGGATGCTGATCAGCATGTCTCAAATGCGATCATTTCGGTTTAAAATTGAAACTGCCGAAACCATCAAAATTGGGTTTTATTTGTAATAATTTTTAAAAATTATTGATTTTTTTTCATTTTCATTGCTTATAACTTTATCAAACGTTTGTCTTTGGTTGAGTTAAAACTCATTTTCGCAACCTAATTGAAGATTGTGATGACACGCTACACCAAGAAACTCAGCAAGTTTTGGATGGAATTAACATTTCAAAAGATAGGAGAGGAATGAATAATTTGGAGAAAATCCCCGAAGAAGACAAAGATATTTATGCTTCAAATTCTACACATCGTCAAATAGACCTTATGCTACGTGAAAATGATTACGTGTCAGATGAAGATAATTGGATCCTAGTGGTGACCAGATCGAAAAGGAAAGTGAAGCCGACTTTTAAGATGTTATCTATAACTAGTACTAAGAGAAGACATTCTAAGCGCCTCCAATGGAGTTGATATGCACTTCATCCGTTTTATTTTTATTTTAGTTTTAATAATATTTGTTTTCTTCTCTCTCTTTGTATTTCTCTTTATTATAATAAATTTCTTCGTTTATCTAAAAAAAAGTATAGAAATGATTTCCGAATTAAATCCTTAAAAGTAATTCATAATATAAACACCATAAGAATTATTCTTTTTTTTTCTAAATAAAAGAATGTAACAAATTTTTAATTTTATATATATATATATATATGTTCCGGATCATAAATCAAACACCCTCTGAAATTACAATTAACCAATTATATATCTTGTCGCTCGTCCACTTTTTTTTCTTGAACAGAAGATAAGTATGTCGATAATAATTCACTAATTTAACAGCTATAATTTGAAGCACAACCACGACAATTAACAACACACACCTAGATGTTTAGGTTTTAGCTAAAATATTGGAAAAACCTGCTAATAAAAGCAAAGAAGTTGAACAAACCTCCTACAAATCTGTGATAAATTTACTGAAAATGGTTTCCATGGGCACTATAAAATGGTTCAAAACAAGCTACAATGTCATAATTCAACCAAAGGGAGCTTGGCAGAAAACTAAATAAAAAGTGCAACAACAAAGTCAAAAAAAATGGGAAAGTTAAACATAGCTGCCATCTTTTTGATGATGTTGTTCGCATCAACTGCTCAAGCTCATCCTATTGTTTTTGATGTCAGGAAATATGGCGTAACAGCTGACGGTGCCACAGATATCAGCAAGGTACGTAATTTTGGGATGGGGTAGATGATGAGGGTGATATGGAGGTGTCGGCTTAGCTAGAATGTCCTGGTGCATCTATTGATTCTGATTACCAACAACCTTATCTTAAAAAAAAAATCTGGTGAAACAATTAAATTAACAATCTGATGACTAACTAATTCATAAATTAACAATCTGATGGTTAATTTCTTCTCTCCAATCAGGCTTTATTGAGTGCATTCAGAGACGCGTGCGCATCGCCTACTCCGAGCAAAGTCTTGGTTCCGAAAGGGAAATTCGCATTGAGGCAAGTGATCTTACAGGGTCCCTGCAAGGCTCCTATTCATGTTCAGATTGAAGGCAACATTAAGGCCCTAACACAGGATGGAACAACCAACGCTGGTTCCAGTTGGATTGCTTTCCAATATTTGAGCAATTTCACACTGTCAGGCGGTGCTGTTTTCGATGGCCAAGGACCAAAAGCTTGGGGTACTTGTGGCAAGAGTACATATTGCAAGAAACTTCCAATCGTAAGTTCATAATTCGATCCTGGATTATCGAGATTCTCTGATACAGACGTTCACAGTTTCTAACTTAGCATAATGTCTTTAAAACTTGACAGAATATGAGCTTCAACTTCATTAACAATGGATTGGTCACCAACGTAGTTTCTAAAGACAGCAAGCAGTTTCATGTTAATGTCTTGAGCTGCAACGACTTTACTTTCTCACGCTTCACCATCTCTGCCCCCGAACACAGCATCAACACCGATGGAATCCACATTGCGCGATCAACTAGAGTTAACGTTCTGGATACAAAAATCGCGACAGGTGATGATTGTGTCTCTTTGGGCGATGGCAACAACCAAATAACTATCGAAAGAGTTACTTGCGGACCAGGCCATGGAATCAGTGTAGGAAGTCTAGGAAAGAACCAAAATGAAGATCCTGTGGTTGGAGTCACCATCAGGAATTGTACCATCTCCCAGACCTCAAATGGTGTCAGAATCAAAACATGGCCCGCTTCCTATCCAGGTGTCGTAACCGGGATGCATTTCGAAGACATTATCATGAACAACGTCAGCAATCCTATTCTTATCGATCAAGTTTACTGCCCATGGAATCAATGCAACTCCAAGGTACGTAATTACTTTGTTAGGAGATTCTAGAATTGAATTCTACCATAATGTGATGCAATGCTCTTCCAGCTTGACTCTATTTATTAAAAATATATATATATTCTACCATATTGTTATCACATTAATTTTCTTTTCTTCAGCTTCCATCACTGGTTAAGATCAGCCAAGTGACCATCAAGAACATTAGGGGAACTTCTTCGAGTCCAGTTGCAGTGAAGCTTTCTTGCAGCAGTGGCGTACCGTGCAAGGATGTGGAGATTGCCGACATTGACATTACATACACCGGAAAAGAAGCACCTAATAAAGCTGTATCCCAGTGCAGTAATGTTCGCCCCAGACTTTCAGGAAGACAGAACCCGCCAGCCTGCAGCGTCCCCGCTGTATAATCTGTATTTGAATCCTTTTCGTAAAGCTTAAGTTACTTCGTAACAAAGCTCAACCCAAAAACTTAAGCCGTATAACAAAAATAATCAAAATATATATCTAGGCATCGGTCTCAATTCTGACAAAAGAAATTTGTACTGATTCTTTGGTTGACAATTGAAGATATTAAAAAAAAATCTTCTTTATTGAAAGAATTTGGTATTTCTGTATTTTTTTTATCGGATAATATATGATTGAAAATTGAAAATAATTAAGGTTGTTAATTTTATTTTTTTTCTGAGAAGATATATGACTGTTGTTTCTTTCATTCTATTCAGCCTTTCAATGCAATAATCATATGGTTAATCACCTTTAATTGAGAGTCAAGTTTCCTATTTAAAAATATATATATATTTTGCAAAATCTATGATTAGTTTGTACCATTATATTTGAATTTAATGGATGCCAACTATTTTTTATACTTACATATTTTATATATTAATTATGACTCATAAAATAATTGTAAATAGCTAATAAAATATATGATAATTACAATCTAACAATATTTTTCACAGTTTAATTGTCATTTGCAATTTCAGTGTATAAATAGATAAATAAAAATTTCTGTGTTAGAATGCTAGATTTGTTTTGATTTTTATAAGTTTTCATATGATTTTAGAGCTATATGAAAATTAATTATCTTTTCTTTCATAAAAGTAAAGGGTGTTGATATTGCCACCCAATAATATGATTTACACACTCATATTTTATTATAAATTTTAATTATAAAAATATCTCGATAGTCAATACAAATTTATTAATAACACGTCGACCCATTATATCTTTAACTATATTTCTTTATTAAAAAAATTATGATAAACCTAATTGAACAATAGTTCTATTTTTATTTTATTTTTGAAATATTACAATAATTTAGGATTTGAAGAGAATGAGAGACTTGAACCCACAACCTTGTAATGTGAGTGTGAGTGTCATAAATACCATCGGGCCAACTTGTAACACTAATTCTAATAAGGGTATTGTTGGCATTAGAATGGGTGCTTACAGTAATTATGTAATTTTTCAAATTTTAGATATGGGTATATTTAACTAATGAGTGTGTAAATTATTTTTATAGAAGACAATATCTACACCCAAAAGTAAATTATTAGTGTTTAGACATTTTACAGCACTAATATGGTTTTTTTTTATACACTACTTGCGGTGGTGTGACTCGAACCTATGATATTTCATGCTGAATAAACTTCATTTACCACTAAGCTACATTGGATTTGGTACGTACACTTTTATTATTATTATGTAGTAATTAATCTTTTGATTCTAATCCAATTTTTTTTTTTTTACGAACCAATCCAAAGTTACCAAAAAATCAAAATTTTAAATATAAATAAAATAAAATAAACAATGATAAAGTACCATATATGTCCTTTAAATCGTAAAACGTAGGGAAATCTTTTTTGGGAGTTGTTATCAGGGTCATACATATATTTGTTGATCTTGCTGATCTCTACATGGTATCAGATTTCAAAAAAAAAAGTCTGTCTTTAATCTTTATTTTATTACCGTGCTGTTATAGTATTAACCGTTCAATAACCATATAGATTCTTATAATCTTGTTAATAAATATTATTATTATTATTCTCCGTTTCGTGTTGGGTAGATCGATATACCCGTTCACATACATGTCCCATCCTTTGATTATTTTTATTTTTTGGTCTTCTTTGCTGGAGCGGTTTGATTAATTAATTAAATTAACTAAACGATTTACGTACCACCCAAAAAGGAAACTTTGTTTAATTAATTCCGGGGCAAGAAAGGAAAAATAAAATCTAATGAATAGAGTTACAAGATTTTGGTGTTCGGTGGTTGTCTGAACATGAACAGTCAAGCAATGCACCGTTTACTGTTAGGCATAAAAACGAATCGTTTTCCTTCTTTCTTCCTTTACAATACAGATTGTTTGTTTATTTGCTTTTACTCTGTTTCTTCTTTCGTCTCTTATTCTGTTTCTTATATATGTATCCGGTCTCTTGTTTATTTTTGATTGGTTTACACACCCACTTGGGTTTCTTTCTCTCCAAGTTTTCTTCTTTTGCATGAATATTTAATCACTTTCTTCACTCCAGTTGCAGCCGAACCCTAAAATTATTCTCAAGTAAGCTCTCTCTCTCTCTCTGATTCTCTGTGTGGTTTTTGTTGGTCTGTTTTTTTTTCTGTATTGTATAGTTTGATCTGTTTTTCTTAGAAAAATTTTGAATTTGCTGGTTTTGTAAACTCTTTTGGAAATAATTAATTAATTGGTTTTGATTACTGGGTTTAATTTATTGTCCATCTTTGTTAACTTTCTTGGCATCAAACAATTTGATATCAATGTTTGACGAAAACGAAAAATAACGTAAAAGATGAGTTAGGTTTCAACTTTTGATTGGTGCAATTGGTTGGTTGTGTTGGATTTTACAATTATAGATCAGTTTTTTTTTTTCTGTTTCCTTAGCTAAAAAACTACACTATCTATACATATCTACAATCTATGTGAAAAGGGTGTTCGTTCAGACCGGTAATGTCCAAAGAATCGAGGTCGGAACCACGCTATGTGGTAAATAAAAACAAATACATATCTGCATGATGCATGTGAAATAAATGAGATAACAACCTTACAAGTAGTATATGATTCATGATGCTCCTTTTTTTTTGCCTGAATTACCCTTTTAATGATTTTTTCTATTTATAGCATTTCTTTAATGAAAAAAAAAATGTTATAACAGTCTCTCTACATGCTAATTTATCTTTATTTTGATTTATTTCCAATTCAGTCACATTTTACAATTGACTGTGTACTGTTTTGTTGCAGGTCTAAGTGTGTAATCTGGGAACAATTTTTATATCAAGTAGTGGAAAATCAAATTGAGAGAAGAATTGGAAAAAAAAAATGGGCAGACACAATCATCTTCTTTTTCTTCTGTTGATCTTGGTCTGTTTCTCAGATTCTTGTATGTCCTGGAGTTGGAACCCTTTTGCTGCTGGCAAGGCTGAGGAAACTCCCGATGATGGTTGGTCGGTTACTGGTGGCGGTGGTGATGTTGATGCTCAATTTTCCCTGGAAGCTTTTGACAATCAGAAGGGGATTCAATTGGTCGAAAAGGCAAAACAGAAAATGATGCTTGGCTCAAACTCTTGTTGGCATACTGCATACAGACAGATCTTTGATGCTTGTTCTGAGATTATTTCTGATGACAACGAAAAACGAAAGCGGTTTGCTTGGGACTTAAGCAACTGCTTTCAGCAGAACTCTGCAAGAGCACCTTTTCCTGTGTGTCACACCAGTACTCCAATGAAAAAATGTCTTGCGAAATTGAATGATAATGATTACCGTGTCTATCTTGAATTCTTCCTGGAAACCAATTCCATTTGTTATCAGTTACAGTTGAGTATCTAATCTAATACATTTTTTAATTATTATGTTTTTACATTTGAGGAATAGAAAAATCTGACATGAATTTTGATTGATTTTTGTGCTTTCAGGGGTGCTGCTTTCAGGCGTCAGACTGAAAGATTGGTGAATGATCTGAAAAGATCAGCGAATTTCGCGGAGGACAAGTTGAAGGACTTGGATAAGAAATCAGACAAATTGTTGCAAAGATCAGATGGTATCCTGAGTACTTTGAATGTGATTGATGAACAGACTAGGCAAGTTGTTGAGAGTTCGAAGAAAGTCTCGGATCACATAAGTGTAGTGAAGGAGCATTCGGAGGAGATTTTCAATCAATCTGTGCAAATTGCAGCTACTCAATCAGAGCTGCAAAATGAGCAAGAGAAAATGAAAAACAAAATTGAAGAAGGGATTGCTACACTTCATGATTCTTATAACAATTTGGGTCAGAAAATGGACAATCTGAAAACAGAAACAGTGGAAGTTGAAAAGAAGATTAATGAAGTTGGAAATGCAATGTCTGATAAGATGAGTAACTTGCAAAGCAAGGCTAACGAAATCGGGGACGTTGCAGGTGTTTCATTGGATAAGCAGAAACAACTTATGGATGGACAATCCAAGGCTCTTGAAGGGCTTCAATCTTTGACGGAATTTCAGTCCCAAGCATTCACTGAGAGCAGGTAAACGAACGTGAACGAAAACAGACATTTTTGATTGCTCAGAAAAACAAATCTTATGTTGTGTATTGTGTTTTTGTAGGGATACTTTGAAAGAGTTAGCTGAATTTGGTCATAAACAACAAGAAGCACTTATTAAACGGCAAGAACAGCTCGAAGAAGCTCATCAACGCCTTGTAGCGAATTCAAAGTCAATATTAGCAGCTCAGGTTTGTAATTCTTTGTTAACTATAGTTATGATGATGAAATCTCAAGAGACATTACTCTTTTGTGTTTCTAATAGTATTTATGTTACGAACATACAGGAAGCTTTCGAAGAAAAGCAAGCAAGCATGTTTGTTGCTTTAGATAAACTCTTCGCCTTGCACAACGCGCTGCTTTTCGAATCACGAATGATCAAAGCCTTTTTCGTCTACTCAATATCGACCTTCATCGTTTATGTGCTCACCAGTACTAAGCAAACCTACACTGTCAGACCAAAGCTCTATCTGGGTATGTATGCATATAATATTCCTAAATTTTTTCAATCATGTAACAAGATCTAATCAAACGGTACATGTTGGAATATTATCGTTTCATACTTTCAACAGGTTTATGCGCTGCATTCATGTTGGAATTCGCAATACCAAGATTGTTGTCGAACAATATTGAACAACAACTATGGATAATCAATTTTGTCAGGCTGCTCTTTCTGCTTCTCACTTCTGCGCAACTCTTACATGCAATCTATACATACAAGTGAGTGATTTTATCTATTTTCCCTTAATATTTTACGAATCAAGTTTCCAGTGACTTAATGTAACACTACTTCTTGTTGCAGGGATTACGAGCAATTGAACCATAGAATGCTAGTGGACATGATGGAGAGACTAAGAAACCTGAGAAGCAACAGCAAAGAGAGAGACTTGTGTTTGGAAATGGATAGCAGCAGTAGCGACAGCAGTGTGCACTGGCCTTCGTGGATCACTAATGACTTATTAGAAGAAGATGATGCAAACAGTCATCAGGACCCTGATTATTTTCTCACAGAGGGAACCGGAGAGAATTCCCTTACAACTTCTTCAATGGCAGCAAGGAAATATAATCTCCGTCCGCGTGGTAGACATTGAAAATTTTTTGATTGAATTTTATTTGTATAATCTATATTGGATTTATGTGACATTTCAATAACAAAAATGTGTGTTTATTTATCTATATACTGAGAAAAATTACAACACAACTCTAAAAACAAAAAATGATAAGCTAGCAAAAGATATATATGAATCAAATCCAAAATACTGTCTCTGATAGTGTAAAGGACTACAAAAAATAATATAATGTTGTACATAAACGATAAATTAATTACAGCGCACCATCACCATGACCATGACCATGACCATTAGCTCCATTCATGCTGTGAGGGAGCTTCTCGCGGCTCTCCTTCTTCCTCTTTATGACTATGAACCAGGTTACGGCTTCCAACAGAGCAGACAGAGAGCCCAAACCTATGAGGGTGCCAACATATGCCCACCACCAGTCGTCCTTCGGGTCCAAAATACTCAAACCCTTGAGGACATTGTAGATGCTCAAACCAATCACGGTGTATCCAGTGATGTGGTGGTAGATGTTCCAGTAGAATCTGTACTTGTGATCCGGCTTTGGCCTCAAAAGCAAAGCAAACACCTGCATAACCGCAACGTATGTATAAGAACACTAATCGAATTTTCCATGTGACACAACACAATAGAATGAAAAAGTTTCCCAATTACCTGAAGTGTTCCAAGCGCGAAGAGGGCGATACCAACGTTCCTGTGAATATCACTTAAAGTGACAGGATTATCATTTCCAAGCTTGATACCAGTTGCCCAACCTGCAACACCGATAATATATGCCGAACATTGGCAGGTAACATGGATGTAAAACCATGCCGGATTTGCAAACTTGAACACCTTCAAGTACCTAGCCATCATCGCGCCAATAGGCATCAGAATTCCCCAACTCACCGCGTTTAGTACTCCATGAGTCTGAAAAAAAAAACAACCACAGTTAAAATCCAATCTAGCACTCTAACACACCCCCTCACATGCCAGACCCGACAGACTTGGCACCTGGAGGGGACTTGAATCCAGAACTCCTTGAACAATTAAAGCTCTCATATCATGTTAGTAATCAGCTAAACCAACAGAAGATTGAATGACTTACATTTCTCTTTCTTAGTCTGGAGTTGCCACCACCACTTGTAGCTGTTGTCTCTCCGGTACTAAAATCAATAGTTCCCACTGATATTGCATTTTCTCCGGTCATGGGATGTCGGCCAGGAGAGTTTCCATTCATTGGACCTTCTTGCCAAATTTGGTTGGTCGACAACAAGTCACTGGTGAGCTCCAGAGTAGCATAGATGGTCATCTCAGTACCGGAAAGAGTAGCACTGATGCTCGGTACTCGAAAGCTCAAATCTCCTTGCTGCAAAGTGGGGTTTCCTGAATCAATTGGAGATGTGTAGGCATGAATAGCTCCGGAGGAATTCTGGTAGGCTACAAGACATTGTGAGCCTACCATGCTCTTCCCGGAAGGGTTCAGAGCCCATGCCACCCACTGAGAAGAGCTTGTTCCGGTTTTACGGAAGGCGAGATCAACGGTATTGTTTGATGCGTGGTAATTCCAGTGAATGGAGGAGCTCAAAACTGCAAGATTACTGCATGTGGTGTACTGTTTGTTGTTATTAAAAGTTAAGCTACTGCAATTCTGCTGAGCATAGGATGTCCAAAACAGAGCAACCAAAACAGAGCAAAACAGGGCAGATTTTGAAACTCTGTCCATACTTGGATTTCTTTTTCTTTTTTTTCCCTATCAATCAAAACCCAAGTATTCAGATTCCAAAGGCTGTGAAATGCTTGAGTTCTGGACTTGAAAAAACTTAGATTTATAGAGAATATATGAAAGAAGAAGTCAGGAATCAGGAAATTGGACGAGTTTGAGGGGAGTTGACCGACTCTGCTAAGAAAATAAGTGCTTATGATTATTGTACATATAATGATAATATATAGCACTTATTTGTGAAAGAGGAAGCAAAGTCTAAATGGGTATGCTTAATTGTTTTCTCATAGTTTAATATTTTTTCTAAAGCTTTGAAAAAGTTGGAGTCGGCCTTCCATGTCCAACTACTCTGTTTCTCTCTGTTCACACACGCTTTGTTGCGGGGTCTGCAACTTTCCAGGAAACTGACATGGTATTGTAAGACCAAAAGTAAAGTCTTATTAATAATATACTGTTTGTTAACCCAAAAAGCTTTAAATGATCGATTCTTTACCTACTCCATCATCACAGCAAAATAATAAAAATAAAAATATCTATACCATATCTTCTACTTGGCTGATTATGGACTAGCAAAAAAGTATGTTTAATCAAATTAAGTTTGGTCCTATTATTGTTTCTGACCAAGTTATGAAATACCTTGTCGGAGGTCTTTGGAGATCTGGTCGAGATTAACCACTATAAATACGGTTCAAAAGTTCGAAACCCTGAAATTTGTTCGAAATTAACCACTAAAAGTATGGTTCATAATGTAATTACCAGTATTGAAGAGAGTCTTTTTACAATTTACGATTTAATAGGTAAATGTGAGGCATGAATCTTTATCGTATGAAGTGGTTAAACACTTTATTAAGATCCGAAGGGCAAATAAAAAAATAGTAATTAAGGTGGTTTGATCTCAGCTGGGTGCCTGGTAAATATGGAACAATTAAGTCAAACATTCTTTTATTTTTTTTAATAATTACTTTTCTCTTTTTTTATTATTTTATTTGGTTTCACACATAGAGGATCCATTCTTTCATACAAAAATTGACTATGTTTGAAGAAGAAATAGCTTCTTTGACCAAACTTCGCATTACATTTATGATGATGATACGTCGTCGTATTGTAACAACATGGTGAGGTCAACATTCCGTGTTCATATGGTTATCTATATCTAAATATCTAATCAATCACGTGGAATTCGTTCACCGACGACGTCGTCTTTGGACAGAACAACGTGAAGCATCCCCTGAGCTTTCTAGAAACCTAGAATATTATAATTTACAGGACACATGTCACAGGCAAAACTAGTAAGCTGTTTACGATATTTTGTTTGAGTCACTAGAATATCATGTCATGTAATATGAAATTACAAGATACGTGATTTCGTATCATTTATGTATTCTATATTTTTCAAAGGTCGGACGTGTATATATTCAGACGTATGGAAGAATCATCTCTCTTTATTGGAAGAGTATCAAGTCTTTACCTTGTTGGAAAATCTATGCTTTTGAAAAAAAAATATGGGACTCATTGGGTCTGATTTGCAGAATTTCTAACGTCTTTGAAAAAAAAACACAGATGATATAGGAAACCATAGGAGGTTGTATCTGTTAATGTCGAAATAAGACCCCACTGAAATTAATTACAAGCAAGACTGTAAAAAAGGCCTGATGTAAATATTACGCATCTATGCCATCATAATTGACTAATTGTAAAAATTTCAAAATTATAACGTCTATATTCAGTGTACGGATGGGTGTCGGGACCAATGGAGCGGGGAGGGTCCCCCCCACGGCCCACCCCAATTCCTTAACCATTCACCCACCAACTCCCTTGAAACCCATTTGAAGGATTGGGGTGGGGGGGTTTTGGAGGGAGGCTCCCCCACCCCCAAACCTCATTTCTTTTATTTCTTTTCATTTCTAATTTTCAATTCCAAAATTAAAATTTAGAATTTAGAATCCGACCATTTCAATCTTTAGTTTAACTCTGTTAAAATATTCAATCTAAAAAGTATTTAAAATATTCAATCTAAAAAGTAATTAAAATATTCAATTTGTTTAAAAAAATCCAAAATAAATACAAATACTTTTAATAGAGTATTACATAATAAAAGACAAAACAAATTAAATATTCATATACTACGTATTAACTAGTAACTACTAATCCAAGTTAATATTATAATATATTAGTTTTTTTTAATTGTTAAAACTTTAGATATAAATAAAAATAAAAATAATATATATATATATATATATATATATATATATATATATATTGGGAGTAATGGGTAATGGGTTTAGAGGGTGTCCCCACGTCACCTCCCCCATTTTGTAAACAGGGGCCAAGTTTGCCCCCACCCCACCCCTAAAACCTATTTCGGGGTAAAATTTACCCCCCAAATCCTATGGGGCCCCGTGGGGATGGGGCCCTATAGGGAATCGTCCATCCCAAATACAGTGGTTTAAGTACGGGATCCAGTATGTTTTTTTGTGCGATAGCTAGATTTAGAGTTCGATTTGCACAAGTACAAATCAAGATCTCTTACGAAAAAACGTACAGAATCTCACACTTAATAATTATTTTTGTATAATATAAATAGACAAGTAGTACTTTACAACATTTAAGATGTTTCAAAAAGCGAATCCTAAGATGTTTTTTTAAGACTTCGACCTATTAGTTTGAGAGTTAAAAGATGAGAATATAACTCGAATTCATAATCTTGACGTAAACAGCTTATTACCGGATCACTTCAACAGTTCAACTTCAATCACGTAGATATGCTATTAAAATGGATTCTATTCAGATCGGTGGCGGTGGACCCTCGCTTTTGGAGACAGCTTCCAGGAGTTAGGTTAGAGTCAACTAGGAATGTAGGATAACATAGGCTTTATGGGTTCCAACCAAATAAATCAACAAATAAACATAAAGTTGCAATTAATCTCCTCTATTATGTCATTATAAGTCTATAACCCTATCTTCTCCCACTTGTATGAATAGCAATACATAAAACCTGTATTTGATTAGGATAAGTTCCAACCTAATGAGATTTTTAGGTTAATCAAATACATATAAATTAACTGATGAATCATCATCATCGTCGTTTTATTTCAGGTTTTAACTCATTTGTTATAGAAAACGTTCTATAAAACAAGGTTTTTTCCAGAAAAACCTTGATCGATCAGGCCTCGAACTCAGAACAAACGATAAAAGATCTAACCAAGTAAATTAAACTTTCAAAAAGTATGTTGACCCCATATTTTCATTCTGTTGAAAAACCACTTGATTTCTGCCCCTTAATTCCAACTTTTATTTACTGATTTTATACAAAGATCAACAGATCCTCTCTCTCACTAACCAACTTTGATAATTACACAAAAGTCATTCCATTAAAAATAAAATTCATTTCTTATAAGGCCCCCACTACACTAATCTCTCTCTAGCTAGGACTTAGAATGGAAGTTTGCCAAACTCATTCTATAGCATGAACAATGTAAAGTTTTATCACTGTGAGCAAGAGTGACTAATAAAAAGAAAAAGAAAAAGAAAAACACCCACCAAAGTCTTCCAAAAGTTTATTTCATTTGATATTTGAATTCATTTATGGTTCCAACTTCCAAGTATATTTTCAATTTTCAGAATTTCAGGAAACTGACAATTTTGTAATAACAACAAGGTGACCATGTCCAAATTAAAGTCTGAAGCTGAACCAATCTATGAGATCTATAGCAGTCTTTTTAGACCTTTTGAACACCAACCCTAATCTTCTTCACCAATCATTGACAAAAACTATGTGAAAGAATCAACTGTATGTACCCACATAATTTCTATGCACCTCCTACAATTTCATTTTTCTTTTTCTTCAAAAGGAGGATCATATTTTTTTTGACTTGTTCTTTATTTCCCATAAATGAATCAAAACACAGATTAATTCTTCATAATACAGCCTAAATGTCAATACTCTTCATATCATCCAACCTTTGATATGATCATGATTTGTAGGCCAGAAGGAAAAAATAAAATAGAACAGATCCTATTATGTCACTAGAAAGCCATGCAGTACAACACCATGTACTACTACAGTACCACTACACCGTGTACTACAGATCCAATCCACCGATTTCTTTTTTTTTTTCTTTTTGTGAGAAATCTTTACTGTTTGGATATCCAATATTTTTTGGAGTTTTTAAAGATTTTTAATTTTATAACTTTTTTTTTTAGTTTCAAAAAAAATAATAAGAAACTTTTCCATTTTCATTAATTTTTTTTTGTTAAGTTACTATTTTTAATTATAGGTAATGAAGCCAATCTTTTTTAAAAATTCTATTTATTGAAAACAAATTAACAAATTTAATTATATTTCTTTGAAAAAAAATATATTTATTTTTCTTTTTTATAAACAGATTTTGAGTTTTTTAATTTCTTTTTTAGATTTTTTCTATTTATTTGGTGTATCAGAGGTATTTTTGTCTTTTAACATTTTTTAACGATCAACTCTTATAGTCTCACATTTAACAGTCAAACCCAAACTGTAGAGGAAGTGAGCGTCAATTAACGATAAAGTTATTTTTATATGTAAAAATACAAACGTCAGAGGAGTTTGGTACTATTTGTCCTTTTTTCTGATATATTCAACTATTCAAGCAAAATATTTTAAATATTTATGGTATAATTTTATAATATTTTAAATATTATAAAATATTTAAACTGATTAATTTTGGTTGAATATGAATTTTGATAAAGGAAAATTCAATTTGAATGATCTAATTGGCTAATTTTCCTCACGAGAAACTAGATTGCAAAATTTGAATTTGAATGTAATAGGGTTGATAGAATGTTCATGACAAGTACCTAATCAGCAAATATGTTCATTGCATAAATGTATATAATTGCAAATCAAAACTAAAGGTGTCACTGTCAAAAAAAATCAAAGGTGTCGACTTCATTAGTTATATCCCATAAATTGGACAAAATACACTTCCCCGGGCATCATGTACACAGTGGATTCATTATTATTGAGATCAATTTTAATTTTTGCATAAAAACATTTTAATATAAAACATTTGTTGTAAATAATTGAAAAAATTAATTAATTAATTGAAAGATGAGAGAGATGATTTAACAAATGAAATGAGAGAGATGGGAGAGAAAGAGAGAGAGAGAGAGAGAGGGGATATTAACTTGTGAAGATTTGTATTGATTTCCACTTGATGCAAAAGAGGCGGCTATTCGCTAAGTGCTGATTAAGCAAAGCTTGTGGTCATTAAGACATACGCAAACTTGTCTTAATCATCTCTTATTGCTTTAGTAATCGAAACAACATTGTCATTCTTAAATACTTTAGTAATCGAAAGTTGTCTAATTGCTTAAGGCTACCTGTAATGGTTATCTAAATATTTCTCCAATTTTAGAGATGGTCATCTTCGATTCGATGGTTTTCTAAATATTTTTAAATTAAAATGATTTAAAATAGAATATTCTATCTATATAAATTTATAATTCCAGTAATTCTCTATTTTACAATCTCTAAATACTAAAATATTATTATTTTATATTATAATTAATAGTTCAAACTTTTTTTTAATAGAAATATTTTCTTTTAATCATTTAAGATAATAAGTTACTCTTTTTTATTTATTGATGACCAAAGTTCAAACAGGAACCGAAGGATAGGGTACCAAACCATACCAATTGTTCCAGTCTGATTTCCGACCTTGTTCATTGTTTTTAACATAATTGAAACCAATATTCCAATAAACTTAGTTAAAATATCTTCTTATATTTCTAATATTTTTTTAATTTTAAGTTTTAATTTAATTTCCAAAAAAAAGAATCAAACCATATGAACCTGATCTACTAATTAATATTAATAACAAAAGATGTAATTAATAAAAAATTATAAAATTATTAAAATAAAATCAAAATTACATTGGGTTGAAAGATCCATATTCGGTAGAAAGGCCTCCACAAAATATTTTCATTAGATTGTTTGATTTTTATCAAAAATGCAAAAAGCGAATTAAGGGTAAAATGGGAATAAAAAAAAGTGCATAAAAAATTAGGCACTTACTTTTCAAGTCTCCAAAATTAAAAAACCAAAATTGAACCACCATTTCTTTTGTACAGGGAAATGTTAATCTGAGACCCATCAGAACTCCCACAATCACCACTTTGAAATTTTCGAGAAGCACTGGGGATGGTCTACCGAACAAACATTTGAAGTACTTGTGACTCACACAAAAGAAAAAAGAACAAAGAAGCTCTTTTCTGCCATATAATCAGGCTTTGTTTCTACATACATGAGAAAGAAATTTATTTGTAAACCAGGAACTCAGGAAGCTTATAGATAAATTCAGAGAAAAATACAACAGTTCCAAAGTCTAACAGGATCGTTCGAACTAAGTTAATGACTCAAAATAGCAAACTTCAGCATTGGAAACAATGTCAATATTCAATCAGCCTAGGCATTCAAATGAAATA
This sequence comes from Dipteronia sinensis, assembly GCA_033220585.1. Taxonomy (NCBI): domain Eukaryota; kingdom Viridiplantae; phylum Streptophyta; class Magnoliopsida; order Sapindales; family Sapindaceae; genus Dipteronia; species Dipteronia sinensis. Next base: position 43,181,842 of record CM065645.1, read on the forward strand.
CCAAATATCAAATAAATCAAACATAATAAGGACAGCTACAAAGAGCAAGAAGAAACATAATTTATGTTACCTACCACTAACTAGTTTCATACATTCAAACTGTTAAATTAATCATTTCAAAAGACAATTGTAAGAATCTGACGCCTATTTCAAACAAGCCGAGTAGATACATTTGTCAAAGACCTGGGACTAGATGCGATGCCTAAATTTACACCACCACCTCAAAGGAACCAAGGTTTGAATCAGCAAAACCACAAAAAAGATTCCAGCACCAAGTCCTCACAATCGTATACCAAAAAAATACACTATTGCTGCAAAAAATCTTTGCCGCCTAGATCCTATAATTTGTGAAAACAGAGAAAAAGGAATTAGAACAAATGGAAGGAAAAAAAAAACACAGAATTTTACCCACATATCCAGAAAAGAGACGATACAAAAAAAAAATCTTACTAACCTCACACTACTCCAGTTTCATAATTTCCTTTATACTAGCGTCTATGAGGCCAGGTTAACTCATGATCTGTTCAATGGAAATCATCATAGCCAACATGTTAATTCATGATCGGTTCAATAGAAATCATTACAGACATCATAAATCAAACTGTTCTGCTGTGAACATCCGAAAGTAGATAGTATTTAAAATAAACATAAACAGGCAGAAGAAAGAATCAATGCGACAAAACTCAGAAACTAGATTCTAAAATCTTATTCCTTGAACAGCCTATTAACATATCATTTATCACTTCTGAGCTATTCATCTTTGGAACATCATAGAAGTTGACAAAACCAAAGACGCCAGTCAATCTATGAGGCTTCTATTGCAGTAGGATTATACACAGCACCTAACAGCATTTTGAGCAGAGAAAAGACATTATCAATGTGCTACAGTAAATAATGTTGAAAGACAGGGACACAGCAAGATTACTGACTGCAATATACCCCACATAATACTGAACCCTTATTAGCATCTATGGTTCAAAAATCTAGAGGAAGTGGAAGGAAATCTTTACGACGAGTAAAACAAATGTAAGATGAAGAAAACTTCAACTCACAGGACCTGGGTTCTGTTTCAACTGGTGCCAACAGCAAATGAAAACAATGTCCAGAAATTTTACAACCCAGAAATTCATTTGTGGGATCCAGCTCAACCGCTCTACGTGCACGATCACAAACTGAGAGCAAAGAGAAGACATAAAATCAACCCATTCCATTCTCTACCTAATCATGAGTAAACATCTGCATGGAAGAACCTAAAATAAATATGCCAAAAATACAAAGAGTTTCCTACCAAGAACATATCCAGTCTTCTCACAAACAAACACATTTCCAATAAGATGGTAAGAGCATCTTCCTCCAGAACAAGTATGGTCAGTGACCATCTTATCAGTCAGACACTACTGCTTTTCCACATTGACACTAGATCACCGACAGTCATGTCAAGAATTATCCGGCCATCCATCACCTTTACATCACAGTAAAAAATAAACCAAAATAAAAGATAGGATTAAGAGAATGTCTGTTTCAAAAGACACAGCCTTCTTCTTTTTCTCACTTTCAAAAAAGACGATCAAAAAAATGCAATCCAATATGCATGGTCTAAACATAATGTGAAAAGATTCTTAATAAAAGCATTCTGATACTAAACATCAACAAAATCAAAGGACCCTCAATCATCAATCCCTTACAAAAGGGCTAGAAGCTACAAGCCTACAACTATCAAAGACTTCCTTACTAACACCTAATGACCTAAAACTCTCATACATTTGATTGCATAAAAACCTTCACTAATCATAAAAACTTAAAGAAATGAATGCATGGCAAAGGACATATGAACCAACGATGGCATTAAATATCACTATATCAGCAATCAACACTTTTTAACATGATAAGGTTAAGAAACGGAAAACGGATAACTGTTACACAAAAACTAACACAGAATGCTTACATTAAACATAATTTCTAACACATTTGACCTTGTCTTCTTCGTCCCGCTAAAAATTCAAACAAACTATTCTCTAAACCAGCCTAAACAATTGTAACATCACAGAAGCAATCAAAATAATGTGGACCTGGACCAGTAAAAGAATATCTTTGAAAATAATACAATCTGTTCTAATTCCAAATTCAAGCCTAAATTCAGGATTCAGGAGGAGTTTGTATCAAGGACATTGAATATAATACGAGCAAATACAACTTAAAAGGTACCTGAATATAAGGCTTTTTCCAAGCACAAACACGCAAATTCTTAGTAGTGGACAGGAGACCCCATCACATACAATACCTGCGAAAACCAAAACAAACAAATCAGGGAAAAATTAGTTTAAAAAACATTAATATTACTCTTAAAAGGTGAAAAATAAAAAATTAATATTTTTGAGACAAAGTAATTCATTTGTATTGAAAAAAGTAGAGTTCGTGACAATCACAGGATTTGTCCCGAAAAAATCAATTTTCGGGACAAATCAGTACAAACAAATAAATAACGTTAAAAAGAATCTAAAATTTTTGTCATTTTTTTTTTAAATTTAAAAAATAAAATAATAATTATTAGTCACGAAAAAAGTTAAAATTCGTGATAAATCATAGATCAGTTTTCATGACAAATCCATGATTTGTTTGTCATGATATTAGTACAAATTAAATAAAAAATGGAAAAATTAATTTCAAGCTGTAAAAAATAAAAAATGATTATTTTCGAGACAAAACAATTCATTTGTCACGAGAAAACTAAAGCACATAACAATCGCAGAATTTGACACGAAAAAAACAAATCTCGCGACAAATCTGGAAAAATAAATAGAAAACGTTATAAATAATTTAAAATAGCGAAAAATAAAATATAATTATTTTTGAGACAAAATAATTCATTTGTCACGAAAAAATTAACATTCGTGACAATCAAAGAATTTGTCACGAAAAAAACATCTCTCGAGACAAATCAGTAGATAATAAATAGAAAACGTTAAAAATAAATTAAAATATTGAAAAACAAAAAATAATTATTTTCAAGGCATAATAATTCATTTGTCACGAAAAAATTTAAAGTTCGAGACAACCACAGAATTTGTCACGAATAAAACAGTTCTCGTGACAAATACGTTAAAACAATTTAAAATAGTGAAAAATAAAAAATATTTATTAATGAGACAAAAAAATTCATTTGTCACGAAAAAATTTAAGCTCGTGACAATAACAGAATTTGTCCCGAAAAAAAAACAGTTCTCGTGACTTATCAGTAACAATTAAATAGAAAAAGTAAAAAAAAAAATGATTTAAAATAGTGAAAAGTAAAAAATAATTATTTACAAGACAAAACAATTCACTTGTCACGAAAAAATTAAAGTTCGTGACAATCATAGAAGCAATATTTTTTCTTCGATTTGTCACGAAAATGGATTTTTTCGTGACAAACCCTAAATCCATTTCTTAAAAAAAAAGGCACAAAATAGTAATTTTTTTCTTCGATCTGTCACGAAATAAAACCCATTTTCGAGACAAATCAGTTGCTTTGTAAAGAATTTTCGAAGAAATAAAAGATTTTCGAAACAACAATCTTGAAAAGAAAAACGTGACAAATCAATTTTTTAGATCTTGACAAATACAAATATTTCGTTAAAAATGGAGAGAAACAAAGGTAAAGTAGAGATAGAGTAAGAAAATACCAGGCATTTTAGAGGAATACAAGGCCTTTCTAAAGAGATGCTGTGAATTGGCAAGAAGAGCGATCGAGAAGAGACCAGAGTCCAGACAGCGAAGAAAACAGAGAGACAGAGAGAGAGAGAGAGAGAGAGAGAGCGATGAAATGAAACTATTAGACTATGAGAGAGACAGAGTAGCATTTAGGTTTTTAATGAATAATTTTTTTTATTAATTATTTTACTTAATGTGTAATTCGGGTCGGTTTGACGAGTTCGATTTATAATTCGACTTGACCCGATATGAAATCCGTGGTTATACCATGTTAATTGCTGCTGCCAACCCGACTATAATGGATAGACTCGGGTTGGCCGGATCGGGTTAGCATCAGATTTTTTAGCGTTTATAAAATAATAAATAAATAAATAAACTCCTCGAAACTATAAACTGTCATCCCTAATAAATGTTGTAGAGAAGAGTTAATGAAAAACAGTCCCCAAAAATCACAATATACAGAGTACCTTGTAAGTTCCACCAATTCCATGTTGATAGTTACTAATTTTTTGAAACAATCAAATGACTCTCTAAGTTAATGTGCATATAGATATAGTATAAAGCAGAGTATTAATTAATTAATTAATTAATTAATTATCCTCGTTTTTAATTTATGCATTATCTCCAAAATTATTTAATTGTTCTCCAATTTAGTTTAATGGTTCAATGCATCGTGAGTCGTGACGTCACCTTCTTGTTTATGCCAATTGAAGAGACAGATAAGCTTGGGATTGGATTATAATATAATCCAAAGCTCACGTTTGGCTCGACAAAAGCATTCCCACCAACTCTGTACTAAATAAAACCCATCCCTCCTCAGTCCTCACGTTTGTTTTTTTTTTTTTTTAATATTTTGTCTTTTTTAAAAGATTTTTTTTATTTAAAATTTTTTTTATCTTAAATATTTAATATCAAAATTTCCTCCTTTTTTTCTGTTTTTAGATATTTTTATTCAATTCTTAATCTCCACCGTCCATCTTTGGAATGGACAGTTGAAGATCCATTCAGGAAAAAAAGTTTAATTGAAAAAAAAAAAATCTTTCCAAAATTTGTATGGTTTTTTTAAAAAAAAGGTTTAGTTTTTATCTTTTTTCTTCTGAGATTATAAAAGTAAATAGACATACTTATGTCATGTCAAGTCAAGGGTATTTCAAACTTTTATAAGGTGCGATGAAATCAAAGATTAGATATAACGGCTGTTGACCGACAATATGAGAGATGACTGTCAATTAACAATAAAGTCATTTACACGTGTAAATAAACAAACCTTAGAGGAGTTTAGTGTAATTTGTTCATTAAAAAAAAAACTGCCCCAGAATGAGATCGCAAGTTTAGGTCATATCCAATTATCCACTTCCCTAACTTTCAAATATGCAAAAGTTCAAGAAAAAGGAAAATATGTTCTTCATTTCTTGAACCTCACATAAGTTCTTCTTTTATTAAAAGTGCACTAAAACTTTTCTCCATCTGTGTCAAGTAAAGTTTAAGTTTTTTTCATTTCTTTGAAATGAAATCATGTTTTTAGCTTATGTTAAAGTTGGTTCATCTAATAAAGTAAAGTTGCTAGACTAGGCCTTGCTTTTTGAATTGGTTTTAGGTAGGAATAAAAGCAGTTAGCAAATAGGAGAAAAGCAAAAACAATGAGATATCACCATGGAAGTAAAAGAAGAGAAAACTTACATGACTGCACTTACCTTGATTTCTTTGACCATTTCCATGATTTCTCTAAAATGTCAAATGAAGCAGTCAACAACTCTTGACTTGATTTCATCTAAAGTTGTTACTTTTCCTATAAAAAGAACCAGAAAAACAAATATCTAATAAACTCATCAAGAAGGAAAACTAGAATTCTCAAAGTAAAAATACTACATCAGTTCTCTCCTATCATTTTCTGCTACTCAAATTACTTTTGTGCAGTTCCAAATATTACTGTGCTACTCATATATATGCCCAAGCTTTCAAGTTTGTGTCCAGTTTCTAGATTTTCTACATTGTCATCAAAATCTCAGCTTCTTCTGTAAATATCTCATATATTACAAATTATCTAGCACTCTAACCCTGCATTGCCACAAAAATCTTTCAATTCTCTGTTTACTGAAATATATCCAAACATGAGCATCAGTAAGCGCTCGTATGTCCAATGTCGAACAGAAATATCCTCAAGAACCATCTTTATATGCTGCATTATTCTATCTTTATTATTCTTCATTTCCTCAGCTCAAACTTGCAAAAAATATACCTTTCCAAGTAACCAGGTCTTTCATTCTTGCCGGGATCTTCCAGTGCTACAAGCCCATCTTCACTGGAGCTACATTCCATCAAGTAGAAGCGTTCACATTGCCTACAGAGCTGCCCAAACTCCTAAAGGGTGGGTTTCGTGGGCAATCAACCCAACTGGAGCCGGCATGATTGGATCACAGGCTATTGTTGCTTTCAGCCGCTTTGATGGGAGTATGAACGTTTATTCAACACCAATAAACAGTTACAACCCTTCAATGCAACCTGGAGCTCTTACCATTCCCGTCTCCAATATTTCCGCAACATATGGGAATAATCAGATGACTATCTTTGCTGTTCTGGGGCCATTAGTAAATGGAACTACTTTTAATCATGTCTGGCAAGAAGGCAGTACAGTTTCAAACGGCATCCCTCAGATGCATTCAACTTCAGGGCCAAATGTTGAATCATTGGGGACACTGGATTTCCTGTCATAGGAGAAGATAGTGGAGGATAATTTCAGAATGCCTGTAGCCCTACGATCAAGATTTCGCCCCTCTTGATTGAGCTCAAGCTCTTGTTTAACGTCAACACCAAGGATGCTTGTATGGTTGTTTCTGTAAACTCGTCTGTTTCAAAACATCTAGTGCCATTTCATTTATTACAAACGTGTTCCAAATACTCTATAAATCTACCGTAGACTCCACATAGTGAAAAGATTATTTTCGACATGTTTGGTATAAAGAAAGAAAGAAAACAGAACACACAGTGGCAAATAGAAACATGATGATGAAGCAGCCAGAATGATCTTTCTATATGGTTAATTAATTCAACTTATAAATTAAAAATCTTATAGTAACGACTGCCTTTCCAGCAATCCACAAGGTGAACTGGTAAAACAGTGAGTTTAGCAAGATGAATTGTGCCATCATATCGTACAGTCTAAACAACCTCGGCTTCTCGGAATAAACGGAGCAATGGTGGAGTTTCTTTTATTAGTAATAATATAATAAATAGATAGGTCCTTGAAGGTTATGTATGTCTAACCGCATTACCAATCAAATACAGCAATTCCTCCCGCTTGGGCTTTGTCACCGGCAACTCCAATGTCACCTGTTAAATACGTCCAAGGAAAAAGTATTTCATTTAGAAAACATTTAAGCAGAGGATAAGTGAACTGAAAATAAAACAATGGATTCAATAGCTTGAACTGGTAAGTATAAACCAACTAGTTTGGACAATCCGTAATTCAGTACATTATTTAGAAATCTTTATCAAATGAAAGAACGTTATCTATATTATGAGATAAAATACAGATTGGGCTGAATTAAAACACAACGTACATGACATATCGACCCATTAGATATTTAGATGTACCCTATGACTTCAATCAACAGTTAAGGTTAGAGAATAATTAACTGATTTGAAAACAAATTCCCGTCAATTAAATGTCCATAGACGATACCAAGCTAATATCAGGGAGGACAGTTTACAAATACAAGTTCATGAAAAAACTGTTAACGATGTAGCTAGATTTTCTGATGGTTGAAAGTCAAAATGTGCTCACCTCTTTGAAGATTTCGCTATGGGTAACGTCCTCAAATCCCTAAAACAATCATAAAAGACTTAAGTCAACCTAATTAAAGGATGGTACACACATATCATGACGAACACACAGATAAGGAGTGGGAGGGAAGGAGAAAGAGAGACCAATTTTCTGAACAAACTCAGAGATGCTCCATTTGATTCTCCAATCTTAGCACGGAAAACTTGGATGCCAAAATTCTCAACTGCATAGCTCATCATCATCAAGACAGATTCCTTGGCAAGTCCTTTACCACGACTATGCTAGCAAGAACCAAATGAGAGGAAATAAGATTGAAAGGAACAAGTGAAACACAAGTGAAACATGTGCTCCTTACATAGTTAGTTAGGCATATAGTTTTTACATGAATGAAAAACAAGTGAAAAGAACTACAAGTTACCAAACAACTTGTAAAAAGGAACATCTCCTTACACAGTTACACTTTTAGGTCTAAGTTGGTCCATTACCAGAATTAATCAGCATAGTTTATTCTACATCCATATGTAAATCTGCATGCATCAACTACCTTTTTATTTGAATGTTTCTTCTAGCACAATCCTAATACAATGAGTCGTGTTACTAAGACAAAGCAAAATAACATGATAACCTATATGAGGTTGCCTAAAGTAGGGAAAAAAATACACTTACAAACATACTTCAGAAGCAAAATGGGAACAGAGAAAAAACATTGGGAGCCAATCTTCTCAAAATAAGTAAATAATTTTCAGTTTGACATGACATAATATAAAAAGAAAAGACGGACAATTGCATCAGTAATAGTACAAGAAATAAACTGAACTCATTGATTACTATAAGAGACAAAAAGCAAGTACCTTTTGGGTTCAGCTATCATAATCTCAACCTCTGCCAATTGAGGATTATCCAAGTCATTCATGTAAATATTCACGTCACCAACCATGGCTGGAAAAGAGCACACTATTACTCACCAGTGAACGATAAACTCAGCATACCATGCACCTCAACGATATTAAAGTAGTTTCAGATATGAAGCCAAGAGGGAAATACAATCAAATTATAAGTTCCCTACCCACAATGGATACAACAGAACCAAACAAAGGAAAACCTCGTTACAATGGTCATAATATTGAACAACATCAAAGATGCGTGATTCTCTCTAGCAGAAGGCCATATCAGAGAAACTAACAGAATTTAGTGTTGATTACTCTACATTTTAATTATTTCAGATTATTTGACATCCAAAGGCCATACTAGAAGAAAAAATAAACTCATATATCAAAAAAGAGAACAAAATAAGCATCTCAAAACACATAACATTACATTGTCAGTTTTGAGTTGTTATAACCAAGCAAAGAACATAAAACTAACCTTCCACATGAGGATCTTTGTGAACAAACTTTCCCTCTACCAAAGCCTTATCCAAAACAATGAAAGTCTGCTCTGCAAATATTACATCAAAAAATTAAAACCAACCCAATTGATTGAACAGAATCAATGACACAAATCAACAATTAAAACGAAGAAAACAACTAACCATAACTATAAATGCAATCAAACAAAGATAAAAACTTTCATGGAAAAACGGAAAGAATAAGCAAACCAATTGATTAAACATAAGCAAAACATAAATCAACAATTAAAAAGAAGAAAAAACTAACCATAACTAAATGCAATCAAACAAAGATCAAAACTTTAATCGGAAAACAGAAAGATAAAAGCAACCCAGTTGATAAAACAGAATCAAAGACACAAATCAACAATTAAAAATAAGAAAACAACTAACCATAACTAAATGCAATCAAACAAAGATCAAAACTTTAATCGAAAAACAGAAAGAAAAAAGCAACCCAATTGACTAAACATAATCAAATACACAATTCAACAATTAAAAAGAAGAAACCAACTAACCATAACTAAATGCAATCAAACAAAAAAGCAAAACAAAACTTAAATCATAAAACAATACAGAGAAAGTGTAAGGGTGAGAGAGAGAACTGAGAGGGTCTTGGCACCAAGAGAGGTGCATTTCGTATTCCTGGTCGAGAGTGAGAGGCTCGGAGGCGGTGGCTTGAAGAAGAAGTGGGTCCTGCATCCAATGGTGGTACTTGGGGACGTGCTCTTTCATGTAAGGTACAAGTATCAACTTCTCTCCTTCCAAACTCACTGCCATTAACGCTTCTTATATGATCTTTACACTTTCAATCAAACACGATCAGAACAAGAACCAGAGAGAAATCGACGGATTGTAGCTGCGTATAGCTTACTAATGAAGCAGATTGATATATGAAACGGCAGCGTATAGCATCATTTTTTTTGGTTTTATTTCTATAGATAAGGCAATTGACTTGGACTTGTACAGTTGTTCTTTGATTTATTTATTTATTTTACTTAATAATCTTAATATTATGTACTGCAATTTGCAAGAGGTATGTATAATTATATATATTTATATACTATTTTTACTATCAGTTCGTCCTGATAAATAATATATCAGGAAGAATGTGGACCATAGATTATGGAGAAATTTTGACAAATGCATACATTTGGAAATCAAAATATGTAAATTTAATGGTCAACATTCTTCATCCTTATGTAAAATGTATCAGGACAAACTAATAATAGAAAAATAATATATATATAGTAATTTTTTAATGAGGACTTTTTACGATGAACACTTTAAGCACCTTTGATGAAATTGTATGGAATATATTAAATATTGATTTGATTTTTTGTATGGATGGTGAAAACATTGAAATACATTTATGGAAGAAAAAAAAATTGGTGCAAGAACTAATTTTTCAGATTTTTTTGAAGATAAAACATTTTAAAATAGGGAAATATAAGAAAAAATATTTCTCAAACCCAAAAAATTCCAAATTTTTACCAAATGTGTATTTTAATTTTCTTAAGATGCGTACATAAAATTTCATCGAAAAACATTTAATTACATGCAAATTCATCAAAGGTGTTTAAAGTGTGTATTGGAAAATTACTATATATATATATATATCTTATACTTATAAAATTTTCAAATTTTATTTAAAAGTAAATTTCAATGAACTTATTATCCGTAAAAAAATTCAGATCAAATTTCATAAAAATCAATATGATTTCATAAAAGTTCATATTGAAATTAAAATAATGGATCTCTCGTGAGAAACTCGTTTTATATATATATATATATATATATATATATATATATATATATATATAAATTACACCCCTTATGATAATATTGTCTCAACAAAAAAAAAAGCTTATGATAATATTATTTTTATTTTTATTTAAAGAGTATGACAACAAATTAAGTTATAAAAACCTGATAGAAAAACACAATTTCTAATTAAATTCTTGTGTATCTTCACTTATAGTTGAATATTAAGATGTGCTTGTAGTGATTGATCTCGTCAGATTTCGACAGACCTCCACGTTTTTAGGAGATTAATATTGAAAAACAAAAATCGATATTCTTGGTACATTTAGATATGTTTGGTGCCTACATATCTCAAATTGAATATATATGAAAAAGATCAATGTCATACTCATCTTGCTTGTATCTTTAAAAATGGTATCATAATGGGAGATTCATCGATGCATCTATGAATGTTTGATGAAATGTCTATTTTGTAGCTGTCATTGAGATATGTTTACAACACAAACATTAAAGAAATGGATATGGATCATGTAATGATCTCAATTGGCATGCCATAATATGATTGCATGACTTTTAAATTACCCAAACAAAAAAGAAAATCTGTAATTAGTGTTTTTAATCATGCTAATAGAAGAAAGCAAACGAGGTCTGAGGTGTTATACAAGTCATCTCTAGATTAGATTTTATGGGTAAATTTTAGATTTCGATTTTAAAGATTTTGATATTATGATTACACACATTAAGAATTGAGTATATGTATAGAGAGAAATGATATTTCTCTAACGGATTCACTAATTATATAATATGATAGAAAGTTTGTAATGCTATAAAATTGAAAAAATCAAATACCACCGGACTAGAGAAATAACATAACCACACAAACATATATATTTTCCTTTATTAAAAAAAATTAATAAACTCATTTTATGGACAATTTAAAAAAAAAAGAAAAAAAAAAGACTTAGCTTCAAAGCCAAGTGCCACAAATGATCATATTCTATAGTGACACAATCCTCCACTCTCCAACAACATAAAAGAAAGATCACAAAAATAATATATCTTATAAGAAAGTAGAATGGGTTATGGGTCCATTCCATACACTAATTACATTATGCAAAGAGACAAATCAGACAATGATAGTCTCTCAAATCATGCACCCACTAGCTAGTTGAAAAAACACAATCAAAAGTTCACATCCACACAACACATCTCACCAAACCAAACCCATAGCTTATGATATTGTCTTGCCTTCAAAGCAAAGCACCACAGTCATAAACATACAAATTATTTATTTTTCTCACAATTCTTTTTATCTTTTTCCCAAATACCCCATCATGAAACAAACAAACATTATCATCAAACACACATAAATGTTAACAAAAAACTTTGCTTCAATTCCCTCTTCAAGCCTCTATTCTTCTCTTCTCTTCCACCACCATGAATATTCTCTTCCTCTTCTTCTTCTTTTTCTACTTCTTTTCTCATCTCCAAATTGCATTCTCTGCACATTGCACCACCACCACATCAACAAAAGCTTTCCAAAAATGCATGACACTCCCTACACAACAAGCCTCACTTGCATGGACATTCCATGCACACAATGCCACTCTTGACCTTTGTTTCTTCGGCACTTTTATATCACCCTCCGGTTGGGTTGGTTGCGGGATCAACCCTACCTCAGCGGAAATGACTGGTACACGTGCCCTTATCGCCTTTCCGGACCCAAACTCCGGCCAACTACTCCTTTTACCTTACATTTTAGACCCAACAGTCAAGCTCCAAAAAACCCCACTTCTCTCTATACCACTAGACAACAACCTCCTCATCTCCTCCTCCTCCACCCTCTACGGCGGTAAAATGGCCACCGTACATGACGGGGCCACCATCCAAATTTACGCAACCCTAAAACTAGTACCAAACAAAACCAAAATCCACATTGTATGGAACCGTGGCCTCTACGTCCAAGGCTACTCTCCAACCATCCACCCCACCACTACAAACGACCTCTCCTCCATCGCCACCATCGACGTCAAGTCAGGAGGCATCACAGGCTCGGCCCAACACAACAATATCAAAACCCTAAGAACACTCCACGGTACCCTAAATGCCATCGCATGGGGATTCCTCCTCCCTATCGGAGCAGTCACAGCACGCTACCTCCGCCACGTACAATCACTAGGACCGTCCTGGTTCTACGTTCACTCCGGTATCCAACTCATTGGATTCTTCCTAGGCACGGTAGGGTTCGCGATGGGGATAAGACTCGGAGAGCTATCTCCGGGGGTGGTTTACAGCATGCATAAGAAACTGGGGTTCGCGGTGTTTTCTCTTGGGGCGCTGCAGACGTTGGCGTTGCTGTTCAGACCGAAGACTACTAACAAGTTCAGGAAGTACTGGAAATCGTACCACCATTTCGTTGGATACGCGTGTGTGGTGCTTGGTGTTGTTAATGTTTTTCAAGGATTTGAAGTGATGGGAGAAGGAGGATCGTATGCGAAGTTGGGTTATTGTTTGTGTTTGTCGACGTTGGTGGGTGTTTGTATAGCTTTGGAAGTGAATTCATGGGTGGTTTTTTGCAGGAAAGCTAAGGAAGATAAGTTGAGAAGAGAAGGGTTGATTGGTGGAACGACGTCGGATAAAGCAAGTAGTGCTGGGAATATTCATAGTAGAGAGTTTCTTAATTTGAATAATTAATGTAATAATCAATTCATTAAATCTTGGTAAAGTTGAACTATTAGTATATACTAAGAACAATTTTGAACAAGTAACAAGTTTCATTTTTTTTTATGATCCATGTATGTTGTTGAAATTGAGAAAGATGTATGTTTAGTCTCTGTATTGATTTCTAGTGATTTTTTTTTTGTCCCAAGAAAAAAAAAGATTGTTATTATAAACGTAATTTTTTTTTTTGAAGTATTAATACAAGAACTATAATTACTCCCACAACCCAAGAACCTACCAAGATTAAACAATACATGTACGGTCCAGATAACTACTTTCAAAACTCAGGGACCTACCTTGATCAAACAATACATGTGCGGCCCAGATAATTACTATAACTACTCTCACAACCCGAAAAGAAAACTCTTTCCACATGTTTGTAAAATGTGTATGGTGGGATTTAAACCCCTCACTATTTATATAAAAGGGAGTTGCATTAGTAGTTCTGCTCAGAAGTGATGTCCGTTATTATAAATGTTATTAATTGAGAAAAATATATGTGTATTGGGATTCATATAATGACATATATAGATATTATATATGGGTCGATTTTTATTTTATTTTATTCTTGAGAATTTTTTCATCCTCCATATAACGGAGTCAACTCAATCAAGTAGTTAAATCAAACCAAATTAAGTTTCATATTGGATTTTGAATTAGAGGAGAAAAAAAATTGGTAAAACAAGTCTACGATAACCCCTCCAATGGGACAAGCCATAATTATTAAGATTCAAATTATCTGTCTAAAAAGGATATCTCAATTTGTTTTTAATTAATCAAATTGGATCATTTATACACTTTTTTTAAGAGTGGTGCTATTAGCACACCCTCTACTGATCTATTCATATCCAATTTTATAATTATATAATATTCTTTTTTTTCCTTTATCAAAATTACTTAAAGAGACATACAATTTAGGAAAGAAATCTTCTATAAAGTAAATCTATTAAAATCTCATATTCATTTTCAAAAAAAAAACCCAGTAATCTGTTTCTTCAAAAAAAAAAAATTAACTCTTAAGCCCTAAAATCTGCTTCTTATATACATCTAAAATATTATGAAAGAATCTAAGAACAATATCAAACATCTTGAAGAATTATCTGAGAATGACATAAAGCAAGAATTGTCTGACAATGATAGTAAGCATCTGGAAACAATTCATTTTTTGGAAATAAGTTTGAAGTTTATTTTTTCTTTAGAATGATATCAAGTTGTCGTTGTGTTAAAGTACCCTGTTATTTTTTATTTTTTCGTTTCCGAAATAAGAAGGAAAAAAACTAAAAATAAAGAATTAAGAAGAAAATAAATAAATCAATCAATGGAGGTGAGAGAGATGTATACAGATATAGAGATAAGAGATAGAGAGATCATATATGATATGTATTAAGTTTGAAAAATAAGTAAAATGGGTAGTTTTGGAAATAAACAAAAAAAATTAATAAAAATATTTAATTTTATTTAATTAAATTAAAATTTTAAAAAAAAGGTTATGAATAGATCGGTTCGGGTACTATTTTAAATAGGTAATTTGAATCCTAATTATTAGATCCAACCAAACCTTGAGGGTCGTTTTGTGAGGCTTGACCCTACCCGTGCCATAAGAATGTCCAGACACGGCACATGCCATAATTTTTAGGTCCAATTGAACCTTGAGGGTTGTTTTGTGAGGCTTGACCCTGCCCGTGACCATGAATATGTCTGGAGACGGCACATACCATAATTTGTAGGCCCAATCGAACCTTCAGGGTCGTTTTGTGAGGCTTGACTTAGTCCATGAGTATGTCCATAGCGAACTTGGTCGAGCATTCTTTAGTTTCGGCTTTGCCCTCAAGTTTGACCTTTGGGACTCATGGGACTGTGACCGGGCCTACCAAACTATAGGGCTTGGAATCACGAGCAAAATCGTTAATTTAAGGATCGGGCTTGGGCTACCCTACCCATTTTGACCCCTCAAACAAAATCCAAAAAGAAATATGTCAAGAATGGGATTCGAACCCATGCCCTTTCGGACCAGTACCTGAAACTGGCGCCTTAGACCAACTCGGCCATCTTGACTTCGATGTCAATATTCTGACCTGTGAAGTATTTATAATGTCGTATCATGACTCTTAACCTTTTTTTGTGGGGACCTTGATTATATCATATAGTTTTGCTACATACATACCTCAAAATAAAGGGTTTTTTTTTTTGCAACATATATATCATATAGTTCTGATCATGGAAACATTTATATGCTCATGAAATCAAACTATGTCTCATCGGCTTGAACATGGATAAGAAAATGTGAAATAATTCAATCGGTAAATAAGCAAAACATGGTTCGAGTAGAGACACCGTTGCCAACCAAACTCGAAGCTCTCTTTCTAGGGTGTAAAGATTAATTAAAAGATTCCATATCTATATATGAAAAGAAGCCAAGAAGATATATATAAACCATCCATCAAAAAAGCTATTCCAAAAACACACACTACATGGCAAACTGTCAAATTGATGTTAACTCAATGATTCTCCCATGAAAAATGAGTTACTTGCATTAATCATGTGTTTGTTTGTTATTTTTGTAGGAATATATAGATTGACATCTTCTTCTTCTCCACTTAAAAACAGCCTGTAAAGGGTTGAAAATTGATTGATAGCAACTCTTATATATATATATATATATATATATATATAGAGAGAGAGAGAGAGAGAGAGAGATAGAGAGAGAAACAATCAGAAAGCAATATGTTCCGTTCCCACTTTTGCTTTTTTTTTTTTCTTCTTTTCAACTCTCATGCATATGCTCATTGGACATTCACGTTTTTTTTTCCTTTTCTTCCCACTATAACAGCTCTTTCAAATCTCCATCAGAATCATCAAAAAGCAGAATTCAGAAATTTGAGTGTAGCAGGCAAACTGGTCTCACTTTTACATGTCTCTATCATATTATTCGTCATAAAAGTTCTTGATTCAATATTTTTTTTTTCTTGGAAAGAAATTTACATGCAGAGAACGCAGTAAACTCTATCATCAAAGGAACGCCATACGTTTATAATAAAATTAAAAGGAAAAATGGATATTTCGATCCTCAAGAGAAAATAAAACTAAATAAACACTACGAATTGTACAATAACATGATATTTCAGTTCATTGCAAAGAACAATAAAATGTATTGAGATATAAAAATCCATTGAAATAGTCTCTAATTCACAAACAAATAAAGTTTTCAACTTGTTGCATAAAATATTCATAAAAGAATCAGAATGTGAAGAACTTATTCGGAGGGACCCCTAGATGGGTATCCCTACAATGTTTCACACTAGTAAATCAACAAGAACATCAGGTACAATCTGCTGCAAAACAAACCCTAATAATGTGAACATGAAAAAACAAAGCATACCTGACAACAACCCACAATTTTGCCAGAGCTATTACAGGACATAAAAATCTAGAAAAATAAGGAAAAAAAATAATAAGAGTCTATATCCTTACGTATCGCCGCCTCACTGGAGATGCATAATACATTTCTGACTATATGCCGCAATCTGATTTTACATCTCACTCAAAATACCAAAAACTAAAAACCTAAAATGGTAACTCAAAGCTCAAGCCTTAAACACAAAATCCCCTTTTTAACTTCTCTATCAACTCAAACTCAAGCCTTAAAACACAAAATCCCTTGTAACTTCCTACCTCTAAGTGTAATCTTCAAAACAGGCACTCTGGTTAGCTCTAGATGACCAACTTTTTTCTTCTAACTGAAACGTATTAACGAAGAGGATGTGGGAAATTCACAGTTCACCTGCTTCACAAGATTATCTTCACCTATAATGTCGTGATAACCAAACTGATCCTCCTAGGTAGCAATTCCTGAAACAAGTGACAGATAGAAACATATAAGTATCAAAAAGTAGGTTCATAATTAGCTCAATTTATTGCCATAATTTAAAAAGAAAATAAATATATAATATGTAATCACAAGGAATTTAAAAAGATTAGAGACGCTACAAGTAACATAACTACCCCCACAAAGAGAAAAACCATAGAGAGTGAATGCATTTTACACACTTGAGGAAATGGCAATCTACTAAGCCAACTCATTGACACTCTAGAGCAGCATACGAAACATCTAACACGATTGTTAAACTAATATGAATACTACTAATATCAGCTCTGGATCAAGATTCTAGAATTGAAATTTGTTAAGAGAAATTAATATTCTAGATAAGAGATGGTTATCATTTCTTTAATTACAGGCACTGTTTGAGTGCTGATTTCTTCACTTAGAATTAATAAATAAGTAACAGCCTCCAAATTTGTTACAAAATAGTATTGTTCTTCATTGCCTTAAACAAAAAACCATAAGGAATACAACAAGAATACAAGAATATATATAAAACCACCGGTTATGGACTAAAACACCAACTAGACTCAATTACAAAGTTCCATGGGTGCAAGCAAAGCTAGCTAGTATGGTCTCTTGTTATTGTACAAGAGGCCTTGGCTTCAAATACCACTTACACTAGGATGTGGATGGGTTTGGTTGATTTATTATAATAATAACTAAGAAAAATAAAAAGAAAAAAAGAGGTGCTTCATTTCACTTTAATAAACAGGGATGAAAACTGCCAAGTGTATTGAGATGAATTTTACATTACCAGAATTGCAATTTTTACTAATTACTAACTCAAAATGCCTGTGTCCAAGTGAATATCAAAGACCATGTTCAAACTTCACATCATCTACACTTGCTAATAAACAAATCCCAAGGCTAAATCTAAATCACATAGCTAGAGAATGAAGCAATGCTCATGGTTCTAACAATTTAATTTCAAACCCAAAATCTTCATACGTCTATGCCCTTTATTCTCTAAATGTTTAGGTGAGAGTACCAATGCCCAAACTAAGTTAAATGCACCAATGGAGTTCAAGGGACAAACTATGAACAGGAGAGAACACATCGAAGCATCAAATTCAAGGATATGCATTACAGAGCAATGACAAGCAAGAGGATATTTATAAAAGAAACATTTTAATTGCAATAACCTAACATAAAACCTAATATTGATGGGGAAGTTCAAATATTGAAAAATTAGCCCACTGAGAGTACTTGAGGACACAACACTTCTATCCACCTGTGTCCGACACCAAAATATTTAGAATTAAGATTGTATTAAGCTTTTTGGTCAAGAAACTAAAGATGGTAATCTTGTCATGATTAAAATTTTGATTCTTTTGCACAGAAATAAACAATAAGCCATACTTGAATATATGCGAATAGTATAAATAAACAAACACGTTTATAGTCATTATATCTAGCTAGATTTTTGGGACTCTCCATTACCAGTTTACCACATGTCAATGTCAAAATACAACACACATGTCCACAAACCATACCAGAAGGACCTACACTTTTGTTTAGACAGTTATGGGGAAAATGTGTATATTAACAAAACATATTGGTTAATAAAAAATAGGACAAAAAAAGAATGCTTCGTTACTAAACAAAATACAAAAATAATTTCTTAAGTATAACAGTAAGAAACCTAACCCATGATTTCTACCATCCATAAGCATTGAAGATAAGATGCATGCCATGAAAGGAAGACTAACAAAAGAACTGAGCTAAATTGTTGTTATCATAGCAGTGCAGCGTTCAAGTGTGAATTTTTGAGGTGGTCAAGAAACCTTTATACAAGTATGTTATGATTAATGGCTGGTATACAAGATGCAACAGAATGAGAACACATTCTTGCAGAAGACAGCAATCGATACACAATGGCATTTAATGCACAACGATACTGTGGTGACATAAAATGAAGCTTTTTAGAGCCTTTTTGCTTTGATCTAGTGGAAGACCCCCCTTTCCTTGTTTTCAAGGGGTTTATTTATAGAGTTTGTATATCTTTTGCGTGTATGTGTGTCGTACGCATTATTATGTGTTATGTCATCCGAGGGCGTATATTCCATTGAATGTGGTCGAATATGGGTCAAACAATTGCCCCTCAAGTTCTCAGCTCTGAACCCCTCAAGTTCAAATCAAATTAAAACTGATATTCAGAGATGGTTACAAAATGTGGGGACAAACCCCGAATCAAAAGATTCAGCTAATAATAATAATGATAATAATATAATAATAAAATCGACGGTAGGATTTGATTGAGGCTTTGGTGTTCCATAAGTTTTATGGAACCAAATTACCTCCAAAAGGAACATTCGAAGGGACAAAATCCCTAAAAGTTCTATGGAACCAAACTGCCCCAGAAAGGAATCTCCGCATGGATGCCTTTCGAATAAGCACGCCAAGGCTAAAACAAGACTTTAATAATCAAAGCACCCATATTCAACACCGAGTCAAATTTACCCGGAATAATATAAAACTACATTCCGTGGGATATACGCACTCTGATGACATAACACATAATAATGCGTACGACGCACATACACACAAAAGATATACAAACTCTATAAATAAATCCCTTGAAAACAAGGAAAGGGGGGACTTACACTGGATCAAAGCAAAAAGGCTCAAAAAAGCCTCATTTTATGTCACAACGGATACTAATATCTGCACCCCACCAGTTAATGGAAGCATAACATGAAGTACAGAAAGCACACAAAAAAAAATATGCATCAGATACTGATATCACTGTACTAGAATAATATAATATACATGTATATAATTATCTGTCAGTTAAATATACATGCTATATAGTGATGAGATGTAGAAATTTTCAGATTTAACAAAGAATAATACATTCAAAAGAAAAAAGAATGAGAGAGATTGAAGATGCACACTCTCAAACAAGATTATATCAGGGCATAGGAAGTACATTGCTAACTCAGAGATTAAGTTTAAAAAGCATAGCATCCACAGTTCTTTAATTTAGTTTCTTAGGCCACGACCAAAAGCACATCAAGGGATTCACTGCATATAAAATAGTCACCTACCGTCGTACCATTTCTTTACCTCGACTATGACCTTCACAAAAAGGATATATCCTAAATGAAATATATGTTGCTAAACCATTATATTGAACTAAACAATTGAAAACAATGATTCTCGTCAAATAAAAGCTGGCGATATCAAAGAAGAATTTACTCTTCATATATTTCAGGTAGCCACTTAAAATATTGCACAAAAACTGCCACTTCAAGAAGTGCAGAAAACATAAACTAT